>OX383303.1:21854771-23054771 GCA_947523025.1 Dryobota labecula
CAATAGTTTAGAGATAGATGACATGAAAGAGCTAGGCAAGGTTGAACGCAAGTAGAATGAAAGTTACGGCTTCCTTGGATACTGATTAGTTGACTACCTATACTGCAGTGGAATTCTTGTAACAATAAAAGTTTGCGATAAATAAAGAGTAAGAGAGACAGCTTCCGATGGATAAGAGGTTTAATGACGCAATACGAAGCACGTGTAAGCAGAAATTGATCGTAAAACAATCGATAGTGGTGACGATTTAGACGGTAAGTCAACGGCCTGCTTATCGCGGGTCAATAATTCAGTATAGTTTAGTTGAGCGAACTCACGATTATCTGAACTCTTGCGCAGAGACACGGATGCCAAAGTTTCGGAATTTAAAATGTCGTTTTCCGTGGATAATTTTATAGATTCAAAATCTCATGATTCTACTATGAATGTTGGGATTATCAAATTAGAAAAATGTCTAGTTTTTAATTTAATAAGTAGATATAGAGGTACTAAGACACCAAATAAAAAAAGTAGGCACGATGAAGTACAAAGTTCAGCAGTGTTTGTTTAAAAACTACAAATAAAAAAACTAGAAGGAACCATACCATCTTAGAACGCGGCACAAGACAAACTATCAGCGAAAGCTCATAAAGCCAAAGAATCAATTTATCCGAAACTTTGACAACCACTAACATCAGATCGATACACGCATTTTGACAAAAACAATGTTCCCGATACTAGTGTTGATAAAGCGGTGTTTATATAATATATTTTTGTTTAACACATATCAGTATATGTTAGCCGACGGTGGCGGCAGAGACTTGCATCCGCCCGCGAGTGATAGTGGCTGAGCTGATACTTCTGATGCCTATCGGGAATATTTGGTGATGAGGTCGGTTTTATATGTTTGTTTATTGATATTTTATCATTAGTTTTGATATCTTTGGCAACAAAAGATGAAGTGCTATGTCGATTATGTGCTGGTATTATTGAAATTGGCTTTGTGCTTCCTTTTATAATCAGTTGTGTTAAATATATATGTGTTCTTCGAAAAACTGTGTTATATGTATAAGGATGGATATTAACTTAATTCCATAATATTTGTAATTACACTTAAAGCTCTAATTCTAGCAAGATAATTTGAATTTCAAAAGATATCACGCATAAAGGTTAAACCTTACAAAATACTAAGAATCATTACTTGTAAATGGGAAAATATCCAATAAGCCTAGAGATACGTAGACCGATTCCATCACTGCCTCGATAGACGGCTTAATAGTATACAAACACAAGCAACAACAAACACGGCAATAGTTACGGAGAAACAAAACGTTTCCACCATCCGTTTAGAACACATTAAGCGATTTACTTAATATCTTATCACCGGCAATCAATAACAAACTTAAAGTACCAATCAATAAGATTGACATTCGATTGGGGTTCCCACCGTCCTTGGAAACATCCGATCTAAACGCGCTACGCGAAGGATACTATTCTCAAAGTACAATCAACTCTATATCGACAAGCCTCGGTCGACTCTGAGTCGATTCCGTATTCTTAGTTACGTCACTCCGAAGAGGATTGTTACCAATCTATCGGAATAGTTCTCTTAGGATGGAGGTCTAATGCATTGTCGTTAAATTAATGCCACGATTTATGACAGTCGAAATTAGCCCCAAACGAGGGCCAGCAATGGATCACTGTTTAGTTTTATTGATGAATGTATTTGAATACAAATAACTGTGACATTATCCGCGGCGGATGATGTACGAGCGATTCTGGTGTTTACTGATTTGAGAATAGTGTGCGTTTTGGCTGTTATAGAAAATTGTTTGTTAGTCATTTATAATGTAAATGGACTTGCGAATAATTTTGTAATATATCAGAAGGAGGAGGTAAATCTTATATAATGTGAAATCCCACATATGATATCGTCTAAGATTACAATTGCCACCGAAAATTATTGCAAATCTCTGATTTATAAAGCCAAAAACAAAAAAAGACAGGAGATCTCGTACAGGTGAGCATGTTATCATAATAAGCAACAACTAGGCTCCCATGACCAAGGACCATTGCTTATCGCCGCACCAATCCATCACAGGCTAATATAAAAATGTCAACGATTCGAGTTACTCAATTTACAATAATTTTCAGAACCGCGGCATGGTTGAGCAAATCCACCATGCAGTAAGAGCCTGCCGTGGATAATGAGGTTCGATTCCGCGGGAAGCAATTTTCTTCTATAATACGCCGATTTTTATTTTATGATCGTCTCGGAACAATGACTTGTGTGACTGCATGACTGCTGTTGACAATTGCCTTGCGAAGCGATATTTGACATAAACGGTGTGTTTGATCAAATTCTTCAAATGTGGCAAATATTTGATTCTAGCTAACTGCTTCGGAAAATAAAATTATTTTATTATCATAAACATGTTGTTTGAATAAGTTATTGGCAAGTTCATACAAATGTTTGGTCAGGTTAGTACTAAATTTCGCAGCTGATTGTTAATTTTTATTTGAAGCACCTTCATCTCCTACGCGAATATCATAATATTTATCTGTTGTTGTAAAACCTTACACTTTGGTATTATTGATATCTCATTCGGCCTTGTTTACTTATCATCAAACATAACAGTCTTGAAACAAAATGTACACGCGTTTTCCTTTTATGAAATCATCAAGTTTAGTTAGGAAAACCCCTTGACAAAGGTCAATTTAAGTCTTAAACACTCCAAAAGTTTGACCAAAGCGATCGACAAATTGTTCAGCACCAGCCACTGTTTATTTATTTTACAAAAGAGGGTATTTGTCTCCAAAGACAATAGCCATTGGTGCGCAAGGGGGCTCTCGATAATTGAGAGGGGCTCTTTAATAACCTTCGATTATTTATTTAAGAGTTTCGCCACCTGAGGCTTTGGCGACTGACAAAAAAACTCCTTCTAATTATTTTATATTTCCTTCAACTTAAAATTTAATTTCAGCTTTATTGTGGTCTTGGTTGGGTTCAGAATTGTTTGTCCAAGGTAGTATTTCGTGTAAAGGATTTGAATCGGGGAGTAAGCTGTGGCTTACATTATTTTTTTCCGCAACTTCGTTTGTGTTTGTAATTAAAGATTTTTTAGACAAACCTTTTGATGCACTTTGTGTAAAATTCAACATTTCTACTGTTTTAATTGTTGAAATATAATTCTTTTCGAGAAAAGAGCTAGCTTCATCTTTCTGACTGATCGACCCCTTGAGAATTCAATAGTGCCTGTAATTGGTTAATTTGAAATAAATAATTTGAGTTTTGAGTTTGAGTTTTATTTTAAAATCCTCGTTTATTATGTTGGGCCATAAATACTTCTCAAAGACGTATCAAGTACCTACAAGTACATACGTATTTGTAATCCAAATCACAACTCAAAAGACATACATAAGTATATCAATACATACGTCACGTATATACAAAGATGCGGTCGGGCCAAACCGATACACAATTAAAGAGGAAAACAAGAATACTTGTAAGGACTAATGCTAAGACGAATGTTGCGTAAAATCGACGCGTCTCCCCTTCCCCCAGCCTCCCCACGGCCGTAGGGACGCCTGATTTACGATATCTAGAGGAGAATGGGGTTTTGTTTTTGTAATTTTTTATAAATATTCAAGATTGTTATGTTGTTCGGTTTAATGACTAAGAACACTGGCTTGGGAAATCTTAACCTTCTAGATTTTTTTTTTTGTGAATCTAATTGTATTGTTTAGGCTGAAATATAATTCATTAATTAATATATAAATTAAGCATAATAATTTTTGTTACCAGATTGCTCGCAAAATAATAATTAGTAAAAAACGTTACTAATAGGCATATTAATTAGTTAATTAAAAACTACCCAATAGTTATGTTTTATACCTACTAGGTTCTTGACAAAATAACAATAATAAACTTCGTGGTGGGGCTTGCGCGCTCCGAAGGTTAGCGCGCGCGCCGGTAGAATTTAATTTACTGGAACAGGACTAGGATGAGGAAACCTGCAGGGCAGCATGTGACGAGCTGTTGGGCAGTAGTGACCCCACGGACCTTATTTCCCGGGAGAAGTCTTGTTCCCCATCTCTGGCTTGCCTTTATTGACCGGCCAGAGTCAACACTGACGAAGAAGAGAGCTTTCACCTCATTCTTGCCTTTATAGGCCGGCTTGAATGGAGATTTGCAAGAGCAAACATGCTCGGAAGAAAGAAGTATTCCAGTAAGTGCTGGTAGGGATCTTGACCATCTTCCGGGCTCTGGGATTGTTCTGATAGTCGTGGAATACCTCTCCAGTCCTCAAGCACCTCAGGATATGTTGCCTCCTTGTTGCTACGGCACTAAGTGCTAGCAACCGTTTCCGGGGGCCCATTATTGAGAGTGCAAGTGAACCCCTGCCATTTTATCCATGTACAATAAAACATTGATCAGGCAGGGGCCATAGTCCTTCCAGTTTTGGGTAACCAGTCCATTTTTACCGCCTAAACCCATAATCCAATATCTTTGTTTCCATATCTTGCAATAGTTGTAGGTACACCGACCGGGGGTTGTCCTTGGGTGCACTTGCATAGTGCGTACAGGGATAATCGTCGGTTGGTGCCTCATTTAATTAAAAGCGTCTAACGGGCCTTTGCGAGTTGGCTTTGGCCGGTGGCCCCCTCGTATGCCTTCCAAAGCTCCGGGACCGCAGGGTCCCAAGATATATCAAAAATAAAAAAAATCCTCTAGACTGGCCATGGCGACCAATCTCAGCGGAGACCAGCCTTCGGCACGGGAGATATTATAGTGCACAAGTGTGTGCACAGACACAGGTGCACTCTCTCTTCCCTCACTCTCATAGTCCGATGGGACGGCAATCCGACAGGACTGGAGTGAGATCAGGCGCAAGGCCAACGGCGTAACGTGCTTTCCGAGTCACGGGGGTACCACACCGCCAACTTCCAAACTCCGGGCTATTACTAAGAAATTCCTAATGGAAAAACCCAAAAACACTTTTCCCGTCCCGGGAATCGAACCCAGGACCTCACACTCAGCAGTCCCGCTTGCGACCACAAGAGCTTGAGACCAACGGGGCAGTCAAAATATTAACATGACATAACCCGATTTTCCACTCAAAAATACCTTCTTTGCATCGGACACATCGGCCATACGGAAGCAATCAAAAATTTACAAATTGCTGTAAATGTAGTTCATGACTGGGCATAAATATGGAAAATCAAAGTGATTGAATCGAAGTCACTTCACATTGATTTCACCAACAAGAATTGTGATTACCACCCAATATTCATAAATGACCAACAAGTGCCATACGCAAATACAGCCAAATACCTTGGCATAACGCTTGATACGAAACCGCGCTGGAAAGCCCACGTCAAAAAGAAAAGACAGACATGCGTTTTAAAAACATGTATTGGTTGATTGAACGGGATTCCTGCCTATCGATACATAACAAACTATTATTATATAAGCATATTCTTATGCCAATATGGACATATGCTATTGAACTGTGGGGCTGGACCAAACCGACTAACATCAAAATTATACAAACATTCCAGAATAAGGTAGTCCGGAGTTAATGTTAATGCGCCCTGGTAGGTATATAAGGACGACCTCCATCGTGACCTAAAAATGGAACCCGTCACCAACATAATCCAAATATTTGCTGACACCCATGAACACCGACTCCACCGACATGTGAACATCAAATCAATTCAGCTGTTAGACCAAACAAATATAGTGCGAAGACTAAAACGAACAAAACCTTTAGTGTAGTGTAAAAAGTGTAGAAGTAATAGTGACACACATATAACACATGAACAAAGTGTTTATATTACTATACCAGACTCTAAGAAAGTGCAACGGACTTGTGTAAAGTACAATCAACACTATTCTAATTTTAAAACAATATTAACACATAAAAAAATTGTTAGATTAAAATTGCTTATTAGTCTTATAAGCTAGATTGTAATTAATTATTAATATGGATTTAAAAAAAACTGACATAAGAAATCGATTTTCGACTAAAGCACAACCCTACGGCCCCCGAATTCGGCGTTTTCTTTCTCTAATTGATAATTCTTGCGCGATCCCTCATCGGAGCTCCTACAATAATACAATTAATTCCCTTATGCCGAGACCTACTTATAAATTTCTTACGCACAACCCTTATTGGGGACCGTTTACATTTGACACTTGGATGATCTTCTATTTTATCATGTGATTGTTGTGTCGTATTAGGAACATAGGATAGTTATAGTATGTAGTTAAGATTTAAATGTTTGAACGAATCTAAAGATCTAAACGAATTCAATAACTATAAATTATAAAGTATTGAATGTATGGCATGATTGTCAGTTTTTTCTTTTAGTTACTTCAACAAGAAAGTCCTATCTCCATATATGTTAAGATTTCCACATTTTTTTTATTTTTTTTTTCGTAAAATTGTCCATGTTGTCTCAAAATACTACAGTTAGACTTGCTTCTAGATACATCCGAAGCTATTTACCAATGTTTTCTTCTTAAATTAGCTTTCACAAAAAAAAAAACTAACCAGACTTTCGCTTTGTCTTACGTTTCAAAACTTTTTAAAATAAATGAACTTCTAACAACTTTATGTGCTTCTAATGATGCACTCTTGTTTTTAATACAGCAGCCAGCGAGCGCTTCGTCCAGTTTGGTCGCAGATATTTGGCTATTTAGTATTTTTAGGACCCCAAAATAGGAATTATTTGAGGTTCACAAAAAGAGGTGCAATCATTAGGTATATTAGAGTGTTCAATAATATTTTTAGGAAAGTAAAATGGTAATTATTTGAGGTTCGAGTACGTGCCCTTTTCAAAAGGGCTTGCTCGCTGATTTGTAAGTTCCCGTCTAGTGTACCATCTCCTTAACCCAGTCCTGTATGTGTCGTGTTCACCCTTCAGTTCAGACACCGGAGACTCGGCAGTAATTGCTTCCCCGATCCGAAGAACGCATCTTTTGTGATCCGCTACACAAGACAACACAAAAACATATTTATAATACCGCGAGTATTCGTAGCTGTACTTATTCAGTTACCAGCTTTTCCACGCGGCTTCGCCCCCGCAGAGGTCGGAAATTATCCCACGAGGACGTACTACCGCGATAAAAAGTATCCTATGTGTTAATCCAGGTTATGCACTATATTTGTGTGCCAAATTTCATCCAAATCCGTTCTGCCGTTTTTTCGTGATTGAGTAAGAAACATTCATCCATCCTCACAAACTTTCGCGTTTATAATATAACTAGCTTTTGCCCGCGGCTCCGCACGCGTGGATGTCGGTTATCGCGTAAAAAAGTAGCCTATGTCCTTCTCCGTATCCCAGGCTATATCTCTGCCAAATTTCATTACGATCGGTTCAGCGGTTTAGGCGTGAAAACGTAACATACAGACAGACAGACAGATAGACAGACAGACAGAGTTACTTTCACATTTATAATATTAGTATTTATAATATTAGTATTGACTAGCTTTTGACCGCGGCTCCGCCCGCGTGGATGTCGGTTATCGCGTAAAAAAGTAGCCTATGTACTTTTCCATATTCCAGGCTATATCTCTGCCAAATTTCATGACGATCGGTTTAGCGGTTTAGGCATGAAAACGTAACATACAGACAGACAGATAGAGTTACTTTCGAATTTATAATATTAGTATGGAAGTATGGATAGTAGGGTTAGTAGGATAGTAGGATATACTTAATTTACTATAAAGTATTATAGTAGGATTTGAGGTATTTCTGTGCGTGTGTATTGGTTTTACCCCTTTCTGAAGAATTTTTTTCTTGAGGAGCAGTAATAGGAGGATGGTTCTGTTTTCTTATAATTTAGATCTGACGTAAGAGTCTTAAGAGGGCGTACAATGGTCAACACCTTTAAAAAAATATTATCTCGTGACTGAGAAGGAATTATGAAAAACGGCTCAATAAGGAACTTCGGTAAGTGTGTCTAGAATTTTCTAATACCTTCTATAACATTTTATATTGAGAAACGAAGCAACAAAATAAGATTTAGAGGAATGTGGCCGCTTTTCTTTAGATGGAATTTTGTTGCTTCGTGTCTCAATACAAAACGTTATAGAAGGTATTAGAAAATTCTAGACACACTTACCGAAGTTCCTCCTTGAGCCGTTTTTCATAATTCCTTCTCAGTCACGAGATAATATTTTTTTTAAGTAGTGTCGTTAGTGGACCGTTGTTACGCCATCTTAAGATGAATTATATTATTTAACCGACGAAAAAAAGGTGGAGGTTTCAAGCCGACGTGTAATTCTTATTTTTTGTTTGAAATTTTCAATCAGTTCTATTTTCAAATTGCGTTCTTTCTTTCAACAAAGAGACTTTTAACGTTTTGCTAATTTTAAACACAATTGACAATAAAATTGAAACGTGCGACCTTATATCCTGACCCGATGACCTTACCAATCACAAATATTATCTAACTGAACAAATAACTATGAGTCACGACGATAAAGCTAATAATAATGCAATTGATTTGAAAAACGGATTTTATACTGTCGTTACTGATATAACTACTGTATTTGAATTTGGCAATATTTTCATCATAACAAGTATTCACGAGGTTTTTAAAAGGTAAATATTTAACTACGCGTCAAACAAAGTTATGAACTTCAAACAATAAGGACCTTTTTTAATTATTGCGCTTCATTTAAATAGTTGGTCTTTTAAAAACTATGTATCTGAACTTTTAAAGTTGGTCAGCGAATATTGATTTTGTTTTTTTTTTTTTGCATTTACAAAATGAGGTCCCTTTTAAAACTGCAGTAAAAGTAATAGATAAATCTTCCTAAGTCCACAAAAAGATTGTAAATTCTCCAAAAACATGACTCATTATAAAACCTTTCAACTACTATCGATGATTTAGTAACAAATGGTGCGATTCTCCCCAACCTCCCCATTTCCAGATGGTTTGCCGATTTGCCCGGCGCGACTCTGTACATTTAAATATGGCGGCTTAATGTTCAAATACAGATACAGATGATATTTTATTACTTTGTTTTGTAGATAATGAGAGTAACAGTCTTCGAACTTTTAGAATTTAGTTATTAATAATAAATTTGTTTTTACATAAGTTATCATGAAAACTGATTGATTGCTTAATTAATCTATGTGTTGCCAGCGGTTTTTGAACTCGTAAACGAATGATCTCCTTTTTTGTTTCAGGTAAGAACAACACGACCTGTCTAGACACAATATTAAATGTAGATACACCCTGATTATTTCCAAGTGAACTGGGTAAGACGAAACAGAACTACCAACATTATTAACACAAATTAATTACAGAAAACAAACGTACAATTTTGCTATTGATATTTAAAAAACCAACGTCATCCATTGGCGCCAACTGTCAGGTACACATCAAAGTGAAACAATTCAACAGATATCAAAACAATTGCCATTAAACCCACTCGATTATCAGTAGAAATTTGTCAATATTCGAACCGAGCGGCCATTAATAGCATTAATCTTTGAACGTCAAACGATTAAAAAGTCGCGTGACTATAAAAAGGCACCATTTTTAAACGCGACTTATCGACTGTCACTTGTTAACGATAACACGTTTGAGTAGCCGTTACTAAAGAGCTTTCTACACCGAACGGAGATAGAGCGAGCCGTATCGCGTCGCATTTAGTCTACTACAGATATACAAAACCTAATCGCGTGGTCGTGTTACTGTAGACAGTCCTTAGGTATTGGCTGTACAGATAGTTGTCTTTAGACGTTATCTTTTGATTCGAAATTCGAAAAGTAATTCTATTGTGACATGACAGTCACGAAAGTTTTGAAATAAAATTCAAGGTAGGAAATAGTAATTCTTTTATTTATTTTTTATTAACCTGTACTTGCTAATCACTTTTACAAAACAACTTATTCAAGTGTGACGTGTGTGTACTATAATTAGTCAGTCATTTCTTGGTAAATGATTTGACGTGAAAATATGTATAAGTCCATCAAATGCCAAGCTAGATTAAACTAGCAATAATAAAAGGGCTAAACAAACACTTAGAAAGTGTAGGTGTGTATAACACCAATTTACGAACCGGTAGAATTGTATGAAAAAACGTTTGCCCTTTTTAAAGTAATTGCGTAATAAAACTACAGGCGAGTAATAAAGTCACAAAATAACGTAAAATCGATAATCTCAAGTGGAACAAACGGAACAAATATAAATAGCTTTGAACGGGTTATTAATTTTTCTTTCGTATTTAATTTTTTTAACTGCGCAAATATTCAAATGGGGCTTTTAACGATTATTTTTATTGACACTTTATGGTTCGGAAACTGAAAATGACTTAGATATGATCCGATGCTCGGACGTTTAACGACTGCACGCGAAACGCCATTTTGGAAAATGGAGCGTCTGAGAATGAGTTACAACCTCCTTGCGAATTGTACAATGATTTTTATTCTTTATTGTATTTCAGTACCAGCTATTCATAATAGCTCTGCAAATAATTCATTATTCAAACCTAATATTCGTTCATGCAAGTTTAACCCTTCACCGGCTAGAAATATACAAAGTCATCAAAAATCAATGAGGCGTCTTCTCGCCAAAAGATGAGCGCATTAATCATCTCACACGATGTTACGACAATGGACAGAATCTATAAACACACCCCCCTTACGAGCCACCCTCCACCCACACACACGTAATTAATTAAAATTATTAATGACAGCGCATAATAATGGATAATCAATATTCTCGAGTTACAATTATGAGGGAATTAAGTATGCGGTGAACGGGTTAGGCTCCCGCCAAATTGTTTGAAAAACGAACAATATGAAAAGAAAAGCGGCTTGTCATTCAACTGTCAATTTTTTTTGTTTTAATTGCCAGTTGTAGGTCAACTTGAGAAGAGGTTTTTCTACGTAGTCTGGGTCTGAAAAAGGTTTTAATTACGAGAAACGACTGCTACTGTAAGTTTTCTTAGTATTTCGCTGTCGACTATGTACGAGCTTTTACGAGTATGCTAGGGATCGGTCTAACTTTATCAGAAATGTCCTTTTACATATATGGAAATATATATTTTCTAGAAATAACATGATAAATTCCTATTACTACTTCTAATTTTCTATTCACAGTTTTTACAACACACACCAAACCATATTTATATGATTAATTATACACATTTATTAGCAAAACTGAGGGTAGGTACGTCCTACGTAGTGAAGGGGTGTAAGAAAGGGTTGTGTGCTATTAATATTTATTTCGTATGCATAAGTTATACCAAGGATTGATTGCCAAGCGCCGAGAATTCGCCATTTTGATTGATTCGGTTAGTAAAATGATTCATACTTTTTGTTCGTGTATTTTTTTTTTATTATTAATGACTAGGTGTACTGTAACAATAATGATTGTAGCTGAGGTAGATTTCAAAGTAACATTAGGTAATTTTATTTAAGCAAGAGTGGACTTAAGGCTCGTACAGACTCGCACGATATCGCGGCCGCGACAGGCGCCGACAAAGAAATTGTGCTACTTACTAGTGTCGCGTCGCGCCCGCGATATCGCACGAGTCTGCACGAGCCTTTATTAATTTTGTAAAAAATATTCAAATTGTTTAACCAGAAATCGAACAGCTCTTGAGACAGACACCTAAATCGCTTACCTACTTACAAAGCCACAATTACTACGGCAATATATTTAAAAATTGCCACTTAAAACCTCGGTGCCTAGTTACGAACAAAAGTAACAATACAAAACAAGATAACAATCACTAATTGCACACCAAAAAGCAAGCCTTTAAACGCGAAAATTTGAGTGTGAAAAGTACGGACGATGCCGTGTCAAATACTATGGGGGTAGTCACGCGACGATCGCTTACCGTATTCCAACAACCCAGCACTGTGTCTAAAACCCTAACTTTAATTCTACCGGTTGGAACACAGTGTCACTGCTACGTGTAAGTGGGGTGAGCTCAAAATGTTATCATAGTTCGCCTGGATCCCGAGTATCGCATGTCACCGCACAATAAAAGTGCATTTGGCAAAACATTATATAAAAGTTTTTGCACAAATACGCCTAACTACGTAATAATGTGAAATTAGCAGTCACTCATTGTTCGTGCAGATAGAGCTTCGTTTTCCCTATAAAGGTTATTGATAGTCTTGTAGAAATCATAGAGTTATCTCATCTCACAGTCTTCTAGGCAAGCAACCGCAACCGCCTCTTGGTCTAGTGGTTAGACCACCTGTCTCAGACCCAGAGGTCCGGGTTAGATTCCCAGCGGAGGTAAAATTTTCTGCTCGGTTTGGTTGGTGGCAGGGCTTATTCTAAGTCCGCCTGGCTAACTACCACCATCTTATCTAAGTCTGTCGCCAAAACAAAAATGTTAACAGCATTAGTTGTGTTTCGGCAGTTAGAGGTAAGATAGCCAGTTTCTCTGTGGTTGAGGTTTCCGGGTGAAGCTCGCTTCCACCTTCGGCCTTATCATCACTTACCATCAGGTGAGATTAAGGCCACGATCTGCC
This sequence comes from Dryobota labecula, assembly GCA_947523025.1. Classification (NCBI taxonomy): domain Eukaryota; kingdom Metazoa; phylum Arthropoda; class Insecta; order Lepidoptera; family Noctuidae; genus Dryobota; species Dryobota labecula. The sequence goes on from OX383303.1 coordinate 21,867,264, forward strand.
CCTTAGAATCTAAGGGGCAGCTCGCACTTGGCCGGTTTTTTTATCATCTAAGCCTTTGATGATAAAAAAACCGGCTAAGTGCGAGTCGGACTCGCGCACGATTATCAATAAAAACGGCAAAAAAATCATGTCTGTTGTATTTGTGCCCTACTTAAATATTTATTTTATTTTAATTTCATTATTTATTTTTAAAGTGAATATATAACTAAATATTCTGTGAATATTTCAAGCGTCTACCTGTTGCCTTTATCAATATCGAGCAAAAATGTGCAAAAAAATCACGTTTGTTGTATGGGAGCCCGCTTAAATATTTATCTTATTATATTTTTTTGTATTTGTTGTTTATAGCGGCAACAGAAATACATCATCTGTGAAAATTTCAACTGTCTAACTATCACGGTTCATGAGATACAGCCTGGTGACAGACGGACGCACGGTCAGCGGAGTCTTAGTAATAGGGTCCCGTTTTACCGTTTGGGTACGGAACCCTAAAAAAGCTTGTGAAATTAGCAGTCACTCATTGTGGGTAGAGCTTCGTTTTCCCTATAAAGTTTATTGATAGAGCCTTATAGAAAACATACTGGTAATGAGCCTTCAGACCAGGAGCATTTGGGAAATGAAGGTAAGAGTTTTTACGAGCCACACACCCTATTCAACACATATTGTATAATTAATCTAATGACTATACATATATATATTATATAATATATATTGTAATACGAGTAGTTGTTCTGGGTCTGGCTGTTTGTGTATGTAAGTTAAAATGTTTGTACGAGTAAACGCACCCACAATACAAGAGAACCTCCTAGTGTTGGGCAACGTTTTCTTTTACATAAAGAAAGAAAGAATGACTCACAGTCTTCTTAGCAACCTGGCTACATCGTCGACAATTCCGGTCAAACGCATTATCTAGAATTTGACGACGAAGCTCTCTTGTATTACTGTTCCATTGTTATTCAGTTTCCCAATCAGATAATAATAATTACCTTCACTTACCACAATAACTTAAACATTTAAAATAAAGAGCTTCAACTCAACATAGCTCCCTATCCAAAACTCAACACTGCCATCAACAATTCTTATCTAAACTGCAACTAAAACAAATACGAATCTTTAATTTCGTTCTCTAACTCCAAATCTCTACACAAATAAGGACAGACAAACAGATACACACACTAACACAGTATCAGTCGAGCCCCCAGCAATATTTTAAACTAACCCTTCGTTTCAACCCTTTGATTGCAACTTTGCGATCAATCGATTGGGTCCTGACCACCCCTTATTATTTACCGATAGCTTTAATATATAAAATCACACTATATACCTGATTATCATTAGATATAGACAGTTCTTTTTTTTTTTTTAACAGGATCTCGTGGCTAAGTAAGAACAGCCGCGCGGGTTTATCCATCAGGTTAAGCTACCCTAGCCTGGGTTGGTCCGTGGATGGGTGACCATCTTTACATACCAAGACCCCTCAGAAAGTGCGTTAAGCCGTTGGTCCCGGCTGTCATTCGTGGATCTTTGACATTCGTTACGGGTCGTCAGAAGCTCGAAAGTCTGACAACCAGTCTTACCCAGGGGAATCGTATTACCCAGTTACTGGGTTGTGGAGGTCAGATAGCCAGTCGCTCCTTGTAAAATACTGGTATTCACCTGTTGTATCCGGTTAGACTGGGAGCCGACCTCAACATAGTTGGGAAAGGCTAGACAGATGATGATATCCGATTATAATCAGATTTTTTTTCTTTTTTTATAAACGTAGGAATTTATTTATTTGCTTACATGTAAAACACTGGTTAGTAGGCATGTATTGAAATTTCATGACACAGTATTAAAACATGTACCCTGTAAGCACACAAATGCACTGCAAATGTTTCCTATCAAATGATTGAATTACATAATATATTATATTACATACATAAACTCACGCCTTTTTCCCATGGGGGTGGGCAGAATCTATAGAGCGCCACCTGCTACGCTCCTTACATCTCCTTTTGCTTCGTTTACATTCATACATCTGGTCATACATGCACGCCGGTTGCGAGTACTACACCTGACTGTTCTGAAGAACATCACCAATTAGATCACTATATGTTCTCCTAGGGCGCCCCCTCCCGGCGTTTACGATTATTTTTTTCGTTTTTTTCTTTTATTAGTGATTCTAATTATTACAATTTATTACATTATTAAAAAAAAAAATCTCCTTTATTGTTGGTATTTAGTATACACACACAGTTTGAAGTCAGGTCTGTAGTACTCGCCTCGGCGTGCGTGTATGTATGGCCAGCTGTATGAACATAAACGAAGCAAAAGAAGTATCATCATCATCATCATCATTCAACCGAAAGACGTCCACTGTTGGACATAGGCCTCCCCCAATTGCGGGGTTTGCCATAATCGCCACGCTTGGCAGGCGGGTTGGCGATCGCAGTATGGTGTTAAATACATAGAGAACGCTGCTGCCCATTCTCTAGTAAGTCCCTTAGTCGCCTTTTACGACACCCACGGGAGGAAATGGGGTGATGCTATTCTTTACGTCTGGCACCACACGGTACAAAAAAGTATGTAAGGAGCGTACCTGCTGGCGTTCCGTAGTTTCTGCCTACCCCCATGGGTAGAATGCGTGAGTTGTATATATAGACAGTCTGACAACCCTAAAAGAAACCCTTTAGATACGCCATATTTATATAAAATTTTCGAAAATTTAATACGTCTGTGTAAGATAATCTCAAAAATTGCTATACCAATTTGGATAATACTGCTTATAAGTATATTTCTTTAGTAAATAATTTGTGTTGGTACATATCGTCACGCTATGCCAATAAGTAGTCATATAGAAGCTGTATTTATATTTTTTAAGTTCAATGTTCAGAAATTATTTTTCTTAAGACAGGGCACAGGTATTTTGACAAGACTTTTAGGTTATTAACACACATAATTAGCATACAATGTACGGAAATTGTCTAAAATTACACATGCAAAGCTATTCATTTTGGGGAAACAACCATTTGTGAAAGAGCTTTTTCCTTATTAATAAGGAAAAAGCTCTTTTACAAATCTTCACACTTTGGTCACCGTAAAGACATGTCGCCCAAAATGAGCGTAGGTACTGAAGATACAGCCTAGGATTCACAATAATTACCAAAAGTACTCAACACGATAACCGATATCTAATACCATCCAACGAGGTCCAAAAAATCACCCTCTAATCTGTCACCCCTGACACACACACAGAAACTCATACACACCAAGACATGTAAGTTTTCGATAGGGTTCAATCGCGATTTTTGATCCCCATCTCAAATTTGGTCCCGAGAGAACCCACCCTTTTCGATCCCACTATATACAAGAATTATACATTATAGTTGCATACATACAAATTAAAACTGCGCCCTTGGGTGTTACTTTTGGGGCAGACCCATTTGACTATAAGTCGCAATACGGTTGAAAGACATTACGGCGGTAAATTTTGGCGCGTAATTTCGAAGAAAATGGCGTCGGTAATACTGCCAACAACCCGAAAAATGCTTATAACTTATGCCACAATATCAACTATACAACGAATATACCTCAGTAGCTACTCATTATTAAAAAGAAAACACAAACAGCCAATAACCCTTTCGCGCAGGTCCAAAAACCATTTTTCTCCAACCTCACTACCCCACTTACCACAAAAACCCGAAACGATCAACAGAATATCCCAAAATGATTCATAATATTGCAAATAAAAACAAAAGCAGACGACAGTAGCATCCAACCCTCAAAAAACAATAAAAACATATAGTACGCACCTCAGACGGACATGCGGAACCCTCTCGCATAGAATTAACCCTTTCGATACAGAAAGGTGAACAACCCAGTTAAAAACGGGACTTTCTTGTGACGTGTTGAGTGATGGGCGATGGCGATTTTTGGTGACAGGAGTCGAATTTGAAGTTTGTTTTTGCACGACCATTTTTTTTTTTTTTTGTCACCAACAATTATTCACACAGGTTTTATTCTAACCTTAACATGCAAAAATGTATATGCAACAGTGCAACAATCACGTACATGCAAACTACGCAAGCATAAAGAAGTAGTAAAGAAAAATAATAATAATTAATCTTATAGTTTTAAATTATGTATCAAAAAGTCTAAATAAATAATATAACATAACAATATAAAGTAAATCGAATCAAATCAAAAATATTTATTTGCTAGCATATGGTACATAAGGTGTTACAGTAATTTTGTTTCAGCATATCCTGCCATAACATAGCGTGCAAATGTATTGACAATCAGCGATGTCAATTATTCAGTTACAAATTACAGATTCTATTGATTTGTCTTCTAAATAGTATAAATAGTACTTACGGTATAGAACAATATTATGACAATGGATCTCTATCTTATTTCAAAAAGTGGTATATGTTTCTATGGCTTGAGTTCACACCTCGTCATTATTTATATAGGAATATTAATTCTTTAGACATTAACCATGCTTTTTTATTGATAATGATTTCCGTTTGTTATACCTAAGAGATTATTTTCTAAAGGATTCCAACATATTGAAATCTTCTTTTCCAACTAAAATAATGTGAATCATTCACGTCAATCATTCTTCTATCAGTCAAACCCGCTTGCTCTCCTAACTTGTTCAATGTACTTACTCGTATTTTATCCGCAGGGCGACACGCATGCAAACGAATATTCATATTGAACTTAAAAAAAGGATCGTTCATTTAGAAATAATCTGGAACGCGTCCAAAATGCCCGCTTCGTTATTAATTTCTAGATCAAAAGCTTTTATTTTAATTGTTGTAATATTGATATGTGGATTTTTTATTCTAACCTTTTTCATATGAGTAATAAAATACCTAAGGTATTTATTCTTTTATAATATAATATACCCTATTAAAGAGCTAAAATATAATTATATGGATTCAAGTGGGCCCCTCCTAATGAGTCGATAGGAGTGAAAGAGATTGAGCGTCGAAAATCTCAAACAAATCATCTTAAGATAGAACAGAACTAAAAATACCGCTCCCCAAGTCGATGCATCACCAAGAATTAATATAATTCTTGTCATTAGACGTCCGATCGCCGCGACGTCTTCGCTTCAACTGACAGTTGACATTGACAGCTCCTTAATGATGGCTGACAAGAGGCGCCCTCTGACGGCCATCTTGCCAATTTTGTTGTACGTTCTTGAACACGTCTCGATGTCAACTTGGTATATTAAAATATGTTTAATTATCTGTACATCAGTTGTTAGTAAAGCAAATATGCTGAATTGGAATTCAAAGAATCGCATTTAAGGACTTTAATAATCCATAAAATGCGAGATAATGATAAAAATTAAATTTGAAATATCCTATCACATTTTCGCAGAAGTAATTATAATCATTATGATAACATCCCCATCCGATCAGTGCCAAAATCTCAAAACCGTGGCCTAAAACCTTACAAACTTGGTGTAATCAAAACAAAACGTACATCATTAAATATCTGCGTACGATCGCTGGCAACTGAAAAGTAAATTAATTCTGGAAGTGGAACAAAAAAAACTGCAAAACAATAAGACTTCGGAGGAAACCGCACAATTCGACCGCCATTAATTATTCAGTGTCATCATCCAACGACGGATATCAACGCTCATAATAAACTCGTATTTTGTATTATACATAATATATGTAAGGAATACTTGAGAATATTCGAGATTCGTGAAGCGTTTTCTTTAGCAGTGTCGAACCTTCATAACTGTCTATAGATTTCAGGTGACAAACCAAAAAAAGAAAACATAATTTTAAAATATAATAAATTTTTCTTCGTAACCGATTTCGTAAATAGAACACTCCTAAATTGTCTATATTCAATCCTCTAATTCTATATTCAAAATAAAAACTTCGTGCCAAGCTTAGCTTATACAATGAGCACAATTTATTACAATCAATACACACACACACACAGACAATTATAAATTCGGCGCACATTCACAAGTTTTAACGAAACTCATGCATATTTATAAACTTAATGTGTATATTATTTTATATCTGCGCCTGTGTGGGTAGGGAGGGTCTTAATAACAGATATTCAATCAAAATCAACCCCTTTTCCTGTCCGATATCTTTGCTCTGTGCATCTCCCCTTGTCGGTTTTGTTTTGGTAGTACTATGTATGCTTATGTTGACAATTGGTAATGTTGTTCATCATATTATATTAGTAGAAGACGAAATAAACCACCAAAAGATGTTCAAAACATATTTTTTTTAAATATATAAACTATAATTAAATTCACTCATTACTAATTTTAAAAGAATCCTATAAATATACCTACATAGACCTACGTATATCTTGAATACTGTAGCAGATAGGATCTCATCAGCGGAGGTCCAGTCATCTGACCTTATTTTCCATTTTTGTAATCGTGTTAAAACGTATGGATCTTAATATCTGAACTAAAATATTTTAATTTTATTTATTGTTTTAAACAATTCCTCATACAATAAGACTTCTTAGGCGGTAGTGGGCAAAGAATAATGTTTCTTAATGTCACAGTGACTAAAGAAACACAATACAGTAACCCATTAATGTTATAACTACGCACCGTGTAATTTAAAAACTTCCCTGCCATTCATATTTGTAAAGATCTCTGTCGATCTAACGTCGGGTTACTTCCATATTTCTATAACATTTGCATATGAATACCTCCACCTTTTGTCACACAACTATAACGAAGAAAAAACTGCGATAACTAATCAAGATTCACAAACGAAGTCCCCTAATTCCCAATCTCGGAAATGCAACAGTAACATGGCGTCTTTAAAAAGAACAATTTATTTTACCTAGATGATTTACTCATTTTTCTCAAACACCTTCGTGTTTTCATGCAAAAAGTCCCCTTGCCTAAAAGTAATGTCCATTTCAATGAAACAGGAGCAAAAAAACTCCATTGCTTCACGCAAGAAAAACTCTCCATCCCAATAAGATATTAGAAACACCAATTGCGTATCAGAAATATACAATTAATAACGAGTCGTCCAAAACAAAAGCGTGGGTAGACGCCAAAAAAACGGGGAAACATATAATGCATCAGTGAATCGTAGAATTTGAACAGTATCGTGGAACGGGGTGTATAAAATGTATAAATCTTTCGGGGTGGCCGTCTGGCAGGACTAGCCATGCCTGTGTGTAGATATTTAAAATTATTCCCTTTGATACGGAAGATAATTTCATTCGCAGACTTGCAGCGTCAACAGAAACAAGTATTAAAATGCCTTATTTAAACTTTGAATTGATTTGTAGTTGGCAATGCCTGATCGAAAGAAAACTTAGAAAATATGAACTCGGCTGGAAAAGTTTTTAAGTGGTTTCAGTAATGGTTCTCAGATTAAGGAAAAATCAATTTTAGTACTCTAAAGTAGGAGGCTCTATAGGCATTTTGATAAATTACACTTCGATTAGTTTTTTAATTTTTGTTATTCAGTAACGTTTTATTTCGAAACCCAACGAATAGAATCTTTGACAAAAAAAAACATCCGAAGAATTAGAAGATTATACGGAAGAGTCTGAATTTTAACCTCGAGTATCAAAAGCAAAAGTAGCCATCATTAGGGATTTGAATTTGGAAACACACATTCTAAAATCAAATGGTTCGATGGTACGGCCAGCACGTGACACACGGCGTAGTCGGCAAACTTTTTCCCGACGCAACGAGTTCGCTCTGAAAGTTGTTCGGGCCTTTGTTTCGCGCAATCATACGCTACGTTGTAAGGATGCGTTGCGAACCGCGATCTCCACTCATCCTTTTGCCAACAGTACTTTGATTTCCGAACCGCTTTGATTCAAACTTTTAAGCATCCCGTGTTTTGACGTCGAATATTGCATTTCCGTGTGTGTTTAATTTGATATTTGTTTGGAACTACACCGCCCGTATATCATCTATATTTGAAATTCAACTTCAAACGACGATTCCGATGAACTTTATTTAAAATGTTCCGACGCGCTGTGATCGGGCCAATAACACTCAGTTTCTAGTTATTCTCATTGTATACAATCTCACCCCATGTAGACCGCGACCCTCCGTGAAAAATAATAAATTATTTTAGTTAGTATGCAAATAAGCGCGGACCGATATTTTAACCTACACCCCATTGAAATAGCACATTTTTTTAAATATCTGTTCTTTATGGTACGGAAGAATGTGCTTGTTTTTAACATTTGAAATTGGAATCATAAATAGTTCTAGTGCAAGGATCCGCTTGTTCAGTTTAGAATTGCAAAGTGATTCTGAATTTGGAATAGTGATTCTAAATACGAATTCAACTATGGTTTTAAATGATGGCGCTTCACAAGCCCCTTCAACATTAATCTAGATCTTAACGCGTGCGGGTGTGTGTGTGTATTGTGTGTGTGAGACAGGGCAATGATATTTAATTCGAAGGGTAGAAATTCTCATCGATTTTAATTTTATGCGCGCATCCCGTCTCGGCGTGTATTATTTGTTTTATATGTAAATATTCTCGATCTCTTATTCAGACGAGTGGCGTCCATTTTGCGGATTTTTTCCCTTTTCACATATTTAGACGTTGGAATATTTTAATATGATGGGTTTTGTGTTTGCATATTGGCATAAGTTATTTGGAAAATTCTAATTCGTTCTATCTATTATTGTGTTGTCATGAACTTTACCTCGGTCGCTTCCAAGTTGCTGAATGAGAGGTGCAGAGAAGCAGATTGCTAAATTCTTTCAGGACGGTATTCTTTTCAAATATTTCACGACATCTTGAATATAAGTACCTACCTCCGTGGCCAGGTAACTTCATAAATGCACACTAAACGAGACCTAAGTTGCTTCGGTAACACTATTGTATTAGACAAACTACCTCAAAATAAAGGATTAAAAATTCCTATTTCTATTCAAATAGATACATGATAGACACAGTATCTTATATTTTAATGAAGAGGTCAATGACGTAATTAAGGCGCCCCCACACACACACACAAATACCTGTCGATATATCAGACCCACCCCTATAAACCCACAAAATTAATACAGCCGAGAGCTACGTCAAAAATCATTATATTTTATGGACGGCCAAAATAAATGACGCTTATACGGTACTGGTGGAAAGTTTATATTCAAATTTCACTCAGTCCGTCGGTCCAGCATCTCCAAGGATCAATTTACATATTTTCACAGGTTTCCACGATTACATTTAATGTTAGATATGTATGCGGAACCGTGAGCGTTAAAGATACTTTCCTGTTTTCGAGCTCACATGCTGTTAGATTGCCTGGCTGTTGGGATAGTTTCCTTCGCGTACTTCACATGATGGCGGATATTAAAATTAAATTTGACAGTTCTCATATTTACTAACAAAATTCAAATAGAGAACGCTCTTACTTCAGTGGCACACAAAAACCATAAACAAAAAAAAACATTGGCACGAGCTACTCTGAGTTTTCTTTGTCAAACTTAACGTATTTTCTAATTACACGTGTATTTTATACAATGTAAATTCCAATTAATTCTTGCGAATACTAAATAATGAAAACAATGGTTTAGACGTATGGCGTCTGTACGGAGGACCATAGAACACGCAAATTAATTCCGAAGAAGGAGAATGTCAAAAATAAGTTAACGTCAAAGCATATTCAATTAAAATAATGATAGGGATGTGTTTGTTACGTAAATAATGATGTCGGTTTGTGTGTTGGTTTGCTTATTTTCGGGGGAAAAGGAAACGTCTTGTGTAAGAGAAACACCTTCCACCATACCAACCATACCTAAGTATTTTATTCGCGTGTTATTCTTCGCTTAAACGATGTTTGAGGAAGCCCGAACTTTGGCGAACTTACATGAGAATTCTGAACTAACTACAACGAATATGAGATTGATATGCATAAATGTTTGGTCTGTATGAAAATTAAGTTTATTTTGGGTTCTGCACTGTTGAAAATGAATTTGGTCCAAAAAACTTCCAAGTGTGCCAATTTAAAACTCTCAAAACTGAAGTAGACACTTGATTCGATGCCTCTATGAACGTAACGAAAAATCATAACAAGTAATATTTTAAATTGAAAACGAAACAGGAGCCACAGAAACTAAACGCCACAGAATCAATTCCCGTCTGAGAATTAAAAGCATTAATAATACAAAATTTGATTATCCCATAAAAGATTCGGGCCATAAAACTCATAGTTGCTATAGTGTGCACCGTTGCCGAATGTACGAATTAGGAACCCTTTTGATCGTGTCCCACCCTCCACCACGGACGCCCGTCGCCCGCTCTCGCCTGCCATTCATTTTCATAATAAAATCGTAACAAACGGCGCAGGTAACAAAATATGGAGAGAGATCCAAAATTTATGTGAACGCAATGTGATTATTTATGTCGAAACTTGAGATTTTGCTAGAGATATTGTCGGCAAGTTGGATGTATGGCCGCCTGGATGACGGACGCGAGATTTTGATGATATACTAGTTTCAGGTTGGGCTACTTCGTGCTATCGCTGTATTTGACATTAAACATAAATAAGAAATTGCTGCGATTATTCTGCTCCAGTACTGTAGAAAGAATAGGTGAAGACAACACTAAACGTCTCGCGCCAGACTATAACAAGCAGATAAAACTTCTCAAATCTAAGTATTTTATATATCATAAAACAATGTAACCACATCCTCACCTCCGCATCTGTAGGAAGGGCCCAATCAATCTGTCTGTACGAGATACAGCCTCCAAATCTAACTATTGTTCACGAATAGGGAAATTTCCATTTGGATTTATTCATTTGTCTAACTATTGTCGGGCTTTCCTATTTTGTATATTAAAATAATTGTTTTGCCGCCAACATTTCGATGTTCTAAATTCAAACTAGTGAATTTGCGAATATGTGTTTCGTGCCAGCGTTGGAATAATCATAAGCAGATCAGATATCTAGTTTTAAATTTTACTATAATAATGATTTATATTTATTTACTTGGCCTAAGTTTAACGCTTTTCAATTAAATATTAGGTACTTGTAATTAATTTCTCAGCCGTAAAATCGACATCTTATTAATACTTAAATCCGAAGCCTCAATAAACGTTCCATTTCACATCGAAAACCGAAAAGCCGTTGTATAATAAATTTAACGACAAATTCCGATAAGAATCGGCGACGCACAGACGCAATTTTCATAGATATAGCTCAATTAACAATTGGTTTCAATCGCGAAGACATTTCGTATAATAAAGTGTCCCCCCACTCGGGGGTGCGGGGGTGCCTTCAGGCAATCTTATTTCTGTTTGTAATATTGCGGTGTCAATTTCGCATATTGAAGTGTGAGCACGAATATGGAACGCCATTGTTTGAATCTATATTGTCTATGAACTTGCTTGTCTCTGATCTGGTAAATTGGATCCTGAGGCTTCGTTGAAATTTGAACGGCTTGAAGAGTATTTTAAAATGCAAGACATTTTCTTTGTTGAAGTATAAACAATTCTCAAAGGGGTTGATTCACAAAGGAGATGTTATTTTTAAAGTCAAACACAGCCTGACCCAATTAGATCACTCACCACACAAATCTGAACAAACACAATATCCGCCCGTTACCAACGTTTATAAACAAACAATCAATGAAAAAAAAATGCAAACATAAAAATAAAAACGCCAATAATCAACCGACACAAAACGATAAAAAAATAAAACCATTGTGTGCAAAAGAATTACACACAATATCCAATTGTGGTTCCGTCAACGACGGCTGTAATAAAAAAACGCCACCCCACGGAACCCTGGCATTAATATCAATCTATCAATAGCTCTCAATACAGAGGCGTGAGTGATCAATAAACGATAATAAAAAAAATACCCTATTTTTTCGTCCCCTCTCTATTACTATTTTATCGATGATTCGTATCGTCTGTTGTGATTGGACCCTCTACAGTATTGTCTATTGAATTATCGAGTATCGCATTTTAATTCCTCAATGTGATTTATTCCGATTCAGTTTAATTTATTCCGATTGAATAATTCGATTTCGGTAATTGTTTACGGTTATGGCTTAATTTTTGATAATCGAATGTGTCTGGGTGTCTCTTCAATTGTCAATGGCTTGTCACTTCAGTTTTAATCAATTGAATTTGATGTAGCGAATTGATTAAATGTCTATGGTTCTATTGAATAATATCGTTTTATCTTTTAGTTGATACCGAATTTTCTTAAAGTTTTAACAATTATAATATCAAATCAATCAAAAGCCGAACTTTTACAAAACAATATTAAAATAACTTCAATACAACTCGAACGCTCTTTAATCTTATTTTATCATCAAACGTTAGAGCCTCACACAGACGTTTCAAAAGCTCAAAAACAGTCGTAACTTGACAATGTTCAATAAATACACATCTTCGCAAAACTTGGTACATTTTAAACTCCATTACTTATCACTCTCTAAATCCACATGTACTTAATTACACTTGGCAAATACAATGACGTCACATCGATAGATAGACAGATAGGTACCGAAGACGGGGGAGACTGGGGAAGATAGAAATCGTATGTTTTCGGATTAATTCGTTCGTGAAATCGTCTCGTTCCGATAAGAATGGTAACTGCTCTGTACTAATTGAATCTACAATTGCGTTGGCATGTCTGATTTCATTAGACGGTTGTGTGTGTGAGGGGGGAAGGGGGGAGTAAGTATCCGAACTGATGGATGCTCTTGAAAGTTTTGCAGCGAAATTTTTGGCGATATTGGTTTCGTGTGTCGGTTTGTTTTGATTTTTTCTGTTGTGGGTCGTTTGAGTTTTGTCGAAGGGTTAAATGTGAAGATACTTCTAATGTCGTTGCAGCAGGGTTTGGAAATAGTAATCTATGATAGAAATGATATAAACGGATTGATGATGTGCAAGATATATATTTTAAACATGGAAAACATATCCCAGCATCGACATACATATACCTAAGTACCTACCTAAAATCGAAACCCCTTCAACTTTCTGAATACATCACACAAACTTAGTGCTACTTCAAAATATACGAAATCTCAAAAGTTGTCTGTACACACAAACGTCTTATTGAATACCCTCATTCAATCCAAAACAACGCAACGGGTCTAAAGCATGAATTGTTTCAGAATAATGGTATTTATATGCTACATTGGTTTCAAGGGAAATCACTCTTTGGAATAGTCCATAACGTCTGTTGGCGTACAGCCGCGAAGAATGGCGTAACACAAGGATCCCTTTACTGCGTTCTACGTGAAAATGCGATGGCAGAATTCGATATTACTTAAACTCGTATTGAAACCGGCGGGGGGAAGATTCGGAATATTAAACATTCACGTTTATTAGTTTGTCCTCAACGTATTTGGTAGTCTAAACGGGGGTAGTTTTCGATGGGAAACTTGGAAAGTGTGTTAACGAGTTCACCCCAGCGAGTGTAGTCGATTTTCCTAATGGGTATAACATTTTAGTCGATTGTGTCAGTTTTGAACTAACTTTTGATGTAAGTTAAGTAAGTAGCGATGACGGCTCACTGCACTAATGGGCTTGATTCGAGTATCGAAAGGCAACTGCGCGTATTTGTCGTTACAGATCGGTTAGATTCACTGACACGTTATAAGGGAAAACTTCACCCATTCACATCGCACTGATTAAGTATTAACAGCAAATGACAGTTCCGGAGACATGCATAAATAATTGTACATAGAATAAGTCATTGTTCCAACAAATTAGTCATACGTTGAGAGTCAAGTCAAGAAAGATCTCAATAACTTTTAAACTCAAGATAATATCGGCCCTTGACTGAAGCCAAAGTACTCATAAAACCGTCCGTCCATCTCAACAACCAATCCACCGCTGCCTATCCATTAAAAAAAATAAAAAAAATTCAATATCAAAAAGTCTTTACGTAAAAAATCTGTTCTTAATCGATGGCTCTCGAAAAAAATCGTCAAAAGAAAATTGGTATCGTATGATCTCGACTGCACAGATAGCTGAAGGGGCCCACAAAGGCAGCTATCGGAAGGAAAACGAAAGGGTAATGCGGGCATAAGATGCGCATCGACACACACGGCCTAATCACGACACTCCCCACCACCCACCGCCCAACTTTTGCATATTGCCCAAATTGCCCCTACCTCCCTTAGCTTCGCCGCTAAGCGTACATTTTTGCTGGCCGGATAACTCTTTAGTTTACCGTTTTTTAAACTTTTGACACTCAATTTTCGACCTTATTTCCTTTTAAGAAGAATGTATCGTTATTTTTGTATGTGTGCCAATGTTTTGTTTGTAGTGTAAGGGTGTCATGACGTTTGAGGGATGTTTCGACTCAGAGGACTTCTTAATTGTGAGCGTGCAGTTTTGCTATTGATTTTTTAATGTGTCTCTATGTATGATGGGATGGGGGTCTGCTAAGTACGTTTTCATACGTTCATTTAGTTATAAAGTATGGATGTATTGTTTGGAGGACTCCCTCTGTCCTCCATGTTTGAGTGTTTGATCTTTGTTGCGTTTCTAAATGAGAAGCAAACATTCGAGCATTAAACACGTTCTTTATAATTCATAAGGCCTAAACTGCCTTCTAAGTTATTACGCTAATTGGTTAAACTACACCCGACTTCGGCAATTATCAGAAAAAAGTGTAATTCATATAAACAAAGATTAAACAAAACACGCTCATTGGTAGTTCGTTAAAACGCTAAAAGTATATAATTATGGCACAAAATAGTACCAAAGACGCCGCTCTTTAGCAAACCTGTCTATAATTCGTTCCCAACCATAGAGTAAGATGTAGACTGGCATTTAAACTTGGAACTAAAAATAAAGCGCGAGAAACAAATTAAATTAATGTCGTTCCATCGTTTCTGTTTTTTTTTTTTTTTTTTTGGTGTCAATGTATCCGAACGCTCGTGTTACATGGATTTTTTATACGTACATGATTTGGTATTTCCTCTATTTAAAGATAAGATTTATAAGATTACATAAAATGATTTACCCAAGTAGTTATTACTTTTTTTGTTAAAGTTAAACCAGTCACTTGGTGAATTATCAATATTTGTACGAAATGTATAAACCAATTATTCAAAAAAACTTAACTCCGACTGCAAAAACATAACTGAAAAGAGAAAATCAAGCATTATAATCTATAGAATTTTGGTATTGCAGGCAGGGACAAACAAAACCTGCAATAGCAAAATTCTAGTTTTATTAATATATGTATATATTTGGATTTGCCTCATTACTAGCTTTTATTTGATACCAATATGTAGTTTTTTTAAACATTCTTTTCCCTTTTTTTGTACTTGCAGATGTAATAAACTTATAAATATTGTATAGCCTATGTCACTCCCACAATTAAGACGAATCTAACGACACTTTTAATGTTAAAATCCATCAAGCCGTTTAGGCTACAGAGCGTGCCAAAGAAATAGACATACATACATACTCTTGAAAAACATTACCCTCCTTCTGGGGCAGTTGGGTAAAAAATCCCTAAATAGTTTTTAACTTGGCTATTCGTGTTGACATGTTTCAAGTGTCTGTACCTACTGCATAGCTCGCTACTCTCCGACATTAATCTCTATCTTGTTAAATTATAATAATTGCATCAACATTTAATAACTGCGTTTCATTACACGCATTTACCTCTTCTCGTATTAAAAGGAATTATTTTCTAGAAATTGCTAACCCACTTTGAAAAAACATAGAGACTCGTAATTAATGTCAATTTTATTTATAATTACGCGTCGAGCGCCGCCAGATGGCGGTATTTGCGTAAAAACGAGACCGACCCATGAGCTATGCGATAATATAAATATTTCTTACAATATTAGACTTTAGTATCTGTGCTACAGTTTTATTTTTTTTAATCTATGACCGCATTCGTTATTCTACGTACTTTGTACTATTATGGAATCATTTTGTGCGTCCTTATTTATTTAATAGAAGTAAGTACAAACTATATAGTTTGTACTATATAGTTATGCCATCATAAAAAAATACAAATAATTGCGACATTTTTCTGTAATCCACTCGGTGATCTTGGACTAAAAACGTCATATTGCTGCCATCCATAAGGTCGTATCTGCCCCCGCTGTAAACAATCAATACGTCCTCTTACGTACGACTGTAATTTCTTGCCATCAGTGTCTAACTGTCGTATGGAGTGATATGAGCAACAATTCAGCACAATTAGCTGCATTATTACAACAATAGTAACGATTCTGTGCATTGTGGGCCGTCCTTGCGCGCACAATGGTGCAGGTGACGATCTTACGATATACATAGGTTAAGTTAACTTCCTTGATTACTATAATGGGCACAGGTTGACTGGCAAGGTTTATATTGTCTTGTATCAGTTGTAAGCCGTAATTATACGTAATGGTTTCGCCTGAAATGTCTTCCCTCTTCAATAAAATTCTCGTTACTGGTTTGAAATTAGTAGCAATGAGAAATATTTAGCTTACGTTGAAATACTAAAATAAATCATAAAATTGGTTAAAATAGAACATCTGTATTGTAGCCCAACAAGAAAATTCTTTGAAAAAATAAAAGACCTACAGTCATCACAAATCTCTGATAAAAATTAGAAACATTAATTAAAGACGGGCTTAGAGACACTTTCACTTCTATCTAATTTCTTTGTATGTACTACTAATTCAGTATAGTTATAGTCTGCCTCTAATGGACGAGAGTACTCGTATTAACGATATTTGTCGAGAACAAAACAAAATATCGTTTTCAATTATCTTTATCTTGTCATATTATTTGCTTACGAAGCCTGCATACGGGCGGACAACGCAGTATGGTAACACTGGATGTTCGGGACTCATTGTAAGCGCGTTTGAAAATAGAGAGGGAACACAGTTTGAATTTGGAATCGCATTGTTCTATATAGGTATAAAAGTTTTGATTTTTGTAGCAAATAGTCTGGTGAACGATTTTCTTAATGCCGATACGGTTTTCAATTATGATTTAATGCCGTTTGAAATAAAAATATGGTTTTATCTTTAAAGTTATTTTATACAAAATCGTTGAAATATTTAGTTATTCTATTAAAAACTTACAAAACGAAAGAAAAAACTTAAAGCCTATATTAACAAACCTTCGCATTTAGTTTTATCATCATACAGTGCCCGTTTCCAGTAACATTACATCTGCACTCATTCCCCCTTCTTCCATTCTATTTGCACAACTCCTTAATGCTTTATTTCGTTTGTGTGCTTAGTCTAATTAGAAAACTCCGAATCTACTAATGGCTAATATCGAATTTTAGCTCCTTTTTGTTTTTCTATGTCTTCGTATTATCAAATTATGTTCTTTAGACAGCCCATATGAGTTCATACTGTGAAGTCAATTAAAAAAGGAGCCTTTGGTAATTTACTTCGATTTTCAGTTACGACATTTTTACTTGATCGTATTTAGTCTATGGCATCACTTTGACAGTTCAAAAACAAGAACTGCCAACACTAAGAAAAAATCTGTCAACCAAATTTCCCGCCTAAGATTTTTGAAAGCTCAGTTCTAAAAGTTTGACGTATCGAAGTATCATAGGATCGTTGTGACAGGCACAATTTCATCAATCTCCGGCCCGTTCCGGCGAATCGGAACGTGTTCCGATTAAGTAAGACGTGATTCAGAGACGGAACACTTTAGGAAGACATCGGAACATGCTTGAATTGAACAAGCTTCCGACTTTGTTCGATTAAGACTAGAATGGATTTGCAAAGTAAAGTCTTGTTGAGAAAATTGTTTGTTTTGTGATTTTAATACTTTGTAACCAACTCATTTTATAATAAAATTCTTTCTGACTTGATTTCGATTAGTAATTTTAAAGTTAGAGACAGAAGCGAAACTTAAATAATTTAAATAACTGCTCTGTAAGTAAAGTATTCATCCAGTATTAGCTTCTGATAATGTTGCAATTCAAAAGTCAACACACAAAAGGGGGTTGAAAATGTATCTGCAATGAGTTAGCATTTCTCTTTATTTCTATTTCTGCCCCCAATTTAGACCCAACACCTTATCGCACGAAAAGGTGGAAATTCTTGAAAAATAAATGTGATAGAAGCGAGCGATACGTAACTATAAATTAAAATAATTATCGCCTCTTTTCGGGGGTAGAATGCAGAGCCTTCGCGATCAGCTGTTCACCGCATACTGCACGAAGGCGCTAAATTCTGTTTTGTACTGATTGTGGTGATTTGCTTTTTTTTTATAAGTACAACCTACTTTTTTCAGACACAGACATAAGATTTGGGTCTGTTTCTAACTAGTTCATGCTTTAACAACTAGAACTGGAAAAACTCTTTAAAAGAAAACAACTGTTGACTTCATTTTTAGATAAAAACTCACGTTTTTCTAGATTACCTATATTTATCTTTATTTATAATGAATTTTTATTTCTTCAATAGTTTTTGACTTTCTCACGGCATCTGCAACCTTAAAATGTTTTAGAAATAAAATCATTTTATAATACTTACCTACGTATTCATCCAAAAATAGTTTCAATGCAGACATATAAAAAGAAAACACTCCCTTAACAACGTTCTTGAAACAAACAATTTTAATTGCAACACGAAGCGATATTTTATCCATGGTATGCATTTTTTCCGACCACCCCGACGGCGGGCCGTTACTCAAAATAATCTAGGCTAGATATCGCACACCCCACGTGATCTACTGCCTCTGCCACGGAAGAAACACGTTTCACTTGATATTTTTCTTTTAATCCCGAATGACGTCTGTACGTAATTGGCGGGTTATTTTCAAGTCGCGTGAGGTTGGTAGCATGCGATATTATGTTGGTATTAGTGAGTCCGTTCGTTATTTGAAAATTTGTGGCGAAAAGGTGTCTGACAAAATTATTTGTGCATTTTTACTGCTCGGAACCATTGGAGAGGAGAGGATCTGACATTATATATCAAAAACATGCAAGTTCTAAAATACACAACAGACACTAAACTTCAATCAAAAGCCCCGCTTCAGTAGGTACACCCTCACGTGCAATACCCAAACCCAATCAACCTTCAACAATCGGTAACCAATACCTTCCCCACGTACAGAGCGAACTTATCATCGAAATCAAAACAGCGACACCCCAATAACACGGAGTCGAAACCACAGCAGGCGAAACTTAGTTTTCCATTCGGTTTTATAACGCGAACGATAGACAGGCAATAAATGAGCTCCCACAACTTATAATTGCTTCATTTCGTTGTCGACTCAAACCGAGAACTATGCAATTTGCATTCGGCTTGTCTGTGTCGAGTTTCAAAACGATAATTGGATTTGTCAATAAAAAATATCGCTGAAATCGTATGACAGGTATCTAATTATGATTTGGTTGAAAGCTTAAAATTTTCAGATAGGTTTGTCTCATAGACACCTTATCGCACGAAAAGGTGGAAATTCTTGAAAAATAAATGTGATAGAAGCGAGCGATACGTAACTATAAATTAAAATAATTATCGCCTCTTTTCGGGGGTAGAATGCAGAGCCTTCGCGATCAGCTGTTCACCGCATACTGCACGAAGGCGCTAAATTCTGTTTTGTACTGATTGTGGTGATTTGCTTTTTTTTTATAAGTACAACCTACTTTTTTCAGACACAGACATAAGATTTGGGTCTGTTTCTAACTAGTTCATGCTTTAACAACTAGAACTGGAAAAACTCTTTAAAAGAAAACAACTGTTGACTTCATTTTTAGATAAAAACTCACGTTTTTCTAGATTACCTATATTTATCTTTATTTATAATGAATTTTTATTTCTTCAATAGTTTTTGACTTTCTCACGGCATCTGCAACCTTAAAATGTTTTAGAAATAAAATCATTTTATAATACTTACCTACGTATTCATCCAAAAATAGTTTCAATGCAGACATATAAAAAGAAAACACTCCCTTAACAACGTTCTTGAAACAAACAATTTTAATTGCAACACGAAGCGATATTTTATCCATGGTATGCATTTTTTCCGACCACCCCGACGGCGGGCCGTTACTCAAAATAATCTAGGCTAGATATCGCACACCCCACGTGATCTACTGCCTCTGCCACGGAAGAAACACGTTTCACTTGATATTTTTCTTTTAATCCCGAATGACGTCTGTACGTAATTGGCGGGTTATTTTCAAGTCGCGTGAGGTTGGTAGCATGCGATATTATGTTGGTATTAGTGAGTCCGTTCGTTATTTGAAAATTTGTGGCGAAAAGGTGTCTGACAAAATTATTTGTGCATTTTTACTGCTCGGAACCATTGGAGAGGAGAGGATCTGACATTATATATCAAAAACATGCAAGTTCTAAAATACACAACAGACACTAAACTTCAATCAAAAGCCCCGCTTCAGTAGGTACACCCTCACGTGCAATACCCAAACCCAATCAACCTTCAACAATCGGTAACCAATACCTTCCCCACGTACAGAGCGAACTTATCATCGAAATCAAAACAGCGACACCCCAATAACACGGAGTCGAAACCACAGCAGGCGAAACTTAGTTTTCCATTCGGTTTTATAACGCGAACGATAGACAGGCAATAAATGAGCTCCCACAACTTATAATTGCTTCATTTCGTTGTCGACTCAAACCGAGAACTATGCAATTTGCATTCGGCTTGTCTGTGTCGAGTTTCAAAACGATAATTGGATTTGTCAATAAAAAATATCGCTGAAATCGTATGACAGGTATCTAATTATGATTTGGTTGAAAGCTTAAAATTTTCAGATAGGTTTGTCTCATAGACATTGACATTGACATAAAGAATTGGAGACCTAATTAGTCGCGTATCATTTTAACTCTAAAAGAAAAATCTCAAAGCTTTTCATTAAACCTAGTCCAGTGATGAAAAGAGAACAAAAAACTGATATCGCACCGTCAATCCCAAGTCTTAAATTCGGCGGTCCACAAATATCCTTCATTCAACGTTAATCACGTCTGTTACACGGTTCATTAAAAACTATCTACTATTTAATACTGACAGAATCTCCGCACGTAAAGTTCCCAAACACGAACTGACAGCGTCGAAAAAGTAATAATCGAAATGATCACGATTCATCGCTATGTTTATCCGAACGCCACCGACGTATCATGTCAAAAGTGCATGGACAAGTTCCATGTCAGTGTTTGCCGTTAAAATATACTCCAATAACAAATTACCAAACCAAACTCGACCCTAACACCTACACAATAATAGAAATAATAAAGTTGTACATACCGCGCTTGTCAGTGCTTATTAATTTTTACCATTTTCACACCGCGCGTTCGATATGACGTGTGATTGATGATCGCGACGTTCATTGTCAATCAAACTGTTACTGTAAAAGCATTTGCCGAATGTGAATATTTATGAATCACAAATGTTTGTCCCGTGCAATACGTTAAAATAATAATTGTCATCTGGCCGTTTTAATTCCGATAGATACGATGACAGCTGAAGAGCACGTAATAAACGGATAGTAGGAATCTTTTTGAAACTCGCGTCCAACTGTTCAATCATTCGCGTCGTTTATCATCTTTTTTCGAAACGAAACGAAACTCGTCGCGTCAAACTAGACAGACTATAGATGACGTAAAAAGAAAAACCGCCGTCCCGCCGTAGAAGCTTTCCGAACGTCTTTTTGTTCGTTCAGTTGGTATTGCTCGCGTTCGAATACGAAATTTGAATTTTCCCGCTTAAACGTCGGCCTAATAAATGTTTCCCGACGATTCGCGATTTTCGTAGGGTCACCACCTACAATCGAAGACTTAGGACATGATTTAAACGTTTAATTAATGAATTAATAGGTTTAATAAATCGTTTTAGCCTTAGTGCTCTATTGCGGAAGTTCAGTGCGGTAAACTATAACAAAATGACTGACATTGAGGGGCACTGCGGGTAAATATAACAGAAAAACGGATGTTTTAATGGCCCGATAGGCATAAACCTTTTCTTTAAATAGACGTGGTTTAAGCAACCTAACTTTGGGTCATGGTAGGCAAATAGTTTTGAGGCAAATGAAACTACATTGCAGCATGAATGACTGGTAGTGTCTGTGCTATTACGCATAAAAACGGTATGAGTGGTATGAGCGGTATGAGTTTTCCCTAAATCGTCCTCTCCCTGACACCGGGACGAATCCCACGAAACTCCGACACATATTTCCCTTAAACTGTTTGACCACTTTGACAGATCGCCAACATGAACTCTTTCTGACGTCAAAATGGCGTATTAGGTTTTTTTACTCAGTTGTCTGTCATCACTTCCTTTGTGATTGAGCACTGCATTGACGCATTGTGCTCTAAATTGATTCTGTTTTGTTACTTTATTGAGCTTTAGACAATCGACGTGGTCTACGTCTTTGTTGCTTTTTCAGCGATCTTGGACACATAAAAGAGGTTATCGTTTTGAGAAATAGAATAAAAAGCGATCGTCCTTTGTAGCTCAATTTTGTGGATTGGCTTTTGGCTTGCTATTCTCATTTCATCCTTCTTCGGCTCGTTCCGTTTGTATCGAAGCGGGCATTGAGTTTCCATGCTGGCATACTTAAAAGTAGGAATTCATGAAGAATGCTATAAATATTTTTCCTTCACGAACTTCACTACGTATGCCTCTTTATTCTAACACTCTCAAAATATCATCAGTGCCATAAATAAGTGTAAGCATATTATCACCATATAAAAGTAGGTGTAAGGTAGAATCGAGCACGTCTGATAAACCACCGGGGACGGTGGCGGATTTATGACCCAAGACTCGACCATTTGCATCGGAAGGAACACGGCTAAGAATGCGAGGCGACGCACGCAGGCCGTGTGTGGCTCGACAACTTTAACCTGAAAAATGAATTAAATTGCCTTGACGGTGTTTTTCTTTAAAGTATAAATGAACAAATGACGATGAGACTGCTAGGTTTAAAGTTAAAGCTTTAACAACCAACCTCAGCTCTAAAATAAATTGTCTCATTTCCCTGTCATCAAAGAAAGTACAGTCAGCCAAATTAACAACTCACTACTTAATATCACCGAATAAACTGCAAATGAAGTTCCAAAAAATCCCATCTGGAACTCAAAACAAAGTTGCTAACACATGTAAATCTCACCAAATTGTGCAAAAGGTCTTTTTTAAACGATCCGCACGAGAGAGGTATTCGAGTTAATCGGCGTCACAGTGGGGTGATCACAGACCCAGGCGGCCACGCTGTAATTATACTAAAAATGTGGTAGACTTCAATAAAAAGCTGAAACTGTGACGGGCGGCGGTCGAAAACATAATTGTCCATAGTAATGATTGTAGGTAATTGTGCGAGGGTTACCCTTAACCCTTCGCTGAAGGAACAACCCTTGGATGCTGGGTAAGACGCGGGCGGATAGCGTTCGCTCAAGTGATTTAAAAAAAATACGTAATATAAAACGGATTTGACAACAAAACTCAGTGTTTTTCATAAATTTTCATGACATTTAAAAAAATCAAATATTCCATATCATTGATATTCAATACCAAAATTAAAACAACACCTTAGTTGGGAGGACAAACGCGAAAAAAGCTGTTAATTTTCGACGAAAACAGGCTTTGAAACGTTGGACACCTGTCTCTTTACTCCGCTACCGCTTATTACTTAAAACTAAGTTAATAGCGGTCAGTGCAGGTCCGAATTAAGACAATAATTACTCGCGGTGTCGTACGCCCAAATTTTCGTTTCGGCTAATACTTTTTATGGTGACTGTAGATACTATTCTGAACGGCGGGATGCGTGTTTACATAGCGTTTATGGGGGAGTGAAAGATTACTATAATTTAACAGTGACAACCCTTGGAAAACTTTTTTTAAAGATGAAAATTTTAAATTAAAAAAAAATTAACAGATCTTACGACATTGTCTATTAAGAAGAAATAGTAACATAAACATTTACAGTAATCAATATAATTACTTAATTGTTAAATATAAACACCATTGTCAATAAAGTAGCACAAAATTGCCGCGAAAAATGGAGTTGACATAAACCGGAACCATTTTTATGAGCACGTTCTATATGTCAAAATACTTCATTTGTTCACATTAGTTTTCTACATTATTAGAATTATTATAATCATAACGATGTCTGAAGGTTATTTTTCAGTTTTTCACAACATTCTATAAAGAGGCCGAGTTGTAATGAAAGATTATTTACGACAGTTCTTCAAGGCTACGTCAAACAAAACTGACAATATTTACTGAAGTATTATTATGCTGATATGTATTAAGATATCGATGTCAAGGTGTGATATTAATTAACGTGATTTTTAACCGTATTTTTGAGGCGATAAGAAATAATATTGAGGAGGCAATTGTTTTTTTTTTTCGAGTATTTTCATTTTGCTGAGCATTGTATCATCAATTCATCACCACCATTAATGATAATTGTAAATTTTATAAAAATGCCGGTTTTTTGTTTAAATCCATTAAGGAAAACTAATATTACTTAATGTATTATTACCATTGTAGTCTAGACAAGAAAAAAAGTATTGGAAGATTTTATTTTTTTAAAACCCTGTAATTATTTAATGACCTTTAACTACTTATTTGTTTTCGTAAGCACCTACCTAAGAGTTTAATTTTAAAATATCATTATTTCCTGTCTGCTTATATGCAATTATCACGAATTATTATAATTACTATCATAAAACACTAAAACAAAGAAACAAAACTATAAATGGCTATGGAAATTCTCGTGAAACTATAACTACGGAAAAAGTCGAGTTCACCGCTAGCAGTCTTTAATAATTACTAGACAGAAATTGAAGATGTTGAATTTACTACTACTAGAATTAAAATTAATATAATTGTGGCTTCAAAGAAAAACTAAATAACCTTAGCATTCTTAGGTACAGTGGTCAGCACATCAAACTACACGAAACTGTAAAATTTCTCCAAAGGATTTTAAACTTTAAAATGTTGATGATTAAGTTCAAAATCGAACGAGAAAATTTTACAGTTTATGGTAACTTGATGTGCTGGCCACCGTACAATCAGCAAAACGAATCTATATATATAACCAGAGTTTCACTAAATGCAGCCGGATTGACAAGGCTTCATGATTACAAGATGACATGCCATATGGATATTGGCAAATTTCAACTCTGCACCTATAATGATTTACTTTTAATGTAAACTAATCAACAAGAGGAAGTAAAACACAAGTCATCTACAGTAACAATCAGAAAATGGCTCCATAAGACTTGAATTGGAAAAACGGCCGTCTCAAGACATATCCAGGGTCATGTGCCGTCCGTGATTTCCGTCGCATCTATCTAGACGATACGCATCTTCACGCTCGAGCGCCGGCGACACCCCACCTGACGGCTGCGCCAACAATTGATATCTTCCGAAGGTCGGGTAATAACATGCTGAGAGTTATCCGACCAACACACTCCAACACTCATATAATACTCATGTAGCTTTTATTACAAAGCAATAAAGTCGACATTTGAAAAAATATGGCGTTGGGTGTGACAAATATAGCCTTGTCTTGTCGGGTGCTGATTTTATGAATAGATCGTCAATTGTCGAACGGAAACACGAACTAAAATTAGTTTTTAGAGTTCTGTTTCTAAATAATACGATTAGAACTTCTTTGATTTACTCAATTGCTACAGTTTAATTGTTGATTTCTTTTGTAAGCTGTTATTAAAGTCGAAAACTATGGGAAAACCCGAAATCATTGTTAAGCAATAAAATGTTATACGTAATTAATTTTTGTGTTGCTACTCAAATGTTATTCAAAGTTAAAAAGTAGTTAAACAATTAGATTTACACGTGTTTCGTTTCATCGCTCAAAATAATGAGATTTTTTACATCTTAATAATGATGGAGCCAATTTATAAAAGAAACTAACAATTTTTACTAAATAAAATTATCGCATTCATAACAAGCAATGCCTTCCCTTTTAACATATCTCAATAACATGGCACAATTTTAAATATTTATTTTATTATTAAAATGTCTGATAGCGTCATCTTTATCGTTAAAGATTGATCTACATAATTACAGAGTTATACCCGAAGTCTCAAATTCAGATCATTTATGTAAACAAAGGGGATAACATATCAAAAAAATATCTTCGTAATGGTAATTAACATAAAATAGCGAAAAAAAAGGTTACATTTTCTTTTAAGTACTGAATTTAAGAAATAATAATTCAAAAATAATCATACCGTAATAATTTTTATACATTTTCGGTTTTAAACAAAGTTATTAAAAAAAGGAGATTTTCTGTTATAAAATATTTTATGATACTGTTAACAATGCAGGAGATCCAAACATTTTCACATTTTTTACATCTTCAACAACACTAATATTACAACTCTCATTCATAGATTCATAATGTATGTAGCATATCTAGCCACATTTTGGATGCAAACGGCTGTAAACTGTTTTGAAATCGATGGAAATCGATTTTGGGAGGCCTACGTCTAGCAGTGGACTTAAAAGGGCTGATTATAACGATCATAGGCCGTGTCTCCGACACACTACATAAAACATTGTTTGGCAACGTTATTTTGTTTGCATAGTTCTCATAATTAATTCACTTTAATTTCATAGATGATTATTTAGAAAAACAAAAATGATAAAAAAAATTCCACCACTATGGCTGTCATTTTGACAGTGACATTTCTTGACATTACTTTGTTTACATAAATTATCTGGATTAAAGACTTTGGGTATAGATGCTTTTATTGTGCACACAGATAATATAAGATAATATGGCAATTAAATTCTTTAGAAAATATTTTACTGGCGACATTTTTAATATCATAATGTTTTTATTTTAATGTTGGTAGTTCCGTCTCAGAAATTACTAATGTGTTGTTACGTGTTCTGATACTTTAATAGAATTTCGAATGCATCTTAGAATAGTGATGCGACTGATTGTACAAATTAAGATTGACCAGCCTGTCAGAAACCGACTAATAAGCTAAATTTGAGCATTTCATCAAGTTATACTTTCTTAAATAAAATTATCCTCAAAACCTCAACCACTTTTTCCCCAGATCGCCCAACTAGTGGAAGACGTGCGCCGTCTCCAAGCATCGCTTACAGCGCTGCAGGAAGCGCACGCGCAGCAGCTGCAGCGGCTAGAAGAGAGGCTGGACGAGAAGAAGCAGCACATCGCCAGGCTTGAAGCGAGGCTCGACACGCAGAGAGACTATGATGATATCAAAAGAGAAATCAGGTGAGTATCCGTCGTTCTAATGAAATATTGGGACGACTATGGGTTAATTCTAAGTTTTACAATGTTTTAGATAGACTTACAGGAGATAGATACCCTGACAATGATAAGGAAGAAAATAAAATAGGGACTACAGGTAATTAAAATTAGGGTTGCAAGAAACATACTTATACAATATCTAGCCATCATTATTATTTTCTTAGTCAATAGAAATAATAAAATCAATGAATAAAATTAAAGAACAACCTGCAAAATCTATCAACTAAAATCGAATTCAAATTCGGTCCCAGAAAATCGACTAAAGATTTTCAAACAACCACGTCTACATACATTCCTACGAGTACAGGCTGCATAAAAATTAAGAAATCTACAATACAACACGTGTTAATAAACTTGATAAGGCGCATATCTCGGTCATTAACCTGTGCACAGATTATATATTGTTTGTAGAACAAGCCTTGACTATGGTCGAGGTACTGGCGCGAATGATCTTGGCGCGTCGCTCCTAGGTAACTTCGCTGCATTTCCTTGTTTGATTTGGTTTAGAAGAAATAAAACAGGCTTATATTTCAGTTGTAATTCAATATGAGTAGGGAATGATAATGTTATGATATTAATTAAGCTGTTTCAAGTGAGAAATGGCAAAATATTACATGACACTTTATTTGACATGTCAAACTTCAAAAGTGACACAATTTTTGTTCTGTTTTCCGCTTTGTCGACTTTTTTTCATCAATTTCATGTCCGGGAAAACAATTGACACATGAACACATCCTAATACTTTTCTTTTACTATAATGTCTTTACAACTTTGTTGACAATCAAAAAATCCAAATGGTAATTGAACGTCAATTGTGTATCGTCAATCAAATCGAAGTGGTCGATAAAATAACGCCATTTACATTGAATTAATCGCGTAATTAATAATGTCGGTCCTTATAGGCTGCCTGGTTGGTCTAGTGTTCGCAAGCGCTACTGCTGAGCATGAGGTCCTGGGTTCGTTTCCCAAGCCGGGCAAAGTGTTATGGGGTTTTTCAATCTGGAATTTGACAGTAGCAACTCGGAGTCTGGATTTGTGCCCGGTTGATGGCATAGGCTCACCGCCTATTACATGAGACTTACCGGCGAAATATGGGTACACCTCTGCCCAAACCTTCGGGGAAACAAGGCGTGATGTCTTATCAAGACAGCAGGGATTAGCTCTTTCGCCATAGAACAAACATTAAAGCTAGAAACGGTATGATAATCCAAGTTAACTTAATGTCACTTGGGTACATACGTTCAATGTATCATTGTGTGTTTTGAGCGCATTTGTTTGTAGAACGTACCTTTGACAGATAAGCAGGCGCCTTGCAGCACACCCTGTCTTTGTTTGATTAGTTCATTAGCCGATTATGATGTTGAAAGATAAGTATAGCTTTTAGAAGTTGTACATAAGTAGGAAATGAAACAACTGCCGTTACATCTAACTAATAGTATAAGATGAAAGTTTGTGAGTGTGTGTGTATGTTTGTCTCAGAAACGGCTGGACCAATTTTGATAAAATGTTTTATGGAGGTAGCTGAAACCCTAGATTAACATATAGGCTACTTTTTATCCCGATATTCCCACGGAATTGACAATTATGTGGGTGAAACCGCGGGGTGCAGAATTAAAAATGAAAAAAATTATTAAATAAAACTTTATTTCAGACTAATATCCATAATTTTGTTAGTATTTTTGTGTTAGTAACAATAGTGCTTAGGTAAATAAGTTATAATTGTAAGTTCATTATATGTACTTATGACTTTTAGATCACTTTTCTATGCCGAAGTCAATAAGAGGACAGTAAAGCTGAAAAATTGGAAAAAGTTAAAGCATTTTCATTTACATCATCCGATCTTTCAAAAAACTAAATATAAACTTTCTGCTCAATAATCAAAATCTGCATCAGTATTGACCATAGAATCCCCAAATCTTCTTCTAATAAAACCTTGCCACACAGCACGACACACCCTTTAACTGCTGCCACCCTGTTGTTTAGACAGCCTGCTCCAACAAGTACCAGTTAATTACCACTAGCCATCTTAAAGGATCTTTTATGGAGTTCCGAGTATTTAATGTTGTTTTTCAAACAAGGATTGAGTCTTCACTTTGAGATCTGACGCCCGTGGTTTTGGTGCTGTTTGTGATATTTGAGATACTTCCTCCTTCGGTACTTATGTTGTAAGTTTACGTAACCATGTACCACTTATGTCATAGTCATGTCTCTTAAAATTTACGTTTTAAGAAAAACTCTTCAGCACTTAGGTGAGTTTTACATCCCTAAAGTATTTGAGCACTCCTCGACACATAAACTACTAACAAACATAACCATAAACCGAACAAACTTCAAAATACAAAAAAGTACGCATTGGTAAACGAAACATCCAGCAGTAAACAGAATACACCCATCGGCTCCCAGAAAGTCACCGAGGAGGTCCAAACACAGTTTTTTTCTTCAACCACAAATCGAAAACCACTTGTACGTCAAAATTGTGTCCCACCTCGCACTCCTACGCTAAACGTTCGAGATAAGGAATTTAGCGGCCTCCCCTAAGTTTACACTATATATTGATACAAAAATCGCTCCCTGAGAACTTTAAAAGGTGTTTTTTTTTTTCCTGTCGCATCAGTGGGAAATATAAATAGCATTATCGAGAGACGTTAATATTTTGACGCGATAGTGGGATGAATGGGAAATTATTTCGGTTTGGAAACAATAGTCGCGGGCGGAAGTTCTTATGATTTTATATTGGGGTGTTAATTCGAGCAATCACGTTTGATTTTCGTATTAATATTGGTGTTTTGCATGGGTTTCGAATATCTCCGTTGCCCCATTCGTTTTTCGTAATCCATATGAATGAAATCTTGCATCCACCTGTGCATTACTAACATACTGTTATCCGTCTCTTTAGCTATTTCATCATCTTGAAATTATATTATCCCTCTATTTGGTCAAGCCTTTGCCCTTTCTTAGCATATCGTTACGAAGTCACCTTCCTTATCATTCCAGTATCTTAGACTTTCCTTAGTAACCCCAGCCATTATTATCTCACCAAAATCATTACATTTATCCTTCTTCCTTCCTCCATTCTTCAATCCATAATCACATCGATGGCCTCTGTTCCCACGTAGTAAAGTAATCAGGCGATCAGTCAACATCCTTGAGAACAATCTATCACCTGCGCCGCTGATAACTGATAACATTAATTAGCAGTACCTACCTATCTACAAAGTTTCACACCAGATGCTTTCGTCATCTTAGTTACAGGATGTGGGAAGATTGACGTTAGCACTCAGTGCTTAGTATTGGATTTAGTTTAGCATCAATTGTTGTTGGTAGATGATAAGGATTAGCTAAAAAGTGATATTTTGGGAAACTGGCATAAAAGCTGTCTATTTTAACTCTATGAAAGAAAATATGTAGTTTCTAATCCTGACATTAATATTCCACCGGCATGCTTTTATATCCAAAAGCTCTCATGATTCACGAAAGAAATAGACTAATTATACCGAATTTTCCGATGATTCCTTTCATACAGTCCCTTAAACAAACTCTAACATGCTAATATAGGCGCATCTCGTCCAATACAATGGCAAGCCACATCACAAAGGCCCACTCAGTCTATTAATACATCGCAACAACATCCCAAAACCGATGTTTTGAGCAGTTTAATGTGTTGCCCCACCAATACGGTGTCATACCGTCGGCGCCTTTGATCCACCGTCAAAGATCAGATCACAGGCGCCGACATCGCGACATAAAATCAAGACTGTGCAAACACGATAAAAAGCGTTTTTAACTTTAATAAAATGTCGATCGATTACGGTTTACGACAGGAAATCGGAAATTGGAACGAGTTAAATATACATTTTACATCAGCTGACTTGCACGTGATAATTTGTTGTTTGTTAATATGTATATAATGTTGGAGTTATGTATAGATGTTTTACTGTAAGATCTAAAGGTCATAGATGAACTAACACATAAACTTAGATAATAATTAACGTGAAGCTAGTTTGAGCGAGAATATAAACTAGATTTGAGAAAATGCGTCATAGTCTTAAACTCGTTCTATCTTTTGTAAAGAAGAGAAGAGTAAGCAAGATTGAAAAGATTCTAGAAACACAATCGAACCCCAAAAATACCAAGAAACAAAAATCCGTCCGCATCCCAGTAATAAAGCACACATAACTGACACATTATCTGTCCACACGACACAATATGATAGAAAAATAAACGGAAAACACCCATTTCAATTATTGCTACCAGCACGCGAATGGCCAACATTTGGTATCTTTCCCATGATCGCTTTCCTTCGCCAACAAAAGATAAGTTCTAATCCTATAAGATCTATAATTCCCGATATAAACATAGAAGGCACCTGCACTGGTTTATTGCTTATTTATTCCGGTTCTCAAGTAAGGATTAAGTTATAGCCAGCCCCCGAAGATTAAAGCTTAATGGAGGGAGCAATGGATTGATTTCTGAACGCGGTTCCCGCCATCGCCAAATCTCCGCTTAACTTGGCTTGGGCGTCATTACGTTCGATTTATTTGTTGTCTGTGCTTCTTTGAGGATTTTGACTAAGCTGTGGTTGATTTTCAAATTAAATTCTTGGCTATTCGGCAATATAATACAGACTAGGGTTCTGGAAAACAATATTTTGGAACGCTAGACAAATTTTTCGACACGCTGCTGAAGCAATAAGCTCAAAAAACGTTAACCTTTAAACTTTTAACGTTTTATACATTCTAATCATGATCACACAAGATCTTTTGGGATTTCGTTATAATTAAAATTCACTAAAGCCCAAATACAACGGGCACCATGTTGACACGTCAAAGATGAAATTTAAAGAAAGTCAAATAAAGAGTGTAGCTGGTTATCTCATGTTTAATTAACATCTAAGCACACAAGATTTACATAATTTCAAAGAAACATTCTCTTATATTATGTGTCGTGTGTTTGTGCCTATATATCAATATGAGAGCCTATCGTAGACACCTGTTCTCATTTGCTTAGGCGATGTTTGTCTTACATTTAACGCAAGTTTAGCCTAACACTGTCGCACACAAATTATCAACTAATTTACGTTGCCCGACGATTTTTGATGCCATAAAGAATGCCCGACGGGTCCTAAACTTTTTACTGTGTTTGACTTACATACGTTTGTAGTTTAGTCTAAATATCTGAGAGCGGGAAAGTTTACGTCAATAATGGTTTGTTTAGACATAGCCAATGGACGTTTCTGAGATTTTCAAGTATTTGGTCGGTGTGTCTGTGTATAGGCGTTAGTGACCGATCGATCAGTGATTGGTCAGCGCCGCGGGGGCGGGGCGATGTTATCGGCGATCGAGTTGATACTATGCAGTGACGTCACGTTTATTGTCAGCGACATTGATGGGAGCAAATAAGTGCGTGATCGACATTTGAATACAATTGAATTTGTTACACGTGGAGACTGATTGTGAATCAGCGAGGTTTCAATGCCGCCATTTTTGTGGAAGTTACTCAAATATGTCTTGAATAAATTTACACCATTAACAAGTTGGACACAAAAACTGAGAAAATGGCTGAGACTGCGTCTAATATCGTCAAGTCTTGCGAACTACAAGATGATGTAAAGTCTATTGGTAATCAAACCGCTGAGCTCCCCAATGACACAGTACAATAAAACAAGGTAAAGAACTCGACAGGAATTCCTAATTCGCTAATCAATATTGAAACATCCCTTTACTGAACAACCCCTTTGGAAATATGTCTTTGAAATATTCCCTTTTAAGGGTTGCACGCTGTTGGGGCGATCAATCGACATTTTGTCACAAATTTTGAAATATGATCGTCATTCGCGGACTATTTGTCTATGGAAAAGCGGAAAATGTTTTATGGAATCTGTGTGTTTTGCTTTAAGAAATATTTAATTACCGTTCCAGTCTATGGTTGTATTAGAATTTGGCCAGGGAGTCGATGCATAAGGACATGGCGGTAAATTTAAAAAAAATCTTCTGCTGGCAATATAGTTCGAAATGTTAGCATACTACATTCCTTCTCATATTAATAAACTAATTAACATAAAAATACAAAAGTATTAAAACTTTTTTTTTCAGACTTTATGCAAAGGGAAACTCGAGAAAGACAGTTGCATAAAAATGCAACTGTCTTTCTCGAGTTTAAGTACTAAACTAGTATTTTCTTCAGCATTGTCGACTAATATCCGGCAAGATAGTTCGGTAAAACTTTTCCAATCAATAAATAAACAAAGTACATAGTTCGAAAATCAAAGTTAACCCTAACGACACCGACGCAGAATATTTAAAGCCTAAACATACAATGTTTTAAAAGTTAACCCACTAATTAATTCAAAGTTAGGTAAGCGCACATCGGTTTCATTCGGCGCATCAAATATTCAGTGTGTACACGCCTTATACTGAAGGCTTTTGGCCGAAGACAAAGATGCTTTTAAGCTTTCGTTTAGGACGAAGGA
This sequence comes from Dryobota labecula, assembly GCA_947523025.1. Classification (NCBI taxonomy): domain Eukaryota; kingdom Metazoa; phylum Arthropoda; class Insecta; order Lepidoptera; family Noctuidae; genus Dryobota; species Dryobota labecula. Next base: position 21,900,934 of record OX383303.1, read on the forward strand.
AAAGTGTTGAGTAGCTTACTAAAAGAATTTAAAGCTAGTGCAGGTATTTAATTATGAAATTATTATTATATAAGTATTATTAAAAAGTATCCTCAGTAGGTATATTCCCAGCAATATATTAACTAGCCTAATCTAACGTTAACAAAAACAATGCCAAGAGAATTATATAATACAAAAATGTTAAAATTACAAAATATGGCCTACGCGATATCTACCAAATTCAAACTAGAGCTGCATCATCAAACCATAGACATAAAAAGATAAAAACCGTCGCACCCGACGCCACTCCACGCCACTAAACTAAGCTAGGATGTCGTCACTTCCCAACTGTGTCATCGCTGTTTATAATGTATCAGTTTTAAAACCCTCGTAAACATTAGCCGACGGTCTTCCTTGTGGAGGTAGTTACATTTTGTGGGAGTTTCAGAACTTTTCACGTATATTCTGCTCGCTTACCTCTACGAGCATTTTATAGGTACCTTTCGCTAGCCGAGTAAAAGAAAATGTTGGTAAAGGTACATAACCATACAGCCTATATCGTCAAACGAGCGCATCCAATACAATTATAATTTCAATTTTCTCATTTCATAATTTCGATATGCTTTAAGCTGATCCTAAAAACTGACGCTCAATCCCCTAGATCCTGTTTTTTGTACGGAACATGGCAAAAGTTTCGTAATGTTTAATTTCAAATAACAATATCCAGTATTAAATCGTTTAAACACAGCTGAACGGCGAAGAGAGTCAACGCTAGTTATCTGTATTCCCTGTGAGACGGTCGCTTCAACGAACGCGAGTAAGCTTCGAACAATGCCAGTACCTACGTGCTATTATATGAATCATTTTGATACTAGCATTAAATTGTTTTTAGTATGATGGGATATGGAGTCCATTCGGATACAAAATAGATTATTTTGCGATACATACCTATCGCAAAATAATCTATTTTTTTTTTACTTTTTAGCAAAACTATTGTTACCTATACACGTAAACATAGTTTTACTAAAAAGTTTAACTGAATTGGCATATGACAGAGGATTTTAGAACATCTGGAAATATCCGAAATGAAGGTAGCTACAATAAGTAGCTAATTGAAAATGAAAATAATAATCATAATAAATAGGAATTAGTTGAAAGTCCATTCAAATTAAACAATTATAATTGTAAAAGAACTAATTGGACCCGAATAACAATTCTCATAGAGAGATGAATAAACAAATAGCTGTCAGCATAAGTATTTCCCTTCACAAATAGAAAAAACTACTAGGAAAGAAATGTACGCTTATTACCTATGCATGTTAGGATCCCTTAAATTTAGTGTTTATTGCTGCAAAAACTGTATCATTAGGTACAGTTTATGACGCCATGCTTGAAAAAAACTTCAAAGCTTCGATTACTTGCAGGTGCATCGCAGTCACGCTTTGAAACACATCTTTTAGCTTCTTATTAGAAAACTTACTATTATTATAATTATCGTTTATTTCAGGTATTAACCCATATCCATATCACAATGTATGTTCTTGAAATATTACATCACAATAAATTAAATTGAAATTATAATTAAATTACATTATTTAAATAAAAAATTTAAAAATAACAAAAAATAAAGACCTCTTAGGAGTGATACTGGTTTCATTGCCAAGACTAACAAAGGACATAATATTGGTCATCACAGTGTGATTTATCCATCATTTTACCAAAATAGTTTGGTTGCCAATATTATGACACCTGCACAACGAAAGGAAGTATGTAGCCTGTTCCTAGCTAGCTAGCTAAAGTAAGTAGCTAGCTAAGTTCTTTTTCTCAATTCACATCATCAAAAACATTACAGTAAATTCAGACATCTCCAAAATAATTTCTAACCAAAGTCGTATAATACACCTTCCAATTAGAGAATGAAGTTGGCAACACCTCCGAGATTCGGCACTACCGATCAACGATTTAATTGGCGATATATTAAATTGTAATTAAGGTGCAACCCTATTGTGCCGGAGGTAATACCGATGTGTCGCACCACTAGTCTACCAACCGATCAAAAAAGCCAAATCTTAAGGCGATGTCGGTCGATCAGTTGGGAGTTTCCGACCAAAAGTTTAGAGTAGTTGAACGATTTGTCGAAAGTTAGATCGTATGTCGTAAGTTACCTTAACAATATGTTGTTGATAGTTTTATTGGTACCTCAGTTTCGGTCCCTTGTGGACGTAAGAAAAGAAGTCTGCTATGATTATGGTCTGGTGTTCCTCAAAGCATTTTCTCATTGTTTTTAGGGTTCCGTAGTCAACAAGGAACCCTTATAATTTCGCCATATCCGTCTGTCTGTCTGTCCGCGGCTTAGCTCAGAGACCATTATTACTAGAAAGCTGTAATTTGGCATGGGTAAATACATATTAATCACGCCGACAAAGTAGTAAAATAAAATCTTGTTTTTTTTTTAGGGTACCTCACCTACACCTAAAGAGGGGATGATATTTTTTTTTCTCGTCTATCCCATGATGTGGGTGTATCGTTGGATAGGCCGTTCAAAAATATTGCTGGTTTGTAAAAACCATTTTTCGATTCAGGGATAGGTACATACGTTTGCGTAATATTAAGCTTTGAAGTGCTAAATTTTGTTAGAGCCAATCAGAATCAGAATCAGAATCTTTATTTGTTAAACATAGGTATTTACTCAATGGTGTTAGGTTAACATATTTGAGCGCTATGTTTTGCCGCGAAGGCATACAAATTTTTATTATAATGTAATTTAAAAAAAAACTAAAATACTTGCTTAAAAAACTAAATAAAACAAACAATAAAATCAAAACCAAAAATAAACTAAAAAATATTAAAAATTATCATTTAAAAAATCTTGTACACTATAATAACATTTTTATATTAATACAGAGGTAAGAACTTTCTTAAATTTTGATAGGGGCATATTTTTTATGCAATCGGGTATTTTATTATAAATTTTCGAAGCCATTCCAAAAAAGCTCTTTTTCATCAAAGTGGTTCTGCATTTTATGTCGCACAATTGATTTTTATATTGAGAACGCATTGGAGTTTTTTTTACATCGGAATTTTTTGTAAAAAGGTGTAAATTCATTTTAACAAACAAAACAGTTTCGTATATGTACATAGCTGGCATAGTAAGCAATTTAAAAGATTTAAAATGGGGTGCACGCGATTCGGTAGTTTTTAAGCCACACATAGATCGAATACATCGTTTTTGCGCTTTAAAAACAGTATCTCTTTCAGTAGATTGCCCCCAAAAAATAACACCAAATCTCAGAACTGATGCAACCAATCCGTGATACGCTATTAAAAGTGTTTGTGTATTAACTTTTTTTAACAGCTGAAATAGTGCATATGCAGATTTATTTAATTTTAGACAAATTTCTTCGATATGTGGTTTCCATGTTAGTTTACTATCAATCCTTATAACTAAAAATTTAGCCTCGTTTTCTTCTATTCTATCTTCTATTTTGTACTTATCATATGCAATGTGAACTGGAGGTTTTTCACACCTTTGATGAAAGTACATTACTTTTGTTTTATTTAAATTAATGACTAGGTTATTGCTAGTAAGCCAGTTAACAATTTTACTTAGACAATCATTAATATCACTCTCGCAACAGACAGGATTAGTACACTTTACAACAGCTGTACTGTCATCGGCAAACAGTACTATATTTTGAGATATGACTTTTGGGAGATCATTGATATATATTTAAAAAAAGTAGCGGCCCTAGTACGCTACCTTGAGGTACCCCGTATTTTATAACTCTTGGTTCAGATGTGTAAATGGTTAATAAATTGCTTTTTGGACAAAGTTGTGATATTTCTGTGCACTGGATTCTGTTATCCAGGTATGACTCCAAAAGCTTCAAAATATTTCCTCGTATTCCATAGCCATACAGTTTTTTTAGCAAAATTGTATGATTCACGTAGTCAAACGCTTTCGTCATGTCGGTGTATAGAGCACATACCGGAGCTCTTTCATCCACAGACGTCATAATATGAGAAAGGAGGTCGAACAGTGCCATATTGATATTAATATTTTTTCGAAATCCTTTTTGTTCGTTGCAAAATAACTTATATTTTTCAAAATAATTATAAATAGAATTGTAAATAACATTTTCGATTTTTTTTGAAAAAATTGGAATTTTTGCTATGGGTCTATAATTTTTAACATCTGATTTATCATCTCTTTAAATAACGGCTTAATAATTACTTTTTTAAGACTATTAGGAAAAACACCATTTGTTATGCATAAATTAATAATGTGCGTTAGTGGTGGTGCTATAACTTCTTTGGTATATTTTACTACTTGTGTGCAAGTGTGTGTGTGTGTGTCCCGCCAGCTTAATGGTTTTACTAGGATATGTGAAAAAATTCACACCAGTAGTATATATAACGAAGTTAAAAGAAAAACTATCCCAGCTAAGTAGCCTTTACAAGTTACCGAGTAATAGTCGACCAACTTAAATTTACAGTTGAAAAACAACATGTTCTTCCATACATTCCGTATTGAAGAACATGTTTTTCAACTACAATTTTAAGTTTGTTCTTGGGATAAATTCATACTAACTACGGAACCCTTCATTTTGCGTGGTTCGACACACAATTGGCCGGTTTTTTTTTTATTTGACGAAAGATTTGTCGAATGGCATTGAATAAATGCCAAATTGAGAATTTTAAATTGAAAATGCGAATAAAAACGTTTATACGTTGGCAAGGCCAAAAATAGTTTAAAATTAGCTTCCACAATCCACATTGTTATATTTATTTATTTCCGTCTTCCCAGTTAATAATCCTTCGAAAGTAATTACAGTACGTGTACACGTTAAAATGAGATAATTATAAAAGATAATTGAATACCGTCAATTAATTTATCATAATGATCATAATTCATTTAATTGTTCATATTTTAGTAAAATAAATAGCTAAACAATTAGGAATAGACGTCATACATACATATTACGATAGGTAACTAACATAACTATTTTTGGAAAGAACGTAATATTCTTTTTTTAAAGATACCTTCTTTCCAAAAATAGTTATGTTAGTTACCTATCGTAATATGTATGTATGACGTCTATTCCTAATTGTTTAGCTATTTATTTTACATAAATATGAACAATAAAATTAATTATTATGCATTTAACGTCATGGGCAGATCGAAATCTGCAAATGACGTTAAATGAATAAAAAACTATTTAAATTAGTTTTTTTTTTTTAAGATACGTTCTTTTTGGGAATAACAAAGACATTAAAAGTAGAAACAATGATGTATATAATTAAATCTTTGTTAATGACATTACTATCTTTCTGCTATTGGTCGTAATAGCGATATCTCATCTTCAGCCAATATATTATTAATGAATTCTTATCTTAGCGACCCATTAACTACGCCTTAAGGAACCAATCCTTAAGGGTCAGCTACCTAAAACACACATAAAATAATACCAATAAATGAGCGGGCACAGGTACGGAGGGTCTTATCTCTGTAATAGCCATAAAATACCGTTCAAAGCGGCCCAATCTCAATAAATTTATTAAAGGAATATTGCCAATAGAGACCCAGCACATCCTATTAATTAAAATACTTAATTAATTCACCTGTAAATTGTTTAATCAATTCACTTTTGACCCAATTTATTGGGGTAAATCGAACTGTGAGTCTGTGACCCGACGTCTTGTGATAATTAAAAGCTTTATATTACAATCAGGTAATCTATAGGATTGTGTTTTAATTATGATTACGGTGGACAGGATTTTGGGAAAGTACAGGTGGAAAAGGGATAACCATGTAGGCTCCTTATTTAAACGTTTTTCTGATTGCTTTTTTGCAAATTTGTTTGTTCATAAACCAACTGTTACATTCATAACACAGTTTCTGGCCTTTACCATCACTCTCTGTTTTTTTAGACTTACGGTGCTACCCACCTCAACAATATTTTAGTTTGGTCCTACATTTTTGTTTTCCTTCCTATTCCGGTTTTCGTCAACGGCTACTATGCCCTTATTATGTTCACTTTCAACCAACTTTACTAACAGCTTATTTTCTTTGTTCAAGCATGCTCCGAGCACTCGACCTGGGTGGTGGAGAGCGATCTTTAGAGCGCAAGCCTGAGATCCGCTCGCCGAGCACCGCACCTTCGCTCCGAGACCATTCGGCCGAGCGAGAGCGAAGCGCTGAGCGCCGGGATACAGGTACGTCACTAGTATTGAACCACGAGTATTTTGAGTGGACGGTCAACTTGAACTTACAAGTTAGGGTTGGGTTCCACTCAAGTTAGTCGTGTTCATAGTAGAAATCCTCGCATTCGGCCCGAAGGATGACGTCATGTTCCAAAAGGTGATTATGTCTCTAGTGACGTATCTTCGCGCCGGATGCTCGGTATCATCGTCGTCAAGTGAACATTGGAAATCGATCGCGGCCATCAGCTATGCACGTTCGATGTTTCAAACCTTGTGTATGTCCGTAGCTAGTTCGTGTTCGCTTCACTTTTCTGTCCGCAAAAAACAACAATTCGCAAAAAAACGCGCGGAGTACGAGGAATATCCAGTTCCCACCACCTCAGCCATGCCGCTCACGGACGCGCGTAATCGTTTCAAACTTAGGCTTTAGAATTCGGAGCATGCCATGATGCCGACATGAGAGACGCCGCGCGCGCATTAAAGATTCGTACGCCGTTGCCGAATGATTGCGACGCTTACGAGCGTGCGTGCTAGCCCTCCTTGTCCCCTCGTCCCCCTGACCCCCGCCCCCGGCCCCCGCCGTCCCCTCCTCGTGTTCCCGCGTAACCGTGCTCTCACCGCAGGTGTGGAGGAGTGGCCCAGCACGCCGCCGCCGCTCAACAACAACACCACGCACCACAACAACAACGGCCCTACGCCGCTGCTGCCGCTACCACCGCCGAGCCCCTTCCGTTTTGAGGAGCACCGCACCTACAGGTTCGCGGAGGACATGGGGCCTCTCCCGCCCGGCGCGCTGGTTGGACGCCTCGGCGACTCCCTCATCCCCAAAGGCGATCCCATGGAGGCGCGATTGCAGGAGATGCTAAGATACAACATCGACAAATATGCGAATACAAACCTGGACACGTTGCATATAAGTCGGAGAGTGCGAGAGCTGCTGTCAGTGCACAACATTGGACAGAGACTGTTCGCTAAGTACGTGCTGGGGCTGTCTCAAGGGACGGTGTCGGAGCTGCTGTCGAAGCCGAAACCCTGGGACAAGCTGACGGAGAAGGGCCGTGACTCTTACCGGAAGATGCACGCGTGGGCCTGCGACGAGGCCGCCATCATGCTGCTCAAGTCACTGATCCCTAAAAAAGGTACTTTTCAAAACACTTCCACGTCTGATTAGATTTTATTGCGGGATGTGCGCCCTACGTTGCGTGATATATTGAGTTAATGTCGTCGTGCTAATTTCTTTGGTCTGGCTTGATGCGAATACCACTGCATCTATGATGAGCTTTTTTTAACTTTCTGGGAAATAAACAGGTTCTATTTCACTACTTTTTTTCTATAAATGATCCACTGGTATTCGCAGTTTCGCATGTTCTAGCTCTCTGAACGTACCAAAAGTGATATGAACCGTTCAAAAATACTTATATCGTTGCGACCAAATTACCTAATCATGTTTGGTACGTCGAGCTATGATCATCAATTCCTTTTACACGAATCATCTGAACCGTTTGACGCGTCGGTTATCTTAGCTTGTCAAATTTACCTGACAATACAGCTCATCAATCACGGCAGCACTACGAATACAAAAGATGTTTACATTTTCCGCGTCAATTACTTGATACGCGAATATTGATCAATCATTTCGTTTATGGTCAATCAACGCGTATGTTAGGAAAATTCGAACTTTGAAATTTGAAATTACCGGTTTAGTACGCACTTGAAGCTTCTTCGTATAGATCCGCACCCTTTTTTTTTTAACACTATTATTTTATTTTTTGTTCTGTTCCTTTTAGACCTGTCCCTAAATCCTTTTCCTTTGTCCCTGTATCCGGTCGCGTGCGGAAATATCAGGAACTGCCCTGTTGAAGGAAGCGAGGGGCAAGTAAACATCCCCTACAGTTTTGATTGCAAAATTATTATTTTAGTTTTTTCTCTAAATGACAATCTTTTATGTACCTACTGTGTCAACCATTTTCCAAATTTTAATATATTTTTTTAAATAATATAATTTCGGTTATAATTAAAGCTCATGATCGTCGACATCAGGGAGGCATTTTTCTAAATTGTTAATTGAAATTCCATAAAGATTTTAGCTTTTCAAAGATTCTATATTTGCCAAATAATTCAAAGCAACATCTGAAAATACGAGTCCATTTGTTACATAAATGTATGTGGAAATGGAAAAGCGGAGCGGACACGCACTCGGCGCTAACTACGAACTTGCCGCAAAGCGATAGCGTTCACGTTCAGTTACATAGCATAGCAACTGCAACTGTCACCCGTCATGCTTTGTGTAGTGCATGGCACAACTTTAACAAATATATGTACACTAAAGCTAAAGTTTAACATTTACGGACTAACAATGCTTAGATACATACGTATGATAATGATGCATTCAATATATTTTACGTATTCAAACATATTTCTATATTCATAGGGATTAATTTTAGACCGATATTTATTTAAACAGTCATTGAACTTAACCTTTCCATTGACAATCGTATTCCTATCAATTGCTTTCAATAACAACTTGAAAATGTTAAAACCAACACGTAATACGGCCACAATAGAAACAGAAATTCGGTGGAATTAAAAAGAACGTACTCATTGTAAGGGTGTGTACACATTAACGACAATGCACGACAAAGTATAAATCTGCGAATACAATGGACTCTTGTGTATTAGCCTTTGTCCCCATCGATAGGGATGAGCTCAAATAGATTGAATTTCAGATAATTCCCGGAAGGGTTACGGTTTTCTTATTTCGCTGCGATGTTATGCGGTTTTCGTTTTTTCTATTCTGGTTATTGCTGATTGGTGTTTTGGCCACGTTTATGGGGTTATTATGCAAGGAAGATGGATGCATTTTCCTTTTTTATCGGATTTCGTTTGTCCGCGAAAATGTTAATCCCTGTAATTCGTCAAAATGAAAACAATAGCTTTGAGCACTCTTTCATATCTTTCTGTACTTACCATGGCTACCTATTTTTATCGATGGATTAGATTTTATGAGAGATTGGGTACCTACATCCAAGGCTAGTAATAGGTAGTAATGACTGCTCATCCGTCACGCTACATACGTAATCAATCTAGCCGGCAATCGTGGGAAGCAATTTCTTCCGATTGCGGATACTTTTCCAAGTTTCAATCAGTACCTACAGCCACAATTAGACCTGGTTAGCTTGTTCGTCTTCTGGAATATTTTTGTAGACGAAAAGTTGTTCACGATAACGTCCCCATTTCATAAATCACTTTATATTCTGCCTTAGACCTTTTAAACGGCAGAATGTAAATAAGCAACGCAATGATTAGTAGCCAATGGTTTATCATAATATCTAGATTATTTCAAGTGTAGTTCAATGAATGCAACAGATTTTCTGGAAACCGATTTAGCAGCAGGTAGCTGTGTTTGAGTCCTTTTCAAACCAATCTGTTGCTTCCGATACTAGAAAGTGTACTTCAAATAATGTACAATAACGTCAATACTGTTACATAACTACTAAGCAGCAACGTATCATTTCGCTGCAACGTTATGGGTGTCGGCTATTTCCCAGTTCCCACGATACACATGCATAATGTCCGTTCGTCCGTCCGTTGCGAAACGATTGTTGTCCGACGTTCACACGCGACAGCGTTGTGGCAATGGTAGGCTGTAGCTTGCGTTCAAAATAAGAATAGAACCTTACCGCCATTTTGTGACGTTTGGCTGTCAAACGTCAGTTGACATGCGTTGGGCAAGATTTGCAGTGTGATCGTTATGCTGGTGTTAGCACGACTCTAGTCAATGACATTTCTATTATTTTAGTTGCTAATAAATACTAAGTTAATAGTAGAAAGTAAGAAAACATTAGAAAAAAGGAAATGTAAAAAAAAATGCTTGCATTTTCTTGTAACTCCCGCGTCGTTCTAATAACCGTATCTATTAATTAGTTATCTATTGTTTATCTAGTAAACGTTGCTTTACATTCACGTACTCCCAAGTCGACACAACATAAAAATAATTGGATAAACGTCGCACGCGCCGTAACAATGGCGGTTCAATTAAAACTAGCTACACTAACTTCCCGCCCTTCGACATACAGCGCGCAAAAACCGTAAAGAGTATTTATTAAAGCCGTACTCTATGTTCTATCATCGACAGTTTTTGCATTTTGTCTATGGTTTATGACGCAATAATATTATCAAAGCAAGTTCTAATAATTATTATTTATATTTATTGTTCGTTTACATAAATTATAGTTAGTCGAACCATAATTAACTATTTATTTTTTACTTTCTATTTTATTTATAAGTAGTAAATTCGTATAAATGCATATTTTATGACTTGTAACGTAAATCCAACGCCCATATTTATAGTTTTATATCTGATAATTACTTGCAAGTCTAACAACGTTTCTCGTAATCAATTAATAGTGAATAACAAACTAATTTACAACAAAAGTTTTGATATTCTATGTTCCAAGCTCACGATTACACGGTCTAATTGCGGGATAGTGATGTACAAATTTTACGGTATTAAACCGATACCTGTAGCTGTCGTGACTGAATTCAATTTCCAAACGTGCACACAGCAAATAAATTGGTAAACTATCGTCGTACATCGAGTGTATACAAGACAATAATATTATATTATTTTTCACGGGCACTAAACTTCGATGTAAGTTGGCTACGTTCTTTATTCATATAATCCTTCATTCCAATTAAGTTAATAATGGTGGTCGTAATTATTGCTCTTATTACTTGTACGGTTCAGTGACGAAATGCTATAACGTAGACGTCTTGTTGTTTATGATCACTAAAATCGATTTAAAAGCTTATTGGTCGAGATAAGTATCGTGTTTCATATATGCTGCAGTAAATCTTCAGCACGCTCTTTTTCACGTGATTAAATCAAAGCAAGCTATTTTATTTTTTATTTAAATTAAAAATCTTATAACTCATCTCAAAATATTTTATTTCAGCACTTCTAAAATTAATGATTTCAAACGTTTAAGATTTGCAAAGTTTTCCAAGTAATCTCGTCTAATCTAATCTTTGGCTTTAAATAAAAACCAAAATTCAAAAAACCGATATCGTTACCATAATTAGAGCCACTCTAAATCTAAACGTCAAAATCAGTAAATATTATCAGGTACCAACATTTCAAAAAGTCGTTTGTAAATAGAACGCGACCAAATGTTCGGATACACACAGAGAATTTGGAGAACCCAATATTTGGACGAAGTTCGGCTCTCAAATGCATCTCAAGCGTAGCGTGAAAATCTATTTTCAATGGGCCACTATCGGCCGGCACAGGACACCCGCCAAAGGCTTTATGCCCAAAGTTAAGCGTCCTCGATGCTCCTATACTGTAAACTCCCCTTGTAGAGCTCTTAGTTTAACGCTAAGCAAATTTTAATATTCAATTGTGCTTTTGCATGCTCGGGATTTGTTTTACAATAGGTGCTTCATACTTGAAGTTTTGAAACTGTAGTGGTTAACTAAATATTTGTCCGATACCTACTTGATTCTGATCTCACTAAAGTTACGGGTCGTATCAAGCATGAAGCGTAGTTAACTTATTGTTTGCCATAACACCATAAGCAATTAAGTATAATTATTATCTTTAATGAGCCAATTTTTGTCTCTCGATAATGTTCTTGCCTAGGCCGTTCCTGTTCCTTTTAACGCCAATTATTCACAAGTGAATTCGCCACACATCTTCTCCAATAACCATTAAAGTTCAAATGTAAACTTTCCTTTCACATAAAAGCATCGCTAATAAGTTATCGATGCGGCGGTCACGTAAGGCAGCCCGCACGGGGGACTGTCAAAGGCGTTTAAAACTGAACGGAGTTGGGAACTCCGCAAGTGTATTAGCCGGCCGGCTAATGCACGTAGACAGCGCATCGAGCGCAAACGGACACAGCTCGCCGTCTTCACTCACTAACTTTAAAGTCTTTAAACCGTACAGTCTTCACGATTCATTTGAATGCGTTCTATTTTCAATTCAATTTACTGATATTGTATTCGTTTTAAAGGACTTTTTCAATAACGAGTAAAGTAAGTAGGTACGTGTTTAATATGAAATTGAAAATTTAATCGTTGATTTTCATCATGCCAAGTTTTGTTTATGAATTCTTTGATATAAGTACGAGTATTTAAAGTTTGATAATCTGGTAATTTTTAAATAATATATCCACAAATAACAAAATGCATTAAATTATTTAAAATGCCGCAATAGTAAGTGTTTTCCTATAAGAAAGAATAATCCATAAAAAAAAAAAATTCAGACATTACCCTGAACAATTATTTGACAATTAGACATTCACGAACTGAAACTGCATACCTATTAAATTAATCTTGTTAATACACTTTATAAAACTATCGGGGAAGGTAAATCGATTTCTCTATAATATAAATACCCAAACGAGGGCGTATCAGCCAAAAGTAGCTACCAAACGAGACCATAATACATAAATCATAAACTTTGAAACACGAAAATTCGTGTTGATAATCACATAATAATTACCGACCCGATAAAACCCGCCGGGATCGAAGGGATCGAAGGGATTAGGTCTAATGAGAATAAAATTGGCAGCATATTTGTTCATTAATACCAATTGTAATTTAAACGTATAAAGTTTTTGATAAATAGGTTCATTGACGTGAATCCGAACAAAGACAATTTAAGAGACATTGCAACGTAGCGCCATCTTGCGGCAAGTAGTGAAACTAAAAAAATGTGTTCACTAGAAAACGTAGGCTTTAGCAGTAAGTGACACAAACTGGATGCATCTTACAAACACTTATGAAATTACGATGACTTGAGACAAACGTTTAATTTACGACGCAATTATCGCTAAAGTATTATTACAAAGGACATTTCCAGCAAAAAGTTTCGCGACGGCCACTTAGAAAGCACCTTTGAAAAACTAAATGCTCGTTTAAGAACGTTTAAGCAGAAATAACTTAGAAAAAAGTGTGGTATGCACGCAACAATGTGTACGTAACGCCATCTGTCGCCGAGTAGCGTAAAGCTAGTGTAGAGGTCAAGAAATTATTTTGCGAAGAATGTTCGTCGTCCCGCGGTCGCTTTGATGGCTTCCGACGAAGCAATCAGACCTCTTTACGGGCATATTTATGATTATAATACCGTGTCTCATTATATACTTTATGATTTTATACCCAAACGACTGTCCAAGATAATAATACCTAAGTAATTGTTACGGCCGAACGCGTAAACGACTTGACAAGCGAGACAACTGTCTTCTGTCTTTGTCTAACTAGTAATCCAAGCCAATAAAATTGTAGAGAATTTTCATAATACAGTGGACTGTTCTCAGTGATTAATAGTTTATAGTTTTAATGTTCTTTTATCGTAATTAATAACATTATAATTTAACCACAATTGGTTTTTTACAAACGAGCAAATATTATTTCGTTAGCTAATTGTTTAATTATGCCTTCGTAATTGTGATAATAAGAAGTTTTAATTACCAAATAAACATTCTTGAAATCTTAATAGGAGAACGATCTTTTATATTCCGACTTAGGTACCAACATAATTCAATAGTTTTAATTTTTTTCCAAATAGTCTATGATTTTGTCTTTGGTTAGTAACAGATAGATAAAAAATCTGACTGGAAAAATATTATAGAGCCAGTCATGTCAAATGGCTGTAATTCTAAGCTGCGTATTGGAGAAAGTCTCAAAACTATTAAACTCCAACGCGATGACATTACATTCAAACTGCACTTAATTTATTCATATAATGTAGACTCACTCATAGTCCTTAACACAATTAGCTTTTAATAGCCAAACTAAAATAAGATGGCGCTAAATTATTGCAATCAAGAAGCTCTTGTTGTAAAACGTTCCGTTGCAATAATTTTGTTGCGTCTTACATTTGAACAGACAAATATATTTTAATGTATATCAGTTGACACACTTGAATTAACTTCAGAGAAATATCGGGGTTAACTATTTTCATCTACGATGTTACAAAGACATTTTACGAGCTTGCTTATTCAAATTCAAATTCAAATTCAAATTCTTTATTGCTAACTATGTGTACATAAATAAAGTTCTTAATAGAGGATATCAGTTCTTAGAACATAGTGGCCCTGTTAGGGCATTGCAATTTCATCATGCATATATGCTATAATTGTAACAGTAACAGTTGAACATGCATTATTTATATTCATTAATTAAAAAGAAAAAGTTATAAATATTAAATTTTATATAGGACATCGTTTTAATTACATTATATAATTTTATCATTTACATCATATTAATTATAAATTATTAAAGTCATACCTAAATAAAAATACACATGTCATGAGTTACCTGATTTAAAAATTATCATTATTCATTAGTTCAATTATGTCACAGTATTGTAATCATTTAATATTAATTATCATAATCCTTTTAAAAATATTTTACTGAATTATATTCACTTTAGTGATAGGTACTTTATTGAACAAAATTATTTTTCCTCAAGAAATTCTGCTATTGAGTAATAGGCCTTTTTAATTAAGAAAATTTTCAGCATTCTTTTAAAAATAATAATTGAATTTATAATCTTAATGTCCATAGGTAGCTTGTTATAAATCTTTGTGCTCATACAGAAAACACTATTACTGTACGCTCTAGTGTGGGACGTTTTATCTCTTAAGGTATGTTTAAGTCTTCTGCTTTTTAACGTATCATAGCTTGTAATGTTTGATTTAACTAAAATTGAGGCCAGGTAGATAAATAGAGCAGGGAGTGTTAAAATCTTGAGATTTACGAAATGTGGTTTACATGAATCCGTTTGGCGTAACCCACATATAGACCTAATACACTTTTTTTGGGCTTTGAATGCAATTTCTTTATCAGTCGAGTTTCCCCAATATAGTAACCCATACGACAGAGTGGATCCCACATACGCATGGTAAGCAGTAAGAAGCGTGGTCTGGTTGGATACTTTTTTAAGCATGTATAGAGCGTAAGAAAATTGATTCAATTTGGTACATACACTATTTACATGTGTTTTCCATGACATATTCGAATCTATATGGATTCCTAAAAATTTTGTATTTGCTACTTCAGCTACTGTTTCATTATTGTATGCAATACTTAAAGGAATAGATGTCGCGTTTTTATTTTTAAAATTCATGTAATGTGTTTTTGTGAGATTAATTTGTAAATTATTTATTTGAAGCCAATTTATTAATTTAGATAAGGAATCATTTATTTCTTGTTCATGATTTTTGTTTTTATTATTTGTGAAAAGAACCGTACTGTCATCAGCAAATAAAACCATAGGTTGCTGAATAGCATTAGGTAAATCGTTTATGTAAATGAGAAACAGTAGTGGTCCCAGTATTGACCCTTGAGGTACACCATATTTTACAAATCTAGGACTCGATGTATACTTAATCTCTCTCTTTGTAAATGGACATAACTGTGTTATTTCAGTGAACTGTATTCGGTTACATAGATATGATTTGATTATTTGTAGTGCTTTACCCCGAACTCCGTATATTTCCAGTTTTTGCAAAAGAAGTTCATGATCAACATAATCAAACGCTTTTGTCATGTCCATGTATAGAGCTGTAAGTTGGTTTTTTTTATCTAGTTCTGTAAGTATTTTTTCTAAAAACTGATGAATTGCTGAATTTACCGATTTCCCTTTTCTGAATCCTACTTGATTATCTATTATTATTTTATTTTTCTCGAAATATTCAGTAAGTTTATTATTTAGTACTTTTTCAAATATTTTGGCGAATATTGGAATGAGAGCAATCGGCCTGTAACATCGTACATCTTCTGGGTCTCCTTTTTTAAATAGTGGTGTAACCACCGTAGTTTTTAAATATGTTGGGAAAATGCCTTCCTCAAGACACTGATTTATAATATGAGTTATGATGGGGGCAATTATGTACACTACACGTTTTATTATTTGCGTTGAAATTCCATCATAGCCCGTACTTTTGGTGTTTTTTAATGCCATGATTAATTTCACAACATCGTTTAGGGTAACTGGGGTTAAGAAACAGGAGTTTGGTTTATTATAAGTTAGAATCTTTGCGTAATTTATTTTATTATTTGTCAGTTTCGAGATGTCATCAATAAAGAAATTGTTAAATGTTTGTGCTATAGTATCAGGGGCCGTTATAACTTGATTATTATATCTTAATCTATCAATTTTTTCAGGGGGATTATTGTTTTTATTTTTATTTATTATTTGCCATATTGCTTTAGGTTTGTTTGTGGCTGTTTGTATATAATAATTATTTTGCGACTTCTGAGTAAGTTTTACAATTCTTTTAAACCTTTTTGCATAATTATTAAAGTTACCCTTATCTGACTTTTTACCAGAGAGTCGGTATATTTTAAGAAGCATTCTTTTACGAAGAGAACATATTTTTAATCCTTTACTAAGCCATTTAGTTTTGCGAATAATTGGAACTTTAATTTTGATGTTTGGAAAGCAGAGGTCATAAAAAAGTTTAAATACCTTATGGAATTCTTCAAAAGAAGCATTTGCGTCACTTTTCTCATAGCATTCAGTAAAATTTAGGGCTTTTAGACATTCAATAAATTTCTCAACATTTTCGGTGCTAAAGTCTCTTCTAAATTTATACCAATGGGTTATTGAGTAAGTTTTTCTAACTGGACATGAGAGAATTTGTGCTGTATGATCAGACAGAGCTAGTTCAATAACGCTTTGTTGACAGCCTCTAATATTGTGTGCAATGTTATCAATGCACGTTTTACTTTGCAAGCGGGTTGGCTCATTTATTGCAAGTTTTAAGTTAAAGCTCTGTAACAAGTTTTCAAACTCTCTTGAAACAGGAGTGTCTTTTAGTCGATCAATATTATAATCGCCACAAATAACAATTTTCTTAAATTTACTACATAATTTTGCTAGTAAAGCCGCTAAACGGTCGAAAAATAATTGTATACAATCTTTTTTTGTCTTTGGAGGTCTATATATACATACGATAATCAATCCATGCTCCAACAATTCAATAGCCGAACACTCTAAAAGGTTGGGTATGCTTACAAGTTTTGCTTCCTGTATAGTCTTAAATTTATGATTATTTCGTACTAGGATACATGACCCACCATTTCTATTTGTCCTTGTGTAGTTTGCCGCTATAGTATAATTTGGAATATGGAGATGTTCTAAATCGTCTGCGATCATATTATGCTCGGTAACACATAGCACATCAATATGGTTATTTACAATATTATTTAGATTCACAGTAAATTCATCAGCTTTGCGTAATAAGCCATTGATATTCTGGTGAAGTATATGGATTCTATTATACACGAAAAAAATTATTATTAGACTTATTATTTACTAAGTTTTCCAATACACCATCAGCGTCTGTTATTTGTTTTTCTGTATCTGAACTTATATCTAGGATAAGGTCTTGTAAGTCACTTAAAATAATATTCAGGCCTTTGTTATTTATACTTCCATTTCTTAAGGTATATGTTTCGTAAGTGAATGGGAGATTTAGGTTGGAATCCAATAGATACGCATATTTATATGTCTCAATATCCATGTATAATAAATTATTAAAGGTATCGATTCTACTGTTGATCATAACATTTTTATTTACCATATACTTAAAAGTCGGCAGACATACTAAAAAGTTCGTATGGGTTAGGGGTTGTAATTTTCCGCGAATGAAAGCAACTAATTCTATATAATTATGCGTCCTTCTGAAATCCTCTTCCCCAACATAAATGACACAGTAGTCTGAGCCTGTGAAATCTTGCACTTTTTTATCAATATTATCAAGCAGTATCTTCAATCCACAGTTTGGCATGCGATAGTGACATATATTAAAATTACATAAATTAGTTTTTTGACAAATTGTGTATAGTCTATTCGATGTTTCACTACTTATAATACATAAATTATTCTTTACTAATGACGACAATTGGTTACATTTATCAATATTTTGTGACGTATATTGCGACGCTTCAGTTCTAGAATATTCAGCAGTAGCAGACGTGCAATCAGGAACCTCGAATATCTGAGAGTTATTTGACGGCTTGTTTGAAGGAATAATTTTATTTCTCTTTGGTGTTTGTATTTTCTTCTTTAAAGGACTACTGGTAACTTTTTTATACATCTCATTTTTCTTCACTAAGTCAGCATTAGCTTGTTTTAAAGAGCTATTTTCCACAGAGATAATCTCAATTTCTTGATGCGCGCTTCTTAACTGAGACTTCAGATCCTCAATCTCAGTTTTAAGAATGTCTATTTGTTTATCTTCCTCGTCTTCTGACATTACCGGCATACTATTTGTTGTATCATTGAATGTTTGAGAAATAATTTCGCTGGTGTCATTAGTAGGTTCTGATATAGTGCGCATGCGACGGAATGTGATATTCTCGAGGAAGTTCATGATTATTTTACTCTAAATAATCACAAAAAGTTGACTGCGGTTTACCAGGCTCGAACTTGATTCTCCTAGTTTACGATGATAGATTCTTAGAACACCACGTACATTTAATCAATGTGTCAAATTTTACCAAAAAACTTAATCTTTTTATACTGGTATCACAAGTTTTTTTGTGGTAACACTTTTATATTTTTTTATAATGGCAACACTAGCCAGTATGTCAATTTTATTTCTGCTACTTGACACTAGATGGCGCTGTTCGGTATAAACTATTTATTATTTGTAGTAGCAACCCTAATGTTAATGTCAATTTTATATGTCAATGTCAATATTAGTTTCGCTACTCACTACTAGGGGCGCCGCTTAAGGTACAAAGTTCACTTTTTAAAACAAAAACATTCAATTTAACCGTTTTATATACAGTTATTAGTAGTTAATTCACCACTTATTATATTTATAAATGTTCTACTGATGAGAATATATTTGTATAGTTCCAATACACTTGCATAGTCCGTGATTAGCACTTTTTTGAAGCACAATAATGTTTAAAAGTCCAAATATTAAATACAATGTTTTTATTGCATGTCTTGGTATATAGAAGTCACCAACAATTTCACTTATATAGTTCGATACGTCTATTAAGATTCACTACAATACACATCATTTGTACTATTGTTTACTATTTATTTCTCAAGTTCTCAAAAGCAACCCAGATTCTTTTACGAGCATTACAGGCGACATGGTTAGTGCGGTATACACCACTGCCTATGTCTTTGAGGAATACATTACGGAAATGTTTCAAGTGTTTTTTAGGTGGAGTTCACAATTATATACACACAGGGATGACACGTAATGCACTGAGGGTCCTGAACAATATTAAGTCATTGTTTTTCAAAGTCACTGCCAATGTTTCTTGAATTGTGTATTTCGGATGGTCTGACACTAAAAAATCGTCAATAACACTGTCACTGTTGGTTCGTATGATCAGCTTCACTTTTATAAACTATTAATCGTTTAAACTTAAGTTTTCAAATTTTAATATTTAATTTACTGGGAGGACATACAAATTCGACATCGAAATTCTTCATTATCATATTGCTCGTCATTTTGTCTTGTGGAAATTAATTGATAGGTTTCATTCAAACTTGTAGCTTTATTCATGGTGGCAAGTTTAACTAGTTTTCATTTACGATAGACTTCGAATCTCATTGAACAGATTTTAAACAGACTCCACATACTTAACAAGCTCTAAATTTTCTAGTTGAAACTTTAAAGCTCGTAATTAACATGTTCGATCATGTGAATATTAAAAACGAAATCGAACTCATTCAAAATCTGCACAGATTATCCAAAAAAGGTCGTGAACAATACGTAGAAAAAATAAATAAAAGAATAATACTCGTTCGTCAAGCAAGCGACCGAAGCGCGGGTAATTATTTTAATAAAGCAGCGGTTGCACCGACGGTCGTAAACACGTCGCGCGACCGTCGCGTCGCTACGTCAACGCCCACCGTTCACTTTCAAACGTTTCGATTTTCGCGCAAATGTGATCGAGAATGCACCCGTACTGTCGCTGTTCCGGCCAAAATAATGATGTGGTTTGTCTGGATTGATGATGAAGCGCGAGGCAAGGCGTTCAGCGCCTCGATCCTTGTTGAATGTTTGATTGATGCGGAGAATGTTGGGCGCTATTAATTGCGCGTTGCGATCCTTAATTGGCATCTATGTTTAGAACAGTGTTTAGCACTTAGCTGTTAGTGATCGCTGAATTTTAGTGGCGCCTTGCTCATGCCTCTTCCGCATGACAATTTAGTTAAGACTAACTAAAAGCTATATCTTGCAGCTAAACTCCCTGCTATAAAAACAGTCTTGACCAAACTTCAACAGAAACTATCCAAGCATTTCAGAGAAAAGATCTAAATTGTCTCGCGCCAAATCGCGGGCGCCATTTTGTGAACCGTTTTCACAACAGTTTAATAGGAAATTAAGTGCATCCTGACGTATTATTCGTCGTAATTAATTACACACGTTTCCTTAGCAAACCCCGAGTTATATATCAGGGATCTGTCTCACAAGATGGGTTGTTTAAACTGTCAGTTCGGACGCGATTTGTGACCGACCATTTTACATCTTTGCTCCCCGTCTTGCATAATTAGTAAGGATTAATGTGTAGCTATGAATGACTCGTCATTGTGCCGTGAAATAGTTTTAATCCAACACACTCGCAAATTAAATCAAGCTCCAGATTTATCTATAAAAGTCGCAGAATTTATGACTGCGAATTGTGTAGCGTGTTGAAAATATTTCCAGTTATTAAAAAATGCGACCGCATTTTCAAAATGGCGTTTTGACAGATACTCCACGTCAAAGCAACGCGCTCTAGTAGCGAAAAAATGTTTGTAATGACTGCCAAGATCACATTTTGACCTTTTGTCACTTACCTATTTTTAATGCACCACGTTTCCGCACTTACGATGCCAAAAGAACGTTTACACAGTAAAATCTGTGATGTTCTTTGAGGTACCTATACTTATTCCTGGAAAATTTTACGAGTAAGGTCGTTCATGTCAAATGTTGATACATCTCAATTTTATTTCGTAAACGTGCTTTATTTTTTCAACACGATATCAATGAAGCGATCAATTCGGTCTAATTCTTTGATCTTGGGAATGTTTGACAATGATTTTGGCATGAATGTTCTATTTTATCATCATTTTTTATTATTAGCCACGCCAATTTAGTTGTGGAAAGAGCTGGCTGTAACTTATCGCTTCATTGTGCGGACTGTACTATTGAACAGTCCGCAAATATTTCATACAGTTATAGGCACTTGCCATCGAACTTTTTTTTTTTTCAATTTTCACGCAACAAAAGCCCTCTCGCGTTAGCGCGTGCTCGCGTGCCGCGCCGCAATCAATCGCTGCCACAATCAATAAAGCAACTGTGCGAAATCAATGCATTAATACCTGCTATTAATGCGGTACTCGTGAAAAATCGCTACATTGTCACGGCACGTTTGATATATTTTATCTGTGGAAAAAACTGTTTGAAATTTCGAAGATGGCGGCCAAGTATTCAAATTAAACGCCATTGTTTAGTCATAAATCGCACGTTTGGCTGTTAAACGAAAATTAAGCAAATTCAACACCTAAACTATCGCAAACAGCATTTGCGTGGAACTTTAAAGTATGGAGAAAAAATTCGCTGTAATTAGAGGTTGTTTGTAAGTAATAACTGTAAACAAAGACATGGTACAGACCTTAAAATCAATTAAAAACAGCACATGAAGCGGCAGACGCGATCGGCACTAACCGCGTTACTGCGCCTGTAGTTAACGGGAATTCGGTTATTTCGTTAAAAAACTTCGCTGCGCTATCGTTAAAAGTTATACAGATAAGCTCCGGGGAGACGCCAGGGTGTAGTCTGCAGTTTTTGTGCTGTCATCTCACTGTACCTACACAGCAAAAACGATGAAGTAGGTACGATCGTCTGTCTAGGTTGGGCTAAAAACTCCTTAACTGTAATGGAAGTTCGAAGAGAAAATCTTTTCAGGTAAGGACCAGACAGTTTTTTCTGCTGAAAAAGAAAGTTTTGAATTGCATAAAAAGTAACCTGTATGATTTCCATAACACCAATTACGATATGGTCCAACTAATAAAGGAAAAACCATGACCCATTAACTGACCAAATTCAAGTTTCTAGTCGGTAGTTGATGAATTTCATCTATGTTCCACGGCGGCGTAGTGATAGCACTCACTCAGTTTAATCTATATGGACGAGTCCCTGAGCGTGGCTGGCAAAATTGATTATTGAATCTAGTTACAAACTAGCGGGTACCGAGATTTTAACTTTCGAACGAATATAAACAAAGACTTTTTATTTTGTCACACGTATATTAAATATTTCACAGTTTCATGAAGGAACGAAGATAATATTCGAAGTCTAGCCTAAATAGGGAATGTGATAGGAATATGTAATAAATAAACTGTGGAATTTATGACACGAAGACTGTTTCATAGATTAATCATATCGAAGACAAAGAAAACTGCCAGAACTAATCTTTATACTCACTAGCTCAAAATTATGTAGGTAGATAATAAGTCGCTGAAATTATTACAGTCTGTTGACCAAACACAGGGATCACTCAAATAAATTGATCTATAAAAATTATTTAAATTCCAAACTCAAGCTACGATGTAATCTCTTCCTAAACTAATAATAATTTAAACTTTACTACTGTGCCGTAAATCTTTAAAATTATTTCACTATTATAACGCAACACATTTTAATACGGTTTTACTACTGAATAATAAAAACCGAACCCTCAATATTATAGTTCTAACGAAATCGTGTCATTTTCGCGCTCGTGACTTCTACACAGTTTAGCCATCAGCCAATCAAATGCACGCAATTTGAAATTCGGTAATTTTCGGCTCAGTCAACGAACGTGATTGTCCATTATGTGTAACTGCGTGATCACCGAAATATAAGCGGATCGCATGTTTACATAACATAGATTCAGCGAAGGTACATAACAGAACCACTTAAATATCCACTGTTAGATTTCTCCGGTGTGCGGAGCGCACAAACAAATCATTCCTAGAATTGTCTTACTCGTCCTTATCTTAATTTCATGAGCTCGCTTCCTCCGGCGCACGTAGCTCGAGTAGATGTATGTGGTTCTCGTCACATGCACAGGACTATTCTGTTTCTCTCTCGTGTGGAATCAATTGTGGTCGGTGCCCCCGTCGCGGCAGATTGCCATCTAGCACGCGATCCCGATCACCCGACCCTACGCACGCGACGTCGAACAAAAGAAACTTACCAATCGAAAATTATATCATTCCAGACTTTACCTCTTCATTTTCGAAGTTATCGTGTTTAACGCAACGAAAGATTTATGTTGTTTCGTTCATTATCGAACAGCATTTGGAAGTTTTAGGGGCTCCTCATTGAAATACTTCCGACACATGCAATACTATTTGTACCATTTCATTGTTGCACCACTTAGCACATAATTTTAACTCAGATGCCCGTTTATGCAACTATTTCTTTTGCATATAATTAACAATTCAAATGCGGTATTTTTTCCGTGCTCTGCAACACTTTCGAGCGGCCCTGACGTCCGCTGCCGACGACGACTCGAATGCAAATGAGCATCGATCGCCCGTGTGACGTATAGAGCGCGCACTTCTCACCCCTTTCTTGCGACTACCCGCCAACTTGATTTACAATCCCGGATACGAGTTCTCCGTTCGAATCCAACCTATACGGTTAAATTACGAACGTTACTTTTTTCACTATGTCACAGTGACACTATAATTTAGGGCACCGCCCCTTTACTTTCCAAAGCCTTTGAATATTCATACGACTATAGCAATCAATAACGGCCACAAAGAAAATAGTTTTCGCGTGCACGCACGCGATATAATGTCGCATAAACAAATAATTTCTTCGTTTTTATTGTTATCCTTGAATTATGTTATTGCCACTCGAATTTACACGGCCGCTTTCCCGCCATCGGTCAGAAGCGATCAAACGGCGTCCGATAAATTTTAAACTTCCGTGACTGGACGACGTTAATTAAGCGCGTTTTTTAAAAATATCCATCAAAAATGCACATCTTAATGGCCAACAATAAAAACTGATATCGTTAAATACTTTATAGTCTACCAGATAAGAAATGCGAAAGAAACTAGATCAATAAAAATTTAATATTTAGAGTAGCCGCGTCCCGTGGGCCGGCCATATTGACGAGTTTGACGTGTGTACAAGATGGCGCGACCTACGTTGCGTCACACGCTTGTGGAAATAACCTCAGTTTTTTGACAATATTTCGAAGCACGTCGCAGTAATTGCCCGCGTGCCGTTTACAGAATAACAAAATGTCTGCAACAAGATCAAAGGCATTAATAGACGTGTGTTGAAATTTATCGACGGCCCGTATGTCGAAGGATGAATATATACATACAAATCGCGTTGAGCCGTTTGTCTGTGATTTCAAAATTATCTACTATATTCGCGAGACGTTTATATAAAGAGTACTTTTATAGGTTTGTATTTAAGTCTGTCCGTTTGCACTGAACATTAAATTACTCGGTTCATAAGAGATAACTGCGTGCTTCACATTTTGATTCGCTACGACGATATGTCAAGCGGTTTTGAAGTTACAAAAGAAAAACCGCGAAGACCGCCCTGAGGCGAGCCGCGACTTTGAAATAAACTAAATAATCAGCTAGTCGACGACGGACGAGACACGGGTGACATTCTAATTATGTTTTGATCGGTACTTATTGACTTATCAGGTGTTTTTTATACTAAAATTGAAGGAGGCCTATTCCATCACTGTCGTATAAATATAGAAACTACCTCATTCGCATTTATACACGGTCCTCGCGCGAACTACAGATGACTAAATACATTTATATCGCTGTTTGAAAAGTTGTCGCTGCTCATTTGTTCAAAATAAAAATGTGACAGATCATGCGTTTCGATTTAAAATTGGAACGTCACCGTGATTCAATATTATTCATTTTCAACACAGAGTAAATGCAGATTTTGTCTTTGCAGACCATAAACTTTAAGTGGCAATTTACGCAACCATTAGAAATGTAATTAATTTATAAACGAATCACGTATATAGAGTTATTGTCTAAAATTATGGTCACACAAGATCATAATCTGGAATATGTTTTAAAATATTTGTATCACGTTCGCTCAGTCATAAGTCGTTAAGTTCGTGAACGGTTGGTTTCACAAAAAATATTGTCTATAGAAGGACACAACAGCGTTTATTGTATGATTTGGAACGTGAGAATCACCAGAAAGTGACAACATTGCCAATGAAATTTTCGAAAGTGAAAACAATAAAGTTTTACTTACTTGAGATACGAAAAAAGCCACATAAATCTGGTGAAAGTTGAAAAAGGCATTTCGATTGTCAAAACACTGAGATATTGCTCTATTATATTTTTACATATAGTCATTTGATATTTGGCACTGGTAACCCTTTCTAATCGAGGTAGTGTAATGGTATGTAACTGTGAAGCTAATTTTAAACTTAGGTAAACATAAATTAATGAATTTCAACAAAACGTATAAATAATGTCACTGCGCTTTATCTTAATTCATTTTAAACTCTCAATAAATAAATAACACTTTACGTTCCAATAAAAGCCCGTTGTGAGTTTTCGAAGAAAAACAATTGCAACGCACACCATTATGCTTTTTATTGTCAAATAATTAGAGACCAACTCGGCGCAACAACAGACGAATCTAAAATAAACCAAGTGGAAATACTTGTGAGGAAATTAGCGTACATACTGTCGGTTTTAAAATAAAATTTAAGGACGCAATTAAGTCTTTGTGATCCTTGAAAATTAATACGTCAACTCACAAACGATCCGTTTTTGGAGTCGTTAAAATACCGCAAAGCAAATAACATTATCGTTTTTCTTTAAACACTTGACGGATGTGGCCAATTTTTAACGTACATCGGCATACAATTTGTACCTACGTACAGACATAATGAGAGTATAGTTATCTAAAGAGATGGCGTCCAATTATTATCACGTTCATAAGATAAAATAAATGAGGGCGCCGCGCTAACACTGCTCGGATTTAACACCAAAAATTCTTTGAACTCGAAATATACTGTAACAAATATTACCCGCAAGAGATCCGAGTATCCGAACATTATGCTCGCACTTTAATTCTATAATCATCTCGGCGAACGTCTAAAACTAATTACGCGACTTAATTAAACTAATTCTGTGCGTACATCACCATCTAAATAGTGTCGTTTCATTGTGAGAGCGGAGACAATATGTTGACAGGATGAATGACCACAGTATGGCGGGCGGGATTCACGCGTAACTTCACTTGTTTATGAGTGCGCGGGCGCAGTTTTAGGATTACCGGGCTTAGGCGATGAGTGCACGTTCCCATTCAACGATTATCTCTAAAGCGTTGTACAGTTTAAATGAAGCGCCTAATTTCAATTGCACCAAATATAACTTGCGTATTTATTACT
The DNA here is from genome assembly GCA_947523025.1 of Dryobota labecula. NCBI lineage: Eukaryota > Metazoa > Arthropoda > Insecta > Lepidoptera > Noctuidae > Dryobota > Dryobota labecula. Next base: position 21,927,532 of record OX383303.1, read on the forward strand.
TGGCAACAGTCAAAGCTACTAACACGGATGTGCGCAGCCCTACGTGTATGTGCGGGAACAATTTAGCGGCAATTAAAATTGTTCGTGTGGAGATTCGAATGCAAAACGATTGCAATATATTTTGTAGAAATATAGCTGTTTACATTGTATAATTAACAACATCACAACTTTTGTACCATATGCGCCACGCAACACGCCATTGTTTCTTCCCCGATTTCACGGTTCACAAACAAGCTATCATAACGAAAAAAACAATAAAACTAATTTTGTAATTCGCAAAGTCATAAAAAACTCGTGGAAATCTTACACGACTGTCGAGCAATCATGAATATTTACTCAACCTAATTTTAGATTTAATAGCTAGTTAGGCTGAACCCTAATTAATTTGAGGGTAATTTTTTTCTTTAAATTTCTAGTTGGGACGAAGGATGGCACCGGCGCAGTGTTTGGTCGACCGGAGGGTGAGGGTGACGACAGGCTCACGCACGCGATCCTGAGTGAAGCGCATCTGATGAAGACGCCCAGCGGACCTCCCCACAACGATGACTCCAGAAGCAATGAGGACTCTAGCTCGCCGAGGACTCAGTGTCCCTCACCTTTCTCCAATAAGGTAGCATATCTTACTAAAAAGACGAAAAAAACAAAATAAGCAAACCGCAGAAAATCAATGTCTAATTACTATTTTTGTCACCTCTTCAGGACGGCAGTCAAAACAGAAGACTCAAGAAGTATGAAAACGACGACATTCCTCAAGAGAAGGTGGCGCGCATATACCAGGAGGAGCTTGCCAAAATCATGACTAGGAGAGTAGAGGACATTCGTCGCGAAGGTTTTCCTGGGTATGTCTTCATTTTATTCCTATAAAATAACTCTTAAATGTTTTAAAACCTTATAGTTGAAAAAATTGTAACGAGAACAGCATATCTAAAACTAACGAATAGCATGTTTCCTCCTTTTTTTAGCGGCGGCATGCCACCACACATGGAGAGGCCACCGGAAGACATCCGTATGGCCCTGGAAGCGTACCACAGAGAACTTGCCAAAATCCAGCCGGCTGGCAATATTCCCAACCTCCACAACTTGCCAGCCATGCCGCCCTTTCCAAACCTCCTCGCGTTGCAACAACAAGCGATGCAACAAGCACAGAACCAACAGATGAACGGCTCAGGAGCGGTCCAAGATCTCTCTTTGCCTAAAGATAAAAACGCCAAAATGAATGGAATGACTGATAGTGATAAGGATAGGTCAATGGATGCCGAAGACGCTATTAGGCATGCGGGGAGCGCATTCTCGTTAGTAAGGCCAAAACTAGAGCCGGGACAGCAATCAACGGGATCGTCCGCGTCCAGTCCACTGGGGAACGCGATATTACCACCCGCAATTACACCGAATGAGGACTTCAGTAACTCAGCGGCGGCAAGCCCACTACAGAGGATGGCTTCGATCACGAACAGCCTCATCTCCCAGCCGTCAAATCCTCCTCATCATCCACCTGTACAAAGGTCGATGAAAGCAGTTCTTCCACCAATCACACAGCAACAATTTGATCTCTTTAACAATTTGAATACAGAAGATATCGTGAGGAGAGTGAAAGAAGCTCTGAGCCAGTACTCCATTAGCCAAAGACTGTTCGGAGAATCCGTCCTTGGTCTATCGCAAGGATCCGTGAGTGACTTGCTAGCGAGGCCGAAACCCTGGCACATGCTCACTCAGAAGGGACGAGAGCCTTTCATCCGCATGAAGATGTTCTTGGAGGATGACAATGCTGTCCACAAGTTGGTAGCATCACAGTACAAAATCGCGCCGGAAAAACTAATGAGGACTGGAAACTACAGCGGAGCACCTCGTAAGTATCATCTCTATATGAAAACACATCTGCTTTGAATATTGAATGAGAATAGTAGATTAATTGTATTTTTCTCTTCTGTCCTTACAGCATGTCCGCCAAACATGAACAAGCCCATGCCGCCAACACAGAAGATGATTTCCGACGCGACGTCGCTGCTGAGCAAGATGCAGCAGGAGCAGCTGCTGGGCGCGGGCCACCTGGGCCACCTGGCGCAGGCCTCGCCGCTGCTGCTGACGCCGCCCGGCTTCCCGCCGCACCACGCCGTGGCGCTGCCGCCGCAGCACCTCGACGCCGCCAAGGAGCGCAAGCCGGCGCCGCTGCCGCCGCACCCGCACCACCAGCCCGTCCTGCGCAACCTGCACCAGCACATATCGCCCAGCGTCTACGAGATGGCCGCCCTCACCCAGGACCTCGACACGCAGACCATTACGACCAAAATAAAGGAAGCGCTCCTGGCAAACAACATTGGCCAGAAAATCTTCGGCGAAGCTGTGCTAGGGCTATCGCAAGGTTCTGTCAGTGAATTGCTATCAAAACCGAAACCCTGGCATATGCTCAGTATTAAGGGTAGGGAACCGTTCATTCGCATGCAGCTGTGGTTAAGCGATGCCCACAACATTGACCGCCTACAAGCTTTGAAGAATGAGCGACGAGAAGCAAGTAAACGACGACGGTCAAGTGGTCCCGGGCAAGATAACTCGTCTGACACATCGTCGAATGATACGTCAGAGTTCTACCACTCGAGCTCGCCGGGCCCCACCGCGGGAGCGCCGTGTGCCAAGAAACAAAGAGTACTATTCTCCGAAGAGCAAAAGGAGGCACTCAGATTAGCATTCGCACTCGACCCTTACCCAAACATGCCAACGATCGAATTCCTCGCCGCAGAATTGGGTCTGTCATCGCGAACCATCACCAACTGGTTCCACAACCACCGCATGCGGCTAAAACAACAAGCGCCTCATGGCTTGCCGGCCGAACCTCCCGCGCGGGATCAATCCTCAGCGCCTTTCGACCCAGTCCAATTCCGTCTTCTCCTCAATCAGAGACTACTGGAACTTCAGAAGGAGAGGATGGGTCTCGCCGGCGTACCCCTACCGTACCCGCCGTACTTCGCGGCCAACTCCAACTTGGCGGCGCTAATTGGCCGCGGGCTAATACCCCCCGAAGACCAGGTGAAGGATCAGTCCGGCGGCCTCGACCTCTCGATGCCGCTGAAACGAGAACCCGATGGCGATGACTTCGAGGACGATGACGTCGAGAGCAACCTCGGCTCCGAGGACTCGTTGGACGAGGAATCTAAGACTGAGCCGAAGGCGGCGTCGACGCCGCACGCTACAGGTCGATCCAGCAGACGAAAGCCCGCAGCGCCGCAATGGGTCAACCCCGACTGGCAGGACGAGAAGCCGCGCAACCCTGACGAAGTGATCATTAATGGAGTATGTGTGATGCGAAGCGACGACTTCCGGAGAGAGGCGGAGGAGACGGTGCGCGTGGAGCCGTCGCCGGTGGCGCGCGAGGGCTCGCCGACGTCGCCCACGCCGCGCACGCCTCTCACGCCGCTCGCGCCACGCACGCCGCGCACGCCGCACACGCCGCTCACGCCGCTCACGCCGCACACGCCGCGCCCGCCCCACACGCCTGACGATGTGATCCCCGAAGACAAAATCAAATCCGAGACCGACGACGGCTGGGAGTACTAAGACTACTTGCTCGTACTCTTGCCGAGTGTGACAAAACGGGTCCCGAACTGTGAGGTGTTGACTGTACCATATCACGTTCGAACGATTATTTATTGTGTGACAAGTGTCCGTCGGGGCGTCGGTCCGGTGCACGGTGCGACGTTCAGTGCAAATGTTACTGTGTAGCTAGTGTTTGTTGTAATTCGATTGTAAGGCCAAAGACTGTAAATAATACCCTCGTAGCTGCTCGTGATACGCCAGGCGCGTCCCGACCGGGACGAGGTAACTTGCGATACAAAAGGATGCATTTTTGCTTTAATTTTTTAATGTAAACACGTACCCTGATTAGGTACAAATATCTGAGTATTTTTAAGTTACGGCTTTTTAATTCGATTGTAAATAAATATACCAAATATGTGTCGAATATTGCCTGTGAACCAGACCCTGTATATAAGTAGGATAGAAACTATTCGTGTAAGATAACTCAGTTGCTGATAAATTTAGGGATAGGGAAGGTTCATTTAATTGTTAATGAAAAATTATAAAGTGCAATCAGATGTAAATTTAAGCTATGGTTTAACGAGCCCCAGTTGAAAAGTATTATTATGTTTATTAGAACCGGCGAGGTTTAAAATATTATAATCGGGTTATATAAGTTTAACATTTAAATTATTAATGTTTATTTTATATTATTGTATGTTTTTTCTATTGCATTATTTTATAAAAACGCCACGGGACCGCTCAACTTTGTGATTTTAGCTGTCATTTTATAACGTTTAGTTATCATAAACTGTCAATTCTAATTCCGTACAATAGCTATATTGTTTGTTTCTTTTCATTTTTATATATTTTTTAGAAAATGTACAAATCAAGACAAAATAATACGATTAAGCAAGTAATGTACTGCTTATGATTTATAGTTTTATTTTATTTTAGCAATAAATTTGCTTTTAATCTTATTTTATTTATTTTATTTTACCTCCTTATTTTATCCTTTTTTTTTCTTAGGATATAAGTAAAAGAAAATGTAAATTTTAAAGGAACCATACTCCTTGCATCACGTTGTACATAGTTATATTCAGTTAAAGTGTAAATATCTAATTGAAATGCCACGTTAGACTAAAATAGTTAAGTAGGAAAATAGTTTAACCCAAAAAATTTAAACTTCGTAAAAGGGTAAATCATAAATAATCGAAATTATTGTCATTCTAAAAGTGTATCGAAATTGTAACGAAATTATGTCAGATTAGATTTAGGCCTCCAGGTTTAAAAAAAATGAACAGTTTGGAATATTTCAATTTTACATGGAGAATATAAATTCTTTATAAAAAAAATACATCCATTTTTAGAAATACCAACATACATATCGATGTTATATATAAACAGTAAGTTAGTTAAGAAATAGCGTGTAATAGTCAATATAAAAAAAAACTTAGGCTGTTTAACAGTTACAAAAAACAGTTATTTTAACTCTCCAACTCCGTTGTAAGAAGTGAAGGAAATTTTTTAACTTATTAAAAGATTGATTTTTAGAATCATTTCATAGCTTTTTGCTTTTTAAAAGAATAATATATACGTATATTATGAATATTATTGTTATTCGATATAGATGCTTCGAATATTTTTGATATGACAGGTACTTACCAAAATGCCTCCACGCATTTTTTACGTTTTTAATGTTGGTCAGACTGTTTAATATTGGTGAAATCCCTTAAAAGATTGCCACACCTGAAAAATGAACCAAACTTATATCATATAAAATAGTTAATTTGATTAGTATAGTTATCATCGATACACTTCGGATAAATTATACAAACTAAGGATAAACTCAGTTCAGTTAATTTTTATCATTTTATAACATTACATAAATAATAATTAAAATCATATTTTTTTGGTTAGTTTTAATGATGACTAGTAGACTGTAACACATTTTCCTTGAGGATAGGCAGAAACTTCAGAACAATGAAATAACGAATCACTCTTGTATAATAATACGTAATGAAGAAACACGTACCAGACTTTACATAATTATTTAGGGTTTGCAAAAAATTATTATAGTGTAGAACGTTTTATAAGAATGGTCTGTACACCTATCAACTGTTTTAATATAATAGATAGCTGTTATACAAAGCTGAGGAGGCCTACACTCTACTCCGGCTGGACATAGGCCGCTCCCAATACACTATACCTATGTCATTATACACAGCTGTGAAGAATAGAGGCTGTAGATAGTAGTAGGTACTGTTAGGATCAAAATATTAGAAGCACCTATCAATTAAGATACGCCATCTTGTATTTTATATTGTTACGTTGAGTGTTGCCAGGTTAGAATGTAAATAGTAATCCGGTAGTGAATAGATTATTATTATGCGTTATATCCATTATAATAATGAATAGTATTAAAAATTATAGCGATAATTATTATTGTTCATATCATAATATTAATTAATAATGATGCTGAAAACCATTGTCTTCTTTCCGAACAATTTCTAAAGTTATTAAAATTAAAAATAAAGAAATTGCTAATCAGATTTTGTTTTATTGTGATTCTCATCGAGGCCACTGCCAACATACTTTGGCAAAATGGAGGAATTAAGATTCCTCCCACTCAGTGTGAATGCGGTGTTCCTGACCAGACCATGACCTACATGCTGGAGTGTCTAAAGTTCCCTACACCTGAACTTTGGAGGAAATAAAAAACGTCACTGATGCCGCGATTAACGTGGGCACCTACTGGCCCAAGTAGTTTGACAAGACTACTACACCATCGGTACGAAAGAAGAAGGTCAAAAATGAGGTTAGTCCAGGAAAACGTATACCTTCTTCGTGGAACACAACACAACATGGTGAACGCCTCTACTCTTCGATCCGCGATACAGGCTCGGTCACAACCCAACATTTTAGGGGTAGGTCATCATTGGTGTCGACAGGATTATTTTCAGGGAGTTGCATCTTCAGCTCTACATTATTCAATTAACTATTCAGGGTCGTAGATATAGTTTTACAACTACAGGATACTTGAACAAAGTTAAAATGCTTGCCATAAAAAGCTAAGTAGAGGTTTCAATCCCAGTAAAATCAATTCCCGCAAAGACCTAATCTTCACAATACCACCAACACGCACAACTTATACAAAAATGTTTATACTCTACCTTGGCCCATCACTCTACAGTAAAAAAAAAAAAAACTATTTACGGTTTAACAAACTAACTGCAAAAAGACTGTTCGCTCCTTTGAAACCAAAGAGTTAATACTAAAGAAGTGATCACTCAAACACATACATTCATCACACACTACATAATTATGTTAACGAAACACTCGCCACCAATACTCGCCACACTAACAAAATAATCACTGAACATTTTTTATTTATAAATTTGTCTTTTCTGAAATTGCAATTTCTTGCTTTTTTTTTTTTTCCTATAATATACCTTAATTTGTCTCTCATTTTGTAGCTTGCTGTAACGATTACTACAAATTTAAAAAATACATTATTTAAAACGTGCTATTATAACTTATTTTATGTCAACCATTTATGACGGGGATTGGAACAGTTTCTCCTAAACACAGATTATTTTGTAACGTATCTAGGAGAACAGTACGGCATTCGGCACCCACTAACTAGATGAAGAAACTATAAGCTTGTGCTTTACCTTGCCATGTACGAGTACTTAATCTAGTCCTAGTTGAACAATAACTCTTTATTAAAATTAAATGTATTCGCATTTTGTTGGACGACAAATGGACGTGTCATGTTAAAGAAAAACATCGATACATAATAATTAAAAACGAATAACCACTATTGCAAATGTCATGCAGTAATATCCAAATGTAATTTATTTCTTGTGTTCTTTTTAAGTTTCTCATTGCTTTTTAAAATTAGTAGCCATAGATTGTTACACTTTTTTATGGTAAATGTTAAAGCTGCTTTCAGACTACGCCATAATATAATAGCATATACTTAGTATATAGCTCATAGCACAACAATATCACGCACCATACATTGTTATGGACACGTTCACACTCTGTACTATATATTATTGGAATGTATGGTGCGCGATATTGTTGTGCTATAAGCTATATACTATATGCTATTATATTATAGCGTAGTCTGAAAGCAGCTGAACTCGTGATTTACACAAACATTCGCACGCAACACTAACTCTACACGTCAGTCCATACTCTTCTCTACACGCTCACATTTCATACAACATGCTTCTTATGTGATTTATTCGAACCAGTTTTCCAAGCTAAATAGGCAACATAGGACCCTTGTCCTTACCATAAAAATGCTTGACAACACAAATGCCCTTATGATCACTGTTGATGATTTTTTGGATCGGATTCACACACTTGCACCCCTGAGCAGGCTAATATGTTTATTAAACATCCAAAACATTATCGTCGGTGGTTATTCCAACCAGCCCACCTCCTTCCAGAAGCCAATCACGTCTCCTAGTCTGTTTATAACATCGGCAAAGGATCTGGGTTCCCCGAGGGTTTCTGTTCTGATCTGGGTGACGCCTGTGCATTCGAAGAGCACATGCGCAACGGTCTCATCCGCCTCCATGCAGGCTCTGCACAGAGGGCTGTCCGTTATCCCTATTGTGTGAAAATGTTTGTTTAGCGAGCAGTGTCCCCGTCACCAGGCGCAGGCCGTACCTGTCCAGGCGTAAAAGTCGCCTGGTCAGCCTACCGTCCAAGGATGGCATGGCCTGTCTGGACTGCCTGCAGCCCGTTGTCGAGGTCCACCAGTTCTCCGCTTGTGTGTGGGTGAAATCCTGTAGCCACCTGCGTAATTGGTTGAAGGGGATGGGTATGATAGGCTCGGGTCCACATGCCGACGCGCTGGATGCCCTTCTAGCCAGTTCGTCAGCTGCATCGTTACCCAGAGATCCGCTGTGTCCCTTTATCCATTGTAGTGTCACTGTGTTGCGGTTGGGCACCGTTGCTCGTTCTAGTGCGTTGTGACATTCTAGTATTAGTTTCGAGGTAATATATCTCTTCCTTAAGGATTGGAAGACTGAACACTGCACTGTCGGAGAGTATACGTATCTGGGTGTCCGTGACTCTCCTGGCTTCTATGGCGTGCGCCGCCTGTATGATGCCCACATACTCCGCTTGGTAAACGGTGTTGAACCTTCCCAGCGGGCTGGATATGTTTATGTTAAGGTCCTGTGAGAAGACTCCGACTCCGGTCCCGGAGTCGGTCTTTGATCCGTCAGTGTATACTCTCAGCTCTTTCGGTTGCCACTACGTAACATTGACCATTTTCTATCCTCTCTCAACAACTTAATTCCCACTTTTTCCAATGTCAAGACTGTAGCTGTACCTGGTGACATTAATATCGATATAAAACCGATGTCACTTGACGCTCGCTTCCACGACTACTTCAACACTCTTGCTTTCCATGGATTTCTTCCTACCCATACTTCTCAGACCAGAGTAAACAACCGCCTAGACCATATAATATTAAAATCCGCAAGTACATCTGTCTCACTAGTCTTCGATACGACTGTTACTGATCATTGTTCTTCCTTGCTATGCATTTCCAGAAAAAAACACATGGTAATATTGATAAAACCATCACCAAAATTGACTTTGACGCCATGGATAAGGCTATGGCGACACTAGACTTTGCACCCATCTACTCTATGTCGGACACCAATGTTGCTACTAATGCTCTGGTTGGTCTCATGGTTAACGCAATATCCGAAAAACTACCATCTAACAATAAGATCCTCAAACCTTGGATCACGCCGGGCTTGCTGCGGTGTATGAGACACAGAGAAGTGCTACATAAAAGATTTAAACAATCGCCTAATAATGTAACATGTAACACTGGATTATAAATACGAAAGTAAGTTTGTTTGTTGGTTTGTTACCTTTTGTGAAATTTTGCATATACATTGTCAGGTGTACAGAAACGGACATAGCCCTAGTAGCATTTTCCGTTGGCATTTAGTTGGGCCACCTTCAGAGGTATGTGGCCCAACCAAACGCCAACAAAAATGCTACTAGGGATGAAAGGTACCCCTTTCATCCCCAAAAAAGTACTGTTACCGAGGAAAACAACATTGGTGCCGATTCCCTTGTTCACAAACTAAACTAAATTTAAGTTCAGTGCATCTCTTTCTTTCTATTTCATTAAGAAAAGCACAGAAGATAGATTTTAGTTTAGTCCTGTCAAATTAATCAGTTTTTAATCACGTCTAAACTTATAAGGAGTAGTGACAGGCGCTGATTAATTTGACAGCACTAAACTAAAATTTATCTTCTGTTCTTTTCTTAATGAAGTAGAAAGAAAAAGATGCACTGAACTTAAATTTAGTTTAGTTTGTTAACAAGGGAATGGGCACCAATAACTTTCTTTGACTAGTCCACCGCGACCACATCTCGCGTCGGCCTCTAGAAAATATTCTCTGATACTGCATATCTCACTCTCTGCAGATTGTGGAGGGTCTTATAACGTTTAAAAAGCCTCGACCTCCACACTTTCGCGAGGTATACTGTCTCATTACCGATGACCGTGGGTGATGCATTAGATATGCAGTCAGCAGCGTCGGGACCCTCCTATCCATGGCGTCGAGTTCGGTCTGAGTCTAGTCTATTATTATGTATTATTATAATTATTAATTTGTAGATTTCCATAGGTAGGTGCAGTAGGATGGATGAATGTGTGTAGGACCAGGAAGTTTAGAGGATAATATGAAGTAATATTCCACTTAGGGTTAGGTTATATTGTAAAGATATTTATTTATTTATTTATTTAACACTTTAGCAAAAAAAGAATGTACAGAGGCGGATTGATTTATAGTGGGAAAGTTAGATAAAAAGTAGGTACATACAAAGTTAGAAAACACATTCAAGCAAGCACAGTGATTTAAATAGTCAGTAGCGAGGACCCAAATATAGCATAACAATCGAGCAGCAATAATTAAATCAAAATGCAAACTGAAAAATGTGCATGTCGTACGTGAATCATTCAATATATAGGATGTGTCAGAAAGGTGGGGTCAAAATTAAGTGTGTCGTATGTACCTACAGACCTTCAAACTGAACATATTTCTCCATGGAACAAACACCGTAGGTAATCGCGAAAAATAAAATCAGTCATCCCATTCAAAACTTCAATACCTAGTGATCCAAATGTATCCATGGGACAACTGATATTTTTTTCACGCAATACTGCCACCAGCAACCGAGCACAAATCCAGTGCCCATCAAGATGGAGGGACCAAGTCTTGGATTTCAAATCAGCCTACATAAAAGTTTAATACTGTAAATCTATTATTTGCTATATCTTTGCAATAATTTTTGCTGCCTCAATACATAAACACGTAGTTATTTAAAAAAAATCCTTAGACCCACCATTTAAACCTCATAATGGAGGGACCAGCTGGATGCGCTGGTCGAAAGAGTATCCTACCTATAAAGTACCTATTACAATACCTTAATTTTACTTCAGACATAAAATTTGATTGTCCCTAATTAAATCGTTCGAGAAATATCGACCATAAACGTTGGTCCCTCCACTCCCTCCAGAATGCCGATTCAACAATTTGGTCGGACATTTTATTTATTATTCGGAGTATTCATATTTAGTACCTATTTTCTACCTTTAAATTGTATTATGCAAATATCTTACGTTAAAGATTAACTTAAAAAAAGTAACAATTTAATTTTTATACTTATTTGCAAACAAGGTGTAATTGAAAACTCAAAAGGATAATTTAACTCATCATTATCAATCAATCAATCAATAGCCAGAATCCATATAAGTGTAATTACCCACACACATGCCCGCTCGCTTGCGAGCTCAAGTGCAAGCGAGCGGGCATGTGTGTGGGTAACGTACCACTACACAATTATGAATAGCTTTCACACAACAAAAAGCTGTTCCAAACATTTTATCCTTAACATGTGAAAATAAATGTGTGGAACCGCAGATTTTTTCGCGGTATGGTTCCATTGTGACAATTGTTCATAATGATAAGTTATGGCACCAAATCCAGATACTGGACTGCTAATGGACACACTTAATTACCCAGCACCCCGTGTTCAGCAGTCGCGCTTCCAGCCAATATACCCTCGAGGCAGTGTTTAAGTACTTTTAAATGAAATGGCGCTGAATATTAATCTCGGGCAGAGGGTATTTTATTCCACCATGTTTATTATCTACGTCTTGCGTTCCCATCGCGTCGTTTCTACTTCTATCTACATAAGAAACCTTTAAAAACAAGAAAGTCGTCAAAGGAAAATCATTTATTAACAACAAACAAAACTTTCCCGTTGTTTCTCAAAAGATTTACCTATTCAACTTCTTCAATGACTGGTCCATCGCTGCCACCTTGTCCACTCTTGGAGCCAGTAGCATGAATTTTCTTCATAAAAGGGGCAAACTCTTTACTCAGCTCCTTAAATTTGTTGTCGTACTCATCTTTTTCAGCCAAAGAGTTACTCTCCAACCAGCGCAAAGTATCGTCGCATTTTCTACGAATCTTAGCACATTCCACCTCTCCCAGTTTGCCTCCCGCTTCTTCAGCCGCCTGCTTCACACTAAACACGTAAGATTCTAACTTATTTCTGGATGCAACACGGTTCCTCTGCCTTTCGTCATCACCCTTATATTTATCAGCATCAGAAAGCATTCTATCAATCTCTGATTGAGATAAGCGACCTTTATCATTCTTTATGACTATGTTCTTGCTTTTTCCAGTACTGTTTTCTTTAGCAGAAACGTTAAGAATTCCATTAGCGTCTAAATCAAACGCCACGTCTATTTGTGGCACCCCACGTGGTGCTGGAGGAATGCCAGTCAGATCGAATGTTCCCAACAAGTTGTTGTCCTTTGTCATTGCTCTTTCACCTTCGTAAACTTGAATAGTGACTGCCTGCTGATTGTCTGAATAAGTGGTAAACGTTTGGGAATGTTTGCAAGGTATCTTTGCGTTGCGTTCAACTATAGCCGTCATGACACCACCAGCTGTTTCAATACCTAAAGATAACGGAGCCACGTCAACTAATAGAACATCTTGGATCTTAGAATGACGATCTCCACTCAGTATAGCAGCTTGCACTGCTGCTCCGTAAGCAACTGCCTCGTCAGGATTTATAGATAAATTCAACTTCTTTCCGTTAAAGAAATTCTGCAGTAAGCTTTGTATTTTAGGAATACGAGTAGATCCTCCGACTAAGACGATGTCGTGTATGGAGCTCTTATCTAGCTTGGCATCAGACAAAGCTTTCTCAACGGGTTCTAAAGTAGTGCGGAACAAATCAGAGTTCAATTCTTCGAATCGTGCTCTAGAAACTCGTGAGAAGAAATCTATGCCTTCATAAAGAGCATCGATCTCAATGCTCGCTTCAGAACTAGAGGATAACGTTCGTTTTGCTCTCTCGGCCGCTGTTCGAAGACGTCGAAGTGACTTTGGATTGGAATTTAAATCTTTCTTATGCTTCCTCTTGAATTCATCAGCAAGGAAATTGACAAGCCTGCTATCAAAATCTTCGCCACCGAGATGTGTGTCGCCGGCTGTTGATTTGACTTCAAACAAAGAGCCTTCATCAATCGTAAGTATTGATACATCGAATGTTCCTCCGCCAAGATCAAAAATTAATACGTTCCGCTCGCCCTTGAGATCTTTATCCAAACCATAAGCTAACGCAGCAGCCGTTGGTTCATTTATAATCCTAAGGACGTTCAGCCCAGCAATGGCTCCAGCGTCTTTAGTAGCCTGTCTTTGAGAATCATTGAAGTAGGCTGGCACAGTTATAACCGCTTTCTTTACTGGCTTACCCAAATAGGCTTCAGCTATTTCCTTCATCTTGATAAGTACCATGCTGCTGATTTCTTCGGGGGCAAAACGTTTATTCTTGCCTTTATATTCAACCTGTATTTTTGGTTTTCCACCATCATTGACAACTTTAAATGGCCAATGTTTGAGATCTTGTTTTATCGTAGGATCGTCATATTTTCGTCCAATGAGACGTTTGGCGTCAAAAATTGTATTACTTGGATTCAGAGCCACTTGATTTTTTGCACCGTCTCCTATAAGTCGCTCGGTGTCTGTAAAAGCGACATATGATGGAGTTGTACGATTCCCTTGGTCATTAGCTATAATATCCACATTTCCGTGCTGCCAGACGCCAACGCATGAATATGTTGTTCCCAAATCAATTCCAACCGCAGCCATTGCAAAATTTTATTTATTTAGATGATTCCGTTGCTTTTTTGTGGTTTCTTCTGTTCCGTTGCTATTATGATGTCACCTTACAAAATTCGAATCGATAGTTGTCAATATTTTTTATTGTTTCAGTCAAGTTTCAGTCAGTATTTTAATTTAAAAAGTTTCACTTCATTAGACGATTATGAACGGAACGCACCATAAAAAGTGTCAATGTCAAAATATGCAACTCTCAATATTGTCAGTGTCAAAAAATTGTCAATTCAAAAAGCAAAACATTTTCGAGGCGCATTGTTATTTTAAACTTTTCTTTATTTTCAATTTCAGATGAGTATGCTTTTAGTCTTTCTAACGTCTTGTTTTACCTAAATTTGTTCCTAGAATCGCCTGTAACCTTAGTACTACATAGAACAAATAAATATTGCGTGTTATTGTCACCTAACCTATAAGCGTACTTGTATAAAGTTTATTTAAATAAAACACTATGCGTTACGCACAATTAGTAGTGGGTCCAGCTGGGAGTGGAAAGGTAAAGAGTAATTGAAAACCTTGGCTCCGTAAATAACTCTCTTTTAACTGTACCATCAATCTATTACTTAGCAGGTTACTTGTGAGTTCTTCAGTTCTCCTTCATACCTTATATAAAAGAGAACTTTCTTAAGTTCTCCTCTCTAAGTTCTGTTCTTGTGAGTTCTTACTCACAAGAGCTCCTTTCATTAAAAATAATAAATAACATGATTTTTCTTCAAGGCTTTTGGGCAACTAAATGGTACTTTTGCTCCAGTTTTCAAACAGACTTACTCGATTTTCTTATTATTTATTTATTTATTTCATATTATCTTACTTAAAAATTACTATAATTGCATTGTCTTTCAGTCCACATACTGTTCAACAATTGTAAAACATGCAAGTGATGCAAAACGTTTAGTTGAGGTAGTAAACCTGGACCCAGCTGCAGAACACTTTGACTATGAACCTCTCGTAGACATCCGAGAGCTGATACATCTGGACGATGCCATGGAGGATGAGGAGTTACAGTTTGGACCCAATGGAGGACTTGTGTTTTGTATAGAGTATGTTTCTAATTATCAATTTCTGATACCAAGATATCTTATTAAAACAACCAACAACAAAACCTTTATTATTCTGATTTTTATAAACAATTTTTTTTTAATTATTTAACATCTGTAAACATGAAGATACCTTATTTTGAAACCAAAAATTTGCAGTGCTATTATTGTCTTTCTACAACCCCTAAGCCATTTTGTCACAGAACTTCTACTTAGTCAACAGTGTTCATTAGAATTTGACTGCCAAAAAAGATAACTATAGATAGATACTAGCTAAAAGCCTGCATGACTTTTTCTATAATAAAAGTAGCCATTATAATATCAGCTATCTGCCAGTGAAAGTCCCGTCAAAATCGGTTTAGCCGCGTTAGCCAGAACAAACGGACTGACCAACAATTTTTTTTAATATTGTTTCTTTTTGTTATAAGTGTACTTGTTGTTTAATTGTTTTTTTTTGTTTAGTGCATAGTTTCGTATGCATTTATTAAAAAGCTGTTTTTTTGACATAACATCACACTCAATTTATAGATCTTAAAATAATTTAAATTCTGGTCCAATAAAACCTTTATTATTTATAGCAAATTGCTTATAGCAGAAAAGCTGATCTAACAAAAAAACTGCACTATTATAACAACAAAAGACTAATAAATATAAGACAAAACCGCCCATTGTGTCACCATAAGTAACATTTCTACATTTATATCTGTAATTTTTATGGTGTACATAATAATGAGTATTCTATCTAATTTCACAAATCATATTTTCCAGAACCCTCCTAGAAAACTGCGACTGGTTAGAAGAGCAGCTAGGCGACGTGGATGATGACTACCTTCTGTTCGACTGTCCCGGCCAGATAGAGCTGTATACACATCTGCCAGTCATGAGGAAGCTGGTGGATGTGCTGCAGAAGTGGAACTTTAGGATATGTGTCGTCTTCATGGTGGACTCACAGTTTATGATAGATGGGGCCAAGTTTTTATCAGGTAAGGGAAAAAGAAGGCAAAAGGAGCAAATAAATCATGAATTTGCTTACTGGCAAAAAAAGGCACAACCAAAGAGTATGGGCAGCAGAACCCTCATAATGTGTGTTCCTATGTATAAAGTTGGCAAACTCTTGACCAAGCAAAATGGATAGCAATATTCCTCTTGTTAGTAGGACATGATCAGCAGGGGCCCATTACATAGGTACTAATACTAGGAGTGGGCGTTGCGACGACGAACCGTTTTCAAAGACCGTTTTGTGTTCTGCGACGATTAAACCGTTTTACGTCCTGGGTTCAAACAGTCTTCGTTGCACAAACCAGTCTTCGAATTATTTAGTGCGGTTTTTTATTTTACGTCTATGAAAATACAGTCGAAAACGCAATGAGTCGTTGTTCCGCGTTCGTTTCCAAAACGGCCCTTATAATACAAAGTGAACTTTATGTCAATAAAATACAGTCGATAATGTATTACCTTACCTTACCTACCAGTTGTTAATGCTGTCGTTCGTGATGCGACGATCAAACCTGTTGATAGTTGTAAGAAACTGCAACTATTTCACTAGATGAAAACGCAATTCTAATTCATGTTGGATAAGTTTCGTCCTTTAAGCCGTCTTCAAACCAGTTGCAACGACGACCGTTTTTTGCAACCGTTTTCCTCGTCGGGAAAACGGTTACGTTTCGTTCATAAAAAAATCGACAACGACCCACCACTAACTAATAGGTACAAGAGTTATCATCTTTCGAGTCATTATAAAATCAATGTAAGTAAATTCAAGACTGCTTAAAAAGGTCAAGGTCAAGAGCAAGCCCATTCAGCGATAAAAAATATAGAAAAATTGTCATCATTTATCTTTCCAGGCACAATGGCAGCACTGAGTGTAATGGTGAATTTGGAACTTCCACACGTAAATATTCTCACTAAAATGGATCTGCTCAGTAAAAGTGCAAGAAGACAGATAGATGAGTAAGTTATCAATACTATTTCACATAAAAAATTATAACATTTCAATTATAAGCTCTTTGTGTTACTTTTATGCCATTAACTCAGAGGTCAGATATCGGAATAGGTAGAGTTAATTTACCTAAACTTCGAGGAAGGATGTAATAAATAATTTTTGGTAAAAACCACGAATTATTTATTGGTCTTTATAGTTACAAATTATTGATTTGAAGAATCATAATTATATAAACATTTTTTAGGGTTACATACAAAAATTGCTAAAAAAGCTCTTTAATAGTTTTAGTACGGAACCCTAAAAACCTTATATGATTTACCAATAATTTGTAACTAATATAAAGTCTAATAAATAATATAATTCGTGGTTTTTAAATCCCAGGATTTAAACGTCATTATAATTATTCTTATTATATTTAGAGGAGGTATTAACCACTCTATGTACCTCGAAATTTAGGTAAATTAACTCTACGTATTCCGATTTCTGCTTATGGTATTAATTGCAACGATGAATACAACAACTACATACAAGGATTGCTTGCTTCTAGGCATTCTGGGCACATTGGATTATCATAACACCATTTTACCCATTACAACCACCATTTTATTGTGTTACCCATTATCTGGATCGTGGAGGTCGGATAGGCAGTCAATTCTTAAAAAATACTGGTGCATCCTATTAGACTACCCCGTTGGGCTGGTGTTTGCAAACGCAACTGTAGAGCGTGGGGTCCTGGGTTCGATTCCCAGGTCGGGCAAAGCGTTATAGAGGTATGAAGAACAGGGTGTTAAGTTCATCATCCTCTATTGAAAAGGGAGGATCCTCCGACCAGACGGGTGTTGGTGTCGGGATGTTGTATATATGCTAGTCGCGCGGTAAACTCTGATTGTGGCGTTGTAGATGCCGCCGCAGCGTTATAGGTATTTTCCATTAGGAATTCCTCAGTAGCTCCCAGAGTTTGGAAGTTGGCGGTGTGATACCCCGGGCCGCGCGTGTGTCGGATTGCAGTCCCTGAGGACTGTGAGAGTGAAGGAACAGAGAGTGGACCTGTACGCTACATCTCTTGCGTGCCTGCCTAATCTCCGTTGAGATTGGCCACCGTGGCCGATACTGGTCTACCGACCAGTAAGTAAAGCCTTTTCCTAACTACTTACTGGAGTCAACTGCCCAGTTGACCCCAGTAAGTAGTTAGGAAAAGGCTAGGCCGATGATGTGATTATAAATCCATTTTATTATTTCCCAGTTACTTGGATCCAGACCCACACGTCTTACTAGCAGACATGCGAAACGCGAAATCAAAATGGCATGAAAAGTACGCCAAACTAACAGAAGCTATTGGAGAAGTCATAGAGAACTTTAGCCTAGTTCGATTTTATCCACTCAATATAAAAGACGAGGAAAGTGTAGAGAATATCCTTATAACCATAGACAATATTATTCAATATGGAGAAGACGCTGATGTGAAGATCAAAGACTTTGATGAAGAAGAACCTGAAGATGATGAGAACTGTGATTAAATGGTTTTATTTTTATTTAGTGGTGTTTATTTTGATCTTGTTATATCAACATCAACCTTGCCAATGTTGAAATAAAGTCGAATATGAACATGTGCGTCGGTCAGCTTTGTAGCTCTAGAGGACGAGTGGATATTAATTATAGACTTTATTTCAACGGTCGTAAGGCTGATTTCTTACTATAGTTAAAAATCGAACTACGTGCTATATAGCGCCCCTTTGTCTTTCGCGTCTAAGGTTTACTCTAAATAAAACATTTTTTTTTTTCTTAATTAACCTTTATTTGACAAACATAAACATCATTATCCTAGATTACGCTACATTATTGATACACGCATAATACTACACTATGTAATATGCATTATTAGTCTATAATCATTAACTAAACGCCTCTATAAGAGGTCTGGGAACGAACGAGCATTACTTTTCTTAAGATTTATTATAATATATTAAAATTGAAACTACTACAAGTATAATAGGTAAAAGAGGAATGGAATTTCATGCAAAATGTAAATTATCTTCTAATAGTAGGTACATAATAATTTGGCCTAGCGGCTAAATTGGAAGGATAGAAGCAACTGAATTCAAAATAATGCAATTTTATTTGAACTGTAATAAAATAAAGTTTTTGTAAAATCCAAAATGGACCAAGGCGTGTACTGAACTACTACAAATCTAAAAACATTGCTGGAATAAAATTATCAATAAATAACTGTCTACAGTAATAGAGAGTGAATCACATGATGCAGTCTAATCTCACTCACAACAGTGAAGAAAATCAGGAGGAAACGGGCATGTCTTATAAACAAACATTCGACCTATGTGGTGGATTACAGCCCACTCCATCTCACAGAGAGAAGGCCGTCCCGCCACAGCACGAGTTGCCTCTGCGGCCGCTGTTTGAGACAGTACGCTACACGTTATTTGTGTCGCAATACGACACATAACGTGTAGACAGGTTCTTTCGGCGCCACGAATTTGTCTCCCTCATCTCTAGACGCCGGGCGGCGATTCCGTGCTCTATGGTCCCAACAGTGACAACATTATAGGCCAGTTAAGACTACTATCTAGTGGTATATTACCAAGGTACAATTAAAAGTTGCAATGAAAACAAGTGGTATGTAAACTTAAAAATACAGTATGCTCGTTCATTCTGTGGCAGTGAAACACTCCTGCGTTCTGGTTTCCTATTACCGTCATAAGAATATTAAAAACGAATGTATGTTGATGAATCCGCAATTCATACTTGTTTAAATGAACTATGAATTTCTTCGTTCTGAGCCTGAGGGTACAACACGGCCGATGAATCATGGCCAGTCTGAACATAGGTTCTCCGTACTT
Source organism: Dryobota labecula (assembly GCA_947523025.1). Taxonomy (NCBI): domain Eukaryota; kingdom Metazoa; phylum Arthropoda; class Insecta; order Lepidoptera; family Noctuidae; genus Dryobota; species Dryobota labecula. The sequence goes on from OX383303.1 coordinate 21,947,114, forward strand.
TCCCGCATATTCTCACTCACACTCGAATATGTCACCATTTGATTCCTAAAAAAAATTATTACGCAGCTTTCTGCGCAATGTTAGGACCGGCCATGATTTATCGGCCATATTGTACGTTCAGCGAAGGCACAAACGGCTACACCAACAACCGATATTTTGTATTTTTATACAATCATGATGATTTTTTTTTTGTTATATTCATTTAGGATTTTGTAAACCAGAACACAAAAGTTAGTTAAATATGGCTGATTTACAATAGAATGACATCACCTAAAAATAAACATTTTTCCTTAGTACAGGGTCTTATGAGGCAATATTACTACCGACTTAATGAATATGAATATGACCGTAATATGAACGTAAATGAAGCAAAAGGATTGTTAGGTTAGGTTAGGTTTATCCTTTCGGAATAAAAATGGACTGTATAATAAAACTGGTATAATCATTACAATAAAATACACTAAAATCCCGACATAGATATTGCGTTCTTGAAGCGTGTCGCAATCCGACGCGCGAAGGCAAGTGGCCGGGGGCCGCGGGACGCTAGCCGTGGCGAGGCGCGAGACGCGAGGCGCGAGACGCGAGGCGCGAGACGCGAGGCGCGAGGCGCGAGACGCGAGGCGCGAGACGCGAGGCGCGAGACGCGAGGCGCGAGACGCGAGGCGCGAGGCGCGTGCGGCCGGCAGGCGACGACGGCAGGGCGAGGGAGGCGCGGCCGAGCGCCTTGGTGTCGAGGGTTGCGCGTATGTAAGGATCGTAGCAGGTAGCGTTTTATAGTTTCTGCCTTCCCCCATGCGAAGAAGAGCAGCAAATCTGCACATCTTGTCTATTGTCGTAATTTAGTATTGTTATACTTGCTAAATGGCCGTGTTTCTTACTGCAAATCAACCATATACCAGTATACCTTTAATAGGTTTCATAATACACATAATATTCTACAATAACATGTGGTTATAAAAATCAGCCAAAATCTGTATGTGATCCGTTTTGGCCTAATTTTCTTAATGATTAATTACCTTCACACAATGTTACAAAAAAAAAATGAAAAAAATCATCTCAAATATCGAACCAGCCGTGGTTAATTCCAAAAATATTTTATTTTCATAATATTATCTGGGCTATCTTTTAGTTAAAAATAAGGTAATATAAGAGTACATTTTGAAGTCATAAAAGTATTACCTTATAATATTTGGGCATACAATTACAATTACCTGCTAAAAAAGCTGGTATAGGATTGGTAATTTGATTAAAATTTGAAATCACAACCGATCGCCAGATGACGTTACCTAAACACCTATTTATTTAGTGAGTGCGAGTCGTATAACAGGCAAACGTTTTAGACAATCGTGATGTCGTTTGCACGATGTCGTTCGATTCACTGAAAGATGAAGCTTTTAGCTAACGCCTCTTTTAAAGACTAAAATTTTGCAAATGTGTTAATAAAAAGCAATCCCTATTCATAAAACCATTGTTTATTTTGTTTTAAGTAATGTTTTTTTCATACATAGAAACCATAATGAAAAGCGCCCATTTATTAATTAATTATCTAAATATTTACAATCACCGCACATCCGTTACCTATATGCAAAGCGTATATTAGAATAACATAAATGATAGAACACAACAGAATTACCTACTATGATGATTTCCTCGTGTGTTGCTACAGTCATTTTTGTGACGGTAGTATGTAGGACTTGGTTTATCGATCAACATAAATCACTGATAAACACATTATTATAATAATATGTAAATCTGGGAACAAAGTAACAAAGAAAATACTTATTACTTCTGTGCAAACTGCGATTCATCAAAATAATATTTGGTGCCGAATCAGATTGATATGCCACAAAACACCTGCAAGCTTTGTATTTCAATATTAGGCGTATACAGGGGGTATTTGCTAGAAAGATCAACACAATTTTCTTAGGCATAGGGGACCGTTCGCGTCGTATCCTAGTTTTCACCCATAAAACTCATGTTTTTAGTGTCACCGTAGGTAATTAAGACAATAATATTTTTTATCACCTGAAACGTTTTTTTTTTTTGGGCTTGTATTATAACGCTATTACTTTTGGTGTTAAGTATCTGCAATGTATATTTATGTACCAGTGGTAGAAAATGACTTGTGTGCTTCCAAAATGTTAAAATTGTGTTAGACTACGAAAAATCTTAATTAAAAAATATAACAATTTTCTGCTAGTATAGGACATCCCCAATCCCTTAAAAAATGGTGTCGGTACTTCTACCAAACATCCTATATTAGGCGTATAGTGCACAAACCGAAAATGTTGCCAAAACAAGACAGAAACCTAACAATGAACGAGACAAAACATGCGACGTTTGCGCTCCGTCAGCTCCATGTGATTTCACTACCTCTGGGCAGGGTGACATTCGGTACAATTACGTCGGTTCCCGAGTTATCCAATAAGTCCAATGGTATAAGGGGCAGTCATTGGTTGTTCATTTGTCTCAACTGATAACCGACTTCCTAACATCATGAATACATGAAACGCTTGGCCATTGAGAAGTTACCAAAATCGTTGATATTTATTATTACTTAAACGAGATTGTTACTTGAATCTGAACTTTTTTTAAGTGCTAGAAATTGGTCATCTTTTTTTATCAGTGATTCAAACAGTCAGAAGTCGATGATATGCTTGATTCAATTTCTTTCGACAACTGAACTATAATTAACTGAATAACTGGCATTAAAACTGTGGAACCAATGTATAATTAGGTAGATAAAAAATTCAATTAAATAAATGTGTTTAAAATATATTGTACAACAGTAACATAAATGTTGTGTGTATGTTTGAAACATTGCATTATAACCATAGTATAATTACATTAAAGAATAAACATAATAATATGTTAAGAGTTATCATAATGCATTGATATAACCAATGAATAAAGGTAAGTGTAGACCTTACAATCCACTACCGATGCTAATTTGATACTATTTCATCAGTATTTAAGAGGGCAACACCTAATAAAACTTATGCTGTAAACATCAATGTTGATTTATAAAAAAGGCGTTTTTGGGTGTCGTCTAAAAGTAAAGATATTTATTGGGAAGAATATTTCGCCACAGCTAAAAAATGGTGACTTGGGGCGATTTAGTAGTTGTCTTTTATTATTCATCGTTGAAAAAGTGGGTTACCGTCAATTAAAATTGTTCTTCTTTTGTTTTGGTATGTATATGTAGTTAGCTCCTGCCGTAGCAGAAAGATTATCATCACAATTGTTTGGAATAAACAACAATGTTGAACTTCGTCGTTCACAACGTCTAGGTATCATAACTTTAGGTACAGAAATAGCTACACTCAGCCCCGACTCACACAGACGAGCAGACCCCCCCGTCCCTGGTTTCGCTGGGCTAGAGCGTGTCCGTGACTTGCCCTTGGGCCAGCGCGAGGGCGTCGGTGATGCTGAACACGAAGGCGAGGCAGCCGAACTGCAGCAGCGCGCCGTGCGGCACCAGCGCCGAGCCCTCCCACGCGCCGCGCGACGAGTTCGGCCGCGACGAGTTCGGTTGCGACGAGTTCGGCCGCGACGAGTTCGGTTGCGACGAGTTCGGCCGCGACGAGTGCGCCCGCGACGAGTGCGGCCCCGCGCGCGCGCAGCGGCAGGCGCGCTCGGCGGCGGGCGCGGCCGTGAGGTTGCCGTTTGCTCTGTGAAGGGACCTCGTATGGGATACATACATACTACACAAGTATACTTGTATTTCTCCTTTTTACGTCTGGAAACACTCATGCACGTTTATACTCGGTACAAAGAGCATATCAGACTCCAAAACACTTAATGACGGAAATCACACTGTATGTTCCTCCAACTACTTTTGTAAGCACAGAATATTAAATGCAGGCTCGCTCATTTACCTAGACCCCCGCCAATATTAATCTGCAGATGATAAGACAGGTCTCGTCACCCCCTACAAAGTCAAATCATTTATTTCAAGTCATTGATATACTAAAAAACCCAAGATACACAATCAGCGTCTCAAAAGCGTCCGCATAAAAAAGACGCAACATTTAAAATTGTGCGCATATTTCAAATAGTATCGCGTCGGCCGCGTTATTGTATGCACGCTAAAACTGCCGAAGTATTCATTGAAAAATTGTAAAAATATTACGTCAAGAATGGTAAAAAAAAGATGGGATCACAAACTTTCGGTAAGTAAAAGAGTTTATTGATTTGTTTTTGTTGTTTATATGACAAATTATGGGGAGCAATATTTTATTTTCATTTAATTCAATCAATCAATCATTTATTTTGTTAAACATAGGTATGGTTACAGATAATATATATATATATTCGTCTTAAAACATCACTCAACGGTCCGAGTATAAATAATACGGCAAATTTTAATAACTGCTTTTTCAGTGTAAGAACAATGCATTACAATCTCCATTGAATTTAGTCGAATAATACAAACTGACCGAATTGAACCAATGGAGTCAATTTTTTGTTAGTGTTAAATTGTTTTAGTTAATAATTTTACTAATTTTTGTACTTTTTTATATTTCGTTTTTAATTAATATCCATATATCTACACTAATATTATAAAGAGGAAAGATTTGTACCTATATATTTGTATGTTTGTATGTTTGTAATGAATAGGCTCAAAAAGTACTGGACCGATTTAAAAAATTCTTTCACCAATAGAATGCTACATTCTTCCAATTTGACATAGGCTACATTTCATTTTGAAAAAAATTAGGGATCCTTGGTAAAATTTGAACAATGTAACCGAAGGTGTAGAAAAATGAGTCTTAAAATGATAATTGTCTACCCCGTGCGAAGCCGGGACGGGCTGCTAGTTACATATATTTATATAATTATTTATAGTTTTTAACTGACTTCCAAAAGGAGAAGAGGTCATCAATTCGACGATATTTTTTTTTTGTATTCTCGATTACTTCTTTTATAGGGCTAATTAATTCTTTTTTTTTACTTTGTGAGAATATAGTCTCCGATTTAAGTCGAAATTAATGTGTTTCCTACTATGTTATTTGGAATAAATACCTATTGAAATTTGCATTTATGATTACACAATTATCAATAATCCACAGTCCCAATATTTACATAACTAAAATAAATACCAGAAACTGCATACTGTTGTGCTTATACATTATGTTTTAACCTAAGTAGGTATTTAATTAATCTCGATATAGGTATTGTTGTTCTAACATTACCTTACACATTAATAAAAAAATTACCAACTCTTAAAATACTTAGTCAATGTACAAACAATAAAAACTATAAAACAATATTCGACTCCACTTCATGCCGGCCGTGTCCTGCCACCAAACTTCGGTCATAAAATTTTATTGCTTTTTGTACATTGCTTTGTAAAAACAACTTTAAATCATACGCGTAAGGTTTGAATTTGCAAAAAAGTTTTGAGTGTTACTTTTCTTCGAGACTGTGTATCTTGGGTTTTTTATATATCAATTAAAAGACCATTAAAAGGTACTTTAGAACAGAATTTTTTATTGATACGGTCGTCGTCTCCCGTATTGGTTCTATAATTATCCCCTCACCTGAGCGGTTCTCTCATACGATGCCTCACTATATCCCTGAGCGCATCGGCTCTGACGTCAGCAGTGGGCGGGGCCTCATCGGTGGGCGTAGCTCGCTGCACGTCACAGGCGTATAGTACGCCATTCACGCAGCTGCCCCATTCCGAGTAGTTGATAAGCTCGAAGTGGCGGCTCACCTGGGGAAGATACAAGAGGACATCTACTTAATAATCATTCATTCGTTTACTCACTCACTGAAAATCAATGCATAGCCTTAATCGTTAGGTCATGAGTCCATAGCAGTCCACTGCTGGACATAGGCCTCTCCAACTGGACGCCATTCAGCTTGATTCTCAGCACCTCTCATCCAGCTGCTACCAGCCACCCTACGAAGATCATCGCTCCACCTAGCCTGAGGGCGTCCTACCTTACGTTTGCCGACTCGCGGTCTCCACTCAAAAACACGTCTACCCCAACGGTCATCGGTTCTACGGCTAATATGGCCGGCCCATTGCCACTTCAGCTTGCTTATTCTGTTAGCTATGTCGACAACTTTGGTTCTCTGCCAGATCACTGCGTTCCGGATTCGATCCCACAAGCATAGCCCGTTCTATAGCTCGCTGAGCGACCTTGAATTTATGGACCAGCCGTACCGTGAGTGTCCACGTTTCGGCTTCGTAAGTCATAACAGGCAGGACGTAATGATTGAAGACCTTTGTCTTTAGGCTCTGTGGAATACGCGGCGAGAAAACTGGACGAAGATTCCCAAAGGTTGGCACGATAATTGACACATGCGTGCACTGACTGGAGAATTTGGGTGGACCTGCACCCAAATCTGTGTGGTTCTTTCCTCAAAAGACCATCTCAGACCTCACATGATATGAGCAAGATAATGTTTGAACTTCCTCCGAGCTTGTATCGGTGTTTCTTTTCAGAGGAAGTTGGTTAGAAACTCCGACCTCATCTAGTTTTAAATCTCGTTTGTTTTTTATACATATTTACGATGGCCATAATTGTATCGTAAGCGTAGCTGTATCTGTCTGGGATTAATGCTGAAATGGACCTTTTTGGCGCAGCCGTGAGGCACACACTGTTTTGTTAAAATATTTCACTTTTTTTTTCCACGGACTGTTGCCAAATAAATGTTTATTCTTCCTTTCTTTCTGTAAGAGCCTCACCTCGTCCATGAATATAACGGCGTGGTTGCGCGACACGTGCGTGCAGGCGGCGCCGTCCAGTCGCACGTCACAGCCGCTGTCTGTGCCGATTGTTAGAGATGACAGGCGCATGGGGATAGGTCTGCCTAGACCGTCACCTACTCCATTTCTAAAAAATAACAGTATTTGTGGTTAGTAGTGATGGCAATTAATGCGATTTCACATTAATTTCATTTCACATGAATTCATTAGTCTTAGCATGCGAATTGCTATTGCTATGCTGTTTTGCTAATATGACGATAATTGTGAATAATTAAGTATGCGAATTTTGTTAATATGCGAATTAAGGCGAAAGCGCCAGGATAGCCCGCGAAATTCAAACATTCTTACGTTTTTTTTGTAATTTGCAGATCAGTGGCAGGTTGTATGTTGATCAAAATATGATTTACGACCATAGCAAGTATGTATTTACAGAATTATAATCATTAGAACCATACAACTCCTTAAGTTAGAATTGCCGTCAAATGTAATGATTTTATGAAATAGTCGTTCAATACGGTTACTTGGTCTTAGACAGTTGTATTGATGATTTTAATTATTATAATTCTGTAAATACATACTTCTTACAGCCGCTAATCATATTTTGATCAACTGACCACTGACCACTGACCTGAAAATTGCAAAAAACGTAAGATTATTTGAATTTTGCGGGCTATCCTGGCGCTAGCGCGGTCACCTTAAGACGTCTCCTAGTGTGCGTTTAGTATACTCGCCGATAACGTTTGATTTGTGGTAGTACTAGTATACTTGCATATTTTATGTTATTATGATAATGATCATACATTTGTTTTTTTTTTTTACAATTTAAATCAAAAAGTTTTTTTTAAAGATTTTAAGAACTTTCCTTCATACTTTTAGTCAGAAAAATAATCCCATAAAGGGTTAATTCGGTGAGACAATGGTACGGATTCTCTTGACACAAAATTCTCAAAACTAGACTAAAAATCACCAAAATTTAGTTTATTCCTGTCAAACGACGATTTCCTATTCTGAAATTGACTAAAGTGACACAACTTAACTATATTTTAGTTTGACAGCACTAGGATGGTACTGAGTTTTAAATTTAGTGAAAATGGCAATTTAGCTATTCTGAATTTGACATTTTTAAACTAAAATTTAGATTTTCTAACTAGATCTGACTATTTTTAATCGCGATTTAAAAGGTGTGGAATAAAATTAGTCGTCATGAACTAAAATTCACACGAACACCTCGACTTCTGGTGCAAAAACAGTGCTGTATATACTTTTTCTTTTCTTTTGCTTATATCTCGAAAATGGTGCGTCCTATCGCAAAAATAATGAAAATTTCAACCCCCCTTTTAGAAAGCCATAAACCCTTAAAACTTAACATGTAGGTATTTTTTTTTTTCCATACAAAAAGTGAAAAATTCCATAAAAAAACACGTCGAGGCTGCCCCCCCCCCAAGCGCGACTTCGGCTCTAAAAAAAATCATGGGGTAGGGCAAACAAGTACAACGTTGCGGAGCCAAAAGAATAAAAAAAAAACCACGTGGAGTCACGATTGTCAAATTCAATTTAGTTGTGTCTGGCTATTTTTAAATTTTGAGAATTTTGTTTGCAGAATAGCTTTAAGACACCTGTTTCCTCACCTATCGGATACTGTTAAACGTAAGAGGCGGAATGATATGTTACGCGGACGGAGAGCCAAAATAGCCTTAATGTGGAAAAGCATATTCTGCATAGTAATAACAAGTGCATAACAAAATTCCAAAGTGTATCAAAGAGTTAAATTTTGGTGTTATTGTTATTATTATTATTATTTTGATATTTATTTTATATTCTCGGCTAGCCGGGAGCGCTGATAACACGGGCCTAAGTCAAGTGATTATCAGCTGGATTAAGTGCGGTCACGTGCAGAAGATTGCACAGAAGATGTTAGCGTATTTGGGTTTGGATTGGGTTTTCTGATTCACATTGCAGAAACTTTCTCACGAGTCTGCATGTGTTTAGTATCGCTGCCGTCCGCCGATTCGTGGATGTGGGTTATCGCATAAAAAAGTACCCTATGTCCTCCATATCCCAGGCTATATCTCAAATTATAATAAAAGTACTTATGTTCTGAACGTCTAATGAGTCTTTACTTAAAGATAACAAAATCAAAATACGAAATTTCACTCAATTGCAAGCAATCAGTTGTACCAAATTACAACACGAAATAAAAATGCAACACAAATAATAATTTTAAAATAATTGACGTAAGTACCAACAATGTGAAAACAAAACGAAATCCTCCGAAATGTCGCACGATACACCGTTTGTGCTGAGAAAACACTCGAAATCTAATGAACACCATTGGTGCATAACTTTTCTCAGGGTCACGTTCGCAATTGGACGAAATATTTGACATTTATTTTGTACTTGCAACACGATCTGGCTGTAGAATTCGATTAATCGACTAATACTTGACCGGAATTAATACATTTTAGCGGGAACACCACTAAACGAACGAAAAAAAAAAAAGAAAACAAAATACGTCTGTACTCTGTGGTCGTGTGGCGGTGTCACAGACTACTTAGAGATATGGGCGGTGTGGTGCGATGTAAACATTCATCAAGGTTATACGTGCGTAAAGTAATGGATTCAATGAGAAAACTGTTTAATCATAGAAGAATCTTATACAGAATTACTGAGAAATAAATGTAGATTTCGTATAGAGTGTTAGTTTATCGAAAAGTGATAAATATGTCAGTGAAAAAGTTACGAAAGTTTTGAAATGCACAAATTTTGATCATATGGCCGCCGTGTTTAGTTTAGTGTTTGTTTTTATGATAAATATTCTTGTATACTGTTTGAAATACACATAAGTAGCTAGCTTATTTATCTACGAACATAATTTGGCTAATAGCTACTGATATTATAGCGTATTGTTATCCTAATCGTATTTCCAAGAGTAAAATTCGGCAAACAAATACCTACAAAAAGACAATAAAATGGATATAGTATGTTATCCTTAAGAGATAGACATATGCCATCGCGGACTTTTTTGAAGACCTATATAAGATACACAATTCCACCATACATTATTTTGTTATATCTCAAAGGGTTTAGACAGCGTTTTCGTTGAAAGCTCCCAGACGGCTTATTTTTTTCCGACACCTCCAACAAATATCGTTTATTTATACAAAAATGTATACAAAAACTTAACAAATTATATACTAAAACCTTCCTCAAGAACCAAGCTATCCATTGGTGAAAACAGCATGAGAATCGGTGCAGTAATTTTTGAGTTTATCGCGAACAGACAGACACAGACGCGGCGGAGGACTTTGTTTTATAATATGTATGCCATTGCTCTGTCCTGTGGCCCGCACGGCGGCGTCGCTGAGCGAGTGGCCGGGCGAGCGCGGCGGGGCGGGCGGGGCGCGCGGCCATTGCTGTCGGGTCACGCACCTGTCGGGCCTCGTGATGGCGCACAGCGTGGCCCGCACGGCGGCGTCGCTGAGCGAGTGGCCGGGCGAGCGCGGTGGGGCGGGCGGGCGCGCGGCCATTGCTCTGTCGGGTCACGCACCTGTCGGGCCTCGTGATGGCGCACAGCGTGGCCCGCACGGCGGCGTCGCTGAGCGAGTGGCCGGGCGAGCGCGGCGGGGCGGGCGGGGCGCGCGGCCATTGCTGTCGGGTCACGCACCTGTCGGGCCTCGTGATGGCGCACAGCGTGGCCCGCACGGCGGCGTCGCTGAGCGAGTGGCCGGGCGAGCGCGGCGGGGCGGGCGGGGCGCGCGGCCATTGCTGTCGGGTCACGCACCTGTCGGGCCTCGTGATGGCGCACAGCGTGGCCCGCACGGCGGCGTCGCTGAGCGAGTGGCCGGGCGAGCGCGGCGGGGCGGGCGGGGCGCGCGGCCATTGCTGTCGGGTCACGCACCTGTCGGGCCTCGTGATGGCGCACAGCGTGGCCCGCACGGCGGCGTCGCTGAGCGAGTGGCCGGGCGAGCGCGGCGGGGCGGGCGGGGCGCGCGGCCATTGCTGTCGGGTCACGCACCTGTCGGGCCTCGTGATGGCGCACAGCGTGGCCCGCACGGCGGCGTCGCTGAGCGAGTGGCCGGGCGAGCGCGGCGGGGCGGGCGGGGCGCGCGGCCATTGCTGTCGGGTCACGCACCTGTCGGGCCTCGTGATGGCGCACAGCGTGGCCCGCACGGCGGCGTCGCTGAGCGAGTGGCCGGGCGAGCGCGGCGGGGCGGGCGGGGCGCGCGGCCATTGCTGTCGGGTCACGCACCTGTCGGGCCTCGTGATGGCGCACAGCGTGGCCCGCACGGCGGCGTCGCTGAGCGAGTGGCCGGGCGAGCGCGGCGGGGCGGGCGGGGCGCGCGGCCATTGCTGTCGGGTCACGCACCTGTCGGGCCTCGTGATGGCGCACAGCGTGGCCCGCACGGCGGCGTCGCTGAGCGAGTGGCCGGGCGAGCGCGGCGGGGCGGGCGGGGCGCGCGGCCATTGCTGTCGGGTCACGCACCTGTCGGGCCTCGTGATGGCGCACAGCGTGGCCCGCACGGCGGCGTCGCTGAGCGAGTGGCCGGGCGAGCGCGGCGGGGCGGGCGGGGCGCGCGGCCATTGCTGTCGGGTCACGCACCTGTCGGGCCTCGTGATGGCGCACAGCGTGGCCCGCACGGCGGCGTCGCTGAGCGAGTGGCCGGGCGAGCGCGGCGGGGCGGGCGGGGCGCGCGGCCATTGCTGTCGGGTCACGCACCTGTCGGGCCTCGTGATGGCGCACAGCGTGGCCCGCACGGCGGCGTCGCTGAGCGAGTGGCCGGGCGAGCGCGGCGGGGCGGGCGGGGCGCGCGGCCATTGCTGTCGGGTCACGCACCTGTCGGGCCTCGTGATGGCGCACAGCGTGGCCCGCACGGCGGCGTCGCTGAGCGAGTGGCCGGGCGAGCGCGGCGGGGCGGGCGGGGCGCGCGGCCATTGCTGTCGGGTCACGCACCTGTCGGGCCTCGTGATGGCGCACAGCGTGGCCCGCACGGCGGCGTCGCTGAGCGAGTGGCCGGGCGAGCGCGGCGGGGCGGGCGGGGCGCGCGGCCATTGCTGTCGGGTCACGCACCTGTCGGGCCTCGTGATGGCGCACAGCGTGGCCCGCACGGCGGCGTCGCTGAGCGAGTGGCCGGGCGAGCGCGGCGGGGCGGGCGGGGCGCGCGGCCATTGCTGTCGGGTCACGCACCTGTCGGGCCTCGTGATGGCGCACAGCGTGGCCCGCACGGCGGCGTCGCTGAGCGAGTGGCCGGGCGAGCGCGGCGGGGCGGGCGGGGCGCGCGGCCATTGCTGTCGGGTCACGCACCTGTCGGGCCTCGTGATGGCGCACAGCGTGGCCCGCACGGCGGCGTCGCTGAGCGAGTGGCCGGGCGAGCGCGGCGGGGCGGGCGGGGCGCGCGGCCATTGCTGTCGGGTCACGCACCTGTCGGGCCTCGTGATGGCGCACAGCGTGGCCCGCACGGCGGCGTCGCTGAGCGAGTGGCCGGGCGAGCGCGGCGGGGCGGGCGGGGCGCGCGGCCATTGCTGTCGGGTCACGCACCTGTCGGGCCTCGTGATGGCGCACAGCGTGGCCCGCACGGCGGCGTCGCTGAGCGAGTGGCCGGGCGAGCGCGGCGGGGCGGGCGGGGCGCGCGGCCATTGCTGTCGGGTCACGCACCTGTCGGGCCTCGTGATGGCGCACAGCGTGGCCCGCACGGCGGCGTCGCTGAGCGAGTGGCCGGGCGAGCGCGGCGGGGCGGGCGGGGCGCGCGGCCATTGCTGTCGGGTCACGCACCTGTCGGGCCTCGTGATGGCGCACAGCGTGGCCCGCACGGCGGCGTCGCTGAGCGAGTGGCCGGGCGAGCGCGGCGGGGCGGGCGGGGCGCGCGGCCATTGCTGTCGGGTCACGCACCTGTCGGGCCTCGTGATGGCGCACAGCGTGGCCCGCACGGCGGCGTCGCTGAGCGAGTGGCCGGGCGAGCGCGGCGGGGCGGGCGGGGCGCGCGGCCATTGCTGTCGGGTCACGCACCTGTCGGGCCTCGTGATGGCGCACAGCGTGGCCCGCACGGCGGCGTCGCTGAGCGAGTGGCCGGGCGAGCGCGGCGGGGCGGGCGGGGCGCGCGGCCATTGCTGTCGGGTCACGCACCTGTCGGGCCTCGTGATGGCGCACAGCGTGGCCCGCACGGCGGCGTCGCTGAGCGAGTGGCCGGGCGAGCGCGGCGGGGCGGGCGGGGCGCGCGGCCATTGCTGTCGGGTCACGCACCTGTCGGGCCTCGTGATGGCGCACAGCGTGGCCCGCACGGCGGCGTCGCTGAGCGAGTGGCCGGGCGAGCGCGGCGGGGCGGGCGGGGCGCGCGGCCATTGCTGTCGGGTCACGCACCTGTCGGGCCTCGTGATGGCGCACAGCGTGGCCCGCACGGCGGCGTCGCTGAGCGAGTGGCCGGGCGAGCGCGGCGGGGCGGGCGGGGCGCGCGGCCATTGCTGTCGGGTCACGCACCTGTCGGGCCTCGTGATGGCGCACAGCGTGGCCCGCACGGCGGCGTCGCTGAGCGAGTGGCCGGGCGAGCGCGGCGGGGCGGGCGGGGCGCGCGGCCATTGCTGTCGGGTCACGCACCTGTCGGGCCTCGTGATGGCGCACAGCGTGGCCCGCACGGCGGCGTCGCTGAGCGAGTGGCCGGGCGAGCGCGGCGGGGCGGGCGGGGCGCGCGGCCATTGCTGTCGGGTCACGCACCTGTCGGGCCTCGTGATGGCGCACAGCGTGGCCCGCACGGCGGCGTCGCTGAGCGAGTGGCCGGGCGAGCGCGGCGGGGCGGGCGGGGCGCGCGGCCATTGCTGTCGGGTCACGCACCTGTCGGGCCTCGTGATGGCGCACAGCGTGGCCCGCACGGCGGCGTCGCTGAGCGAGTGGCCGGGCGAGCGCGGCGGGGCGGGCGGGGCGCGCGGCCATTGCTGTCGGGTCACGCACCTGTCGGGCCTCGTGATGGCGCACAGCGTGGCCCGCACGGCGGCGTCGCTGAGCGAGTGGCCGGGCGAGCGCGGCGGGGCGGGCGGGGCGCGCGGCCATTGCTGTCGGGTCACGCACCTGTCGGGCCTCGTGATGGCGCACAGCGTGGCCCGCACGGCGGCGTCGCTGAGCGAGTGGCCGGGCGAGCGCGGCGGGGCGGGCGGGGCGCGCGGCCATTGCTGTCGGGTCACGCACCTGTCGGGCCTCGTGATGGCGCACAGCGTGGCCCGCACGGCGGCGTCGCTGAGCGAGTGGCCGGGCGAGCGCGGCGGGGCGGGCGGGCTGCGCGCGGCGGGCGGCGCGCCCCACACGGCGGCCGCGATGCGCGCGCGGTCGGCCGCCGACAGGAGCTCGGAGGGCCGCGCGCGCCGCAGCAGGCCGAGGCGCGACAGCCGCGCGCGGTCCACGGAGCGCAAAACGGCCGCGCGCGCCGCCGCCGACACGCGGCAGCCGCGCCACGCGCCGCGCGCCTGCTCGCCCGCCAGCACCTGCGGCCGAGCAAAGGGACCTCCTATACATCGTGACATTAAGTACCACTAGCATCGCAGAACTAGTAGACCACTAGCGCCATCTAGTATCGACTAGCAGAACTAGTAGACCACTAGCGCCATCTAGTATCGACTAGCAGAACTAGTAGACCACTAGCGCCATCTAATATCAAGTAGCAGAACTAGTAGAGTCGACATGCTTCTAGAAAGTTCAATGCTGTTTTCTAAATTTGATTAGATTGTTCATCTAAATCTAACGCGACATACCATTATTAAAAGTACGACAAGCTCTTATCACGTACGAGTTCTGTCTGTAGATAGTTCTGACTTGAGGAAAATGGAGAAGACGGTCTCCGAAGAAATGCTAAATAATAAATATTTCAAGAACTTGCCGAGTAATGGGTACTCATAAAACGAGAACAGTTGTAAGAAGTGGGTGGTCGTAGGTGGTAAGTTTCTTACCACCCACAATCGGATGGAATGGTGTAACGATATAATCAAACATTGGAGAGATACCTGGCAAAAGTTGTGGAAAATCGGCAACGAGATTGGGACAAGCACATACAACCTTTTTTTTGTCATATCGAAATGCAGTTCACGAAAGTACATCGGTGACACCAGCTTTCACAACTTTGGAAGAGAATTACGGCTGCCTGCAGACCTGATCACCGGAATACCACCTGATGCCCCCCCCACGCAGTATAAGCGATTATGCGAATGACTTCAACACCTTTTTCGGGTATATTACCAAGTTCAAGTGTGGCTTGGTTATCAGCTAGACCCTACAGACTGGGGTTGGAAGGTGGTCAACAATTCATTAGAACCAGTCCAAACTTTACTTCCACCTGCGCCGGAAAAACTGCTGAACACAATTTTTTGCAACTGCAAAAAGGGGTGCAGTGCTAAATGTAGTTGCAAAAAAGTCGGACTGTTTTGTTCTCTGGCATGTACACATTGTCCAGGCCGGTCGAATCACCAACAGTGGAGGATCCGTTTCATTCCAACGAGGCGACATGCGATACATCGCAACATGAAGACTGCGTTAATAGCGATGAAGTGAAGAAGAACAAAAAGAACAAGAAGAAGAAGAACAAGACGAACAAGAAGATCAAGAAGAAGAACAAGAATTAGATCAAGAAGAAAGTTACGACTTGGACGATTAAATTTCACTACTTTTTTTTAACTTAAATTGCTTTTATCTTTTCAATCTCTGCTAATGGTGCCGATTCCCTTGTTCACAAACGAAACTAAATTTAAGTTCAGTGCATCTTTTTCTTTCTATTTCATTAAGAAAAGGACAGAAGATAAATTTTAGTTTAGTCCTGTCAAATTAATCAGCGCTTGACGTAAACTGACGTAATTTTAGTCGGCAAGTTTTTAGTCACGTCTAAACTTTTATGGAGTAGTGACAGGCGCTGATTAATTTGACAGGACTAAACTAAAATGTATCTTCTGTCCTTTTCTTAATGAAATAGAAAGAAAAAGATGCACTGAACTTAAATTTACGTTAGTTTGTGAACAAGGGAATCGGCACCACTATCCATTATTTTGCAATAGTTTCAAATTAAACAGGATCACAACTGACCCGTGGAATAAGCCTACTGGGGAAACTACGTTAAAAAAACGCGCTAAGTACACTACATAGTGTGCATATTATGACGATTACAACTTTTTGAATCGTTATATCTCAAAAACGGTGGCTCGTAGGAAGAAAAGGTACTGATGTTTTTTTTTTTGATAATTTTATGATCTACAATTTTTGTCTGAAGTATTTTTATGACAAAACTTACCGTTTTGCTGGAAATCGCGAAACTCTTTTTTTTTACCTTTGACCTTGAATAAAAAAAAATCCATACGGGGGAAAGATGGGGAACTTTAAAATTTTATTTTTAATCATATTTTTAAAAATCTTACTGATTTGCAGCTTGGTGGGGATTTAGGTAGCTTTACTCTAATTTTTTGGTCTAAGTTGACCGGACTATAAAGTTTCATTTTTGGTTATTAAATCGGCAGTTTTTATTGTCACGAACCCCAAGCTTGTAACAGTATGAAACTGCTGTTTTGTAGTAAGTTACTTTGAATTGACATTCATGGTGTGAGACATTCGAATGAAACTTTTTTATATATATTTTTCTTTTAAAAAATGTGTAACATTCGATTTTAGAATTCCAATTGTTTTTTTTTTATTCAGCTTAGAGGGAAAAGATGGATACTTCGAAAATCCAAATAACTTTTGAATACGAATTCCGATGCGAAACTAACGCAGCAGAAATGGCTCGGAATATCAATGCTACGTTTGGAGAGGAGACTGCTAATGATCGCACCACTTCGACTTGAAGAACGAACTACGTGGAAGAACGCTCACCCAGATGAATAACGCTGAATTAAAAGAGATGGTGGAAGCCGATCTGAGTCAAACTATCCAGGAATTATCAGCATGGTTTACCTTACCTGCAATATTGCATCATTTACATCAAATCAATAAGATTAAAAAAAATGAAAAATGGATGCCCCATGATTTGACTGATCTGCAGAAAGCAACGCGTGTGGAAACTTGCGATGCCTTGTTGAATTGGTACAGAAATAAAGGAATATTGGATCGAATTGTGACATGTGACGAAATGTGGATTCTTTACGATAACCATAAGCGAAAAATGCAATGGTTGACCCCAGGTCAAACGCCGCAACAGTGCCCTAAAGCAAAGCTTACCAATATAAAGGTAATGGTAACTGTTTGGTGGTCTCTGTATGGCGTTATTCAATATAGCTTTCTCAGATCTGGTCAAGCAATATCAGCAGATGTTTACTGTGCTGAATTTCGAACAATGATGACGAAACTGGCAGTAAAACAGCTCCGACTCGTGAATCGATCTTCACCATTATTGCTCCACGATAACGCAAGACCTCACACTGCACGGGACACCGTTGTAACTCTACAGGAGCTGCAGTTAGAAACCATACGTCATCCTCCGTACTCGCCAGACCTTGCTCCAACTGACTACCATTTTTTTCGTGATTTGGACAATTTTCTACATGGTAAAGAAATTTTATTCCCAAGAGGCAGTACAAAATGCTATCACAGTTTGTCGAATCTAGATCTCCAGAGTTCTATCGCAAAGGCGATATGAACTTCCGATTAGATGGCAGCAATGTATAGATAATAAGGCTAAATATTTTGATTAAATAAATATGTTACATCTTGGAAAAAACAAGTTGTAATTTTGCAGTATAAATCGGCAATTTCATACTTTAACCCCTAAATCGAAGTCCACCGCGTTAGTCTGTCTGAACGCGATAAATTCAAAAACTACCGAACGGATTTTCATACGGTCTGCCAAGTGCTCTAAATCTTTCGCTTTACCCACCATGTTTGAGAATCCGATTGAACCAAATAACGTCTTGAACTGTTCATCCACAACCGCAAACAAATCCTCACGTTCACTACAGCGTGTTACGGAAAGGGTATATACATATCAAAGGCACGGATTCTTTTGGTGATAACAAACTACAGGGCAATATTTTTTAATACCTATACCTACATAAATAAAAAGTTAAGAAACATTTAACTAAAAATCAAATGTTTCCAATTGAATTCTACACATCACTAGACCAAGTCAGCTGATCGGTGTCAATAAACTACACACAAAGAAACGGCGGTAACACGTTTGTTATGATTTAAATTTAATAAACTATCGAAATAAAAAAAATATTAAGCATTTTCTAGTTAGTGCTTTTGAGCTGAAATTTCGTACAGAGATTCTGAACCAGATACACTCTTCACCCCGTTTGTATGGATATAACCTTTCCGTAACACGCTGTATATTATGATATTACCTGCTGCAGCCTCTGCCATGCCAATAGCTTCACGAGCCTCTCGTCCAGCTTCTTGAGCTGTTCATCCACGACTGCTAACAACTCCTCGACGTTTCCCTCAGGTCTGAGCTCCAGGCGCTCGCTCTTGCCCCGTTTATTGGGAGTCTTGTCTTCCGATTGGGAGACTTTGCGTTTTTTTACTGTGGCTGTGAGGTACTCGAAGTCTGAGTCTGAAAGGTCACTCGAAGAATCTGTGTGGCGGTCGGGCTGTGGAAGAAATTGTACAGGTTAATTGAAGGTTTGTGAACCATAAAATAATCTATACATATTTTTATGCTTAAAGCTAGTCCATACTAATACTAATATACTAATATTATAAATGTGTAAGTAACTCTGTCTATCTGTCTGTGTGTTACGTTTTCACGCCTAAACCGCTGAACCGATCGTCATGAAATTTGGCAGAGATATAGCCTGGGATATGGAGAAGGACATAAGCTACTTTTTTACGCGATAACCGACATCCACGCGGGCGGAGCTGCGGGCAAAAGCTAGTAAATAATAAAATAGCAAGGAAGTCAATAGTACATTGCATATTATTGAAAAAAAAAAAAAACTAATTGCTGAGAGTGTGAAAACGAGTCTGATGCCGAAAATATAGTTTTTATAATTGTTAGCCGTTTGTCTGTTTTTATGAACGTATGTTCTGGAATGGCGAAAAAAAGCCTGTACGGATTTGGATGAAATTTGGCACATTTGGAGGAGATTCAAAAGATTAAACGAAATGCATCATTATATCGGACTAAACTATCTAGGCCTCCCACAAGGTGTGCGGATGACCATATGAATGTGAGCGAGAAGTTCGAAACCGGTCGATGTCGCACTTAGTATATAACACTGGATAATCCTTACGAACACTTTCCTCTCTGTAAAAGTACAAGAACAAATGTTCTAATACGTTCATAAAAACTACTTTCAAATCGATTCTAACGCACTTCGAAAATCGTTTTCAAAGCGCGCGTAACTCCGTGAAAATGCCTGGCTATGCTGTTAAACCCTGTAAAAAGCGTTCAAATACGTTAAACTTACATAAAGAACGGAATAATTTTCCATTTATGTAAAAAAAATATATAATATTTATCATGTTTTTATTGAAATTCAAAATCCTAACCTCATAATACATTTTGACTTCATTCGATTCAACCATGATTCAATATGGCGGACGGCATGAATCGAGTATTTTTCTCACATTGATTTTGTGACGTCACAAGTCTCGCTACAACTCGTTTTTTATGTTCATAACGTTCAAAATACTTTTCTTGTGCATTTCGAAAATATACGTCAAATCAGCAAAATTGACATGCACTTGACATGCGATTATGTGCTTTAGTAAAAATATTAGTGATACATCTGTAGGAGTGAGGTCATATGTGAAACCAAAATTGACATGTCGATAATTTCTTCATCCAAATTATACCCAAAGTCTCTAATTCAGATAATTTATGTAAACAAAGTAATGTCACTGTCAAAATGACAAGACAGTGGTGCAAAACATTTTATCATTAAATGTAAAATTAAAGTGAGTTAATTATAAGAACTATGCAAACAAAATACCGTTGCCAAACAATGTTTTGTGTAGTGTGTCGGAGACACGGTATATGATCGTCATATTCAGCCCTTTTAAGCCCAGTGCTAGACGTAGGCCTCCCAAAATCGATTTCCAATCGAAACAGTTTACAGCCGTTTTCATCTAAAATGTGGCTAGATATGCTACTTACACTAGCGGGCATGCGTAATGCATTTCTCAGCGTCAAAAAAAAAGGGGGTGATGTTAGTTAAAACAAAACAAATTAAAATATATTTTTTTAAATTAAATTAAGTACTTTATCCTGATTGGGCGTAAGTATTACCTTGGCTACTTAGGTAGGTAGATATGCATTCGATTCTATAGTCATAAAAAAACACAAAATTTGTCGATTCCGGAATCGCGAGATTTTTACGATAAAAAAGAGCATACCATATAAGCCAACATCTCAACTTTAGGTGAATATGCATCCGAATATCCGATCGCTACTTATCACACATGAAATCATTTAATTCAAATTGTCGATACTCGTACAATAAAAACATTCAAATAAAATATAATAATAGTTAATTCTAGTATAGACTGTCAAATCATTAAATAATAAGTAATAATAATAACCCCACCGCCGTATCTCTACGTTGACGTCGTGGTGGGGCTTGCGCGCTCGGAACTCTAGCTCTGTGCCGGTAGAGTTTACTTTGCCGGAAAATGTTTAGGGTGAGGAGCCAGACCAAGAGAGATACAGAAACCCGCAGTGCAGCATGTGGTGAGCTGTTGGACAGTTGCGACTCCACGGACCCTATCTCCCGGGAGAAGTCATGTTCCTCATCTCTGGCTTGCCTTTATTGGCTGGCTGGAGTGAACACTGACAAGGAACTGAGCTCCCACCTCATTCTTGCCTTTATTGGCCGGCTTGAGTGGAGATTCGCAAGAGCAAACATGCTCAGAGGAAGGAAGTATTCCAGTAAGTGCTTGTAGGGATCTTGACCATCTTCCGGGCTCTGGGATTGTTCTGAGAGCCGTGGAATACCTTTCCACTCCTCGAGCACCTCAGAATATGTTGCCCCCTTGTAGCGACAAGGGGGCAACATATTCTGAGGTGCTCGCACACGCTGAAATGGCAGGGTCGCTAGCACATAGTGACGTAGCGACGTCAGAGTTTTCGGGGGCCCATTATTGAGTGTGCAAGTCACCCCCTGCCATTTTATCCGTGTATAGTAAAACATTGTTCAGGCAGGGGCCTCCCCTAGTCCAATATCTTTGTTTCCATATCCTGCAATAGTCCTACACCAACCGGGGGTTGTCCTTGGGTGCACTTGCATAGTGCGTACAGGGATAATCGTCGGTTGGTGCCTCATTTAATTAAAAAGCGTCTAACGGGCCTCTGCGAGTTGGCTTCGGCCCCTCGTATGCCTTCCAAAGGTCCGGGACCCCAGGGTCCCGAGATATGTAAACATATAAAAATGTAATAATAATAAATACAAAAAAAGCAATTATGAATTTATGTTGTTTACAAAAAGTGATTCTTACACGTTACCTTAAGACTGGGTTCTGAGCTGATGGCGTGCAGGTCGTCGGCCGCGTCTGCCTCGGTCACGCCTCTCAGAGCCTCGTCACAGTTCCCACTGCTGTACTGGGGACAGGTCAGATTCATGCAAATCTTGTGTTTCGGAGACTCTTCATTATCGTCGCTGGCGTCGTAGCAGCCTCTGGCTTTCTGGTTGTTAATGACTGTGGAGAAAATCACTATTGAATCACGAGTTTCTAAAGAGGTCTGAATTTCTAATTTTTTTAATGTTAAATTAGCTTCAGCCCGCGACTTCGGCCGGCCACAAAATTCTTTTCAATTCCGGCCACCGTTTGACATTTCACAATAATAACTATGGTTTTATGGTTTCTTCATGAACACTATGATTTAATATAGTAAAAGTACTTATGTTCTGAACGTGAATGAGTCTTTACCTAAAGATAACAAACACAAAATCAAAATACGAATTTTCACTCAAATTCTTAAAGCAATCAATTGTACCAAATACAACACGAAATAAAATTGCGACACAAATAATAATTTTAGAATAATTCACGTAAGTACTAACTTTTCTCAGGGTCACGTTCGCAATTGGACGAAATATTAGACATTTATTTTGTACTTGCAACACGATCTGGATGTAGAATTCGATTAATCGACTAATAATTGACCGGTTGACATTTTAGCGGGAACACCACTAAACGAACGAAAAAAGAAAACAAAATACGTCTATACTCTGTGGTCGTGTGGCGGTGTGACGCGATGCTTAATGTAAACATTCATCAAGGTTATACGTGCGTAAAGTAATGGATTCAATGAGAAAACGGTTTAATCTTAGAAGAATCTTATACAGAATTACTGAGAAATAAGTGTAGATTTCGTATTGAGTGTTAGTTTATCGAAAAGTGATAAATATGACAGTGAAAAAGTAACGAAAGTTTTGGAATGCACAAATTTTGATCATATGGCCGCCGTGTTTAGTTTAGTGTTTGTTTTTATGATAAATATTCTTGTATACTGTTTGAAATACACGTAAGTAGCTAGCTTATTTATCTACGAACATAATTTGGCTAATAGCTACTGATATTATAGCGTATTGTTATCGTAATCGTATTTCCAAGAGTAAAATTCGGCAAACAAATACCTACAAAAAGTCAATAAAATGGATATAGTATGTTATCCTTAAGAGATAGACATATGCCATCGCGGACTTTTTTGAAGACCTTTTTATGATACACAATTCCACCATACATTATTTTGTTATATCTCAAAGGGTTTAGACAGCGTTTTCGTTGAAAGCTCCCAGACGGCTTATTTTTTTCCGACACCTCCAACAAATATCGTTAATTCATACAAAAATGCATACAAAAACATAACAAATTATATACTAAAACCTTCCTAGAGAACCAAGCTATCCATTGGTGAAAACAGCATGAGAATCGGTGCAGTAGTATTTGAGTTTATCGCGAACAGACAGACAGACAGACAGACGCGGCGGAGGACTTTGTTTTATAATATGTAGTGATAAATATATTTTGATAGAGTATCTTTGGGCGCATATTTTCCAGTTTTTATTTTTGGAAAATCACCTCCGGATACCAAGTACCTAATACTTTAATTTTTTCAGATTTTCGTTTTTTTTTCTCCCTAAAAATTCAAAAGTACTACTTGACACTTGCACAGAAATATTGCTCGTAACAAAGCCTATCAATGATAAAAAAGTCACGTCGCACTATCGCGGTTTTTAGAAGGAATTGAATTTCAAAATATAGTGTTAGGGTTGTCACTGTATTTGACCTTAATTCATTTTATTTGTGCTAGTGCTAGTGTCAAGTCGCACTTTTGAGTTTTTAGGGAGAAAAAAAATAAAAACGAAAATCTGAAAAATAAAAAAATACTCCGTATCCGGAGGTGATTTTCCAAAAATAAAAACTGGAAAATATGCGCCCAAAGATGCTCTATCAGATTATATTTATATAAAATAAATATCTTGGACAGTTACGTTTGTTTTTTTTTAATGTAATGGACACGTGGGTGTTTTACTCGTGCATTATAAATGCATCCCTTGATCGATAAATACCATAAACAGCAGATGGAATTTACAAAAAAAAAAATTGGGTAGTTGACAAAAAATATTTTTTTCCGACATTTAAATTATTATTAACAAATACTTGACACGTATTTTTTCTTGTTTTAATGTTATCAAAAAATTAAGGCGAGTTTGAGTTAGTTCATTGAGTTCAAATGTGGCATGACGTCACTCAGTGCTAGATTTTGTACGTAGTTTGTTAGAATTGTGACGTAACGAGCCCCAACTTTAATGAGTTCTATCTAAGTCATTTCTTATCAATATGATAAAGCAAAAATACGTGTCTAAATTTTTTTTATTATCTGACTGACAGACTAAACAGATATTTTTTTTTACCCAGGATCCTCCCTATTCTCACCGTTTCTGCAGCGCACGTACTCTCTGCGACTCGGCATCAACGGCGGCGGGTGTTGGTAGTGATGCCTCACCATGTCCGGGACTATCACGCGCCCACGGATGGCCACTGGTACTTTGATGCTAAAGCAACGAATTAAAATTTTAGGTGCAAGGATACAAAAGGAATTAAATGGAGTTCATATGGCTTGTGTTACTTCCACAAGTAGCAATCATTACGGAGGTTGCTTTTCTTTTTTTCGTTGTATTTTCAAATTATACGCATATACAGTCCGTAGTACGAACTATATATGCTGTAAAAAAGCTGTCTATCAACTGTTAATCTAACTAATGGAAAAAAATGAGTAATGTTATTTTTCACACCAAAAGGTTACTTTTTTATTCATGTCAGGTAACTTTTGACAACACCCAGCTGGCAACACTGGTCCGTACGCAGTCAGTACAGCAGTTAACACTGATACTTTTCCAAATCTTTTAAATAAAATATAAAATTGGATAGATTACTTGCTTGTGTTATTAATGTTCTATATTTGTAAGTTATTTTAAATGATTTCTTATGTAATATAACAATCATTTAAAAACTAAAGGGTTATTGGATTTTCGTTGCCGAGCATCTTTATGTGACATGAAATAAAATGTAATCGTTTATTCTGTAAATAGGATATCGGAATCCCTTTTTCAAGCAATATTTAAACAAAAATAAGCTAGATGGAGTCGACATTTCCTATCTGTCTACCCCTGAGAAGAAATGGCGTATCAAACTCAGGGGTCAAAATCTCTTTTAAAGTCCAGACATAATCTTGGTTAGATCATGTAGATCTGTGTCTGAAATGGTCTTTTGAGGAATGAACTAAAGAAATTTGAGTGGACCTGTCCAGTCAGTACAAGCATTTTATCAGGAATCGTGTAGCTCAACTCAGGACTTACGGAGCCCCACGACTCGACAAACGATTGCAAAGAAAGGACATACTTCTGATATTACTACTAATTCGAACAACTTGCCGACATGAGAAGAAACTGTGGTACTCATTTCTCAGTGTTGCAAGTTGCACTGTGTAGTAGAACAGAGCCTGGTGTTGTTTTACAACTCACCGAAACGCAGGCCGGACCTTCCTCGCCCGGCTAATGAAATCCACCTTGACGGCCTGCTGGTCCACCGGGCCCGAGAACTTCTCCCATAGAGCCACACGCTCCGTCGCCGATATCGAGTTCACTAGCTTCCAGTCCTGATGAACATAACAATTAGTTAAAGAATAAAGATCATAACTCATTTGTTGGGCTTGGTATAACCTCTTATAACGAGCTACCCTCTTCTTTACTAGATTTGCCTTTGAATACATTTAAAGCTAAAGTAAAATCCAACCTTTACGCAAAGGCATACTATTCCATCATCAATCAATCACTCAACTGAGCCTATCGCAGTCCATTGCTGGACTGCGATAGGCCTCTCCCAGGCTGCGCCACAGGACTCTGTCCTCAGCCTTCCGCATCGAGTCTGTCCCAGCCACTTTTCCGAGGTCGTCAGTCCATCTAGCTGGGGGGCGTCCCACACTACGCTTGCCGATACGCGGTCTCCACTCCAGGACTCGTCTGCTCTACCGGTTCATCGGTCCTTCGACAAACATGGCCAGCCCACTGCCACTTCCAACCTTTGTTCAAATCTTTGTTTATTCCATCAACGACTACAAATGATAAGAATAGTTGGTCGCTGTGCTGTGATTAACTCAAGACAATATTTATATTCTTTCTCGAGAATTAGCTTAATTACTGACAAAATATAAGTTTATATAATTGTTCAAATTATTTGACTGTATAAGTTAATTTAATTTCATTATTTTCATTTATTATTGACATGATCTATTCATTACAATGTTTTTAATGAGTTGTATTGAAATATGTGGTTAGCTAGCGACCTCTACAAATAATCATATTATTCTTGCCTGAGCAACCGGCAGCAAGTTCGTCATGCTTCCTTAAGCCGCGATTCCACCAAAATCGTGTTCCGCACATTTGTTCGCAAACATTTTGTGCAGAACTCCAACAGTGCAGGTACTGAATTGCAGATCCGTTTCCACCGGCAAAGCTGTACCGTAATTTTGTAAGCGTACAATGCAGCACATTTGTAAATGTTCACCTGAGTGAGTCCACCTAAAGAAACATTTGTGCCGTACACTGTGCAGTACAGTGTCGCACAGTGCCGCACACTGGTGGAATAGCGCCATTAGACGTCACTGCTTACTGCGTCGGGGGTCGGGTTTCCTCCTTCCTCAAATATGATGAGGGGTAATGGCTGATCTTTGCGTTATGCTCATGAACGGGTACTGCTTGTGGTGCCTGGTCGTCTTGCTGTCCATGGTTTCATTATTTTTATTAGTAATGAACTGTTTGTTTATTTTACTTCGATGGTCCTAGTTTATCATTTGTATTACAGCTATATGAACATAATCTTTCAAATCGAAACTTTTATCTAGGTTTTAAGTTTTGTTTAATTTTTTGTAGTTTTTTGCTTGAGTAGTTTTCATTATATTTTCTGTTATATTGGCGTATGCTAGCTGACATAATTATGGCAAATAATTTAATTTACTGTTCTGTGTGTCGTAATGTTAATTACTTTCCATTCCTACTGTTGTACAGGATCAAGTTTTTCTAACTGAACAGACATCTGTACTGCTGGGGAGTTTGTTGCGCCACTTTTTCTTCCCAGGTAAAGCACTAGGAAGTTGTGAAGGGCGGGCGTTTTGGGGGACTGTCTTATGACTTATGTCTTAATTTTGACGTTTGGAAAGGGCTTATTCTCAGCCTAATTTGAATAAATTGCTTTTGATTTTTTATTTTTTTTCTAACACTACTTAACATTCAAGGTCGCGTCCTATTTAAAAGCGATCGTCGCGCGAATACACGATCGCACTTATACGTCGTCAATTACGTCGGGGTTGTCGCGAGGGACATCGGTGGGAAGGGGTATAATTGGCAGCCTCGACAACCACTGGGTTGCTATGTTTGGGGGCGGTATCGAAGAAACGCTTTGAATTGCGTTTCATGAATTGATGGATAGTGGGCAAGGTGGAGGATTTCACTTCTAAAGATCCAATCCCGTAGCCTTTCGGGCGAAACGGTTGTGGGAGGGTCTGCATCTTATGGATGTAGTGGGGCTTTGCGTGTGCGAAGACTGGACAGGCATTGGTCTTTATTGGGCGAATGCACACTATAAATCTGTAATTTGAAATTAAGTGACAATTTGCTACGTGCATTCAGAACGGAGTGCAATCTACCGAGAGCAAAAGCGGAAGAAGGAGACATGTTTATCGAGGATCACACCTAGATAGTAGGCTCGGTTTTTCCAAAGGATCGGCTTGCCGAACATGGTGATCGGTCAGGGGAGGGTTTGAGTCGCGGCTTTGAATAGAGAACCGTTTGACTCTTGTCGGGATTGACTTCGATTCTCCACTTTCTAAGCCAGGCGCCGAGTTTATCAACTGCAGTTTGAAGAGTCCGAGCTATCGGGTCTTGGCCGCAACCTTTGTAGTAAATGGCCGTGTCGTCTGAGATCAGAGCAAACTACGCCTTTTTACTTTTTGCGATATCGCTGGTTTAAAGCGTGAAAATGAGAAGCAAGCACAGAGCCCTGAGGGACTCCTGCACGAATGGGATGGTGGGGAGAGGATAGCGCTCCTTTGATACGATAACGGAAGTTGCGGTTCGACGAAGTCTCGTAAGATGAGCACGAGACGGTCTAGCAGACCGAGTTTGTTTGTAAGTTTGTTTGTGTGTGTTTGTTGAGTTTGTTAACCGAATTAAAAAGGAACTTGTTGTTAGACGTCCAGGATCAAATTAAATTAGCTAGCGAAACTCCGCAGACGTGATGGGTATCGATATTATCTAAACAGTTTTTTATTTTAACTGTGTAGTTAGGTAGGCGACCCATATTTTTGAAGCCGATGCAGCTTCCTATATTTTGGCGTCCCTTGTCTCGTCAGATAGTTTTGGTGTTCCTTCGATGTCACATATTTGTGGGGCCACTTGTTTATGCCTTCCACTAATCCATACTAATATTATAAATGTAAAAGTAACTCTGTCTGTCCGTCTGTCTGTCTGCCTGTCTGTCTGTCTGTCTGTATGTTACGTTTTCACGCCTTAACCGCTGAACCGATCATCATGAAATTTGGTAGTGATATAGCTTGGGATATGGAGAAGGACATAGGGTACTTTTTTACGCGATAACCGACATCCACGCGGGCGGATCCGTGGGCAAAAGCTAGTATTCACATAAATATTTTCCATCATCTTGACGACAGAGATTAATGAATGAATCATGAAGTCAGATATTATTTATTATGATTATATTTACGCTCGTGACTGTACATAAACTGTTATATAAATAAATAAAATAAAGTTGTTAGATATTACACTCACAATGTATTGTTCGACGTGATTGGGACACATCCAGCGCCCGGTCGGCAGAGCAGTCAGAGGTGGGTCGAGGCAGTCCTGAAACACAAAGATATAACCGAGGTATCAGTGAGACTGTGATATCTTCTAATTAAGGCTAAAGCGCCACCTTAGCGCACCCCTTTAGTAAAAATCTTAATTAATTCACTGTCATACAACGTACCGTCAAAGCTGGGTCTAGAAGTATGAAATTTTGCATTAGAGTTCCTTATATAACGAAGGTGAGCACTAAGGAAGGGCTTTTGAAAATTCATCCCTTAAAGACGTTAAATTGGGGATGAAAGTTTGTATGGAATGTCATCATTCTGCCGATTGGAAATCTCACCGGTGTCACGGCTTTTACTAAGGCAAAATGCCATGACTCAATACTCAATATATTTATTGCTTCCACATGTGAACTTAGGTGGTAGGTTTTACAAAAATATAATCATTGTGGACCCTGTCGGGCACAGCAAACGTAGGAGAAAGGAAGAGGGCTTTTATTTGACTACTTTGTTGTTATAATAATATCAAATAGGTATTGTGATTATTTCCATCTAACATGTTATTTAAAATTTGTCGTTTAAGTATTCATTGATATTGTAATTAGCATTTAGATAATAAAAATTATTTGCATTTAGATGATGAACAGGATAGCTTGAATAAGATCTAATTCCATTAAAAAAAGATTAATCTTACTCATTAGTTCTGTTGATATGATGATCCTATTTCCTCTGTTTTTCCTACCGTAAATAATACAGATAATGGTATACGCTGGTATACGCTGTTTAACAGCGGAACCTTTATAAGAGCACTTTTTGTTCATCTATCACAAAGATTTTTCTCAAGATCTTTGCAATTTGAATTCTGCATAAAATGTTTGGGTCTCAGTGACACGCGAATAGATCGCCGGTCAAAGGCCATTATTTTTTATTTTTTTATTTTAAATTGATCTTAGAAAAAAAACATGCCTGGACACGTAATATAATGTCTGGTTTTGTTTAGTATGAACCTTATTACGAATTCTCAATAGAGTTATTAGATAATGATCCATATTTATAATTACTGAGAAAATATATAAAAAATAGACCCGACCAGGTTTCTTTTTCTATTGTCTGCATTGGCACATAAAATGACGTCCTCTAAGCAACCAAGAAGCAATTTGATCCATGTCCATATTATGAAATACTCAAGACAAACGTCTTTGGTGAGTATTTCATAACATGGTAGTACCTGGTGGAACAGCAAGGGACAGTAGTCGCACTGCAGCAGCGGGGCCTGCTTACAAGTCCCTTGGCAGACGAAGCAGCTCTTGGCAGGCAGCGGTACGCATCCCCAGGCGTCCACAGTCACTAAGGAACCATTGCCGTTCTTACCAGAATCTGATAACAAAAACTGGGCTTAAGAATTTTGATAGTATTTCATGCAAGAATGGTACGGTAGTTGCGCTATTACCGTCAGAGCTCAGAAGCAAGAAGCAGAAAAAAAATAAGAAATAGAATTTTTGATTTTAGTTAAAACATAAAAAATAACGAGTCGAGAAATAGACAAGTCAAACTATCGTCGGTGAACGCCGAACAGATGTTCTAAGGCATGTAGGTACTTTTTTTAAATCAGTGAGACTGTGATACTTTTTCGAAATATCTCTGTCTTCTGCTTGAGTATCCAAATGTCTCAGGAGATAGGTAAGAAAATATCGCGAAGCAAAATTTTTTTTTAATGTAGTTATTATGCTTACAACTATGGTCTACCTTTATCAGTTCCTGGAAAGATGCAAGGTATTCTCATCTCCCGGGGCAGTTCGAACTGCTTGGGGTTCATGATCTTGGCAGCCTTCACGAGGATCTCCATGGGTGTCAACTCCTTCTCCGCTTCTTTTTTGATCTCATCTTCTTCTTCTTTGCTTCGCTTCTTTGCCGAGTTTGAGCGGTTGTTACGTAGACTGGGCAAATAGATACTAGTTGAAATGTATTGTTTATTATTTTGTGTTTTGTACCTATGTGCATAATCCTTCGTCTTTGATAACAATATATAATATTAGTATGGAAGTATGGATTTTTAGGGTTCCCTACGTCCGAATGAAGAAAGGGAATCCTTATAGGATTACTCGTGTGTCTGTCTGCCGGTCCATCAGCCTGTCACAAACAATTTGCTCCGAATCTAATGGGCCGGTTAAAATTTGGTACACATATCGATTTCTGCGACCCAATCACGAACTTGTTACGTAAATAAATTATATCAGAAATCATTTATTTGCAAAGAATGTACGTATGTGTATGTTAATTTTATATGTCACTTATGAGAGGCAATAAAATAAAATAAATTGCACACTGTACCGTGTGACATGTCAAATGAAAAGACTTAATGAGAGGGTCTCAAGTATATTTTTTTATAATTATAAAAAAAATTGTTGTAAAGATATTAAAAAAAATTCATGACCTCTACTGAGCCTAAAATTATGGAAAAATTGTTCTATATTTATAGATTACAGGAAAACCAAAAACAAGTTTATGGTCTTAAAATAACATGGTAAATCTTCCAATATTCTGGGTACAAACTTACATTTGCAGTTGGAATGTATGGGAGGACATATTTTTTGAACTGCAATGTTAAATTTGTTCTTGAGATAAATTCATCACAACTACGGAACCCGATTGTGCGTGGCCCGACATGCACTAGGCCGGTTTTTACTAAAACTGAAAATAAATATAAAAAGAGTGAATGCATTGGGTTTGACGCAGAATGTGCACTTCGCAAAATTTGCACTTCGCATAATGTGCAATTCTCAAAATAGCACTTCTCAAAATGAGCATTTCTCAAAATTTGCAATTCTCATAATGAAAGTGAATTTTATCACAATGGGTCAAAATAAAAACCGTTTGCTTACAATTTTTTTTTAATTATTTTGCCCGAGTTTTAGCACGATAACAGTAGTTCAGTAACACGGTTCAGAAAGTGGTTTTAAGTTCTACTATTGCTTCCGTAACTGCTCATAGCTGTAAATATCACTAGGGGTAGCAGAAAGTGAACCAAATGCCACTCTAGGCTTTATAAGAGTTCATTTTACAACCCATTTGCCGTCTATAGCTTTAAAAAGAGAATTAAAACATGTATGTTAAAGCTTAAAGCTGCTAAAAAGCCGCTATTGCCGCTGCTGTACGCTTCAGAACTGCACAAAAACTTGACTTTTTAACGGAACTGTATAAAAGATATATTTATCACTGTTCTGCCACTGAAAGTTTCATTGCAGAAATGATTTGTAGTTTTGCGCAGACTTAAGTAGCCATTTGATCGACTGTTTTACTAATAGCGACATTAAGGCTTTACAATAGAAGCAGGAGCGTAATGGACATTGCCTTCTCATTTGGATACATTCTGCTATTTTTTTGGACTAATATTTGAGCCAGTTTAAAAGAAATATGGATCTGAAAGCATGGAAGTTCAAACAAACGACTGGTGGATAGATGGACAGACGCAACGTTCTTGTTGATTTTGTTGTTCATTATAAGATTGAATGATTTTGAAAGGCATTCTGAAAACATGGTAAGACAGTAAGTGTTAAACAATTAAAAGAGCGAAAAATATAGAAGCAGCTACCAACGATCATCGTATTTTAGGGTTTTCAACGAGTTCTACGGATCTCTAAACAAATAACCATTCGTGGGGTTTGATACCTTCAGTAAGAAATAAAAGTGATTGTAAAGACTTGAACTACATTAGTGGCACAGGTATTACTTGGACCTTCAAAAGAGTGAAACTTAACGCTTTGACGCGCAGAGAGGAAGTATTAAGGTTGAAGTTGCAAGTTAAAGCTGCTTCTTATAGACGCCATGTTTACAAGACAATTATTTATCATTACTTAGAAATTTATAGATTTTTATCACAATTTGTAGTAAAATATAACTAAATATAGAACCAGCAACTTACTAAATACAAATGTAGTCAAGTATGTAATTTCAATATCGTGTAGGTTTGTGATATAATATCTATACTAATATATAAAGCTGAAGAGTTTGTTTGTTTGTTTGTTTGTTTGAACGCGATAATCTCAGGAACTGCTGGTTGGAATTGAAAAAATCTTTTTGCATTTTACAGCCCAATTCTTGAGGAAGAATAACATTCCTATTAACTAGGACACAATATTTTTTAAATGAAAGTTTATGCGAAAATGAAGTAAAACCACGGGCAGGCCATGTGTTGCGACGGGGTGGGTCGGGGGAACAAGAAATTTAACGCGGACGAAGTCGCGGGCAGAAGCTAGTATCAACTATATGCACGATGAACTGATCTGCGTTTTTAGCCACTTGCATATAATACAAAATATAGCTAAAAAAAACCTAAAACCTTCACTTCACTTATTATTTATTTGTATTCAGTAATGTCTGACTCAGGAACAACAGATGTATTTTAATAAATGAGAGACAGGTGAATGATCAGTGATCCTTTATTCGTTCAGTTAAACCTGTCATTCATTCAATAAGCGCCACAAGAGCTTTAGAGTGGTGTTCATTATTAGTTGCACCTCCTGTAGCGCTTTTATGCCACTATTATGAAGTTCTAACGGAACTCCCTAGTAGCAATTGCCGTTGGCTTACATACGCCAACAGTTGGGAATGTATTGGCAGACGGTTAGTTATTCCGCCAACCTAAACTTAAAATAGGCCCATTGTCATAAACATGCGGTTAGCCAATGATGGGCCTGCTGCTACTATTCCTACTGTTGGGTGATTTTTGTAGGGATTTAAGTTATGATGACAACATTGGGCCAACTAACGCGGGCCTGCTGCTTCTATTCCTACTGTTGGGGAGATTTTTGTAGGGATTTAACGTATAATGACAACATTGGACCAACTAACGCGGGCCTACTGCTTCTATTCCTACTGTTGGGAGATTTTTGTAGGGCCAATTACTGCTACTCCAACGGGGTGATAGCGGGGTGCACGGGGAGCGGGCGGCGACACGTGTCGACACGTGTCGCCCGGCCCGCCCGCCATTTTGTTATTCATTTGTGCACCTGCGGCTGTGGAGTGTTTGTTTTGTTCGCATCAACAAAGATATTAGCCTGATATCAGGCTGGCAGGCTGTGTTTTAGTTTAGTTAGTTAACCCTTAGTGTTTGTGAAAGTGTTAAATGTATAAAGTTGTGGAGTTTTACGTCGATGGTTACGGTGGGGAACTCGGTGTGGTGCGTGAAGAATGGATGACGCCACGGAAGACTCATTGCATGTGTGTTACAAAACGTGTAAAAATCGTCGCCGCACATGAAACCTTATCGGCTTCAAAATAAGGTTGGTTTTTCAAAACAAATCGCTAAAACCAATCACATAAAATGCAGCGCCAAACAAGATTAGACCCTTTCAACATAATTTTGATAATAACTTATAAACGCTTCCGTAACTTTTGTTCGAATCCGATAAAAAAGATAAAGAGACAATATTATAGAAAACAAATAGAAGATTCAACCAAAAGTTCGAGACATCTATGGTCAACAATAAATGAAATCGACATGTATAGCGACGCGCGTACCGCCGGCGCTGGCGTGACGCGTCGCTCTGAAACCAGGCATAGAACCAACCAACATACAACCGCTTGCCTAAATGTATTATGTGTCGTTGGGCCTACCCATAACACGTTTTCGTCGGGCCTTCGTAGGGCAATGTACGTTGGCCCCATCGCAAGTTGGGCCTTCGTAGGCAAATCCACGTAGGCCATCAGTTGTTGGCATCTACTAGGGCTGTAGGCTGCAAAGCGGCTGCATAAGGTCTGCAGTGCACGCTCTGGCGCTTGAGCTTGGCGCCTTTGGGAATAATCGGATTAGCTCCAAAGCTCTTAAGCAACTAAATGTGCTATTTGGGATATGGCGGCATCTACAACGCCACATGCGAACTACGCACCAAAGACCTGACGTCACAAATCCTGCATCGCGAAAATAGAGTTTACCGCGTGACTAGCATATATACAACATTCCGACGTCAACCGTTGGGCAGTTGCCCACCAGACAAGACACCCGTCTGGTCGGAGGATCCTCCCTTTTCTATGGAGGATGAGTGAACTTTACACCCTATTCCTCATACCTCTATACTGGTGACCGCGAAAATGGATATTAGCGCAGCCTTTGTGCATCTACTTCAGCGTGACGTCACCATCATCACTTCCTCAAGCTTTCGAGCGGCGAATCACCTTCAGCCTCATCAGCAACTTTGGCACAGCACACTGCACTTTCGGCCAGCCCACAAGCAGAGCTCTTCAACCCTCTCCTGGTCAACGCCAGCAGTCAGCCTCAACCCGGCGCTGTACCACATCCGAGAGACGCATAGACTAGAGCATAACGCAGCGCCACCCCGACTCACTCGGGAAATACCTCAGACAGGTCCGACTCACCGAGACCTACGCGGCACCCGGTTTCGACTCACTGGAACCACAACTGGCCTTGGCAAGCATGATAGTATGAACTGACACAGCCTACTATCGATCTCCGGTCTCCGGAGGGGAGTGATGTGCCGGTATCTACAACGCCACATGCGAACTACTCCGTACCAAAGACCTGACGTCACAAATCCTGCATCGCGCAATCAGTTTACCGCGTGACTAGCATAACATCCCGACATCAACCATTGGGCAGTTGCCCACCAGAAACGACACCCATCTGTCTGGTCAGAGGATCCTCCCTTTTCTATGGAGGATGAGTGAACTTTACACCCTGTTCCTCATACCTCTATAACTTATATGTATATATCTATACTAATAATATTACAAAGCTGAAAAGCTGTTTGTTTGTTTGGTTGAACGCGCTAATCTCAGGAACTACTGGTTCAAATAAAAAAATTATTTTAGTGTTGGATAGCCCATTTATCGAGGATTTATTGGCTATATAAAATCACGCTAAGTCTCTTAGGGGCCAAACAAAAAAAAAGTCAGAAAGAACACTAAGCGAAAACGAAGTAATAAGCGAGGACAGGCAACGCGATGCAACGGGGTGGATCGGGGGCCGAAATTTTACGCGGACGAAGTCGCGGGCAGCATGTAGTACAACATAATTTTAATGTCAATGTAATAATTGTTTCTATGTTAATTAATGTAATTGGTGTTGTACTGTTTTAATTAACTATAAATAAATTAATCAAATTAATACCAGGCAGTTTCCACCTTGGCAGAAACATAAATTTTATTACCTAGACTTCTTCTCACTATCTGACTTGCTGTCAGCTGGTGACTGAGCTCGGCTGCTACGAGAACTGGCCGGCTTGTTTTCATCAGAGGCTTTGCATTCCTTGCACAGCCACAACCCAGCTGGGATGTCATTCTCATCCAGGGGAGGATCACTGTAAGGCAAAGACGTCTTATAAATAAATAAAATAAATAAATTATTGTACTTACAGAACCATAGTTTTGAGAATGTTGACAAAAAGTGGTTAAAATACGGACTAGACAAAATTTTAACAATGCTCAATACTAAGGTATCTCAACAATGCTTTTGTGAGTCATGTTTATGAAGTACACACATTTCTCGTTTTTGGTGTTGTTTGATAGAAATCATAGATTCCCAGTATGTAATGTAATAAAAGTTATCTTTTTGCGCTTCTCACTTGCAGAAACATTCACACTACTAGAAAATTGAGCATAAATCATAATACAGATTTCTCTGATTTCTGGGTAAGTTATCTTGTTGTAAAGGATTCAGTTACCAAGCAATGG
Organism: Dryobota labecula; assembly: GCA_947523025.1. Classification (NCBI taxonomy): domain Eukaryota; kingdom Metazoa; phylum Arthropoda; class Insecta; order Lepidoptera; family Noctuidae; genus Dryobota; species Dryobota labecula. The sequence continues at coordinate 21,982,790 of OX383303.1, forward strand.
TTTTTGGTTTTCTACACTGATAATATATAAACTCAAAAACAACAGGACCGAATTTAAAAAAAAAACGTTTCACTAGTAGAATGCTTTATTACCACTGAGTAACATACGCTATAAAGATATCACGCAGGCAAAGCCGCTGGCGGAAGCTACGTAAAAATCGTAATAAGCTTAAACATATTTTGTTTTTCAAAGAAATTGGTAATTTATTTTTACAGATATCAAAATCCCCTTTGTTGTAAGAGCATACTATGTCATATTCTGGTCCCTCAGGTTATGTAAATAAGTTTTCAGTTTGACTGTCTTTTGACTACTACTTGCAAAACCCAAAATGAATATTTAGTCTTTATTATTTAGTATTCAGATAGTGAAAGTTACATTATCTGAATACCAAATATATATTTAATATTGAAACAATATTGGGGTAGTACCGTTGTAGTGAGTGCTGTAATATTTTCATTGCTCTTACTTTTTATTTTTATAATTCGTTTTATATACACTACCTTTCCTATGCTACACATAGATTATTTTCTTACTATACTTAGTATTCATGAATCCACCAAGTTACTTACTAGCACCCGAGGTGAAAGCTAGCAGGGCAGCGATCACAGCATATGAGATCGCCGCCTTCCCCACACGCGTCGCAAGAATCATGGTTGTGACCTTTACCAGGCCTCTTATAGTATGGGTGCTGGGGTTTCTTCGGTTTCTGCACGTTCAAATCCTCGTCGGGTGGCTTTATCAGCGCGCGTATGAGCTAAAAGACATCCCAAAACCTTCATAAGTATCCTTCATTCCATACCAGGGCTAGCTCAAACTCAGCTAGCTTAAAATGGCGCCAGTTACCAAGATCAAGTAGCATTCAAACTTTATAAAAAACAACTACAAACAACAAACCGGCATAAGCCCGCCCGAAGTATCGAGGTCGTAGCCAACGTTAGACATTGTTACACCTCACTGTACCTTCAATTGTTATTTATATTCAACAATAAAGACAAAATAGGTATTTGCAAGAGTTCACTGAAATTGAATAAATTCTCAGTTTAACCACACGAAATTGGGTTTTAGGGCTGCATTTTCATTAAAACTGTATTGGATGCTTATAATATATGAATTCGGAGACCAAATAGAGCAAAGAAAAGATAAACTCTAAAGTAATGTGAAATTCGATAAGAAAGCAAAGAACACCGACGACCGTCTACAAAAATGGCCGATAGGTAATTTTCCATAATTAGTTAACTATACATCTGTAGCATGACACACTACTAGTTAGTCTAAATCTTATAGACTATCACAGTTGTGAGAAAGAAATACTGTAAAATTGATGATTACATTATAACGTTTGTAGTAATGGAACGCAACTGAAGCGTGCGTTTTGACAATTGACACTAGAGGTGAATTTGTATTTTGGAAAAGAACGTTCAACTTTGTTAGTAATAAACGTATTTTTTTTTTTTTACTATGACGTCTCAGAGTTAACCATGAGAGGTTGAGACAATACTATATGGTCTGTGGTTGAGACTCTTTAATCGGACTATCCTGTGTTAGCTGCACTTTATGATGTTCTGTGGAACTTGTCCGCGGAAGCGACGGAACACCACGTCCTGCGGCCAAAAGTCTTCTACCATGACGATGGGCAGATACAGATTTGGAACACCCACGATGAACGCCTTGAAGTTGACGTTCCGGTGCGATTCCAGTAACTGCACCCTCGGCGTATACGTTGTTCTTTGGCGCACGTACTCCACGATGTCCTCCACCGTGGTGTAGTGCAGGCGGAAGAAGTACACCGGTGTGTTCGGCTTTGCGGCACGCTGACTCACTTCGAACTCCGGAGGAGCTTTGCCGCAGCGGTTCTTGTTCGTTCGCGAACGGCGCTTCCTCCTTTGCACCATCACGAAACCATCATCATTATCAGCCCTATTCAGCGCCTTTTCTGGCATGGGCTTGCTACTAGGAGCGCTAGGGGCACTCGCGGTGACGCTAGTGAAATCCTTTTGATGGGGTTTCGCCAAGGCTGCACACATACTGGCAACGGGATGGGACGAGGGGTTCGGGAGGCGCTGCGTGGAGGAGCTCTTCAGCGACAGTTTTTACGTGTTCCCATGACGTTCCTGAGAAAACAACGACAGTCCGTGATCATGCTGCTTGCAACAGCGCCGAAATATCGGGAACTCATAACAATGAATAAACATGGTAAATATCCCGCTTATGTTAATAATAACGACAGTGTCGTCTGCGTAAGAGAAGATTTGCCCTCCTTTGATCTGCATATGGCATAGACTATTAATATAAATTAAAAAGAGTGGGGGACCCAAAACGCTCCCCTGTGGGACTCCGTAGTAGACATCCTCTTCGACACTACTTAAGTTATTGATTTTAACCAATTGCTGTCTATTTTTATTCGATAATTTCCCACCCAAAAAAAATAGGAGGAACTGTTTTTCAAAACTTTGATATCTGCAATGGGGTTATTGAATTGAATTCCTATAACCTGATTTGTTAAGGTTATTTTTTATTAGGTTGTCACTTATTACGGGCTTCTTTTGAAAAATAATGTTTTTAATTGTCTTGTTTCCCCGGCCCTAGCCCTGTATTATTGGTACAGCTTATACGGTGCGCGGGGGTAGCTACGCCCTTGCACATGAAGGCTCGTACAGACTCGCGCGAATAGAATAGAATAGTTTATTTGTAAAACACAGGTGATTACATACAAAGATCTTAAAAATTAGGTAGTGCGCTATGTTTTGTCAATATATTGACATACAAATGATTATTATTACTAAAAAACTATTGAATGAGTACTATTAAATTACAATAATGAATTGATTACAATATTATTATATAAGTATTCGACTACTTAATTATGTAAACGCAAGCATGCAAATTAAATTTTGCGATATTTGGAGTCAATTTCATTTCATGTCAAAATTTAAAGTCAATTCAATTTAAAAGATTATTATTCATGTAAAGTATTAAATTTAGTAGAATTAGAATTATTTGTTTGTAAAAAACACATTTTAGTCTGTACGAGCATTGACTGTCGTCAACACACATAACGGTCAAGATGATTTTGTCGCCCCCCTGACTACTACGACGGCCCCTGGGGCTTGAACTACGCCTACGGCTCGAGTTAGTTCGAATCTCTCGATTGCATGGATGCAAACTTGCATTATAGTGGAGTCGGAATAGTCTTGGATTAGCACATCACCGCTTAGATCATCACCGTGAAAAAGTAAAATAAACCGTCTCATACCGCTTTTTCTTTTTATAAGCCTAGATCTTGACATTTGACAATTCTGTCAAACCAAAACTCCTAAATTAGTACAATAGCAATATTTTTCGTTTACCTACAATTTTATTTTAAATCAGGACCAAGGCATTTATTTTTGACTCTAAAATATTATTCAACGTGAGTGTTAAAATAATAAAGTAGAGATAAAATTATTTGACGGTGTTTGATATAATCGCTTTGTATTGAAGTCCACGGTTTAAATAAAAAGTTTTAAATGTAGAACTTTATACCAAATAAATGCTTTGTTTTGATTGAAGATAGATTTTATTTGTTTTGTAATTAATATTTTCAAACAATAATCAGTGAAATGGGAGTAAACCATCTTACATATATGGCAACAACCATCTAGCGGAAGTTGCCATTTCCATGACGTCATGGGCGGAGTTTAGTTGAAGATCGAATTCGGATTCGGTTGGCGGGCGCGGCCATCTTGGTGAATTAGTGACCTGGCGATTCGGTTTTAGTTAGTGAAAAATCATTTGTCATCCACAATGTCGGAAAGGGAAGATAATGTGTATAAAGCTAAGTTAGCCGAGCAGGCTGAGCGCTATGATGGTAAGTACATATTTTCGTTGTATCTTCTGTAATAGAATGAAAAATCTATCGTATTTTCGCCGACAGTTGAAAGACGATTTGGTGATAGTTGAGGAAATTTCTAGATCAAAGTAGCCGATAAGCCTTCGTTTTGTAGATTTTCGCGGGGAAACCCGTACAATATATTCAATTATATTACTTTATCGGCGTACTAACAAATCAATGGCATTCGTTAGGCTTGGTCAGCGATCGATGCGTCATCCGCCGGTGGGATGTCCTTAGGTTTTTTTAAGCTGAGATAAATCCATGAAAAACTATGCAACCACTAGAAACCTACGTTGTCGAGAAATATCCCATTTTTCATTCGTGAAAACTGATGTCATTGCGAGTTACAATCGATACTTGCAGATGTGCGAAGAAAAAAAATTGTTTCCTATTTTTCCCTTCCAGGGGAAGTAAAATGCGATCGATGTCTTTGGATTCGGTCATGCATGTCGTACCTAGGACAAATCTCTTGATTAGACCTAGCGGAATGTTCTGGTTTTATTAGGCGGCGCAATTTAATGTCGCCTCCGATTTCACCTATTGTTCACGATTTAGTTGCACGGGAATCTTACCTGAGAGCTCTTTACGTTATCGCGTTCATCTTTTTTTGAATCGACGCGGTTATTTTAAAGGTTATCACTGGTTTCTTTGAAGCCCTGCTCGTTATTTCACACCTATTCCCAATTTTATCTAAGATGTGCAGTTCAATGACCTTTATTAGAATTATCATTGAAATATACCAATTGCTATCTTATCATGCCTGCTACTCAATTCAGGAAGGTTATATGACCCAATTATTCAATAAAATTGAAAAAAATAATTCTGAAATATTTTTAATTTGCCTTTTTCTTTACATTGTTACTAATACACCAATGAGTGTCATTCATAAATTATCAATAAGTCCGAAAATGACACATGCTGTCATGATTAATAAATGGAGTAAAATTGTACTCAATGCATTGTTTGACTTGCATTTTTGTCTATTCCAGAGGCTTCTGTGAATTAGATCTCTACTTTTATGACATAAAAATGTAACATGATATATATTTAACTAAAAGGTTAACAGACCACACCCTTCTCTCAGGTGGAGTAAAAAATATTTTAAAATATCGCCTAATGCAGTGAGTAAATAAATCAATAAGTCATCAGGCTAACAATTGACACATTTTAATTCTGAATATGATAATGGAGCTAATATAATGCTGAATTATTAATACTGAGCAAGCAGGCCACTTATGAAAGAGGTTACTCATGCAATGTAGTTATGAAAAGCAAATATTGATTATCTGCCATGCACACAGACAAGTCCTGCGTAGGTACACCATAGAACAGGTAATTTCTTTTTTTGGTAAATACAAGGCATTCAAATTGGGTTTACTAAAGATTTCGTTTTTCGAAATGATGAACTACCAATTTGGTTTCAAGGTAATTAAAAATGATAATTTTATGCTCTTGGAGTATTGTAATAATGAGTGGCTCCCATTCTCAGCACAATTTCATAATGTTGCTAAGCGAGCTTGAGTTCTAATTACCACTTTCTATTATTCATTATTCATGATGGTATGAATTGAGCTTGAATATTAAGACAAACTATACAAATAAAAACAAATTTGAAGTGTCTGTTTGTAATGTCAAAATAACAACTTTTTACTAAATACATATTATTTAGTAAAAAGTTGTTATTTACTAAATACATATTATTTAGTAAAAAGTTGTTATTTTGACATTACAAACAGACACTTCAAATTTGTTTTTATTTGTATAGTTTGTCTTAATATTCAAGCTCAATTCATACCATCATGAATAATGAATAATAGAAAGTGGTAATTAGAACTCAAGCTCGCTTAGCAACATTATGAAATTGTGCTGAGAATGGGAGCCACTCATTATTACAATACTCCAAGAGCAAAACAAAAAAAATTGTTTGTCTGTCTGTTTATTCCCGCTAATCTCCGAAACGGCTGGACCGATTTTGGCAGGACTTTGACTGACAGATAGCTGGTGTTAGAAGGAGTAACTAAGAGAACTTATTATTTTTTTAAGCCACTCGGGCGTATCCGCGGGTATCAGCTAGTTGAATAATAAACCTCAAGATGGCCTATAAAACACATTTTTATGTTATTCAAATTATTACTTATGCCACACTTTACACATTCATAACTTTCATAGTTTTAAGTAAAATATTACAGTTATCGTTCCATAATTGCATAAAATTACTACAATTTTGCAAAATACCTAATCACACTTAAAAAATGGCTGTGGTGATAAACTCATCCAGGCAGGTTTTGCACCTGTCTTTAATTGTATGCACACACATTTAGTAGGGGAAGTAGATATACAAGGGCAGGCTGTTTTGTTAAATTTAACAAACCAGTTCCTATGAAACTCTGTGGAGAGTCTAGTCCCTATGTTACATTTGACCACTGTCAAGTGAGTTTTTATCATTACTTCCTGTCTGATTCGCTGTAATCCGGATAGTCGTATAATCGTACATGTAGAGCGCATTTGCAGATAGTACTACGTGAAGGCCTTCAAAGCTTACGCAAGGCTCGGTCACCACGACTCAGATCACCTCTTTTTATCGAAAACTCCATCTACAAAATGGAAATGGTTTAGTTCCGTATCGCGTTCCCTTTATTATGTGTCAACATTTTTAGCGCACGCATATTAATTATTGCAAGTTTCGCATAGAGTACGCCATTATGCAAATAGCCAGAAAAACTGAACGAATTGAAAGGATACTGTCCTAAATAGGGGTGCCAAATGGACGGGGCGCAGCTGGCGTGGCCAGATTCTTAAGATGGCGTCTGCACGGCCGCAAACATATCCCTAAATAATTTCATAACTTGGGGACTTCCCTTTTTGTTTTACGATCACTCAGTGCCGCTTGAATAAAACAACAGTGTCCCAACTCTCAAGGTTGTTTCTTTGAATAAGCCTCAACGAAATCTAGGGGTGTTATTTAACCCTGTTTTATAATTCAAAGATATTCTGGGAGTGAAAGGAAAACGCGATGTATCAGCTGTGACGCCGATTTGAGGAAAACCGCATGGGCCGCGAGGCGACGCTTTAGCACCTGTTACATCGCAGGCCTAGCCGCGATCGCTAAAATCGATAACAATGAACTCTGCAACGCTGTACTAGCGTTAAAACAGAATACGCTTCGGTTTTCTTTCAGGATTTGCTCCCTTCTGAATGAAAAATGAGCCCTATGCGTACGTTTCCGGGATTACGTCTGCATTGCATGTTCTAATGCGCCGCCTATATTGCAGAACGATCGTAAACGTCAAAATTAAAGCACATGGTGAAACATTAGTTTGGCTCGCTACTCCGTCTGTGCAACGCCCATTCCTCCCCTCCCCTAACTGACTAAGTTCCCATCGATAAAAGAATAATTTTATCTAAGTCGTCCGACATTCCGAGATAGCGCAGAAGTTTGTAAAGAATCGACATTTAAGTATTTAGTCTCACTGTCGTCTTGCCATCAACTTATTTCTTCCGAATGTCTCAATAGTTTGAAACTTCTAAATGAGGCGTACTTGCGCGAATACTTTTATCGATCCCGCTATGACTAACCTTTCGTCGCAGATAATTTTGCAATCTCCGTTCTTTGGAGTGAAAAGTATTTACATTACTTATAGAAATACTTTTCACCTTTCAGTCTTTCGCAAATCTGTCATGAACTTGCTGAATATTTTAATGAGCTGTACATAACACCCTGATTATCAAACCATGTTTACATGACATCATTATTATCCTAATTTGTTGGTCAAAAGATAACGGATTCGTTAGAATCGTATCGGTCATGCCCGTTACAAAGAAGCTTCCATTGTTAGAATCGCCAAGCACGTAATCGTTATTCACCTCTCAAAAATGTTAATAGCTTTCCGGTACCAATCCCTAATTGATTTTACTCAACAGTCATTCTGTTTCAAAAGTTTCGTAAAGGGAACTGGGCTATTATATATGTATCTACTAAATACGTATATAAATATATTCAACGACATTAGAACCCACTGCAAAACAAGTAACATAATGGTTTAGTTTCAAAATCCAGAAAGTTCCTGACTGCTTCCAGTACTCGCCAACAAAATCAATACTGACATGATTTCGTTCTATATTTCAGAAATGGTTGAGGCGATGAAGAATGTAGCCTCACGAAACGTGTCCGACAATGAACTTACAGTGGAGGAGAGGAACCTGCTCTCCGTTGCCTACAAAAACGTGATAGGTGCCCGCCGCGCCTCGTGGCGGATCATATCCTCCATCGAACAGAAGGAGGAGACCAAGGTAAGACTGCGAACTGGATATTATTAAGGCCTTTTTTCTATAGGGTGAAAATCTGCAAGAGAAACCACAGTTTACGTTCAACGCTGATTCACTGCCAATTTCGCTGAGGGGCCATTCATTTCACCACGCTCTAGAGGATTACTTCTGCGACACGAGCTCAGATAAGTTTAAAAAGCAATTTGCAGACCTCGGCTGTTTACGCAACCGTAAAGTAACGATCGTGTATTTGAGCGTATTTACGCGTCAATGTGACCAGTCCTTTATAACGTCTGGAGTCTATCGATTGGTATGAGTGACGCGCGTGTATTACTAGTCTGTGGTCGGGACGGGACTATGGGACGCGAGTTAGTTTTTCTTATGAATAGGCACCCGTTATTATGACAATCACTTATAAATTGGCCCCATTTCTATTATATAGATAGCTAAGGGCGGGTTGTTTCACGTCCACTTAACGCACGCGTATACGTCATAAATGGCGCTAACTATCGTCAAACCGTTGTTTCACAAAATTATGCCCTTGACGTTCGTTAAAAAATAACGATTACAGTAACAGGTGTCATACCCACTGGTTAACTTCATTTTATTCTTTTACATTTGAACTTTGACGATCGGTTTTTATGCAGTGAAACAACGCTTTGTGTTTAACGAACGTTAAATATCTTAAGTAATCGTTATTATTTGACGTACGTATGTTACGTTAACGAACTATTTGAAACAACCGGCCCTTAGTGATTTATCCTTCATTCAAAATATCAATAGAAAAGATGTTCTTAAAAAATGGTATAGCACAATTTTCCGTCGCAAAAGCACCCACAGCTCAATAATAAAGTACTACTAACTAAATCAATACCAACCCTGTGAGCTTTCATTAGGTGTTAGTGATTCAGCCTCTGTGCGAAGGCCCCGGGTGATTGATGACATTATAGCATCAAGGAGAGCTTTTACGTTCTGCAGCTATAAAATTGCTTATAGGTACACTTATAGAACTTAGTAGTCTTTCACTCAGGTGCAATCAATAATAGGGTTATACAGTGCAGTTGGCTGGTTCCGCACGAGCCGCTAGCTTGATTCACCGGTTTTTTTTTTTTGTGAGGTACGAGCTTCTATTGTCCCATGCCGACATACATAAGGGTTATAGTCTAGCCAGCGCAGCGCCCAGCGGGCTACCCGCGCGACCCCATTTAGCGTAGTGGGCAAGAGCTGGGACACGTGTTTGACCAATATTTGAATAACCTTAGTTATGTTCCATTTGTGACTTAAAATTCTAGTATGTTATAATAATTTTAAATAAAGTGCGTTTGATAGCAGTTTCTTCAAGGGAATTTGCCATTGATGTAATATAGGACTAGATCAGCAATGTACGGCGACGACGCACTACTACGTCGTATATGTCCACAGGCATATCTGACTCAGTTGTCAACTTGACGGCAAGTGAGCGATACCTTAAGGATAAATAATATCAAAATGGTGAAATGTGCGATTAAAATTTGCATGTCACGGTCTAAAAAGATTAATAAAGATTAGACGTACGTCAAATATTAACGATTACATTATGATGTTTAACGTACGTCAAATACAAAGCGTTGTTTCACTGAATAAAAAACCGATCATCAAACTTCAAATGTCGAAGAATAAAATGACGTTAACCAGTGGGTTACTGTAATCGTTATTTTTTAACGAACGTCACGGGCATAATTTTGTGAAACAACGGTTTGACGATAGTTAGCGCCATTTATGACGGATACGCGTGCGTCAAGTGTACGTGAAACAACCCGCCCTTAAGGAAGTGGTGTTACATTTCACAAGTAAGTTTGCTAAATTTTCTTCAGATTATCCAAAAAAAACATTAAAAGACGAATTACATTTATCAAACATTTTTGTGCCATCAGTGTTACCAGTAAAAACGTATTTTGATTTTGCCAGACTGTTGTGAGTTTAGTGAATGACGAATGTATGTTCCTGTAGGACAAAATTATTATTATAGTCTGTTTGGTTTAAACCAACACTTACTAAATAGAAAAGTAACACATTCACGTGTATTTCGAAGGTTTTAACTTAATGTATCACCACTTCATATACCAACAATCATTTTAATAGCAATAAATAATCTTAGACGTAAAGTGAGGTTATACTTTTAAATGAAAAATTCTAGATTGTTTATGATCACATTGTGATAAATAGTGCTGTGCACTGACTGGACAGTCCACTCAATCTATGTAGTTCTTTCATCAAAAGCATATTTCAGACACCAATCTACAAGGTCTTCGCATTATCTGACCAAGATTATGTCTGGACTTTAAAAGAGACTGACCGCTGAGTTTGTTTCGGCTTTTCTTCTCAAGAGTAGTCAGATAGGAAACGCCGACCTCATCTAGTTTTAAAAATAAGATTGACGTGTAAAAGTGTTTGTACAAACTTACTACAAACTACTACTTACAAAAATAAAATCATTTATCATTTGCGGCTCCGCCCGCGTGGATGTCGGTTATCACGTAAAAGGTAGCCTATGTCCTTCTCCATCCAAGCCTTATTATATCTCTGCAAAATTTCATGACGATCGGTTCAGCGGTTTAAGGCTCGTACAGACTAGTGCGATATCGCGGGCGCGACGTGACACTAGTAGCAAAATTTCTTTGTCGGTGCCTGTCGCGCCCGCGATATCGCACGAGGCTGTACGAGCCTTTAAGCGTGAAAATGTAACATACAGACAGACAGACTGCAGACAGAGTTACTTTCACATTTATAATATTAGGGTTGTGGACCGACCAACCTCATTATAATATTAGTATTGGCAGTATGTATTTTTTACTTTTTTTTTTTGTCAATATAAAGAATTTTTTTAAACAGTGACTTGTTAGGAAAAACTATGTAAAACGTATAGTAAAGATACAATTATTATCATTAGTCTTTATTTTATTTGGTAACTAGCTTTTGCCCGCGGCTCCGTCCGCGTAGATCTCGGTTATCGCGTAAAAAAGTAGCCTATGTCCGTCTCCATAACCCAGGCTATATCTCTGCCAAATTTCATGACGATCGGTTAAGCGGATTAGGCGTGAAAAGGTAACATACAGACAGACAGAGTTACTTTCACATTTATAATATTAGTATGGATTTAGGATCTAGTGGCTTCCATCCTCCACAATTAGTATGGATAAATGATTATCATAAACATTGAAATAATATCATTCCATTTTAAACAATAGTTATTTGACACAATCTTAATAGTTTTGAAATATAATATTGACGTTTACGCACATTTTTTTTTTTTCTTCCTATAGGAAAGAAATTGAAATTGAAGAATTTGATACATATATGTATCAAATTCTTCAATTTCTTTCAACCTTTAATCTATTGAAAGTTCCATAATACAATCTTTCATAGTAGGTAATTGATTCAATAAAAAATATCTTTATTCATTCTGGGGTAATTATATTGATCGTTGGCAACTCTGGCTGATTTTCCGATGACAATGTCTTGTCTCGTTCCAACGTAATTAGTTTGACGGAAGAAGAAATGAGACAGATTATTTGACATATTGACATAATTTATGTATCCGTTTCAAAGCTACGTCTTTTAACTCGTAAGTGGTTACGTTTTTCGGAAACTTAGTAGGACGTTGCGCCTCTAGTATAATATAACCTCATTGTATTTCGCCGTTTATTAAAATTTTGATTATATTTTAAGGATAGCTGAAGACTAATTTGTGATTTTTAAATTTATTGATATGATTAGCTAAATAATAGGAATAAATATATATTACTGACGGGGTTTAAAACTAAAAAAAAAAAATGGTTTTGTCAATATTATTTTTCTGCTTTATTTTGTATGGAAGTTGAAAAAAGTGGTTCAGCCACATGCAAGTAGACCATATAATGATGTTGATGATATTGTTTAATGTTCAAAATCAAAAATAGTTTCTTGTAGAATGATGATCAAATGTCAGTCCCGCGTCATTTTTCGGAAAACTTGTTGCGAATATTAGTGATAGCAGCCCGTCCCGGCTTCGCACGGGGTAGACAATTATCATTTTAAGACTCATTTTTCTACACCTTCGGTTACATTGTTCAAATTTTACCAAGGATCCCTAATTTTTTTCAAAATGAAATGTAGCCTATGTCAAATTGGAAGAATGTAGCATTCTATTGGTGAAATATTTTTTTAAATCGGCCCAGTACTTTTTGAGCCTATTCATTACAAACATACAAACATACAAAAATAGGTACAAATCTTTCCTCTTTATAATATTAGTGTAGAAGTGTAGATTTACCGTGAATACTTAATTTATTTGAAAAATCCCTTTCAACCAAATGCAAAACAAAGAACACGAGTTTTCAAATCACAATTAATTTTGTTTAAATTATTTTTCCCTTTCTCACAAACAATGAACAAAATTGATCAAAATCAGTCAATTTCGTGCCCCTTAAAGACCGAAGTCTTTGTCAAAAAAGTTTCGATGGCTGTTTACAGATTTTTGGACGCAATGCTTTTGCTGGAAGAACGTGATGATCAGAGGAATTTAAAGACGGGTTTTCCGAAAAGGTCATTTTAGTCATATTATTTCAGGAAATATTGGATGCGTTAACAGTGACCTTAGTTCATTTCACTACGATAGGTGATCGAGTATTTGATTAATTGAAACTTGAATCCCACGTGCCAAACTAGACGTACGGCGCGACTGGCAATCTATGCCAACAATATAGAAATAGCAGATCGTAAAACTAATGTACAGTCGCACGCGGCGTTTCTCTGTCATGGCCAACTTTGTGGCCACTTTCCACCTACATTTTCTACCGAAACAGTGAGGACATACGTGTACTTGCATATTGACTGATTGCTATCCAAATTGCCGCACTCTTGCTTTTAGTGCTGCCCTAAGGACCGATCGATATGTACGTATGAATATTTGTATCGAATAAAATTAGTAACCCGCCTCCCACTTTGGAACAAATATTTGTACAATTTATGGCTCTTTGTACCCTTTCACGTGCGTCGTCGCCATGTTCTGAATGACGTAATTTACGATGTCTTACTCATGCAATTAAAGGTTCAACGACCAATGATAACTTTCATAGTAACCTTGTTGGAGCTCGACCAAAATCGTCCAGCTCTGCGATAATGAGATAATAGGATAACGGCCTGTCTGACCACCCTATTGAAGCGGAAAAACTTGGCATACAATAGCCCAGACTTCGTGTTCCAATTTTTTTCTGTATGCGGTCGTCGTGTATTGATTTCAAAACCTGAATTCAAGGCAACATACGAATAGTTAGCAAAAAGGCCACCGGCATGACGTGTTATCTAGGGAAAACAGCGCTATAGTCAACCCTGTACGAGTGAGTCATTTTCCTCATTACACCGTATTTCAGCGTCATCTCAATTCCGTTTTTGTGTCAGTGTCGAAACTCTGATACAAGAACATAGGTACATACTCATTTAGTAAAATCACGTTTAGGGATTTCCCTGTGACTAGTTTATTCAAATAGCAGTTGATTTTAAAATACAATATTTTTTTAATAAGGTTGCAAGGGTCATTAACAGGTTAAATGGTTACGGTAAATTTTGTTTCGCGATAAGTTGTAGATCAGAGTATCACTTATGGAAATGCAAAAGCAGAAATTGCCATTCTTAGCGATTTTCGATTCGTTTAGAGTACCTTGCACTTCATGCTGGGGTATTTGGATCGAGGTGTTTTCTCTGCAGTGATCTAATTACAAGACTTACTGACACTAAAGTTCAAAAAGTTTTTCGGGCCATTTTCCTTCACGAGCAGATGTCCATTACAATGATTTAAACTTATTTAAGTGACGAACAGAAGTCAGTCAAATAGCAATGACCTCCCAAGCTAATTGCTGCAATACATTTGTCATTTTACACTGTCAATGGCGGCGCAGAAGGTCAGTTTTTGCAACCGGCATACTGTCGCGAACGTTAAAATGTAACAAGTTGGTACCTACTGTACTTTCAGTTCAAAATTATAACGCCATGAAAAGGTTGCCAATAAGGTCATGCCACGTTCATTTATGTATCAATCGAACCTTAAAAAGTTGTGGGAATCTTCATTGAATACCGTTTATGTCATGCTAAATAGTTCATTAAACTTGTTATTGCGTAGAAGCTGTCTGAAAGTAACCTGGGCCTCAAGTCTGCTATTAAAATAGTGTCAGAATGGTCTCGCCATACACAGTGTTTGTATGGCAAATCTGTCAAAAACTCACAATGAAGAGACCATTCTGGCACTATTTTAATAGCAGACTAGAGGCCCTGGTCGTTTTCTACAATAATTTTTTTTCTTGGTTGGCCGTCTTGAATGTAATGAGAAATCTGGACTGGCAAAAAGACATCGAAACCGGCATCGTTGTTTTTTGTCAGACAAAAAAAAACTGGTTGCATTCTTTTAGCGAACTAGCAGCTATACAAAATACGACCGAAACTGTAAAATCGTATAGTAAAACGTCATTTTGTATTCATATCTCTACTAATAAACTTTCCATTATTATTATTATACACTGACACGGAATCACGTAAGCTGCATACAACTGGGTACAAAGTGGCATTCGTTTGAAAGTCAACGTCATATTAAAGCCATTGCTGCCCATTTTTTCAAGTTACATCATTGAAATGGTAATGACCGCAATAACTATCTTTTTGGCACAAAAACGGTAATAATTTGTAATAGTGACAAGGTTTGCCATCCCTTGCGCTATGCATTTTTTAACGGGATTCGGTCCTGGTCCGAAATTTAATTGCATTAGTTGATCAACAGCTCTGGGACTGCAAAGAAACCTGCTTAAACTTTATAACTTAGAAGTTTCGATGCGTTCCTTGAGAGCACCTGCTTCCAAGCTCGATGCAATATGTTACATAAATACGTTTCATAGACGCCGCGATTTTTCAAGCTTATTGATCAAATACGTCAAATGCATCGCAGCGGTCTTTGAGAAAGATGCATCATCCGCGTCTTTAGAAAACTTTCTCTTTGACACTCTCTAAGAACTTAAATGAAATAAAATGGTGTTGCAATTCTAAGATATTTATTTATTAAAGATCTTTAGTTTTCAGTACGGTGAGCTACAACGATTATGATGAGTGAAGATAGTGGTGTCTATACAATTGCACCTAAATGTCTGTAATAAACTCGTTAGCTTTTACAGTTTAGTTAAACTAAAGACAGATTTACCGTAGCATGTCGTAGACTAAGCGTAGCTTTCAGTAACGGTATAGGATTCCGCAAGTGAAATTGGATCATTCGTCAAGGTTTTGTTTTTTGGTTTGTTTAAAATATACAAAGGCAGTTGCATCAGCGAGTGGTTTCCCTAAATTGTGTCTTGTCCGCGTTACTTGTGGGTGTAGGTTGGGTAAACTTGTATAAAATAATGCATTGTGTAATGAAAGGGTGTGACACGACACATGCGTCTAAATAACCACATTTTTGTCATAACGGCATCAAAAATAACAGGTCACGTTTGGATATGGACAAAAAAGCAGATTGAAAAATTAATTAAAGTTAGTAATAATTTATTCATAAACATTACAAAACACGCATCATGTCTATCATCCCTGTAGACAACGTCGAGGTACATTCGTTGTACACCCACGCTTCGCATAGTTGTGTTATGTCCCGGTGAGACAGGACAAGCCCATAAAAAACGAATCCTATAATTGTAAAACTAAATACTGACTAATTGAAAAAGTCTAAACTTAAAACATTAAACGAGCAGGTACAAAATTGTAACATCGGGTCGAAAAACTAATCATGGTAATCAAAACGATATCATTTGATGTGACGTAAAACCGTCAAATGTTATCGATTCAGTTTTGCTTTCAGTTACACTCGTTCGTGCACTCGTCAATTTAAATCTAAGGAGTCGAGGCACAAAGGAATAACACAATGAGATGTACATAATATATTCATGTTTCTTTTGGTGAATCCACTTGTAGGACATAAATAATTCACAAGCTTATCACTACAAGTCATTAAGTAACTGGTTTCCAAAAAAATCGTAGGCTTCCATAACCTATAATGAGCTAAACCTTACTGAGTATTGAAATCACGTTCATCAAACGTGTTACGAATTAAAATGCACACTGCATACGAAATCGGTCTCATTTTGATAATTGTAACGTAGACGCTTATCAGTCAAAATCCTATTGAGCTCTTCGTGAAAATGACATTGAACATATAGTCACGCTAATCCCATAGCGGGGCATGCAGAGATAGACGTCCGCACGTGTTAAACACGTGACGCTACGCAACAGTGATTATTGATTAATCTGCAGGTTCACTCTAATTCGTCATTCCAAACGTAGGAATTATAATGATGACGATGGTTTTAATGTTTATAATAGTTTCAAATAGAGTATCTAGATTATTTGGCATTTTATAGGTTCAGATATGAACAGATATTTGAAGGGAAGCATTTCCCCGACCCGACGGTAGTCTCACAATGCAAGATCTGCATCCTTATAGACAAAAGGGACTTCCTCGACTTTCTACAATAATGATTCGTGTTTGTTCCAGGGAGCGGAAGATAAACTTAACATGATTAGGGCGTACCGCAGCCAGGTGGAGAAGGAGCTCCGTGACATCTGCTCAGACATCCTCAGCGTTTTGGACAAACACCTCATACCCAGCTCACAAACCGGAGAGTCCAAAGTCTTCTATTACAAAATGAAGGTAAGAAGAACACCACTTATGCGTCACCATGACAATTGGACCTCTTTAGCTAAACATATCTTAAGGCCCAGATATATGCCAGTGACCTTGAGTGGTTAGCTTACGTGTTCTGCACTGAACTCGCAACGCGTCGTACGTCCAGCCAGTAATAGGCCTCGCCCATCCAGGAGTGCTGTCTCAAATAAGAAGCATTATTAATTTATTATACATAAAACAAAGGGTATTTTAATAAAACACATATACTAAAAGATCAATAATTAAATTATATTTAAAAAGGTGAAGGTTTCAGAAAAATACCTTTCATAGATTTTGCGTGATTCTCAGTTTTTTTATCTGCTTAGACACAACTTTACAAATTAATTTCACTGTGTATAAACGTAATCTAAAATATTATGAAAATGCTCTAATTTAACATATTTTTTTTTTAAATCCTTAACACTACTCATTTAGACGTGATCTTCCGTATAAAATCATATTAAAAATCAGTTATCGTCGAAGTTGAAATTACTTACACCTATCAGTTGCCGACTTGCCGCTGTTTTATCAACCGCCTTATTAAGCTATGTTATAGCATGGAAACAAATAATTATAACGGGATAAATGAAGTAGATATAAATTATGAGAATAACTAATTATCCCCGAGGCATTTATACGCCAGCTTATAAGGCAATTCTACCCTGGTGTTTGACTTACTGACCAAGTACTAACACTTCATAGGCTTAAGTTATTTATGTCCCGATGACGTAAATGCGACGATTTTCGTAATAACTTCAAACAATTTGTAATGGGCTTTTAAGAATTCAGCAATGACGCACAGGTAAAGAAAGGGTGTGACAATTTCCTGTTTGTGTCGAAATGTAAAGTGTAACTATGGACAGGAGATTCTTTATTGATAGCATCCACATCATCGATAGTCCTGCAAAACGTGGTTCTAAATATATCAAATAGGAGGGTAAATAACATGGTACGATCATCAAGCGAGGTGACCACGGCAATTTGCTATTACGATAGGTCATTGCAGCGCTCCGTGAAGAGGCCTATTAAAATCATTGATCGTTGTGACGTGCAGTGCACTTATTGGGTACTGTCAACTTCGACTATATGGGGCATCGAGATTTAGACAGTTTGGCTTTTTGTAAAGCGCCACTCATAACTGACTTCGGTAAAAATCACACTGTCAAAACTGACGTGACGTGAGTCGTCAATTAGTTGCAATCTATCATCATTCACTTCACCTACGTTTTGAGGTTGAGATCCTTACAGAATAGAACAGCTGGTATAACTGTTTGTTATTTTGTGTGCTGACGTGTGTGTTGTGTACTCCAGGGCGACTACCACCGGTACCTAGCCGAGTTCGCGACCGGCAACGACCGCAAGGAGGCGGCCGAAAACTCGCTGGTCGCGTACAAAGCCGCCTCCGACATCGCCATGACGGAACTGCCCCCCACCCACCCCATACGTCTCGGCCTCGCGCTTAACTTCTCAGTAAGTACAATAGTTGTTACAATTACTAGATTATAAGAACCAAGAGTTGATGAGGCGGTATTTGTGACCTAAATCATGCTGTTGCCAAGAATGCTCGGATTAATTAATCTGTTAACCCTGGGAAGGTTATAGATATGATTTAGCGACGAAGATGTATAAGCTGAAAACGTAACTGATGGGGTAGAAACTCGATCGCCGTAACTGGGTCTTTTGGCACTACAGCAGACATGGATGAAGTGCTTGTGAATAATTTATTAATGTAAACAATATTAACAACAAGCATAGCATAAAAATGATCATAAGATTCAACAACTTGATTAATTACAAAAGACGCAAATGCGATGGAATTGGTATTACTATGTGATATAATTAATTATATTTATATTTATTATGTTATCAACATCTTATCATATCAGGTTTAATAACAAGTATGAGCTCCTTTTGCAATTGCTTACAAATCGATAAAACACTTAACCATGTGAAATAGCTGTAACATTTCCGATCCTGACCAAGGCAATACATTGTACGACATTTGTAAGGAGTTACGACGCATAGCTCTTGAGTGACGCGCTATTCGTGTGCATAAACATATTTACTGAGTTAATCACAGCGACACGTCATCGTGATGTCACACTGTACAGAGTAACATGGCAGCAGACTAATAGTATGTGGATAGATTTACGAAGAAATTTATGATTAACGTACAAATGACGTATTGAAAGTTCTAGGCCAAGAAGTAAGTCATATTTTAAAGTGTAGCGCACGAGTTAGCTGCATCATCTAATTGTAATCTATAATTTAGACTTAGAAACCACTAAACTGGTTTAAGGCGCTACAGACTTCCTGTAACGTTAGACACGGGTTTTTTTATTGATTAAAAAACAAGCTGACCGTGCTCAGTGCTTCCTAATTGAACCCTGACGTGTAGTCTTGGTACTTTTTTCAATTCAGGAAGGCTAGACCCGAAATCGAAACCGGTATTAATAGTAAAATATACAAAAAAGGTTGTTTTTATCCTTACGACTCCGAAACACCCTTTTTTTTTTTACTCTGAGAAATGTTTTACGCATGCCCGCTCGTCGGGGGACGAGACGGGGTATGTGGGACTCCCTGCCAAAATGGCAGTATACCCACTAAAACTCAGCGGAGTTCCCTCATCGCGTTGATGGGAGGGTCATGGGAAACCGGCTCAGCCTTTAAGAGCGCTTTCACATTTAGGCGACTGTCGCACTGTCAGAATTTCATAGTTTAAACAGAAGCGCGGCGGTCGCGCGCTGCCGCCGCGTGCTCTCAGTCGGCGATGAGCCAGTGTTGCAAACGTACGTAATTGTAGACTACACAATGAGCGAGTTTGATACCGAACGATTTATTATTGAAATTCAAATGCGTCCTGTTTTGTGGGACTCAAGAAGCAACAATTACCACAACAGAACCCTAAAAAGAATAACTGGCAAGAATTATGTGCATTGTTTATTCCTGATTTCGAAAAATATGAATTTATATTCGAATTTTTGAAATGAAGTGCGCCACACTGATCTAAACTGCGGCGCGACAGCCGCGCTGCTAACGCGCGGCTGTTATTATAATATGAAGGACTGTGCTTCTGCCGCGCTACTGTCGCGCTACTAACGTCCTAATGTGAAAGCGGCCTTACATCCACAACCCTCCCAGCGCATGCCCGCCTAGCTGGCGGGCCCCGCATGCTAGAGATACGGGAATGGCCGGGAATACCTGGCCATTCCCGTCCGACACTGGTGGAGGCCTGTGCAATACAGGCAAGGGTGCCCCCGCACCCGTTGCCTGTTGGCCTCCACCTGGGACCCCGCGCCAGGGTCCCCCCGCGATGGGTCAGGTCAGTGGCCCCGCCGCCTACCACTTTTCGGCCGCAGAGGATAGGGAGAGCGGCCAACGCAATACCGACACTCCTCTTCCTCTGCGGCCCCACCGCGTCCGCCATTCAACGGTGGCCCCAGCGGCCCCCTCCTCGGGTTCCTCAAAAGGTCTCTGCACACAGCGGGCGCGGCGTGGCGTGGCGGGACGGGACGCCGACGCGACGCTGAGCAGCACCTTTAGCTTCACCGTGGCCCTCCAAGCCACGGCTACTGAGCCCCCCCGCCTCGACAATGCGGGAACCCACGGGGGGGGGGGCGCCCTGGCTCAACCCAGCTTATCCGCCATCAACACCAGCATAATAACATTTTACAAGATAAAATGCGTACCTAACCGACATTGATCGGGAAAAATAACATAAACCATGTAGCCATGTGGATAGATGGAATAAAATTTGCATACCTGTCGTAAATCTTCCACAAATTATTAGCCGTTTAGACAGACCCCATTGCCTCAGTTAGAATTGATCGTAAAATACATAATAAAGACGCAACGACCACGACTTTATGAGATTATTATGGCATTGTCTAGTTGCTAAGAACACCGGTATACTTACCTTTCATTATATTGATTTGGAGACATCGCACCATTTTACCACATTGACGTAGTATGCAAGATCTTAGTAATATTCTAACCTAAATACGTGTGGCTGCATGTGTACATAAAATATTAAGTGTGTGCATGTATGAATATGTAATTATAAGAAATAATGAAATATAAATATAGAGGACATGCCGAGTTATGCCATCTTTGTTTAATGTCCTGTAATTTATTCGCCATAACAACGTTAGTGCCGCCGTCTGACTAATTTATACTGTAGTCAGATATTTGACATTTAACGACTGATTGTTTGAGATTGATCCAGTGTCATCTACGCGCAGTAATAGGAAATTGCTACCGGTAGCGTTGAAAATGCAGCTTAATAACGGGCCGTGCAAGGACACAAACGCGCACGCGACAGTTACGTGCAGACATCTTGCATTGCGCCCTTAGAAATTCAAGACTAGGAGGCGTGGACACTTAACATTAGTATACTGTATGCTAATGTAAAGCTCAGCTGAATTAATGTGCCGCTGAATATATTGACGACCTTCAAATAAGTTATGTATCATACGTGGTTTTCTCCGAACTTTGAAACTAAGCTATCGACTCGCCGCTTTGTGTAGGCTGACGTAATTGAATATAATACGAGATAAAGGATATTGTGACTATTTTAGTATGCGATTGTACAGTATGTTTTCCTTTAAATTGAACGCAGTATGCCATGCCGTAACGAAGTAAAAGAGATAAAATACATAAACTCACTCCTTCCCATGGGGTTAGGCAGAAACTATAGAACGCCACTTCGTTTACGTTCATATATCTTGTCATACACGCACGCCGGATGCTAGTACTACGCACCAGATCTTTCTGAAGAACATCACAAATTAGGTCACTAATGTCCTCCTAGGGCATCATCTCCTCCCGGCGTTTCCAGTCACATCTGCCTTGTAGACCTTTTGTTAGTCGCCTTTCATTCATCCTCTCAACATGAACAAACCATCTAAGCATAATCTTTTCAATTTTTGTCACTACATCTTTTAAGCCGCACCATTGTCTTATCACATAATTTTTCAGCCTATCATTCATAGTCACGCCACACATGCTAGGAACGCATTTCCACAGAATTTATTCTACTTTCAGGCTTCTTTTGAAAAAATATAATTTAGAGATAAAATATCTTCTATTTAAAGATCATTTATCTATACAAAATAACAATGTGAGCTAAAAAGACAAAACCAAGTTCATGGGTTTGTTTGTAGTAAGCCTTTAATCAATTTTATCGTACCCTGTTCTATTTGCAGAAGTGCGTCATGCATGCGTCGTGCTCCAGTAAAGTTATCGATTTAATCAAAACAGGACCCAACTAATAATAAAACTGGTTAGGTTTAAAATTAACTGTTTCTTACTAAAGAATTTAGTAAACTGTTTGAGAGCGATATATCTGGCGTCGTCGCTGGTGATATCAATAATCCGTTGGCGCGTCATGCGATAACTTATCTCGTATATACCTAGCCAAACGCTCGAGTTCAAGGTCGTCAAACATTCCGAATTTTTACGAATTGGAAATTAGTTTTTTATTCGTTACACGGGTACGATTCTGTCTAGAAATCATTACGTGATTTTCGATGACGTCATTTTGGTGCAAAACGAAATTGGACTGTTTCAATAATGTCGTATTATCATATTTAGATTTTGTCAGTTAGGATTATGATATTCATGATTCAATTAAAATGAAACTTACTTATTATTTTCCGATTCTAATGAGTTCTTTTGACCCTTAGATGATTTAGTTTAAATTAATCTAACCGCTTATTATACATTGTTTGTGATTTAATATTAGTCGACCGATGCTTAGAAATAGTAACAGCATCAAATAATCATGCCCAGTTATTTATCTATTGAAATATAACTTCAGTAATCTATAAAATAAGCCTAAACTTTATAATTCCGTAATAAAAAAATACAAAAAAAAAAAAACCGGTTAAGAGCGAGTCGGACTCGCACACAGGGAGGTACCATCAAAAATCAAATTACATGAGTGCCGCTATCTTTCAAGAGATGGCGCTGACCTAAAACAATATTAGAATAAGTGTGCTATTTAGAGACATCGATTTATTTTTCCTGTAATCTTTACATAAACTTCTATCACATAGAATAATTTCAGATTTTTCTCTATGAAAACTTCGGAGATAAGGGGGGAACGGTATTTTTTTTACATTCGTCAAAAGTCATAAACTATGCGACCTAAAAGAAAAATGTTTGAGAATGTGCAAATAGCGCTCTTTCATATGATGATACCATTACATATGCCCTAGTAGTCCCAATTCGAATTTTTAAGACCCCCGTTTGGTACCAGATGCAAATTAAAAAAAATATATTGCAAAATAGTTTGACAAACGTCATCTAAAACTATTCCAAATTTCAAGTTGATAGCATTAGTAGTTCTTGAGATATCCAGCTGTGACAGACGGATAGACAGACTTAGTCGCACCATAAGGGTTCCTTTTTACCATTTTGGTACGGAACCCAAAAAACTTAGTTTTACTGAGTAACTACTTTAATTATTTAATGAAGGATCCCTCGACGGGTATTGACCTCCTCCAGTAATATCCAGCTTTTCTGTTTTGTTTTTACTAGTCTCTATCTCAACTTGTCAAATTTGAGCTGGTCTGCAATCTACACAATTGTAATTATTCACACTTTCTCTGTGCAGGTATTCTATTACGAAATCCTGAACAGTCCGGACCGCGCGTGTCGGCTCGCAAAGGCCGCGTTTGACGACGCGATCGCCGAGCTGGACACGCTGTCGGAGGAGAGCTACAAGGACTCCACGCTCATCATGCAGCTGCTGCGGGACAACCTCACGCTGTGGACCTCCGACATGCAAGGCGACGGAGAGTCCGGTCAGTAGCTAGTCGGCACACCATGCCGTGCCTATCCTGAATCATTATTTATTTATTTACTAAGGCACCAAGTTCCAATATACAAATCACAAATACATGAAGTTCATTCAATTCATTACAACATTAAAATAAAATACATTAAAATTCATTAGAATCATTGAAATAAAATACATTAAAATTCAATACAATCATTTAAAAAAAAAAAAAAATTACATTATTACCTACACAAAAAATAAAATATCACAAAAATGTTATCTTCGGTTGGCACTCTGACGCGACCATTCATTATATCCCCTCCTGTACAACTTTATGTAGTTGGTCAAAATTGAATATACTTTTCACAGACACTCTTCTAGTAATGGGTGTTAGCTCCACATATTATCAGCTTCACGTTTGAAGAAACAGATCAGTCTGTTTATTCTGTGAACTACTCACTGTAAAAACTTAGGTGAAGTTAGTTTGAAGTGAACTGTCACCCCGTATGATGCTAGGGATTGACAGTTCACTTCAAGCTCTCAGCTTACTTCACCAAGTTTTCAGTGTAATTTTTACAGAAAATCACTACAGTTCTAAACAGAGTGAACAATGAACATAAGTGGCTGTTTACTCTCTCTGAAGTCACAACTTTATGCTTTTATCTTTCATTTTATTTTCTCCTAGCTTGGATCGCCATTACAGTCATATACGCAAGTTTTCTAGCATGGATTATGTAATTTATTTCGCTTGTCCACTAGATAGAGATCTTATCACACGTTAGTTAGACGATAGTGTGGCTATATCGGATCACAATCTGTGTTTGATAAAGCAACGCAAATTACTATCTAGGTGATAATTTTGTCAGCTACATTTTTGTTACCCTCGCCTAAATGGGAGACCCGTTGGCTCCGGCAACCATGCAAATCAATAGAATGTGCAGTGTTGAAGTGGATTCATCCAACTTTTATGTTTGTCGCATTTCAGGTGAAACGGAACAAAAAGAACAACCGCAGGATGTGGAAGATCAGGATGTGTCGTAATACTTTTTAACATTCTATTTAAATATAATAAAAAAAATAACTATAGTATCACGTAAGACCCAGCCCCCAATGACAACCGGTTGTATGGAACTCCTCCAACAGCTCGCCCCGACGTAACTTGTCAGTCCCAGCCCCGTTGTAACACAACACGCATATGTATACATGGTAACGTTTCGTTTATGTATCGTGTCAAATTATCTACGAGTTCTATACATTCATATGTACTTCTTTTGATATATTTGTTTTCAATTACGAAAAAAAATAAGGTTTAAGAAAAACGTACTTTGGTATTGCATTTTAACTGTATGTTGATGTATTTTCATAACTGTACCAGTCGATGGCCCCTCGCCGTCGCCTAGCGCTCCGCTGCGCCTAGTGCATGTCACTCACACTTCCGACTTCCGTGCGGCTACTTCTTAACGTGGGAATTGTAAATTTTCTAAGTATTTTATACCGTGTGTAAAATTAATGTATTTAAAAACTCTGTTGATACTTGAAACAAGCACCGTAGCGTCGAGGATGTTTAATGAGATATACAAACAAATATGATAACGATATAATAGTTGGATACATTAGCGAGTTGCGTATCGTCACGTATGTCGATATAGTGTTTACTTTGTAATCGCATCTCCGTGTTGATTCGGTCTGCACAAATAGTAGTTTTATACAATGGACGTTTAATCTCGTGGCTAGGTTGTTGTTTTGAGACTGTTGCTAGTTCGTGCAGCCGGCCGGCTCCGGCCGGTCTCTGAGCGAGTCTTCCGCGCCCTCGCTGCATTTGTATACATTTGAATCATTTATTGATATATTTTAAACGATAACATTATTAGGGTGGTAATGATGTAGTACTTGCAATATTTAGCTAAGTGATAGCGGCGTCACCCTGTTGGTCTTTGTGTATCTATCTCCTATGTATCGTACATGTATGTATTTATTGCAAACGGATAAGTTGGTGTTACTTGTGACTACTGTGTAGTACACGCGCTCGCGAGTCGTCACAATACCGCTCGCAGGTCGCCAGTCCGGCCTCGTCGGACCGTGGCCGAGCTTAAATAGAATTAAAGACATGTCGATGTACCCGCGCTTCGTTCGTATTACAACATTTGGAGTATTCACATTTGAATTGCTTTAATTACTTACGAGTATTGTGATAGAGATTTTGTATATTTTAATTTATTTTTTTTAATTTCGCAAGTTCTCGAAAATTGCTGTAGCGCTACATCTCTTACGATTTTACAGGACAAACAGTAGTTCTAAAAGTTGTGCTAGGTTAAGGTAATGCACTTGGGAAATTATTTATTTGATGCGAGTCGCGGACGGCCGCGACCGCCACAGTAATGCCTACTCGAAGACATTCCATCTTCACGATACCTGTTAACTAAATATCTGGCCGATGTTTGCTGAACTCCAAATTGTAGTGTGGCATAGCGGCGTGGAGCAAGTGCGTGCCCGAGTAAGATATTAGCGTTATTTTTATTTGAATTTGTAATATTGCATATATTTTGTTAATTTATCCACAAAAATACTAATGCAATTAGCCTTAGTGTTATGCAATATTGATTTATGTCCTCCAACTACATGGAAATTTATTGTAAATGACAGTGTAAATCTAATAATAAAAATTCAAAAGTCCACATTTTACTTTTATTTATTTTACTATAACCTGTCCTCCCCGAGTTATGCTCTCAGCAATGAGGCCGACCGACCAACTGATAAAAGGACTAGAAGAACAATCCGTTGCATTTGTGACTTCTGTCCAAGGATCCGATGCAGTGTGACGAGTCCATGGAGTGTGACTAACTTGGAAATCAGTAGGTCGGCGCAGACCTAGGCAGAGCGCACCCATTGTCATTACCAACATTCCATTCTTATAACCTGACTGACTGGACAGATTCACTCTGTTGTTCTTTCCTCAAAATACCATTTCAAACGGCAATCTACATAGTCCTCAAATGATCTGATCAAGATTATGTTCGGATTTTTATATACACTTTGACATTGATGAATTTTATATAAACAATGACATGAACGTTTACTTTGTAAAGTATTATATTATTTTAATTATATGGACATGTTGTGATCCCTCAAGGAAGAAAGCACTGAAGAGCACTTAAACCAGTGTAGCATGGAAGAATTGTAGTTTTTCTATGCCATTGTGTAATAACTTCGGTATTGGCAAAAATGTCACTTAGATCACTCTGGGTTCCAACGTCGTCAATTATGGTTTGGGCGGGAATTCGTGTTGGTGGAAGAACAGACCGTTTGGATCAAAAGCACTATGACCGCTGAAGAATACTGTAACCGGGTGTTAGTACCAATAGTCTACCCCCATCGACTACAAATGGGCCAAGAATTTACGCTCATGCACGACAACGCCCGTCCGCACACAGCGCGAGTGGTGACCAGCTGGCTGCAGGAGCACAACGTATCGGTCTTAGACTGGCCCGCGTAATCACCAGACCAAAACCCCATAGAGCACGCGTGGGACATGCTCCAAAGAAGTGCTTTGAAGGATTTTCCTGTAAACATTGCGACTGAAGAGCAACTTTTTTGGTGTCTTAGCAGGACCTGGAACAATATCCCGCAGCAAGACTTTGATAACTTGATTCAAAGCATGAAAAACCGTTGCAGGACTGTTGTTAACATCATGGGTAGTTTTACTGACTACTGATTATTGGCTTATTCCACAAATCCCCCTGAAAAATCGCCCTTAGAAGGAAAAGTGGAACATATAAAAACCAGTCTAGAATTCACCCCTGATAATCCGGCTTGTTTCACCAATCCCCCTCAGTGGGGAAAACTGAACCCTAATGTAAAAAAATCACTTTCAATGGAATAAGTTTTTTTTTTTTCAATTCTAGTTTTCCCCCTAAGCGGGATTATCAGGGGTGAATTCTAGACTGTTTTTATAGATTCCAATTTTTCTCCTAAGGGGGATTTTAAGGAGGGATTTGTGGAATAAGCTTGATTATTCGCATAATTGCAAAAAACTGAATAATTTCGCTTTTTCTCTTTTTCTTGAAAAACACATTCATCGTTAGTTTTACAATTATTTCACTTTTCGTCTTTATTTAAATAAAAATGTATTTACTTACGCAAAAAATAATGTTTTATTCTGAAGTCTAGCCTGATAAATGGGCTTTATAAAAATATATACATGTTGTATGTTATTTATAACAAATTTTGAGTAAATTGAGAAAATCCATAATATCCATAGACGGTGCTGATGTGTGTACTAAAATAGCGGTGACCACACAGGATTTTTTGAATTACTGTAATGTGCGCCGAAAATATAATTTGTGCGTCTTCAGGTTTTCGAGATATTGCATTTCCTGCTGGAGTAACGTTTTGCAGAATCGTGTAGCTCTCAAAAATTATAAATATTTTCTTAAATCTAATTCTGTCACAAATAAAGAGGTACTCGTATATGTTTATTCTACAGGTGCACATATCATGGTTTTAGAGATACACGATTCTGCAAAACTTTACTCCAGCAGGAAATGCAATATCTCGAAAACCTGAAGACGCACAAAATATATTTTCGGCGCACATTTTTGCACAAATATAAGCTTTCTGCCCATGCAAAATATTTCTCTCCGACCTTTCGTTTAGAATTTTCCTGCTGGAAAAACGTTACTCCAGCAGGAATCGTTTTTTCCGTTTTATTCCAAAACGACAAAACGCACAATTTTTTTATTTGGCGCACATTTACAGTAGATTACGCACTAATTATACGTTCCACTCAATATCACTCTAGGAGACACTTTCCTGCTGGGGTAACGTACACACTATATTTGGCGCACATTTACAGCAGATTACGCACTAATTATACGTTCCACTCAATATCACTCTAGGAGACACTTTCCTGCTGGGGTAACGTACACGATTGTCACGATTTTAACCTAGTGCAATCGAGGCTCAAAAATAAAACAAAAACCAATGGAAGTCAAAAATATTTATTAGGAAGCAATTAATTATATAGACGAGATAAAACCATTTTCCTTATAATTAATGAATATCCTCGTACAGAATTTCACTTATATTTTTGTTTAATAGAGAAGTTTCACTTAATCACGATTTGCGTTTCATTCAGTTCAGTCATACTAACATCTCAGATCAAATACTAACATACTATTTTTCTGTCATACTATGATAATTTTATAGTCTATGCATATTATTTTTAAGCTCAATCAACGCAGGTTTTTCAATAAAACCGAATCCAGCCGCGTGCAATATAAATGTGTAACTTAATGCGAGTAGTGTGGACGGCACATCTTTTCAACGGAAATTGAACACTGAGCTCCATTCGCGTAAACCGAGCGTTACATGATGTTAATACTCATAGTGCCTTCCAAATGCATAATTCGCGTAACATTACACACGTCTGTACAAGATTTTAGTAATACACAGTCAACGAGTCGAGATGGGTTTAGACCAAACGAACGAATGTAAATACAAATTCTCTTTGTGTAAATAGGGAAATACCATTATTTCGGAGTTTTAATCTACTCTTAAATATCGAGAAATGAATACTCTGGTTCGTTCGGTTTGTTTGGTCTAATCGACATCGACCTTAGGTTGACGGTGGATGACTTAAGATTTAGAATCTACACATCGAATCCCTTATATTGGCCCTTATCTTAAAATATGTTAGGTAACATTTTTTAAAGACATATTCACTACAAATAGGTACACACTTAAAATAATTCATTATATGATCTGCTATCATCACAAATGCTCGTGTAAGTACTGACGTTGGAAAATTAGATTGACTTAACTAAAAATAAAAAGCGGTTTAGCAGCCTAGGTCTAAGCGTTTTTTTTTTCAAGTAGGTATTTTTGTTATTTATGTAAATAAACAGCGTTATGAACAGAATCCACTTTTCCACCACAATCGTTATATCGCATTCAAATTTCCTCTTTTCTGCCTTTAAAATGTACTTTTTTATGTCCAACCATAACTGCAGTTGGGTAAATGTTCTAGTTAATAGGGGTTCTCCTAAACTAATAAAGTTAATAGGTACATAAAACCTTACAAAATAGAACTCATTTCTGAATTAAGGGCACACAACTTAACCTGGAATGAATGGTCTAAAATTGCCAATACGCAATGAGCAGGACAAATGACTAAGGGCGTCCTGTTTCTCAGCCCTAGCCGTAGCCCCCAAAGTTAGGTCATATAATTGCCAATAAACGTTTGAACGCGACTGTACGGACAACAGCTTAGGTTTAATACGTCCAATAAAGATGGTCATAGTTAAGTATGAAATCCTCGCATTTTACTTGTTATTCGAATTTGGTGGGATAACCAGCCGTTGTGTACATGTTTTGTTTTTTGTTTATATCTACTTAATACGAACATTTCCAAGCTGAATATTTTCACTATATATTTTTGACTAAACGCACTAATTCTTGGTTTAGACCCACACATCTTGGGTTGAGCCGGTTTCTTGTATTTTACCGTCAAAGTTATGACACCGGCGTTTTGACTTTTAGCAATATTATTCAATAACGCATGCATGTGCACTTTTGAAACTTTTTATGGTTATTAAAAGCGCCAAGAAGGATCGAATACAGTTTTCAGCGAGCTTATACGTTTTCTCATTTAGGCGCTACGATATTTTTCGGGTTTTCAAAAAAGCGCGATTACTTGAAAATTATAAATATTTTCTTAAATCTAATTCTGTCACAAATACGCACAAACAAAGAGGTACTCGTTTATTCTACAGGCGCACATATAATGGTTTCAGAGATACACGATTTTGCAAAACGTTACTCCAGCAGGAAATGCAATATCTCGAAAACCTGAAGACGCACAAATTATATTTTCGGCGCACGTTTTTGCACAAATATAAGCTTTTTGCCCATGCAAAATATTTCTCTCTCCGACCTTTCGTTTAGAATTTTCCTGCTGGAAAAACGTTACTCCAACAGGAATCGTTTTTCCGTTTTATTCCAAAACGACAAAACGCACGAACTTTTTATTTGGCGCACATTTACAGCAGATTACGCACTAATTATACGTTCCACTCATATCACTCTAGGAGACACTTTCCTTCTGGGGTAACGTACACTCTTTAGGCTGGTTTTATAGTCGTGTACAATATGAACGTTAATGCGGTTAGAGTACTGGCTATTTACTTTTTATGGAAAAGAAGGCAACAGCGACTTCGGAGAAGAGTAGTCGATCCTTATAACGCTACAAGGTTACTGAGAGGCGAACACGTAACATATCTTACGGCCGTAGAAGCGCACGAGCGGCGCGTGCTTCGGCAGCGCCAATAAAGCGCGCGTTTCCCGAACGTTCGGCGCTGCTCAAGCGCGCGACTTCGGAACGCAACTCCTGCCCCATACATCGCCGAACGCGTAACAATAAAACTAGCGTTAAAGCTTCTATGTCTACTCTGCGATCCTCAGGCAAAGCAAGAATCTCGTTTTAAAACAGTGAGTTTTGAATCTGAGATTGATGGTCGAGCTTCGTTCTAGAATACGTTATCGACCACATTAAATGGAAGCCAGTGAACATAACTATATTTGAGCAAGTTTAACAAAGGTAAGTAGATAAAAATATTCAATAACTATGTTTCACCCTAAAAATATTTCCTAACTCAATTACTATTTCAAGTTACAATTGTTGGAAGATTTATTTAAGTCTAACATTTAGTTGATTAGACCGATATCGATAAAAGATGGGCTTGGGAATATAACCTACCTATGACATTATAAATATTTTATACAGATACTTCACTATAATATTCTTTTGTGTTTACAATTTTTTTATGATCCATTTTTTAAAGCTAGTTTTTAGTAAATGTTATATTACATAGATGTATTCCATTAAGATAATTAGAGCATTGCACAAGACGGTCCTACACGAATCTAAGACCAATACATTAATAAGAATAACATTCTAGATCTTATTGTTTTTACCTTATTAACAGTCATCAAGGACACAGTCATGAATTAGGCATTCTTTCATTCATCACAATCATCACGTCATGGCCGACCAGGGTCCTTGATAGGCCCCATGCAATAGGTATACTTTCACCACTAACGGGTGATGCTCATTTTAATATTGTTACATAAATGTCATACACAACATATATAAAAATATAGGTACACATAGCCACAAATCAAGCTATACATTTCCAGTTTAGGCTGATCTTGCTTTGTGTAGGATTTCCGTACAATGAGAGGTCAGCTTATACTGGACATATAGCTTGATTTGTGGCCGTGTGTACCTACGTAAATGTGGACTAATATTAATTATTGCAATTACCTAATTGGAGCACGTTAAAAGTTTAATGAATCAATTAGGTGTTCAGAACTCCAGACATAGCCTTTACAGGGAATTCTCACGCCAGAGAAAAACACTGTTCACATATTACAATTGGAGATGGGAATCGACCCTGTGGCCGATATTTACCGTAAAAAACGAGTCACCTTAGGTATCGATATTAGGAAAACTTGTGACTACTATCAAGTGACATTTCCAGGATGTTTGACCGAACATCGCTGCTCGAATGCGAATCCTACCTCCAGAAGTAAAATAAGGCACAAAATAAATTAATAAAAATATACTAAAGTAGTTGAATTCAGAATCTTAGATAATTTACATTCATTCCTAGATGCGAACACTGAGTTTGTGGTTGCGAAACATGATTATTCTAAAATTCTGCATTCAAGTTTAGGCAGTATTCGTCAGATACCCCACATTGGGTATTAGGTAGGACTAGGATGAATATAGCACACTTAAAAACATTTATTAGAAATCTTAAGCTAATATAGACTCTTGTACTCCCCAAAACAAAATCCTAGACCACTAAAGTACGATCTAATAACTCCTGCCCGACATAACGAGTGGTCCAGTATAAAAGCTATGACTAAAAACTTACTCCCCTCATTACATTGAGTTCTTACATTAGTAAACGCAGTTTTTGTATTTCGTAGTTATTTCGACCCCAGATTATACAGAGTATGTATACACCATGTCCCGGAATTAACGCAAACCACCAAACACCCCAATTAGAATATTATGTTACTAGCTGTTGCCCGCGGCTTCGCCCGCGTGGATGTCAATACTTCCCTAGTTGAATCGGATTCTGTCCAGAATTTCATGGGTTTTAATTATTTTGTTTGAAACACGTACACGTTACGTGTATACGTAATTTTTTATTTTTAGTCTCAAGTGTAAATACCGAGTTTCGAGTTAATCGGACCCAAACTTTGACACCCCCAATCCCCTTTGAGGGGTAGTTTTGAAAAACGAATAATGACAGACTTTATTACTTACTCACGAAAGTATTTGTGCCAAGTTTAAAGTTAATTTCATATAAACTATATTCCCTGTTTCCAGCACACCCCGTGGTGGAATTAAAAAAAAATCGTTGCGATGTTTCCATAACTTGACCTAAAAATTATTTATACCAATTTTCGAGTTAATCAGGCCACGGCATCGGCAGTAAAAACCTCTTCTGTAAAATTGACTACCCCTTTTCACCCCGTTGGGGGAAGAGTTTTGAAAAACCCTGATACATGTTTTTCTTTATTTTTGGTCGCAAGTATTTCTACTGAGTTTCAAAGTTAATGGAACTGCGCGTAAAAATTCCTACATAAAACTTTGACTCCCCGCAATCCCCCTAGAGGGATAGTTTTGAAATACTAATAATGAAAAATACTATTACTTAGGCAAGTATTTGTGCCAAGTTTCAAGTTAATCAACCAAATAAATAAGATTTTTCATACAAACTTTCATTCCCTATTTTATCCCCTTAGGGGTGGAATTTTCAAAAATTATTTCTTAGTGCACCCCTAGACCTCATAAGGAACCTACGTGCCAAATTTCTATAAATATCTAATAAATAGGTTCTTATTTTTTTAAATTGTTTATATTCTTTGTACATTCACAAAGTAGAAAAGAATCTATATATACAATTTTGAACGTTGTAGGTCTAGTAGACTGTAGATTTGTTGACAATTTTCTATTTTGTTAAGTACCTGGTACTTGTTGAAAGGCCTACTAATATTTTCAAATAACCGTGTTAATAGGTATCTATTAACACGGTTATTTGAAAATATTGTAAAAGCCAATTATTTTTGAATGAGAAACGACCAATTGGAACCGTGCACGTAGCTTCTGACGTTTCATAAGTTCCCCATGTAGGTTTAAATGTGAAATAAAATATTTTGTTTTGAATGAAAAATCAATCAATCAATCAATCAATCAAAAAATGATATATAAGTTATTGCCTGAAACACAGGTTTAAATTAACCTAGATCGGGCGGGTCGCTACCAAATATTGTAATTCCGAATCATCTATAGTTGCACTTGTAATAACTTATTTTAATTTTAGTTTATTTTCAGGCATTATACTTGTTTGGGAAATCTTATTTTGTCTAGATGTATGTAAAACCTAGAATAAGTTTGTCATTGTGAGGAGTAAATAAAGAATTTTATTATTTATTATTATTA
The DNA here is from genome assembly GCA_947523025.1 of Dryobota labecula. Classification (NCBI taxonomy): domain Eukaryota; kingdom Metazoa; phylum Arthropoda; class Insecta; order Lepidoptera; family Noctuidae; genus Dryobota; species Dryobota labecula. The sequence continues at coordinate 22,016,934 of OX383303.1, forward strand.
TTATTGTTCGGGATCCGACGAAGTGATATTAGGGAAAGGGCAATGACTGTTATTGCCACAGAGCACGGAATCGTCGAGCCAGCAGCGACTATACTGATACCTACTATTCGTGCTCGTACAAGTGCGCTAAGCGCAAGTTTCGGCTGTCACAGGAATTGCCAGTTGTCACGGGGCGGCAGTTTCTATGAGTATTCGGTGACGTCCACTGGTACATTTCGTTTTTATGGTTAGTGTTGACTGTGCTCTGACTATTGCCGTGCTAAAACGCGAATGGTAAAACATCTTTTTCAACCTAAATGCAACAAAAATTACAAAACTTGACAAAACAGCCGTAGCATAAAACACCCAAGTTCTTACAGATCAACGTTATTTAAATTAGATCCAGAATGAGTGGGCAGGTCTTCATGTACCAACAGCGTTCCTATAGGCACCACAGCCTCGTCTCTCTCGCGCAGCTTCCTCATCTCGTTGCGCAGTTTGTCCAGAACTGCGTAGTTTGGCTCGTTGTGGCGAGCCTGGTCTTGTAAGAGGGTGATCTGTTGTTCTTCTAGCTTCTTTTCCTTGCAGCTCTTCACGGAGCGGGAGCCGTATAGACGGAGTAAAGAGCCCCAGGAACGTACGTGGGGGTGTAGAGCCTGAGGAAAGCGGAGGGTTGTGGTTACCTCAAGCCTGCTTTATGCAAAATCTTTTGATCTATTAAACGGTCCTCGGTTAAGAGTTTCCGCTAGCCATATAGAAATATCATGTATCCAGTTTACCAGTACAATATTTTTATCTCATGAAGCGACGCGCGCTTTACTTGTGGTAACCAAGTGTACAAACACGCTGTGAATGTGTCCGTGAAGACGAGTAGCGTCAGCACATAATACTCACATACACACATTTGCGACTTCGCCATTGTCTCGGACAGTACCGAGAGCTCCTGCGCTTACACACACTTTCACCGCGTTTATACACTTAATAACCAAACCACAATCGCGCGTCGCTTCGTGAGATAAAAATACACTATATCATGTATAGACCGGAATAAAGCATTTAGGATCAATATTCTTTCGTACTGACACGAATCACCACACCACCCACTCCCACTCGTATATATGAGGTTTGTGTGGTGTACTCAGGAAACAGTAAGCTGATTATGCTATTGTCCCAAACTATGTAAATGAGAACAGCTCATACAGTAGTATTAATATTTTCAAAATGTACAAGGAATAGTGGAATAGCATACCTTTGCATTAAAAAAAAAACGAATACTTTGAAAATGATAACTTCTACAAGATCAGGATTACTAACCCACAGAATAATTGTTAATTTAACAAATAATAATATTTTGTTTTTTAACGAAATATTTAGAAATATTAGAGAAAAGAGCACACAAATGCTTGGACAGTTAAAACCAATGGGAACAAAGTTACCTGCAGTATAGCTTGCGAGGCGCGTTGCTTGGCCGTCTTCTTGTTCTTGCTGACGACGGTGGCGGTGTGTTTGCCCACCTTCATGGTCAGCTCGATCTTCTGGTACTCCAGCTTCTTCATCTGTACATAAATGTCATTAATTGCATTCCATATAATAAGGCCATATTATGGCACTTCCGCATGTTAAAAGTTTGTTAAACATTGCTGTTGTGGACCGACCAACCTTATTTTTTACTTATTTTGTTAATATAAAGATTTTTTTTTAAAACCATTGACTTGATAGGAAAAACCTATGTGAAACTGAAACGTATAGTAAAGATAAAATATTATCATTTAAAGTCTTTATTTTATTTAGTGTTTTAGAATCTAGTGGCTTCCATCCTCCACAATTGCAGTAACGTCGATCATCTAGAGAACGTTTTATGGCACCTTTAAAGTAAAAACCCATATAAGTACGGTCGCCATTATAATTATTATATTATGACGGCAGTCATTTTGCGGCCGTTATATCACTGCACCGCTTTTTTCAGCACTTGTTTTCTAGTAAAATATTGAGCAGGTCTTGTAACTTGGAGCATAGTATGATCCTCTCTCCCATGCTCAAAAGTTAGTGCATTTACGCACACGATGTACAAAACTCTTACGAGCTTTCTTGTAAGCATGTAGTGATTGTGTTGTTGCGTGTGTGTGATGGAGGGTGCAAAAATAAACATATTTGATTACCTCAGTATGTATATGCCGGTCGCCCGCACCGAAGTTCCTCAGCAGACAGGTGCGCAGTATAGCGTGCGGCGACGGCTCGCAGGTGGCGGCGCAGAACTCCGTGATGCGCGGGTCTTCGATGCCCACGTAGTCGAAGAACTGGCAACACAACTGCTGATACTCGTCAAAGGGGTGCCCACCCAAGGCACCAAGCCGGTAGGCCCGGTTAACTTACGAAAGCCTTAGGCCCTGTCTCACCGTTGACGATGAAGCGACTAGCTATCGACTATTTTCTCACTCAGATCAGCCAAGTGCGTGTCGGACCACGCAGAATGAAGGGATCCGTAGTTGGGATGAAAAAATTTAACATTGTAGTTGAAAAACATGTTCTCCCATTTCAACTGCAAATATAAGTTGGTCGACTATTACTCGTTAACTTGTAAGGCATACTTAGCTGTGATAGTTTTCCTTTTAACTTCGCTACATATACTACTGCCGTGAATTTTTTCACATATCCAAAAACAACCATTTAGCTGGCACTTGACTCTAACAAAAATTAGCACTTTAAAGCTTAATATTACGCAAACGGATACCTGACACCGCAATATTTTTGAACCTATCCAACAATATCCCACTGAATCCCACACTGTGGGATAGACGTGAAAAAAGTTTTATCCCTACTTTACGTGCAAGGGAGGAATCGTACAATTTTTTTTTAAGATTTTATTTTACCGCGTTGTCGGTGTGACTAATATGAATGTATGCCCATACCGAATTACAGCTTTCTGGTACTAAGAGACACGGGGAAACTATAAGAGTTCCTTGTTGACTACGGATCCCTAAAAACGCACAAAAGATTGTAAGTCGCGTGTCAGTAAAAGATATACATATATTAATAGTTACAGGATGACTGTTCACACCAACAACGGCGAGAACTCTGTCAAACAAAGAACGTGTTTAGTTGCTAGCTGTACTCGCTTTTCGCCGCTAATCGCTGGCGGTGGGACAGGTGCTTTGCTTATACTTAGAACCTTGTCATATTATACAATGCAAAATGGCGTCGCACAGTGTTTTATGAAGCCCATTTTTCCGACATCACATTTTTATTAAAATCTAGCTGATAGTAATAATAATTTAAATGCAAGATTTCGTATCCTCATTTAGCTAACATATCTAGTTCTTGAGTAATATTCTTTTTTGAAAATCGACCATTTTCCACCTCGAAATTTAGAAAAAAATAAAAATAATTACACTTTAAACTAAGCATGATACGATATAATGATGTTAGGCATCGATGGCGTCTCTTATGTTGAGTATTTTAGAGCACAAATGAACCTCGTTACTTTGTTAGATCCAGATATATACGTTTTTTTTTTTTTTTTTTTTTGTTTTTTTTTTTTCTTGAAAATTCCGCCAAATTGGGAAAATTTATTTATACTGAAATAATTTTATTATGTTTTATTAGGATTTCCTCTCATTCTAAAACCATCCACAGTATAATAAGTAGATACACTGCACAATCCTCCGAACATAGTCATCATCTGAATCATCTGCAAAGCCTTTTCCCAACTACGTTGGGGTCGGCTTCCAGTCTAACCAGATGCAGCTGAATACCGGTATTTTAAATGGAGCGACTGCCTATCTGACCTCCACAACCCAATTACTGGGTAATACGATACCACTTGGCAAGACTGGTTGTCAGAGTTTCGGGCTTCTGACAAAGATCCACGAATGTTAGCCGGTACCAACGGCTTAACTTGGCCTGGCCTTGAGGGATCTTGGTGTAAAGATTGGTCACCCATTCTCGGATGAACCCCGGCAAGCGTAGCTTAACCTGATCGATCGACCCGTGCGGCTGCCACAAGCCCCTCATCATCCTCATCACCCCATTTTAAGAACATTGTATGGGAGATAAAAGAAAGTTATGATAACTACCTACTATGTGGTTTCCTTTCTTAATGTGCAATTTAATAGGCATAATCAAATAATAGTTGTACCTGGCTGTTATGTTTCTTTATTTATTTATGCGTGAAGCATTTGTATGCTTGAAGTAGACTTGAGAAGGACTCAATGCCTTGGACATTTTCCTTACCAGTCAACCTTTGGGTGATTGTATGGTAATATAAACAATGATAGGTGATATCAAGAACTGAGGAATAAATACTTTTACTCACCATTTTTCCAAGCATTGTGAAATTAAAATGATTATACAGTACGTTAATAAACGATAGTGTTAGTCTCTTTCCAGTTCAGACGAGACAAGAAAGTCTTAACACGAACCGAAAATGCCTGGAAGCTACTGATCCATGAAAGAGCTGATGAAAGGAAACCTACTGTAACTCAAGAAAAAAATTATGGACATGTCAGACTCGTGATCTCAGACTTGGTCTTTGATAAACATTCAAAAGTTCATACTCAAGGTTTGCCAACGTGCGATGGAGCGCCGTATTCCAGGCGTCAAATTAACAGACCATATTCGCAACACCACACTGTGCTCCAAATCACAGATTGTTGACGTTGCTCGAAAAGCCGCAAAGTTAAAGTGGGACCGGGCTGGCCACGTCTGCCGCATGCCCAATGGGCTAAAACTTCAGTACCTACGCGTCCGAAACGTATGGAACGACTGATATTTTTTCTCGATTACGATGTTCGTCCCATGGAGAAAGTTGTTCAGTTTGATGTTCTGTACCACACCTTCAAGTATGACCACACCTTTCTGATACAACCTGTATATCCCTACGTAGGCCGCTAGAACCTGCTTGTAAATCGTCGACGGACCAACTCAGTGTCAGGAGGCAAGGCAATTCTCAGTGTACCTCACGGTTAAAACTAGAGATGGTTCTAGAGAATAATTCTCGGAGCATGGAGAATTTAAAATTGAAATAACTTAAGAGGCAATAAATGTAATTGCCAATACCAAGTTACAGCCAAAAACTTCTTAAATTACAAAATCAAAGACTGTTTTAATACATAAATCCTAATTTAACATTAATACCACACAAGAGAATTTAAGAGAATTTTCTTGGAAATATTCTCGAGAATGTTTTCGCTCGGGAGAATTTAAGTTGTGGATTATTTGGACTTTCATTTCGTAAAACGTTCAGATGAACTCAAAACGATTACTATAAAAATAGATCGATACAATATGAGACATTACATTTTTTAATTCTCGTAATGTCTCTTCCAAAAAGAATATTCTCGAAAACGTAACAGCGAACTTCTCGCTAGGAGAATATTCTCGGGAATTTACTCGCTAGTAGAACTGGTACTTACAGTGAAGTCTGGTTCGTTCTGGTCGCTGGAGGGCGCGTGGTGCGGCGCATGCGCGTCCAGCTCGTCCTTCATCTCGGGGATGAGGATGTGGATGGAGTTGCGCGCGGCCGCGGACTTGGCCTGCCGCTTGCTGGAGCCGTGGCCCACGCCGTACTGCATGCCGCCGATGAACACGGTCGCTTGGTAGGGCGTGGAGGCGTTCTCTGCGGCCCAAAGAGATGGCAATGCATCTCAGACCAAAAGCATTCTTACTATCTAACCAATCAGAACGAGGAAGTTGCCCATTTCAAAGAGATGTTTTATCATCTCCGCTGAATGCGAGAAACAGAACCGGTCGATGTTGCGACGCTTGGGGGAGTCACATAACCAGCAGGGCGTCTTTCTGCTGAAATGATGATCGTCTCAGATCATATCCTGCACCCAGAAGGCCTCGATGATTGCTGATGAGGACGCGGTCCTTTTCGCGGAATACTAGGCCAACAAATATAATATATGCTGGGGAGTTTGTTGCGCCACTTCTTCCCAGCTAAAGCACTAGGAAGTGGTGATGGGCGGGCGTTTTGGGGACTGTTTTATATAATTTTGACGTTCGAAAAGTGCTGATTCTCAGCTTAATTTGAATAAATGAAATTTTGATTTTGAATCGTCGCAGGAATCCGCCGGATGCAGGAGGCACGGAACGAATTGTTGCGACAATACTTAGTAGAGGCTTAGCTCCAACGTCTTTTGGCTGACTGATAATGATAAAGCTCATACTAACTAGGGGTCTAAAGTGAGCAAGCCTTACCAAGCTGCCTAAACTCGTAGACAGGTTGTTTCTGCAGCGCGCGGCGCACATACTCGTGGAACACTGAGAGGTAGCTGCGCCCGTTCATGTTCATAACCCAGTCGCGCTTGTTCGTCTTGCCTGCTGTAACAATACACAACACATTTAGATAGGCCAATGTCCGATTTCTGAGGTATACAAGAGAAAAAAAGAGTTTATTTATTTGATAGTGCTATTGGTTCGGCATCTTGAATCCTGGGCACATTGTTTCTGAAGAGCTTCCAAATTTATATTTTTTAGAATCAATGTTTTTTAGGGTTCCGTAGTAAACAAGGAACCCTTATAGTTTCGCCATGTCCGACCGTCTGTCCGCGGTTTAGCTCAGAGACTCTTGGGAGACTCTTGGTACTAGAAAGCTGTAATTTAGTATAGGTATACATATTAATCAATCAATCTTTGCACAATCTGTGCTCAATCTTTGTCCACTTTTAAAATTTTGGTTAAAAATCACTTCCTCTCTCCTTAAACATCATCATTACTTAAAGTTCCTTGCTCTTGTATCATGTTTAATAGTGTATATATATATATATATATTTATATGGATAAGTATCTATATGCTTTGTGTATATGTATTTATTGTATATATGTAAGTGGTACACCACTAAATACCTGCAGTATTGTCTCTCCTTCTACTTTTTGATCCATCCAAAGGTTGTCTGTAAAAGATCGCTTTTAGCGATAAGACCGCCCATTGTGACACCCTATGTAACAGTTCTACATTTATATCTGTAATTTTTATGGTGTACATAATAAAGAGTATTCTATTCTATTCTATTCTATTAATCACGCCGACAAAGTGGTAAAATAATATTTTTTTAGGGTACCTCCCCTAGACGTAAAGTAAGGATGATATATTTTTTTCTCGTCTATCCCATGGTGTGGAGTATCGTTGGATAGGCCGTTCAAAAATATTAGGGATCCGTTTGCGTAATATTAAGCTTTAAAGCGCTATTTTTTGAGTCAAATGTGTGTCCCCCATATGTGAAAAAGTTCACAGCAGTAGTAGGTATATATAACGAAGATAAAAGGAAAACTATCACAGCTAGATAAGTAGGCGTCACAAGTTACCGAGTAATAGTCGACCAACTTACATTAACAGTTAAAAAAATGTTCTTCCATACGGAATGTATGTGAGAACATATTTTTCAATTACAAGTTAAGTTTATTCTTGGGATAAATTCATATCAACTACGGAACCCTTCATTGTGCGTGGTCCGACACGCACTTGGCTGGTTTTTTTGTTTGTTTTCCGCTTCTGGGCAAATACCTCCCCTTTTTCCTTCCTTATTGATTAACTATTAACTTTAGAAATTGATTGAGTCGTAAGGGTAACATTTGAAACAATTTTTATTTTAATCTTGTCCTTACGCTAACGTTTAACGTGTGTAATAAGACTGAATGGCAAGACAAAATAGATGCATCTACAAAGGTTCCATACCACACTGCGTTATGTATGGAACTTACCAGCATTCTCTTCGCCCGGGGCAGTCGGTTGAGCAGGAATGGTGATCAGTTTGGTGCCCTCAGGCAATGTGGGGTATTGAAGAGTCTTCCTCGCCTTGGTGTATTTACGGCGGTCAGCCCAGCGTCTATGAAGAATATTATATAGTACTAAAATCAAGGCTCTAACTGAAAAGTTTACACAAATAATACTCAATAATTTATTTCATTCTACAATCTGTACTTAGGTATAACTAAAAAAAAACTATGAGATCATTACGGATCCTGTCGGGCACCGCAAAATAGTAGGAGAAAGGCAGCTTTAAGACGTCACTTATCTATATTTATAAGTTTTTTTTTCTAATATGTATGAATTTTCAAATAAATATAGTTCTGTACTAATACATACATACAAACATATAAACTCACGCCTTTTTCCTATGGTGGCAGGCAGACACTATAGAATGCCACCTGCTACGATCCTTACATCATCATCTTTTCATTATGTTCTATCTTTCTTTTACTAATAATTATTAGAGAATATACCGGGTGGATTTTTGAGATGGGTCAGTAAAGGCAGGTACATAAACTGCTGTAGCTAAAGGAAAACGATTTAGGAGACTGTCCTTATTTTTTTGAGAAATTTTGATCCCCATTCACAGATTTTGAAAAAAGTGTAGTCTGCACAAAAATGGGCATATTTACAAAAACTTTTTTTGATGCCAATCGATCCAATTTCATAAAAGGATCATAAAGCTCTATCGGACCAACTAAGGTTTGAGTACTAGAAAAGGCAGAAAACCAAAAAAACTTTTCTCATACATTTCGTAGGAAATGAGATTCACAACTTACTTTTTTTACTATGGATAGACTGGCCGCAACAATAAAAACTGGCCAATAGGCAACAAAAAAACTTCAGATTTCGAAAGAAAACGTGTTATCATTTTATTTACTTTGAGAAAAGAATTATTTTATTTATTTTATTGGTCCGATAGTTTTTTGATCCCTATATGAAACAGGATCAAAATCATAATTTCTCAAAAAGTTAACGACAGTCTCCTAAGACCGTTTTCCTGTAGCTACAGCGGTAAGGTTACCTGCCCTTACTGCCAAATCTCAAAAATCCACCCTGTAATTGCAGTTGAAATGTATGAGAGAACATGTTTTTCAACTACAATGTTAACAATGTTAAGTTTGTTCTTGGGATAAACGCATCCCAACAATTCCCCTTCATTGTGCGTAGTCCGACACGCACTTCGCCGGGTTTCATGATTAAAAGTTGAGGATCAACAGAGACGTCGATTAGGGACGTTAACGGGTTAATGGACTTTATTTCTTCCGTCTTTGAAATGAAGAATGCTACAATCTGTCAAGTAAATGTAGGTAGCTCAATGATCGCTATTGGCATTCCAAAACGCAAAAACTGTAGTGTACATTTTGATGGAAAAACGAGCCGCGAACTGTCTCGTCTGCGTACGTTCCAAGCCAGTAACACTCACTTGAAATGCATGATATTTACAGTCTTGAACTTGAACAGCCTCCTGCAATACTCGTTGATCTGCTCAGCGGTTAAATGCTGCGTCTTCCAGCTTGTGTTGATGGTCTCGACCCTCGGCGGAGGCATGACAATGCCCCCCGGCAGTACCACTGGCTGCCGAGCCAGCGACATTTCCTCGTCTCTATTAGTTTCTTTGATAACCGCGCCCTCATTCGTGCTAGCGGTTTCATCGTCTCCACCAGCCATGTCTTCTGGCTTGTTTTCAAGTGATGTCTTATGCTTCTCAACAGCTGATTCTTCATTATTTTCAACGCTCAATTCTTCATTTTCATTAACTTTCGTTTCTTCCGCTTGGCCTCCAGCTTTGCCGTTAACAAACGGACACATCATTTTATTCTCAGAAACTTCTTCTTTAATCGACGTATCTTCATGGTTAGACTCTGTAATCTCACCAGTGACGACATTACAATCCGGGCTGTTCCTATTGTTCTCGGATTTTACGTCTGAGTTGATGACCCAGTTGCCGGAACGGATCTGTTCAGCGATTCGCTTGTCGATCTCTTTCTGCTTGTTTTCCTCTTCAAGAGCACGGCGGTACGCAAAGCATGGAATGGCGCTTATTGGTATTTCGTGGCGCTGCAAATAAATGGTCGGTTACAAATGTTATAATCTGATAATCTAACTTTCTGAAGTATTTTATAAGAGATCTGACGACCGCGAAAGGAAAATGTAATTGAATGCGCGTTGGAAGTCCTTAGTCAGCAAAGGTTTGCAAATAATGTGTAAAGACTGGTACCATTTTTGGCCCTTGACCATCAGCAGTACCTTTATATTTGAATGTTTCTTTATTTTAGTTTCCCGTCTCTGTTGAGAGTACATTAATAGTATATAAATAAAATAATTTGCAACTTATCTAACTTTTATCGTCCTTTGACCTTATCTACCTTTGAAAACCCCTAAATCTTTTGTTCCTGCTAAGCAAACTTACCCTCGTATTTCCTTTGCCGAGGAAGTAAGGCTTGGAGAGCGTGCAGACCCTGGACGCGCGGTGCATGTAGATGGGCATGCCGCTAATGTGGCGGACCATGATCCAGTCCAGGGGCAGGACTTCGAAGTGGTTCACGCCTTTCTCTGTAGAGCAGGAAGGTAACGTAGACATACCATAGTTGCTAACAAATGTACAGCATGGTTGCTTCGAAGGTTCGTTATACGATTGATTTAATGATATCATTGTACATGCTATACAGTGTGTAAGGGTAGACACCGTTGTCACTTAAACCATGGGTACTTAACTTAAATATAAAAATATTTGAGAGTGAAAAAAAAAAAATCTTGTTCTTAAAAAGATTTTTATCCGACACCGTCCGCAAATTCATGGATATGCGCCCGAGTGTACGTAATCACTGTCGATCGAACGATCGCCGCCCGTCCTACCTACCTACACAACGCACGCTTTATTCATGTCTTACGGAACGAAGAGGCACATTCTCCAACATCCTGTCGAATACATGCCGTAAAATAACCATGTACGATTGTGCATTTAAATGACCGTCAGTAAAATAGGGTCCAAGTTTACCATCCAGAATGCCTGCCCACACGAAAATTATTCTGCCTTATTCGGTGTTCATTTACTTGGCTCCAGTAATGTTCATTATGAACATTGTAAATGCAAAATAGAAATGTTATCGAAGTTATCGATAAGCCACTGGGAAAATACCATCCGCGGTATGTGATCGTTGTCATTTAATTCTTGGACCGGTTTAAAATGATACGGATGTTCACGATCGATGTGGAGAAGTCTCCATACTGTCCAGTGGGAAACATTGAAAACACGTGACGCCCTCCTAGTACTTCCCTCTGGGTGCTCCCCACAAATGTCAGAATTAAAAATTGTCAATAGAAAATGGCCGATACGTTTTGCAATTTGCGTGTGCGCAAAATTGTTTACGTGTTGTTCATCTGTTTTCTTTGCTGCTAATACGTTGAGTTGAGCCTCTGTCTGCTGCTCCGTAAAGGCTTGAAGAGTAAGTACATCATCAGATTCGTCAGTACGTCCTTGCGTTGAGTGTTTCCGTGGGGCGAAGGCTGACTGAATTCTGTGTGTTTGCGATATTTGGACGCTATTAGTTAAGTTTTGCGGTATTGGACGCTATTAGTTAAGTGTTGTTGTGTGTTCACACCGCCAAAAATGGTTTTAAATCAATCAATCTATAACTATGGGAAATATCAAAAGCAACCAAATGAAAATGAAGGGTAGGGTAGGTATGTATAGTATGGTTAGTTACGGAACATGAAATCCAGATGGCGCTACTTGTGACAGGTTGGCATAAAAGTCCTGTGAGATAGCACTATATACCAGTATTATAAGGTGCTCTGTGGCAACATCGCTGTAAACTGTAGGTCCTTCCTGTTCTTTCTGAAGTTTTAACAAGGGGCAATTTTAAGAACAAAATACCTACCTTCTAGAACGATCTTCTGTCTCGTGATATAAGCCTTTTCCTTCAGCTTGGGAGCTCCTTTGAAGTCGTCCGGGAGATCCTCATCCAGCATTTTCTCGATTTCCTCCTCTGGGAGACCTTTGAATACATCTATGAGTTTTACTAGCCTATCATAATAATTAAACTTAATTACGATAGCATTTTTGTAATTAACTAGAAAAAACGTTTTGGGATCGAAAGTTTCGATCATCCAAGAATCTGAAAGATAGGATGCTTTGAAAATAAAGTGAATGGCAGAAAATTTCATTGATACTACACCTGCATCTCGTATTTAGGAGGATTAGAGCTTTGCGGTATATTTAAAATACAATGATTATAAAACATTATACTCCCTGATATTCAAGCACAGGATTGCATGTAAGTTTTTAAGAAGAAACAGTGATTAATCATTATAAATGGATGAGAATGGGATATTTAATAACAAATAGTTGCATTTAATCAGTAGTTTATAACTTTATTCTGGTTAAACAAACTTTTGACATTCGAAATTGTCTATTATGTGCTAATTGAAAGAAATGATTTGACTAAGACACAGAGAACTTTTATTAAAAAAAAAAAATTGTTACAGCCCGCATAGTTTCTGTGTGCCCAGTGACTAAGTGTCCCATAAGCCTAGCTTCACAGCAGCACTACATAATAATATACCCCATAGGCCCATAGGCAGAATAACCTTTTCTGATTATTGCTAAATTATCACTGACACATTTAATATGACTTACTAAAGGTATTTGATTCACTGAATGACCCACCAAGGCTTCCCCATTTTAATGGGGAAGTAAATCAAATTATTATTTTAAATCGAAGTAAATCAAATTATTATTGTAAATCAAAGTAAATCAAATTATTATTGTATTTCCATTTGTTAACTGTCTGGATTATTATTAATTCAAAAGTGCCTGTAAATGGTTTAATTTTAATAAATGATTTGAGTTTGAGGTACATAGTTACAAGTTAAATTGAACAAACAAAATAAGACAGTCATATCATGCAAGAAGGAATAAACTCAAAGACACAACTACCGTCAGAGCTATCTGATTCTTCTTCATTGCTGTCTTCATCATTGGACTTCACTTCGTCCAGCACCTTGAACTCCTTCAGCCTCTCCAGCTCGTCAGGATTTACGAAGTTACCGTAACTATCTTCACTACCAAATTTATCGTCTCCATTGTCAACATCATTGTCTATAGCCAAGGCAATACTACATGAGGCTTCACCATTGTTTATGACAGGACTACATGCTGCTTCCTCATTGTTTATGGCTGTACTACATGACGCTTCCCCATTGTTTATGGCTGGACTACATGACGTTTCACCATTGTTAAGCCTTTGCTTTTTAGCAGCTGGCAACTCCAGTTGGACTTCTTCACTCATGTTATTCTATCTAAAAAAAAGTTTTAAGTTTAAAATACTAGTAAGGTATAGATGAGTGAAGCCAGGATGCTTCCTAAGTATGTAAATATTGAATGATCTATGACTTATAAGATTTTAATGTTAGTACAATATGTAACTTCAATTATATTCTGATATAATTCTCGTTCAATATTATTATCAAGTAATTAATTACTTAACTACAGAATTACAATAATCTTTGCTTAAGCAAAGGTTATTAAAATTTATATTGAGACTGTGAAAAAGGATAAAACTTATTAAATCAGTTACAAGTTACACCTGGCTTAACTCATCCATACACAACAATTGCCAAATTATGATACATAAATAATTATTACACCAAAATCTACTAAGTAACTGCAAATACTCAATAAGTAGTCATTTAATGTAACATCTTGCAAACCATGTGTGTGTATACTCATGTTTTGGACAAATAAATGATCTTATGTTATCTAACAAACAACCAGATAGTGCTGCAAATACCGTGGAGGACTGTAATGGCAGACATTGTTACCAAAACAAAAACTGCTTATGTAAATTTATTACCTTTCATGGCACAGAAAGTATTGATTAAATATTACTCTACTTTTGAAAATGAGGACACATCTTTAATATGGGTTCATCGAACTGTGGAATAGTTTAAAAGGAATTGCATGAATTATATGTCAAAGTACCATAATATTAAAATAACAGTATTTCTGCAATAATATTGTCAACAAACACCTGCAGGCTTTTACCTTTGAGGTTATTCACATAAACTAAGCCCAAAAGTTGTTGTAAGATCGTCCACAACTAGCGATGGCACTTAAAATCCAATGTGCAACAACAGTTGGATTTCAACCATCGCTCGATGTAAACTTTCGATTCTGTGACCGCGTGTAAGGCGAGCGCTACGGCGCGAAGATGTGGCAGAGTTGCGACAGACTAGGGGCTCTGAACATTTATACAGAGTCTAGTCTGTAGCAAAACCGCTTTAAACACCCGCAGGATATCACCGCGGGCAGCGCTGCTAATGAATTCCTGTGTTCTCTGCAAAGACAACTTGAGACTTGTGTCTTGCAAATCGGTCAAATCCAATATCATTTATCACTTTCAAGGGCTACGCACTGCAAGCCAGTCAAATACAAGATATACTTTAGGAGGTAATAACTAGAATATCATTGAAACTTGACCGTTTTGCAAGTTTTCAATAAATTGTTTTACTTACGTGACCACTCATGCACTCAAAATAATGAAAATAGGTATAAAATTAATTTCGTATAGGTATATGTTTTCGCCAATTCTGCGACTGCTTAATTTAAAACCTAGTAACAATGTACGTTGAATAGCTTCAAAATATGAATAGAATTGAATTATTTTAACAATGTTACATTTTTCACTCACACCGCAGCACAGACCACACCGCAGCCTTGTTTGACGATTTGACCAAGATTTGACTCGATTACTGGTTTACGTTCCGTTTGCATTGTTACTTTACCAAGTTTACCACTTGTTACTTAGCGCTTGAACTCCGCTAACAAAAAGTTATTCATCAATTTCTTAAAAACATTATTATAATTAAATAAACAATAAATTATGCAATCAGGCACTATTATAATAAATTAGAAACTTCGGTTGTAGTTTCAAGATGAATAAAAAAAACTAACTCTGTAAAGTGACAAGTAGCTATGTGAAATGAAACGTAATTACAAGAATCGGAAATAGTGTTTCCACACGAAAAATCAATGGTGTCTGGCGGTAAAAATCGGTTAAAATGGAGGAATTTCCAGTTTCTGTCTAAGTAGGCCTGCAATTAATTATTTTGAAAATAGATTGTAATGTAATACGTAATCAACCAAAAAAAAGCGAAGCGTCAGTGTACCCCGCGAAATTCAAATTTTCTTACGTTTTTTTGCAATTTGCAGGTCATTGTATGTTTGGTCGGGGTCGTATCAAATATTTATTTATGGAATTATAATCAGAAAAATCACCAATACAACTCTCTAAGTGCATATAATCCTATTGAATGACTATTTCATGAAATCTGACTTTTAGGATTATTAGTTTATTACTGATTCTAATAATATTATAATTCTTCAATACACATTTGTTACGGTTGCGAATCATACTTAAATCATCAGGGCCGGATTTAAAATTGGAGGCCCTGGGGCAACCAAGAAGTGGAGGCCCCGATTTTTTGTTTAAAGGTGGTAAAATATAAAATATATTTTTCACTCCTCTTGCTCAAAAAGGCCGTCATTGTATCGTACCAGACTGAGGAAAAAATACCATATTTACCTCTAGGGGAAAAAGTGGTTTTTTTTCTTCTGTTTTTTGAAAATGGAACTAGAAGCGACGATCTCTTCGGTAGAAGGCACGCATTCCGTTGTTGCGGCAACAGAAGAAAAAAAAAAAGACGTTGGCGAGAATTCTTTAGAATTTATCTCTAATTTGCAAATTGAATTAGTGGCCGTAATTTATTTTTAATATTGTATTGGATTCTTTTATTTTCTCGCAACCGTAGTGAAAAGTGAGTGTAACACACGGCGCTAAAAACCCATATAACTCGGTTTCTATTTACTCCCTCGCTGTAATTTTAGCCCCTATTATGTAACACTCTACTATAAAAAGGTACCATGTGAATGTGAACTTTTTTTTCTTTGATGGACACAAAAAGGAAGTATTATTTTTTCTTATCTATAAAAAAAGACAAATTGTAGAGGCCCCTTCATTGTGGAGGCCCGGAGCTAGAGCCCTTGTTGCCCTGCCCTAAATCCGGCCCTGTTAATCATCATAATTATACCAAGACAATGAGCTGCAAATTGTAAAAATCGTAACAACATTTGAGTTTCGCCTACCTGGGCTATTTGGGCTACCTTAGCACTTCCCACTTAATATACGGTGGCCAGCACATCAACCTACACGAAAACGGTGCCGATTCCCTTGTTCACAAACTAAACTAAATTTAAGTTCAGTGCATCTTTTCTTTCTATTTCATTAAGAAAAGGACAGAAGATCAATTTTAGTTTAGTCCTGTCAAATTAATCAGCGCTTGTCACTACTCCTAAGTTTAGACGTGATTAAAACTTGTCTACTAAAATTACGTCAATTTATGTCAAGCGCTGATTAACAACAGGACTAAACTAAAATTTAGTTTAGTTTGCAAGTCAAGTTTCTCCAAACGATTTTAAACTTTAATTTAAACATTCAAGCAATTTGTCAAATATTTGCCATTATAGTGCCATAAAGAATAATATTCATGGAAACAACTGGCAAATTGGCCCTGTTTAAGGAATCGTATCCATCCATGTAAAAATAGGGAAAAACTCAACGAAAGGCAGAAACACTTGGAGGACATCATGATAGCGGAGAGTCCCGCCCGAATCAATCAATAGTAGGAATGAAGGGAAAAAGGAAGGGGTGATGAGATGCAGAGATGCATCTCTGTCTAACTACGGTGCAGTTGATAACCACACGCCTTCACACTAGCAATGGCATATTCTATAGCAGGTATACCATACCTGAATATCGATTGATATGGTTAGCTGCGAGATGACAGTTATCTAGGTAGTAGTAGTAAACTGCCATGAATACTCCGATATAAAAACGCTGTCTTAAGTCAGATTGTTACCATGGACCGATGGTCGTGGTTTACGGCTATTGTCCTTTATTAAGTATGCTTGTAGGTAACTGATGCCTTTTCTCTCAGTTATCTCCTAACAGAGGTACTCGTATTACCACTTCATCAAATGATTGATGAAGTGGTATGATAAAGGCGGATGTATGGAGGGATCGTAGGTAGTCTGTAAATGGGACTCGTGGGGTTGCCCACGAGAAAAAGTTGTGGCAAATTTAATATATGTAGGTTACAAGAAAGGATAGATATAAAAGGTTTTTTGAAATAGTGCTGATCCACCATTGCATGTAACGTAGGTACATACAATACCTACTAAGGTCAGTCCTAAGGTTGTGGAGGTTCCAGCGGGATTGTCCGAAAGCGGTACCGCTGCCCCGGAACATAAAGGGCAAAGGAAGGAACACGGGTGGGTTTTAGTCAGTAAGAGTCGGACACTCCCTTCTGCTCTACCCAGAGCGGGGGAGGGGTCATTTGATGATTACACATACGCAAAAAAAAAAAAAAAAAAGTTGTGGAGTTAAGATAGGTAGACTATCGGCGATGTTGCGATTGTTCTTGAACTGTCGTTTCGCAATCGTATAACCAAGATCTGCAAAAAGGCATTTAGAAACTTGGGGTTGTTCTGAGGCAGAGCATCACAGCCATCAAAGTCCTGTATGACGCATTAGTCAGGAGTCATCTGGAACATAATGCTGTCATATGGGCTCCACATGAGGCTAAGTACTCAATTATGTTGGAGCGAGTCCAGAACAAATTCACGCGCCACCTGTACAACAAACTTTATGGGGTATACCCATTTTACATTTTGATGTACCTACCCCACTTTATTCGTACTGGGTATGGTGGGTTACAATCAACTTGGGGTACGACGGGAATTTGCACTGGTGTTGTATATGGTGAAACTGCTCCGAGGCATAGAGCACAACCCGACAGTGCTGCAGCGGTTGCACTTGTAAGTTAGTACGTACCCGACCGTCGTTGTGTGGAGGAGGCGGCCCCCGCCACTGCTGGCTGTACCATCAGTCAGGACCATTTTGCTGAATTAGCATGAATTTGCTGGCCAAAACCCCTCTGACTCGAGCAATTCACACCATCAATTATATTCAGGTCGAAATTGATATATTATGATCTTGAGATGTATTTTGTCCTTTCATTTTATGTGTGACTTGACTATCGCATTAGGTTAAGACCTGTAATGATAGCTATATTATGGCATTTCAATAAATAAATAATTGTGGAGTCGGCTCCCAATCTAAAAAACGGTTTTTAGGTTCTGCTTTAGTTGGGAGGAGGACGGCTAGGCAGATAATGATTCAATGTAGTCTGTGGATTCAATCTTGTTGTTGGTTTAACTCAAACTGGCGTTTGGGTTGAAATGAATGGCCAGTGTTGCCGTTCTACAATATTTAAAGTACCTAGATCTGAAAAATTCCACTAGATACGGGAAAAATTATTTGCTAGGAATCCGCTAGATATCCCTAGATTATGCACGTCACCGGTCGCCAGTCTAGTCTACCTTTCTGCTTGTTTGGTGTGTGAAAGTATATCTACCTTTTCACTAAAACTAATAATTTAACAAAAATAAACAAATATTTACTAAACAAATTTAAACAGTCAGTAAACAGTTATATAATTCAACCTCTTAAATTCACTTAAAAAAAATATTTGTAGAATTTGCTAGGCACTTATATATAAATTTTAAAATGAAATACGAAGTCATCCAGATTTTCAATGATATCCGTATTTTTGTCTCACTCATTCTTAATCTTGATGAGTGAGAAAGGCAACAAACGAACTAATTTTTATTGACTACAGTTCATTTTTTTTTTAAATGTCGCAGCATCATGCTGAGATAGGAGCCTTTTGGCCCCGTACAGGTTTTGTTTTCATTTTACTTTTGTTTTTATTTGTGTTACTATGAGTGTGTTTAGTTTAAAATGTGAACTTCCTGTATGAGTCCCAATAAATACTTTTTCTTTCTTTCTTTCTTTCTTTCATTTATAGTAGGAGAATTCCCGTTCAGTCTGATTCTATAGTACCTATGTATTACCAGCGCGAGCGCTAGACTTGAAAATCGGACATACGGATATAATTTACTTAATTTTTATTTGGTAAGTCATGATTTTTATTTCTGAAAAAAGGCGCCTACTCTAAGTCAGCCCCGGATCTAGAATTTTTTCGAGGCGGGGCAAAACTGCCGTTTGCCGCAGTGTTGCCAGTGTCAGATAGTCAAATATAACACGAGACAGCTCAAAAAGTAACATTTTTACGAGAAAAGTAAATTACCTTATTTTTGTAGAAAACGACACTAATACATATGACACTTTACTAAATAAAATTTAATAAAAATCTGGCCCAATAGCTAAGCGAAAGAATCATTATAATTGTTGATCGAATAATTGACTGGTGAGTGATCCTGATCTATCTTAATCAATTTTTTTTTTAACTTCATCATAACCAATTATTGAGATAGGCAGGGTAGCTAATTCGAACTGGAACCTTGGGCGCATTAGCGAAGAGATCGATACCTATAGATAAACAAAATCAAATTATAGGCTACGCCGCGCGCCGGCCGGTACTCAGCCCACTCTAGTTCCAGTACTAGTTCTAGTATTGTTAGCACACACGTAGATAACGAACAAACCAATAACTTTTAACTTTGGTTTACCTAATTGAATCTTGTGAACAATGAGGTTATCCTTTAAAAGATCATTGCTTGTGAATCACGGAGCTGGATCCAAACAAAATACAAAACCACAATAATATAATAGTACTGACCAGTGTTGCAAGTCAAAAATAAAAAAACGGTAGATTTTCCAGCCAAAAATCGGGAGAAATCGGGAGGTTTAAAAAAAATAAAATAAATGTATTTTGCGCTCTAATTACTTTATTAAAAAGAAACATACATAGGTACATTTTAAGATTTTTAGGTTCAGTGATCCTCATACCATTTCTTGGTAGAATTTTTTTCGAAAATTTTATTTTCTATATTAAAATTATAACAAGTTTGGTTGTTTTCTGTTATAACTCGTTTGGTGTGTAGGAGACCTATTATCGATTCCGTGGATAGTTTGTTGCGTTGTTTAGTTTTCATTAAATTTATTGAAGAGAAAATTCTTTCCACGTTGGCAGATGAGTGTGGCAAACATAGTATTTTAAAAACAAAAGAACAAATGTTTTCAAATATGAGTGTACCATCACCATACTTCATGCTGCCAATGCTCGCCCAAAATTCTTCAGTTTTTTCACTAAACGACGCAATTTCTTTCGTTTTCCGAAGCAATCGCCATTCTGTGTCAATACTTTGATAATTATTGTTGTCTATTAAATTTGGGAATTGTCTACATATTGGTACTATTGATGACAGATCACCTTTTTTTACATTTTCCGGAGAGAAAGCTCCCAAATCTTTTAAAGGGTTATTGCTAATTGGGAACCTTTGTATGATTTGATCACAAGCTTCAATAAAGAATTGAATGCATCTCGTTTGGAATAAGTGGATTTGTTCAGAAGTCAATCTTTTATCTGTAAGCAAAGTATTAATGGCATTTGCTCCGTAATATACATCTTCTATAAGTAGAAAATTACGTGGGTTTTTATAATCAATGCTTTCGAGATTGTTTTTTTCTAAATATTCTTTTTTCAGAAAACAATCAAACAAAGTTCTTAAACTAACACAAACTTGGGAATACAAAACGTGTACTCTTGCTGATTCAGATTGCATTTCTCGATTTAATTTATTGAAAATAGGTAAAACAAAGTCTAAAAATTGAAGAAAGAGTAACGTTAATGGATCGTTTAATTTGTGTAATATATTTGTAGCTGTTGCAATATCGTCATTTAGCGACGCATCAATGAAATATAATTTCAAAGCTTGATATTGCTCCAAAATTCTTGATATAGCTGCGTGTACTGACAGCCACCTCGTCTGACAAGGATGTAATAATTTATGTATTTTTAAATTACAAAATAATTGAAATTCTTTAAATTCAGCTGATCTTTTGGGACTAGAAGAAAAATAATTGTATATTTCCCTTACAACTTCTTCAATAAACCGAGGTATTTTGTTGCAAGCGTAGGACGCACACAAATGGAATGAATGACATATACATTTCATTATAAATAAATGTTGTACATCAGCTTTTAGTAACGTCATTACTGAATGATTACGTCCCATCATAACACTTGCACCATCAGAAGCAAAACCTATGAGATTTTGTCGAAATGGAACGCCATGTTGTTCAAAAAAGTCTACAATGCTTTTATGTAACGTAGTTGCGTCTGCAGTCACAACAGGGATAAGCCCAAAAAAATAATCTCCTACATGATTTTTTTTGACATATCTAACGACGAGACAAAGATGTTTGGTGGTACTCCTATCGGTGGACTCGTCAATTATAAGTGAGAACTTAACCTGTCGTAGATCTTCGCAGAGAGTATGAAAGCTTTCTTGTCCGATTACGTTATTTACGACAGCTTGAATCCTGGGGCGAGAACACTTCATATTTTCAGCTACTTTTGAATCTGGACAAATCTTCTGTATTAACTTGCCTAGATGGTCAGTTATCGCATATGGCAAGTTGTGTTCAGCGACAAAGCCGGCAATCCGAATTTCACCTGAAACAATTAAATAATGCAATGAGATGAAATAGTTTAAATGTTTTTGTTTAAAAACAACTTGCAAATCTATACCAAGTATATATGTAGTCAAAAACACTTCTATCCATTAAACATAGACCTGATAAAAATTGACAGAGTTGAACAATTTTTTTTAAATTAAGTATGTACATTGTCATAATAATATATTTTGTTATTTACCTTCCCTCACTTGATGTTTAAATTGGATCACTTCTCGATTCACAAAATTGGTCATCTTAGGTTGATCCGCAATGCATTTTATACTTTTGATGTGAAGTTGGGAAGCGGCATGTCTTTTAACAGCGTCGAAGCCAGAAGAAATATTAATATCTTTATTACAACTTTTGCAATGTGCGTAGTTTTTTTCTTTCAAACTTTTTTTAAGCCAATTAGAGCATTCTGGTCGTGATTCCCATTCCACTTTATAATTTTGGGCATATTTTTTACGTTTAGCTCCAGTACTAGTGCTTGGGGTATTCGTATTTCCATCCGAATCATCGCTATCGGACATTGTAAATAAATGGAAGGTAAAGCACAACAAAACCAGTACACTTGCGAACGGACGAAACGATAATAAAGTGTAAAAAAACATCTCAGTACATTCACCAAACAACTCGAACTTAAACATTTATTTTTAGGGAATTTCCCCCATACACTCACCAAACAATAATGAACCTTATTTCAAAGGCATTTCGATCTTATATATTTTATGTATACTGCGGTATTGAAAGGACGTGCGAGAAGTTTTGGGGAATCCCATTGAATTGTTTTAGTGTTACCAGGTATATTTTAGTGTTGTCGGCTTAATAATATTTTTGCCACCATAATAATAAAAAACAAAAACAAAAAAAGCAAAACTGAAATTCGGGAGATTTGGTCGTGAAATCGGGATATCGGGAGGGAAGAGCCGAAATCAGTAGATCTCCCGAAAAATCGGGAACTTTTGCAACACTGGTACTGACGTACACAGACGCTCGCTCGCCTGAGTAAGCGAGATAGAATATTTAGAAATACACGCGAGTGAGTGAATAAACAGTACATCGAAGTGACAGATTCGCGCGGTGTCAGGTCACAAAATCAAATATGCCAACATGACGAACGAAAAGTTTCTTCGATCCGTTCCGTTTGAAAATTATTTTTTGTTTGCTGGAAAATATTAAATATTTTTTATTAAGTCCTAAAAGTAACATGAAAGTAACATTTTGAGTCCGGTAACATGGAGATAGCATGAGAGGGTCAAAAGTAACGTAAAATGTTACAAAAGTAACATTCTGGCAACGCTGGTTTGCCGCCAATCCTTTATCCTACAACCTTTTTTTTATTTATGTTGGACATTTGTTTTAATTAGGATAGGACAGGATAGGGTTCGAGATTTTTGTTCTTCAAACATATCTATGCTGGCCTTGTCATAATTAATCTGATGTGCGGTCCGATTTTCGATTACTAAGATCGCACTCGCGAGACTTGACTTATGCAGATAAGCTTAACACCAATAGACAATCTTGAATGCAAGAGCGAGCGCGAAAATTTTTGTTACCTGCCTGAGATAAGTTCGATTTTCTTTTGACCCTTCATACCAAAATAGGAGTTAAGTACTTACTTAGTTGACTTACCTATAGAAACGTTTTAAGAATCAGGAATTACTGGCTGCAAGAGTGAGAGAAGCGAGCTCAAAAATTTTGGCAGTAACATATTTAGTCAAATTAGTATCGATCGATAATGCGCCAATCAGGGGTGCCAAAACTGTAAAAAAATAAAGATAAATCGTGTCGAGATTGTCCTTTCAGGCGTCGGTAAGGCCGGGAAACCCGGAAAGTAAAATTTCTAAAATCAAGGATGTTTTTCCTTTAATTTTGAACCACAGAGGCACTCATCCGCCTGTGATTCGCCGTGACATAGAGCTATGGCAAGAGAAAGAAAGCTATACTTTGTACATCGCCAAATAAAGTGGAGCATGTTTTTAAAAAGAACGGAGAATTCCTGGCAGAATTCAACTGCGCCCACCCGCAAGCCCGCAACCCGCTAACACCGTTTGACAACCTATGCCTACGCTAATCACGTAGTGATTTCCTCAGTGCGCCACCCGCAGAGAAAAAGTGCTGCGCATCTCAGCTATTGCAAAGTTGCGGTGCGCTGGGTGGTGCACTTGTCTTTTGCCGCCCCTGAAGTTGGCGCCTATGCCCCGGGCGCCCACCCTAGATCCGGGGCTGCCCTTAAGTGTCAAAAAGTTGCTATAATTCGCTAAACTTTTTCGAGTCGCCAGATTGAAAAAAGAAGTCCCTAAACACATTCAAAATCCGCTAGATCTAGCGACAAAGTCGCTAAAACGGCAACACTGTGAATGGCCATGGAATCCAAAAATAAAATTGCTATATTAATTTATAAATCACCTTTATTTTCCATACAGTAATTAAAATGTTTTAGATCTACAATTTCCAAGGAGGCACTACACAACATAAGTCCTTAGATTTGTTATTACATGTAAGCACAGAGATTTAGACAAACAAAATACATCGAAATAATATTTTCACTTATAATCTATGAACATTATCACAGTGGTTTGCAGCAGTCGAGACATTCGAAGAAAGCTGCATACATATTTACTTACCCTCATTTGTAAAAAAATGTGACAATCTTAATTATTATTTTCGTAACACAGAATAGTAAGCAAATGGAATTCATGTAGTCAACGTTCCCAATTTAGCTACCAATTCATGTGATTTTGGAAAAGAACTTTGATAAAGCATACACATTAAGTTTCACTATTTTATTACGAAATTTCAAACTCAATTCACATACTTAAAGACATTGAATCGAATTTAGTAATGATGCAACAAAAGGTCTGTATCTAATTTGACGTTTGTAGAGTAGACTGAGCACTCCTTTCCTCCGCTACGCTGTGGTCGTTTTTCATTTGTTTTTTTATACGTGTTTGCTGTTATTTTTATAGACATTTAATACATAGGGGTTTGACATCAAGATTATAGCCACATTTTTATTACTTTAATTATTAAAAACGCTACGCTTATATGAAGGGTACACCAGGGCTTGTTAACGTTACCAAATACCAAAATAATAACCGTTACGTAACGTTAAATTTCAATTTTATACCTACTAGCGTTACAAAAATTTAACTTTACTTGATAACATTACCAGTGATATAACGTTAATTAACATTAACAAAAATACGATAGCTAACGTTAATTTAGCTACGTTGCCGTTCTGCGGGTAAGATTCAGGCAACGTTTTGATCGGCACGGCATCAGAGAGGCGCGAGGGCGCACGCCTCAGGCCCCACTACTTACATCGCACCTGTTTAAAATAACGATAAAATTAATAGTCGCATAAATAACGTTAAATCGATTACCGTTATTTTAATAATAACGTTAACTCTATCAATTTGTATTGATAGAGTTAACGTTATTATTAAAATAACGGTAATCGATTTAACGTTATTTACGGTAACGTTATGAAAATTTACCGGTATTTAAAGCCCTGGGGTACACAGTGAATAGAAAACACGCAGTGCTTTTGTTAGAGAACATACATAGACACTCTCGAATGAATACAGTTATCACAAATAAATTATGGTACCTATATTAAGTGACAATCTGTAGTGTACACCACGAGTCATTAGTCAAGACAAATTTCTTGTGGAGTGGACATTTACGAGCAGTGCAAGAAGCAGCTCACTAGATCTATATTACTACTGTGGGCGAAACACACCAGCATGGAAAGATATTACGGCAGTTTAGAAAATTACGTTTTTATATGATTTAAACCAGTGGCGAAGTGGCTGTCATATTAAGACAACGTCCTCATTTAAAAAGCGACTAACGACGAAAAATTATTTTGGTTTCGGATATCTTTTGTCTTATTATTGCCAAATTGCCACCGACTCCTGGAAAATTAAAATTATTTTACATTTTGTAGTTGCTTCGGTTGTTTTTTTTTTTGTTACAAATTTTTATTTTCACTTTTTAGTTACAGTATTCCACACAAATTCATGTACCACTACTTATTATGTCAACATAACAAAATCATCTAACATCGAAGATAACGCAAACACTACTCTAGCAAAATTAATAAAATTGATATGGGACCACCGACCGGACGAAGAATCACGTTAATCTAACCAGTTATCATTAAGAAATCGGTGAAAATAGAAGAAAAAAAAAACGTAAAATGCATAACCTCCTTCTTTTTGAAGTCGGTAAAAAAAATATACACTCTAGTATGCTGCACGACCGTAAAAATGACAGATCAAGTTTAAGAAAAAAGTTATGTTTTCGTAGAACGTTCTCTCATGAGTAACAGTCTCCGTCTAATCAACGGCTGGCAAGTGCCATATCAACGGCTGGGCACTGGAATTGCCTTAGTTAGGGAAGCTGAAAGGAATTTTATTTTAGGGTCTTCGTCACTGATAGACACAGATAATACAATAAAAAGGTAGTAAGAGAAGCTTCCTCTTCTCTCTCTGTCTCATACAAATATCCAGCCGTATCACATAACCTCACATAAGCGTAGCGTTTACCTATCAGTCATCTACCGTTTCCTTCGCCTGGGTTTGGGCGGCGGTGCCACACTGACTTGAGCCGTTGCCAGCTCGTCCTGCGACGCGGCGGATTGTTGCTCTAGCTGCCCGCGCGCTTCTACGAAGAACATCACGTCTCGGAGTTGTTCTTTTAGTTCAGTTACCTGTGGTGATAAATTGTTTTCTATAAATAGTTTAAAACAATGTCGCTTTTCATGTCTACTCGCTTAGTTCTTCTAAACTACACAATGGATTTTGATGCGGTTGTTCCTATCATGTTTAGGTAATTTATTCAGGAAGCTTCATGTTTATTATGCATCAGTAGGTCGCACTCAGTGTGCGCTTTTATAATTTCTAACGTGACAATATTATCGTGGACGTCCACGTCTACCTCCATAAAATGTATGGAAATATATGCACGTTTTAACGTTATCGTGTATACATTTTACTTCCCTGTATTATCGTGATGCCGTGACGTGGACGTGGACGTCCACGAAAATACCACCACATTAGAAACTATAAAACATAGATGCTCATTCGAAGCAAGGGCGAGTCGCTCTTGTTCTATAAGTGCTATCTTTTTTATATAGTAGTAAGTAGTTCATTGGTTCAATGTTAATAATTTACTTCTTAAGGAAAAAAAAACCAAATGCATTAAGTTTATGCTACCTCACGTTAGGCAGCTGAAAAATAATGTGTTGATAAAGGGCGAAGAATTGAATCCTGAAGATAGC
Source organism: Dryobota labecula (assembly GCA_947523025.1). Taxonomy (NCBI): domain Eukaryota; kingdom Metazoa; phylum Arthropoda; class Insecta; order Lepidoptera; family Noctuidae; genus Dryobota; species Dryobota labecula. The sequence continues at coordinate 22,043,497 of OX383303.1, forward strand.
AGAGTATTCTTGGGCTTAACTTTGGATGCTAAGCTTCAGTGGGGCCCACATATAGATAAATTGTCTAAGAAGCTGAGCTCCGCAGCATACGCCGTTAGAAAAATTCGTAATTTAACTGACATAGAGACAGCCCGTTTAGTGTACTTTAGTTATTTTCATAGTGTAATGTCGTACGGTATTCTGTTGTGGGGAAATGCCGCCGACATTCAGTCTATCTTTGTTTTGCAGAAAAGAGCTGTTCGATCAATTTATAAATTAAGTTCGAGACACTCTCTCAGAGATAAATTTAAGGAATTTATGACTAGGTTATGACTGTGCCTTCTCAGTATATTTTTGAAAATCTTTTATATGCCCATAAAAACATAAAATTGATTAAAAAATACAGTGATATCCATAATATAAATACTAGGAACAAACACATGTCATGTATGTTGTACCTAAAACACGGCTCAAGAAAATAGGTGGTTCGTTCAGATGTCAATGTATACGCTTTTATAATAAACTTCCAAGCCACGTTCAAGATCTAAGCATTAATCAATTCACGTAAAAGACAAAGCGTAAACGTAAGTTGTGCCAGAAAGCCTTTTATACCATTAAAGATTATATTGAGGACAAAAAGGCTTGGGATTGAGCTGTTCCAAATTTTATATATTGAAACTTTTTTTTATTGTGATTGCTTTATACACATTGACATGAATATTTACTTGTGAAGTATAATGTTATTATTTTAATTATTGTGAATGTGAAGACTATGTGGGTCTTTGTTTATTTTTATTTTTTTCTTCTCAGTATATATATATATATATATTTTTTCCTGATCATAGTATGGCAGTTTGAGTAATTTATGCGGCCTGCCCAAATGTCCTTTCTTTGGTATTGTTCGTCGAATCGTTGAGCTCCTTATGTTCCGAGTTGAGCTGCACGATTACTGACAAATGCGTGCACTGAATGGACAAGTCCACTCAATCTGTGTGGTTCTTTCTTCAAAAGACCATTTCAGACACCAGTCTACATGGTCTTCACATGATTTGACCAAGATTATGTCTGGACTTTAAAAGAAACTGTGACCTCTGAGTTTGTTTCGGCCTTTCTTCTCAGAGTAGTCAGATATGAAATGCCGACCTCATCTAGTTTTAAAATATGATTGACGTGTAAAAGTGTTTGTAAAAACCTACTTACAGAAATAAAATCATTTATCATTTATATAAAAATCAATTGCGGTGCGTTAGTCTCGAAAAAACTCGAAAATGGCTCGACCGATTGTGGCTGAACTTGGTAAATTGTTGTGCCGGAGAAAATTCCTAATAAAAAATTAAAAAGGCATTGTAACGCATGCCAACGCATGTCCGGAGCATTAGCTAGTTTAAACTAAAAATCACTATTTATTTTAATACTTTTATTCTGGAAACGGTATTGCACGAGGGTTCTAGGGTAAGTCAAAGTCAAAGAATTTATTTCAAATGGGCACATAAGGCACTTTTGAACGTCAAAAATTACAAAATAATGAATTGATTCTAGTTGCATCAATCTCATTAAATCTCATAGGATGTAGTTAAGAAGCTAGATATAGCTGATACTTAGATGCATGCAAGATGATGTCAATCGGCAAAGTGAAGAAGTGAGTTGAACTCGCCGTTCTTGTCGATTCCCAGTCCAGCGGTTTAAAGACTTCTTTCAATGCATAAGTGAATAGGTTCTGGGTATTCACATCACCTTGTATCTACGTTCATCTACGTAGTTAAATGGGTGGAATTATTGTCCAGGATCTGGGTTCTGGACAGACTGGAACTACCATACTTTGCGCAGTAACACATTCTCGTGTCAGCGGGGGGAGGGGTGCGTACTGCGTAACGAGTAGCGACTGTGGAGCCGCCATCGAACTTGACGCGTACTATAAAACCTTGATAAGGAAAGGTATTTAGTGTAAATACCTCTTTAACGAAGTTCTCTTCCCGGACCTTGGCTCTGGCTTGCCATTCAGCTTGACTGTTAGCTAGAGCAGCTGCCAAACCCCTTTCTTCAGATAACTCGTTTTGCAGTATTGACAATCTGAAAAAACAACCATTCGAAAATAGAAAAGAAGAATAAACATGTATGCTGGAATTGCAGGAGATTAACAATACGACAAAAAGAAAGTGCGTGTCGGACCCGAAGCAATGAAAGGTTCCGTAGTTAGGATGAATTTATCCCTAGAACAAACTTAGCATTGTAGTTGAAAAACAAGTTCTCCCATACATCCCAACTGCAAATATTAGTTTGTACGCACAATATTGAAAGATTTACCACGTTATATCGACACCTGCAAGGAATAAAATTGTAACTAATATTTAGTAACTTATTATTATTAACATAAGCGGGATATTTACCATGTTTATTCAGCATGTTTATTGTTTTTTCAGCTGTGTAAAAACCGAAGAAGTGCCGAAAAAAGTTCGCGAGCGGACACAGTGAGTTTCGTGTGTCGGGAACAGAATCGAGTTGCGAGTGACAGTGGTAGCGGTACTGAGTGCAAAAAACGAACAAGAAAGAGGGTAGACCGTTTTGTCTGCTCATAAACACCCACCCGCAGTGACTTCAGTTTATCCGTGATCATGGTGCTTGCAACAGCGCCGAAATATCGGAAACTCAGAACAATGAATAAACATGGTAAATATCCCGCTTATGTTAATAATAATATTAGTGACCATGACAGTTTAAAAACTTATATTTAGTAACTTTACAGGAGAGCGCGTCAAAAAAGTCTTAAAATATACATATATATAATAATATAATCATACGAAAGTGTAGCTAATCCCTCGTTGACTCATATTTTCAAGGTTGGTTGGCAATAAGACTTAACCGAAATCTGAGAGATTTTTTTTAAATCTTTGAGGCGCTCTCCTGTAAAGTTACTAAATATTAGTTACAATGTTATTCCTGCAGGTGTCGGTATAAGACTATAGACTTCTTATAGGTTTTCCTATAATCTATAAGTAAAGAACTATTTTCTGTAATTATTTCAAAATTTTAGGGTCAGTAGATTTGGAGATAAGGGAGGAATGGTCAATTATCATCTACTTTCTTAAATAACTTTAAAAGTGATTATTTTAAAATTATTAAAAACAAAATTGAAACCCTTACAATAAGCCCTTTCATTTGATGTCACACGGTACAGTTTTCAAAACTTTTTTAAAATTTTAAAATTTGCCCCAGCCGAAATTCTTTTATTTAAGTACGTGACACATCCGTGTTTGGGTCACAGAAGTTCATATGTGTACCAAATTTCAACTTAATCGGCCCAGTAGATTCGGAGCAAATCGGCTGTGACAGAGGGACGGAGAGACAGACAAACAGACAGTACACAAGTGATCCTATAAGGGTTCCGTTTTTTCCTTTTGAGGTACGGAACCCTAACAACTAACAATTAGTGAAGAAAAATTCAAAAAGTTAAAAGAAATTCCTCTTTATAAGGTAAAAATAAAAGTAATAATACTAATCGCCAATCTTAAGAAATTTAACAAATCGACGACATAATTATTGCGACCTCCATCTTACAGACTGTCAACTCAATGCATATTATTTAACTGTCTTCTAAGCGTGTCGATGGCAATCTACATAGAGTCAGCTCAGAATTTGGCTATCAGTTTGGCACGTTTAGTGGCGTCTACCAGATCCTGTTACGTATTTAACTGTGAAAATGTAAGACATTATCATAAATGTGCAACCGATACTGACTTGTTGGTAACATGATGCAGCTTCCTCTCGAGTGTCTTGTTCTCTTTAGTAAGTGCGGTCACTTGTTCACTCAGCTTTAAGGAACTGGCCTCCGCCTCTGAAGCTCTGAACCGAAGTTTCTCCACCTCGTTTATATGTTCTGCTTCTAGTCTGTGGAATAATAGAGAATTAACAGTGGTCTCTGATAAAAGAAAGGAAAGGTAAGTAGTTTTTGGCGTAAATCTTTTAGGCCTGAAACTGCGTTGCGATGGGCACCCGTCGCGTGCGTACGCAGGAGGACTCCGTGGGCAATTAATTACCCGTAGTTTCATTTTAACGGTGTGCATGTACAGCGTGTAGATGGAGAAATAAGCAACCTTTAGTACCTTAGCTGGGCATTTGTACTTCAGTATGAGATATTTATGGGTCGAACATGGCCAGAGATAGCACATAATAGAGGGGTTAGGAAGGAAAAAGGAGATGTCTTTGCCCAGCAGTGGGGCACAATGAAGGCTAGCAACATAAAAAAAAAACAAAAAACTCCAGAAAAGACACTACAAAGTGAATAATAACTTTAATTTAGGAAGTCAGTGTCTTTGGATCTGTATTTTAGTTTTTTGCCACCGACTTCCGAAAATAAAGTTCTTCTTAACACATACATTAAAAAAGTACTTTAAGACGAACATAATATAACCACCTCCTTTTTTGAAGTCGGTTAAAAAAAGAGTTACTTGGCTATTAGTCCTCGTCGAAAGACCTTTTACAACCACCCAGTATAGTGTTGCTACTAACTTGTTCATCCTCTCCTCGTAAAACATCCTCTGACTATCCAGCTGTTGCGTCAGTATGTACGTGAACTCCAGCTGGGCCGAGTCCAGCTTCTCTCCCCCACAGGCTGAGTCTTCAGAAGTGAAGCCCCCCTCTGCGGCTACCAGTTTACCGTCGGCTTTGTTCTGGACCAGACGGTGGACGAAGTTGTCGCCTAGCCAAAGGAAAGGAGGGTTACAAGAGATTAGTGGTCGTCCATTAATTACGTGATTCGTTTAGAGGGCAAGGGGGTCGATCCGAATCTCACCCAATCTCACGTGGGGGAGAGGGGACTCGCTAAATATCATATTTTTACCCGCAACAAACATTGTAAAATTGATAGAAAACTGGGTAATTAATAAAATAAGTATTTTAAAAATTATTAAGCAAATTATGTTTATTTAAATAAATGCAACACAATCAAGCGCAGATTTACGTATTTAAACTTAATATACGCATTTTGAAAATACTCACGTGAGATTAGGTGGGGGTCGAGCCAGTGTTGGGCAAAATGTAATCTAACTACTGATTACTAACTACAACTACTTTTGTAGTTAGTAATCATTACTAACTACAACTACATTTTGTAGTTAGTAATCATAATAATAGATTACATGAAATAATCATAGTTAAAAATTTTGATTACTACCTACAAATTGTAGTTGCAATCACGGTTACATGATTACTTTTTGTAACTACCTACGTTTACTTCAAACTTCTTCGTTTTTTGTGTTTTACATGCAAACAATAATTATAGGTAGATAGATAGATAGATAGAATACTCTTTATTATGTACACCATAAAAATTACAGATATAAATGTAGAACTGTTACATAGGGTGTTACAATGGGCGGTCTTATCGCTAAAAGTGATCTTTTACAGACAACCTTTAGGTACCTACAATAACATAAAGACAAGGGTGATGATTTTTTCGAATTTGATAGCTCGTTTTCAGATACTGGGGAAAACGTATGTAGAGTCCAATGGTCAAAAGCAGATATGATAGTTTCCTATTATTTATCAGATATGGACCAAGAATTAAGTTCTCTTCACAGATACCCAGAAGTAAAAAAAGTCTTTATAAAATAAAATACCCCTTTGCCTTCCTCGGCTCCAGTTGAAAGATTATTTTCATATGCGACAATGATAAACCGCCCCAAATCTCACAAGCTGTCTGATGAAATGTTCGAAAAACGTGTTGTATTAAAGGCTAATTTAAATTATTAAGTTCTATATATTAATAAATAAACGATATTTAGGTTATTATTATTTTCAAGTTTTCAAGATGTTTGAGAAAAATTGTTTTTGTTTTATCTATCAATCTATCTACATAATAATAGATAAATATACGTACACATCTTCTTGTACTTATAAATAAATCGAATAAAAAACTTTAGATTTTTATTTCATACCTACCAGGTTTACAAATAATTTTATGGTTGCACAAAATTTCTTCAATTTGCTATTGATGAATTAACGAATACTCGTAACTTTTAAAAATAATTATTTACTAAAGTCATCAGTAGTTATAACTACTCGGTTACAATAATCAGATTAACGATTACTTTATGTAACTTGATTACTGTAGTTAGATTACATGTAATCATAACTACTTGTAGTTACTTGTGTGTACTTGATTACTGTAGTTAGATTACATGTAGTCATAACTTCTTGTAGTTAACTACTTTTAGTCGTAATAAGTAGTTAGATTACAAAATAGTAGTTAACTACGCCCTACACTGGGTGGAGCCAAATCTCACGACATCTCACCGGGGGGGAGGGGGCACCGATAAATCCCCAATATCGCCTCACGTAATTAATGGACACCCCCATAGAGTGCTCCAAGGTTATTTTTGCACATGGGCAAAATCGGAACTAACCCCGCCATCTTGTTTTTCAATACATTTCACAAATCAATTGCACAAATGTTCACACACAGCGCCACCCTGTCAACGTCATTCGAGCGCCAAAAGATCGTTGTAGCAGTGTATGTACTGTGGCAAGATTGTTGAACGAATTGAATCGAACCTGTGTTGATTACTGTAGTTTACAGTAGAGAAAACTGTGATAGAACAAACAATAATCTTAAAACTTCAAGTAAACAGTACCTAACACCTAGACCTAAGCGAGAAAAACACGAAATAGTAATACAGTAGAGCGTCGATTACTCGAACTAGTTAGGGGACAAGAGGTGTTCGGAAAACCGATTTATTCAGATAATCCAACAGTATGACCATTTTAGTAATCTGTTATGAATCTTTTTTTATTTATTATAATAGTAAGTAGTACTCTAGTAAATAAAACAGATATGTTGTATGTAATACATACCCATGACATTTTGACATTTCTCATTCATTTCTTGACATTTTACTGTAGCTGACTCGGGATCTGCAATTACTGCTATGAATCATGACCTGGCCTGCATCAGCGTTTGGGCTAAGTCATTTGGTTTACAAATTCATCCAACTAAATCCCAGGCTATGATCATAGTCAGCAGATTCGTTCGCAATGCGGCTTATGTTACTTCTCTGATGCTTTTATATCTTGATGGTGTTCGCATTGACTATACCGAAACCGCCAAAGATCTAGGTGTAATTATTGACTCCAATCTTTCGTGGCGTGCTCAGGTCAATGAGGTCAGTCGAAAGGTACATTTCTCCTTTCATTCGCTAAAAAGCCTTCAAAGTCTCCTGCCCTTGAAGACTAAAATTACTTTGGCACAAACACTAATTCAGCCGATTATAGATTACGCCGATGCCTGCTACCTAGATGCTACTGAGGAGCTATTGAACAAGCTTGAGCGCTTGCAAAACTTGTGCATTCGCTTTGTTTTCGGTCTTCGAAAGTATGACCATGTTTTTCACCTTCACAAGGGACTTAAGGGGCTCCCAATCCGGCTTCGTAGGAACACTCGGATGTTATGTCTCCTATTCAACATCTTCCACAACCCGTCTTATCCTTCCTACTTACGTGAGCGTTTTTCATACGCCCGTCCTAGCGACGCACCGTGTAGATCACACCTTAGATCCCTCCTTAAATCTCATCCTCATAAAACTAGCTACTATTCTTATTCCTTTTCTGTCCATGCTGTAAGATTATGGAACTCGCTTTCGCCTAGCATTCGCGATTTAAAAACTATATCTCTATTCAAACATCGAGTAAAAGAGCATTACCTTTCCTCTCAACTGTGAGTATTTTATGTATGTATATATATATATATAGATATATGTATTTATATTTTGTAGCTTTATTTAAGTATTTGTATATTTAATATTTTAGTTTAAGAGTTCGCATATTCATATTATTCTCTTCATGTTCTCACACACTATTGTCTACATTTCTTTTTCATTTCTCCTTTCGTAGGTTAAGAAACTCTCTGCCTGCATCTGTGTTTCCGAACGCATACAACCCTAATCTATTCAAAGTGAGAGTGAACAGGCTTCTTCTGGGTAAGCTCACTCCATCGTAGACTTTGTCTGTGTCACTCAGACCTAGACCAAAGTCAAGAGCACACCCATAGTAAAATAAAAAAAATAAGCTGTACCTTTGTACTGAAATTATAATTATGTCGTATCTCTATGTATTCAACTGTGTGTACATAAATAATAAAATAAATAAATAAATACCCGAAAAAAGAACGAATTAACGTTTAATTTTGGGCTGTCGATGCAAGCCTACCCGCTTATGAGCAGTACGAACGTCGTTCGGTTGATCGACGTTCGGATAATCGATGCTTTACTGTAATATAAAATATCAACAGGAGCTTACATGACATAAGGGAGAAAAATAATAAATAGTTATATTTCCCAGGAAAGTCTTAAAACATTTTATTACCTATTTCAATGAAAATCTATTGTGTTCATTAGTGGTTGCACTATGGCTTATGGTACGTAAAAAGCACTCACCTGCATAATCCCAGACTCTGTTTGATCCCAACTGTAGAGCGTATGTGTGATTGGATGCTAAGAAATGTTTCGCCGCATGACCGCCCTCGTACCTGGAAAATTGAAATTAATCAATCAAAGTATTCACATAAACCTACATGGGCACTTATGAAACGTCAGAAGCTAGGTGCACGGTTCCAATAAAAAATGAAAGGTAAATATAGCGAAGTATCTTGAAACTAAGTACCTGATATTATTTTGTCTAGTCTTATTTTTTACTCATACGGGACAACGCCGTCCTAAGATTATCGAATTAAAATGAAAGATATACTCCACGGTCAGGTATTCAACTGACCTCCCACACCCCACGTTGCCACATATGAGACAGATCCACAGCGCGCCAGCTTCCAAGCCCTCCAGCAGACCTTCAGCTACACCGCTTATGTTCTCCCGAGTCTCGTCTCCGTCCTCTTCTGTTTGTGGGAGAAAAAAGTTATTATTATTTTTCATGTTAATACTTAGGGCAAGCCATACATAGAGCAAGCAATATACGGCGCAACTGACTTAGAATACAACTTTGTGGGTCACACAGCTAAGAAAAGTTCAACCCCATAACCAAGAAGTCATTATATTCTTCTAAATGTTTGCAAAAGTAATAAACATTCTCATGACTAAAAACTTGAAAGAAGACAGGTCCTAAAATTAAGCCTTGAGGAACACCGTTAAGCACTGATCAGCCGGGCTAAAATAATGCCTTGCCAACTACACGCTACGTTCAGGATCTGCTGTTGAGTTAACCCAATAATTATGTTAGTGAAGTGTTATGTTATGACTTACAGTATGTAATAGTTTCGTTTAAAATCATTACGTGTTCTACATAGTCAAACGCTTAAGACAGATTACAAACTACAGCACTAGCATTCCAAAATATTGTTAGATAGTGATTTTGGTGTATAATGGAGAAAGCACATTGTTGCCAACTTAAAATGATCCGAAGACCTTGAATCTTTGTCTTCAATGAATCAGTTGTAGAGCTATGCTCGTATCATCATACCAGCAAGTGCGGCCCTCTCGCACTGGAAGCAGGTGGCCTGCCCGCGCGGCTCGGGCGTCTGCGCACAGCGACACACCGGACAGCGCGCGTCGCGCCAGCGCACGAGGCACTCCGCATGGAACGCGTGCGCGCACTGCACGCTCAGCACGCCGGCCACGCTCTCGTCCATGCGCTCTGCGGGGAACAATACTATTTAGAACACAATCAATGTTATAAAAGGAGGATACAGAAATGTTTATGACCTATTCCCACTGTCAAATACGACCAGACAAACTTCATTGGAAAGCTCTTTTCATGACTGTAATTGCAGCAGTCAAATCAAATCAAAATATTTTATTTCACATAACCTACATGGGCACTTATGAAACATCAGAAATGTCAATCTCAAATATCAAAGATATTCTAATTCTAATCACATAACGTAGGTATTATATGTATAGTTAGTTTCCATATAATCTGGAACCCAAAATTGCCTGGCTTATTGGCATTGGCAGATTCACATCAAATTACCTAGACACACAGGGCAGGTGGGAAGCTCAGTGTGCGAGGGTGGAGGGGTGCCGTCCCTGGCCCACTCGACGCGCGACACCCACGCCATGTGGCACAAAGCATTAGGTTCAAGGCTACTGTAGGGAACACCATCGAAAGTCTCGTGGAACTCTCGAGCTGCATGGCTATTGCGGAATCTGGCAAAATAGTAAGATGAAGGTAAGTATACTATGATTTCTTACTTCAACCAATCTACTGCTGTTATTGAAGTTATAGGGTCTAGGGTCTGGGGTCCTATGGGTTAGTGCAGACTATTGAAGATGGCAGATTAATCTTTTTACCAATTTCAGCTGTTTCACAAGTAATTAAGGAGGAATTTCAAAAGTTGTTGAATTTGTAGCTACGGAGCAACTCCTTTTCATGTTTTATAACAAAAAAGATTAAATTATCTGGCACAGGATTGGGGGGTTAGGCACAAGAAGAGAGAGGTGTATGCCCAGCAGTGAGTAAAGTTGGGCTATGGATGATGATGATGATGTTAAATGAGATCAACTTACGTAAACAAAGCCATGTAATGATCTGGCGAGCCATCCCTCAGTACTCTCACATGAGCGATGTCTTGTTGGCAGGCAGCTGCAAATGCTAGAAGATCAGGAGCTCCGAGGGCCCCAGGTACAGATAGCAAGCACAAGGTTTTGGCTTCTTCTGCTTCTTTCATTTCACTGAAATATTATTTAGTTGTAGTTGTATGTTTTGGGAGATATTAAACCAGTTGTTATGAGTAACATTTATTGTAAATTCTTACAAATATGTAGCAATCAGAGCACAATGAGTAATTTTTTTACAAATATTTTAATTTTATGTGTCTAGCCAATTTTGATTAAAATTGTGATTTATGGTATTTTCACATGAAGAAAGAAAGAATGAATGAAAATGCTTAGGAAAGGTTTACTTATTATTAATTAATAAATAAACAAATCACACCTTAAACATTAACATGTAATTAAATCCACAGCTAGTAACACTTTATGTGGCAGTTTATAATACTCATCACACCAAAAACTTACTTCTCTTTATAAAGGTGGAGCACTCCCTTAGTGACTTCAACCAGAGGGTTTCCACAAAAGAAGCTGATGGTGTCCTCATCCTCAGAAACACTGTTCTCTGGAGGAGAACGCCTGGAGCTCGTCGGTAGAATCCCAGTGTCTGTGTTAGGGCCAGTAAGGACACTGGCATATGTCTCTACTGTTATGATCTTGGACTCCCGAGCTCCACGGTCTTTTCTTTTCTGTTCTTTAGCAGCTTCTAGGGACAAAAAATTATGTTGTTCAGAAGGGTTAAGATGGGATGTTGCATAAAAACAGTGAATAATAAAATTTATACATTTTATAATTCGTTTTAGATCTGCCAACCTATCTTATTGTTTCATTCGCATTGGTTTCATACAAAGTATTGTAAATAAATTTGTGTGAAATAGAAATCTGTGACATATCAAAACTGGTTAAAATACAAAACTTATTTTCAATATTATTTAGCCTAAGTTATAATCAACATTTTGACTGTAACATATAAGATGTCCGTCTATTGTAACACCACGTCGATGTTTTCTAAACTAGTCCAACATTGATACATCTGTTGCATTGTTTGTTTCGACTTTTGGCAACATACTGAGTCTATCTATATGTGTAAAGAGGTCATTTGAATATTACTTACCCATTTCAGAAGGGCTGTCGCCCATTTCAGGCAGATCTTCGTCGATTTCAATACGTAGGACACACAAAGACACGGACATTTACAATCCTATTATTTATTCAAAACAAAAAGGAAGAAACGGCTCCATACAGCCTTTACACATCACTTGTTTTTATCAAAATACCATCATACCATACTATCTATTCCGAAATTTGCATGATAATGCAAACAAAGCAACACTCTATTATAGATTTTTTTAGAATCGCAGCACAATCAGATGACTATTGCTTGGACAAATAAATAAAAGCTTGAAAAATAATCAATTTGGATGATTTCGGGCAAATAAAAGATGAGATAGCGGGAGCAAACAAACTTATGAGAAAAAGAGATGCAAGAGCAAATGTGCTAAAGATACACAAGCATTACAATAGTACGTCATTTTACGACAGCCAAAAACGAACAGCAGCCACTTTTGACAAGATTTTGTCTGACATTGACATTTTATTGGAGATTTTCAGTTGATTTGACAAACTGACAGAGGAAACAAAACGTTGCAAAAATTACAAAGTTTTTTTATACATTTTGTAAAACAAAAACATAATAGAATATCTATAAAATTCTGTGTTAATTACGAACACAAACTAAAAAAGTTTAAAATATTTGTTGAATGTTGCTGGACAAATGTCAAACGGAAGGTTTTCTGAACGTGTATCCGAAAAGAGATACTAACAGAAAAAAAAAACAGAATGTAGTCTCTTATTTTCTATTTTTCATTCTACATTGCGTATTTTTATGATAGTAAAGACACACTAACTGATACTAAATACGCAATTTGTATCAACTAGTTACAAAAGTCGATCGTATTGGATGGGAAGTAGAAGTAGAAGAAAAAAATATTCAATATGGCTACAGATCATACGACGTGAGCTGTCAGCTGTAATAAGTTTTGTTTCTTTGTGTTTATTACGCCTTTAAAAATGTTATGATCGTTACCTACTCGCGAAAATGGGTGCGAAAGACTCAAAACCATCGTTTATATCGTACGAGGATGCAGTGAAACGAGGTACGACGAGTGGATAAAGTTGATCTAAGTGCGTTGTAGGAATGTGATGAATATCGGTTTATTTTATTTGCAGTGTCTGATAGTGAGTTGAGACGTATACGCGAAGCGTTCAAGAGATGTGCCGGTGCGAACGGGACGGCCTTGAGCTTGGAGGCGTTCGTCCACGAAGTGCTGTGTGATGGAGTACCCTACGAGGTGGCGGAGTGGCTGTACCAGGCCTGCGGAGGCACCAAGCGAGGCATCGCCTTCCGGGAGCTGCTGTGCGGGATCGTGGTGCTCACGAAGGGCAATATCGAAGAGAAAATAAAGTGAGTAGCATGCTATGTGTGCATTGTTAGTAGTAAACAATTACATCACGACAGTTATCAGACGTATATTATGTGTAGTTAGCGCCAAAATATTCATTAGCTAATTATTGCGGAGCGTAAGATTCCGAGTTATATGTACCAAGTATTTACTTAATTAGTGGAGATAACAGGTAGTTGTTTTTTTATTAGTAATTAAATAAATAATGGGTTTAATTTACAGTGTTTAGTGGCTGCTATTGGTTCAAATGATATGGTTGAACAAAGATTTAAATACATACAATGAGTTGTCAGTTAGTTGCAGTAGTTTTCCAAGATTGTATTCATCTTGATACAATTGAATTGGTACTGACCACAGGGGATATTATTTTGTGGTTTAGCTTGTTAGTAATTTAAGATCAGTATGGATTGTTACTTTGTAGATGTAAAAATGCATTTGTCTCACAGTCTGTTAAATTCAAATCACACCAATTTGATGCAACATTAGAATTTTATTTCAAGACACCATAAAGTCCACTTAAATAGACCAGCCTAAACAGTGATTTTATTATTTATTTATTTAGTACATAGAGGACTTACAGCTAATAAAAACAAACAAAATAGGAAACCATAGTCACCAGAGAGCCAATTACAAATCCTCACCTATAGACATAGAATAGGTAATAATTTATGGTGTGAGCACAAAAACAAAAAACAATTCACCTAAATTAAAATTAGAATAAATATATGGTTTGCAATTGATGTGACTGCATTAACAGAAAATAATAAAAACAAAAACAAATAATATAACCTACCGCTACTTGAAAAATTTGAGGCTTAAACACCTTCTGGCCGAGTTCACACTAATTGTGAATGGATCAAAATCGTATTCCTTGCATATATCATTGAAACTCCTGCTTGCAACTACTTGCATATATCATTGAAACTCCTGCTTGCACAATATAACTATTCTGCCTATAATTCGAAGATGTATGAGGTACACGTATTGGTGGATTAAAACGAAGTACTTTACTTGTTTTTTTAACAGTGTACTCCTATAATTACTGAAGAGTACCTGCTAACATTCACATACTCATAAATCAATAAATCAACCTGTCCCATTGCAAAGCAAAGGCTTCCTTTATTCCTTTTTACTCTTGCAGGTTTTATAATTTATAATCTTGTGATCTTAATGTATTCACAACAAATGCTTGTTTATATAAACATTTATACTTTTATTTACTGACATGTGTTTTTGTTGTGTTTTTAAAATGCCATGCTTTCGGGATAGATACTTACTTTGTTACATATTCTTCTCTCAAATAATTTCATAATTCAATATAATATTATATTACTGCATGAATATAATATACGTATATGTAATTTTTTTTCTTCACAAAATGTTTTCTGCATTCAGTTTGCAACTTTTTTATACTTACAGTATTGAATGATAGGCTGAAAAATGATGTAATAAGGCAACAGTGTGGTTCAATGAAAATGTAGTGACAAAAATTGAAAAGAGTATGCTTAGATGGTTTGGTCATGTTGAGAGGATGAATGAAAGACGACTAACAAAAGGTAGTTATGAGGCAGATGTGAGTGGAAACGCCGGGAGGGGACACCCTAGGACACCATAATATAGTGACCTAATTGGCAATGTTCTTCAGAACGGTCAGGTACGTAGCACTCGCAACTGGTGTGCATATATGACCAGACATAACGAAGCAAAAGGAGTATGTAAAGAGCATAGCAGGTTGCGTACTATAGTTTCTGCCTATCCCCATGGGAAGAAGGGTTTATGTATGTATGTGTACAGTATTTATTATTACTATTTTATTTTACAAATAGAGAAGAATATATTCATTAATTATAATCACGATTTGATATTGCATCACAGACTGGTTATCCTGACTATGATTGACAGTTTGCAGTTACATATTTCGAAAGGATAGATATTTATCATCAACATAACATTTAAATCTTTCAGTTGTTATTTATATTTCTGTAGTAATCATATTTAAAACCCATAAATTAAAACAGCCAAAAATTCAATATGAAGGAAAAAACCTAACTACAAATTGAACATTACAACCGGAACATTGTTATTACCAAATAAAGTGTGATTTTCCTCAATTTATTGGCAAAGTATTTCAAGATAATTTGGGTCCTATTGTGATGCAGTAACATTAATCTACTTCGGACTTCCTGTCCATTTAATCACAGAATTTTGCATATCTCCTGATTACGTATTCTCATGACATCATCAATTTGGCTTACTTCACATAATTTTTTCAGACTATTGTTCAGTTATACTCTTATTCTGTATCACATTGTTTTGTTAGAAAATACTTGCTAGTTATGGTATTGTTGATTTGTATTATATAATTTTGCATGTTTCATTTCGATGTAGAGTTTAAATGTCGATATTGTGATGCAAGTAATAAGATATTGATTAATTGAACTTCATGATTGTGCAAGGTATTATGTCAGTCATGTGTATGGTCTTCTAAATGATTAATTTATGGTTTTTCTTTTTTTTTTTCTTCTGAAAACTTAGTAAGTAAACAGAGGTTTCTCCTCTTTAGACTATGCAGGCAGTGAAATATTTATTAAGTGTATGCTTATTCCAAGAACACCGGAAATAGTGTTGTCCTTTTTAAGTCCAACAATTTAGGTCTTGACGATATCAATGACATTAATAACATCTCAGCGTACAATAATAGTAAAAATATATATTTCAACTATTATATTTATGATCAATATCAAAGATTTGATCCTTCTAGGGGTGTAGTAAAAAGCGACAACGGGATTCCTTAAAAACAAAATCGGTGGTAGAGTAATCCTATTTTGGCGCTAATAGCCTCATACAGTACATGCTAATCCATTTGAAATAAACATCTTAATATCAACCGAGAAATCCTTTCATCATAAGTATCTTCAGCTGGTATCTGATCTGCATCAATCGCGTCTAGGCCTTCATAGCAATCGAGTCGAGAGATTTCACTCAGCCTTGCTCAAGAATATTTTAATCGCTTTTATTATATCGGCGTTTTCCGAAAACGACACCTCAGCCAACAGAAAACCTAAGTTAGTGAAATATAACCAACCCATTAAATTTTAGGTTCCTTTGGACGCTCTACGTGAATAATCAAGGAGACAATGGCACGTACATATATAAGCGAGATTTCGCGCGAAATCTCCACCTGGAGTATACATCACTTCCCCTCACGGGATCCCAGAGGAATGCCGAAATCCTCCTCAGCCTCTTCGGACCAGCGGACAAGGTTACCTTTGACCAGTTCAGGTCTTGGCTGTTGATACATAAAGATGCTACGGTGTTGTCCAAATGGCTGCTCTCGGAGGTGAATGTGGCCCAGGATCTGGAAACGCCAACGTTTTACCAGAGTCTGGCTGGTGTTACGCATTTGGAGGAAAGGGTGAGTGGATATTGTGCTTTAATTTTATATTGTTGAGAAGTTTGGGTTTAGTATGTAGTAAGTAGTTGATTCAGGTATTTACGAAAACCTCATGTGCAAAGTAATATAAGCCCTAAGATTCGTTGCCAAGTAAGAGTATGAACCCTTTTAAAAGTTCTACACATACCTAAATCTCTAATTTTTATGGTGTGCAATAAAGAGTATTCCATCCATCTATTTATGATAAACAAAACACTTGCGCTATGCGGTAATAAAGGTTTCATAACAATCAATCGCAACGGACGTCACAAACTAATTCCAAAACAAAGCATTCTTTGTAACAATATTCCAAGTACATACACTCACACGTACATATCCCACGATACTGCATCATTATCAATGTCCAAAGCAATATCAAAAATCATCACAAAAATCTTGTGCTATCATGATCAGCACCCGTAATAAGCTCTTCCTAAATCGCATGATAGTTGCAGGGATCGATCCTCGACTCGTTAGTCGACAGACTATCGATAATGCGGAAAATTTGTCGATTAGGTACATCCAGTTCATTGATGTAGAGATACGTTATCAATCGAATCGCTAGACATCTTGTTGTGACGTCAAATGAGCTCGACATGCTTTTGGGAACTGGGCGAAACTGATAAAGGGAAGATGAAAGTCGGTCGAAATGATATTGAGTAGGTCTAAAGCCGAATGTATTTAGAAATGACAGGATTAGATCAAAAGGAGCAATGTTTTGTTAGAGATGATATCATATCTGACCTCCACAGCCCAGTTACTGGGTAATGCGATATTCCTTGGTAAGACTGGTTGTCAGACTTTCAGGCTTCTGACTGAATGGCAGCCGGGACCAGCGGCTTAGCTTGCTTTCCGAGGCACGGAAGAGTCTCGTATGTATATGTTAAGATGGTCACCCATCCAAAACCAACCCTGGCAACCGTAGTTTAACCTGATGGATTGGGACTGTTATTACATGGCCAAGAGCCCCTCCTCTTATAAATGGAATGTCAGGATGAAGCACCGTCTAGTAAACTTCATCAATGTTTCATGCTCCTTCCAAATGCAAAGCTTTCTTTTTTTTCAAAAGTGTTTCTAATTTTTTCACGTTCCCGTGTTTGTCCAGTTACTCTTCTTCACAGATAATAAAAAGAATCTTGTTACCTATCATAGATCGTTGAGTTAGAATATTGAAATTACCTGAAAAAACAAAACCAATTGGATAACAGGATAAATAATCTTTATTATGTAAAATTTGCGTGAGTACTTTTATCATATTTTACGCTCTGATTAAGTAAATCAATGTGCATAATTTAATTTGTTTAATCGACCTTTGAAGTATTAACACGCATGAAACGGTGCCATGTTCAGAATGCGTGAGACCAAATAAAATGATTGATCCCTTCACGAATAAATCCTTTATTGAAATATTATTTTCGGTCTCGAACTTCCAGTAAGGCTTTTATTTCTTGGAAGGAGTAGGATGACTAAATTGAATGTCTCTGGATATGTTTAGTGAAGTAAAGATAAGTCTAGACATGAACCGAATCAAAACGATAACACCAAATCGTTTGCACCATTGCACCACTTATCCCTTTGTGCCGTAGGGGTTTGCTTGTTTTATCATACTTTTTATCACAGAATCTTTCAGATAAAAATCGCCTAGACACAATAGTTTTATTACAATTAGGTGCAAGAAAGAATATGAGTAACTACTAGCTTCTGCCCTTTACTTCGACCGCGTGAAATTATCTCCCGCTTGCGTTACTACTTTGTTTTCGCTTAGCGTTCTTCCTGAGTTTTTTTTATTTTTGCTTGGCTCCTTAGGTTCGTAGCGAGGTGTTAAATAGCCTATAACATGATTCAAGAATTGGGCTGTCAAATGCAGAATATTTTTCAAATCCGACTGGTAGTTCCAGAGATTAGCACGTTCAAACCAGTCTTCAGCTGTATTATTAGTATAGATATAACTAGTAATGTACTTTGCACACTTCGCACTTAGTCACAATTATCTCATTAAGTACGTGAACGTTTGTATGCACCTGTCCATGTAAATGAGACATGTTTGTGGTATTTATGTTCAAGATTGTAAAGAAATATCTGAGTATCGGGTAGCGGCAGCTTATTGTATGATGGATCTGTTTCAACATGAGTTAAGGCCGTAAATATGAATTAATAACACTCAATACTTCAGTCACTGTAATCATACTCATCATTCTTGGCTTCTCCATTTAGGTATCATCAACACACATAGATCCTGTCGGCATGAAATGTCTACTTCTCAAATAGCAAATTTCTCTCCATAACTGTTTAAAAGTGACAAGTTCGCAGTGTCCATCTCAAAGGAATCGATGCGGCGTAAGGAATCTAGGAAAAGGGGAAATTATTACCACAATTGGAACACAGAATGGTGATCGCAAGTTGTTGTCATAAGTAGTCAAGTGCTTACCAAACCCCTTAATGCAATTCCTTGGTCACCTGACCACCACGGATGTCCCCCATAACAAGTATTTTCCTTTACTCTTGTTACGTATCTTAAGGAAATCTTCCGAACGCCTCGTAGGGAAACCCCGAGTGCAGTTACATCGGCGTCAGTATCGCTACTAGTCAGATTTAATGCGCAACCGGACAGATCAGTTGCGGCACACTTTTAACTTGCATTGCAATGATGTACGATACGCTGAATATCTATTCATCTACAGGGTGTCTCAAACGTAGTGGTCCAAAGGCAAATGGGGTAAGCGGAGGTGGCACCTATCAAAAAGTTAGGATATTCTCGACAGTTCAGAAAATTTCGCAAATTTAATAATTTTCAAGAAATTTTACACTTTCACTTGGATTTTTCGACCCTGTGAACAAAATTTTCGACGTAGCGAGTTCAAATCTGGGTGGCCTATTTACGTTCAGTGTGGCTCTGCAACGCTTCAGATTTTATTATTACTTGTATTTTCTAATTTTTTATTAAACTTTAGCGAAGCCCAGCGAAACTTTCTGAACTGTTGAGAATATCCCAACTTTTACATTTTTAAATGATAAGTGGCCACCTCTGCTCTACCCCATTTGCCTTTGGATCAATACGTTGGAGACACCATGTATATCCATAAAAAAATATAAAATTGGAGTGTCTGTTTGTAATGTCGAAATAGCAGCTTTTAACTTAATGCGTACTTACAAAAAACAACTACATATTTAAAAAAAAATTGTTTGGTCTGTCTGTCTGTTTGTTTCGGATAATCTCCGAAACGGGTGGACCGATTTTAACGTGACTCACTGGCAGATAGCTGATATTATAAGAATTACTACTAGAACTAGAACTTAGGTTACTTTTATTTTAGAAAAAGCCGTGCGGGCGAAGCCGCGAGCAGCAGCAGTAGCGTGAAACATGATCTTTTTCGTTCGGCCTGTTAGTTATTAGCAAAAAGGCAACTCCCGAAAGAACCAGGTGCAAATATTGTCAAAAATCTGGAGGACAGTTCTTCTGAAGTTCAACGTTCAATGTCAAGACGAAACTATCACATGTTGACATCCGTTAAAAAGTATTAATTCGTGATATCAACCTCCGTACCTGCTATCAAAATATTCGTTGTCTGCCTCCAATGTTTTTACATAGCTTGTCACTTATTTACTATCTGTTTGAGTACGATATCTTGGCCGTACTAGCACATTTAACTTGTTATCTCTATGTTCTCGTATATTCGGATTGCGGCGTCATTGTGAAACCGCAGTTTCCTCTGTGGTTGTTTAGTTAACTCTATTTAGACTGTCTGGTTGGTCTAGTGGTCGCAAACGCTACTGGTGAGGTTCTGGGTTCGATTCCCAGGTCAGGCAGTGTTATTGGGTTTTCTTATCAGGAATTTCTCAGTAACAGCCCGGAGTCTGGATATAGGGCACACATCCAGACTCCGGGCTGTTACTGAGAGAGGGCTAGCCCGTTATTACATGGGACTTAAACATAACTGGCGAAATGTAGGTCTGCCTAAGCCTTCGGGGATTACAGTTGTGATGTAATGTTATTTGTAGAACTTTGTAGTTATAAAGAAAAAGATGTATGAATGTAAACGAAGCAAAAGGGGTATGTAAGGAGCGTAGCAGGTGGCGTTTCTGCCTACCCCCATGGCGGGAAGAAGGCGTGACTTTATGTATGTATTAGTTATACTGGCTATCATCATTATTATGATAACAGTAATGGTTTACATAGCCCTCCCCAGCAAGTAGCACTATTGATTAGCTCTAGGTCGTTTAAATACAACGGCTCCTCGCGACTTTACCAAGGTCGCCACTTAGGGCATGATGGCCCTTCGATCGTATCACACTGTGTTTGGCGTTCCTTGCGATACTACAGGATAAAAGAGGTATAGACAGATATCTCTAGGAATTTCATTCATGTCGATGACATCAACTTTCTCATAATGTAAACAAAGCAATGTCCCTGAACTTGTCAGATATTGTTCATGATCCAGCACGATCCAGTTTCTATTGTGAAAGTAAATATAACTCCAATTGGACCGTACTCGTATTTGATCGTCTCCTAATGTCAACACCAACAGAATGTGATTTGATTGTCGAACAATTCCATAGAGTTTCTTGTTTACACCGCGTTGGTAAATAATGGGTGATTCATTCGGAAGCACTTTTTTCAAAACAAAAAATAAATAAAAATAAAACAATTTTATCGGTTTATATTTATTATCATACAAAATAACAATTCTTGACATTTATTTTATAAAGTTTATTTCTGTCAAATGTTGTTCGTGCAGTTCCAATTTTCCATGACGCGTTCGAGCATTTCGAGTGGTATCTGGCGAATTACGCGAGTACCTAATGTTGGCTTCCAGTTGCTCAATCGTTCGCGGCTTATCCATATAAACTTTGGAGTTTACATAGCCCCAAAGGAAAAAGTCTACGGGTGTGATAAGTATCACAGGATCTAGGCGGCCATCTCACCGGTCCGAAGCGCGAAAATAACTGTTCACCAAATTGTTCTCGCAATAAAGCCTTAGTTACACGTGCTGTGTGGCAAGCTGGCAAGTGACATCGTCTTGTTGGTACCAAATGTCCTGGAGATCACGGGCTTCAATTTTAGGAAACAAATGGTCACAGTAGACATATCGTCGACCGTAATCTAACTTGGCGTAAGGCATTTTGCTCAAAATGAGTTTTTAATGCAGTCCGTCACAGTTTTTTGCGCTCTTTCGAATGGTGTACATAACATAGCCGTAGCTTGAAAAAATGTCCTATACGCCATACAAAATTGATGGTTCTAAATAATTTTTTAAACAAAAATATGATGTATTGGACAAAAGTAAAACTGCGATTGACGTATGTTTTAATATTTCATATCACATTGGCGTAAAAGACACACTTTGTCCCTTACGTCAAAATTTGATGGCAAACGTGGGAGTAAATTTATAAATCCAGTTGTGAGTTCTGGAATAATATTTGTTGTATTGGTAATGTATCTGTGTTACTAGCAATTTTTTAAATACTTTAAATAGTAATCTGTGGAGAACGTAGTGGGTAGCATAATTGTTTAAATTGTAATATTTAAGATATTATGACTGTTTCTTATTGTGCTACTGTTTGTTTTTCCTTAAATAAATAAATAAAAAAATAAAAATAATGGGATAGGTACTTGTCTCTATAAATATTTACAGGAGGTCGATAAAAGAGGGTAATTATTCTAAATTAATATTACACTGTGATTCATGCACCGGCCAAAACAAAAACAAAACAATTTCTTGCAATGTTTCGCCATTTTTTAAATTTGGAAATCATTTCAAAACCAAAGTAATTACTTTTTACCTGGTCATACGTATATGCCAGTAGACTCAATGCATGCTACTATTGAGAAAGCTGTGCAGAAATTAATTATATGGGCACTTTCACAATGGCCATCTTTCATAGAGTGTTCACGGAAAAACCCTAGACCTTATAATGTACAAGTGATGGATCACAGTGAATTCTTAAATTTTGAGGCAGTCACAGTTGATACTTTTACGAAACCTACTCTGAAAGACTAAACAATTTGAGGATTGTCACTTTTAAAAAGAAGAATATTGAGAAAATGGAAGTAAAATATAGTATGGTTGAAAATGCAAATGTGACAGATTTCATTTCTTCCAAATGATATAATAAGTAAGGGGAAAGGAAAAGGGAAAGGAAAAAAGAAGAGTGCAGGTAAAGTAAAAGAAAGTGAAAGTAATACAGAAGGAACTAGTGAAATCAATATTATTTCAATTAATCAGCTTTATGAACACAGACTTCCAGTATCTTTGAAAAAGTATAATGATCTAACCTGTGGATTACAGGAATAAAAAGGTAAAACATTATAATTTTGTTAAAATTATAATTATGAAAATGTTTTGTATTGATTCAAAAAGTTGATTTTGAGTTTTTTTTTTTTAATTAAAACAATTTGGGATTTTTTTCTTTACTCTCATTATACTTTGTTTGTCTATATATTTACCCGTATTAATGCTTATTATCTACATGAGGAATCACTTACGCCATTTTGAATCTAAATAATGAAATGTTGATAGTGTTACGTCATTTAAACTCGTGTACAAAAGAAAACTTAGGGCTTAATGGACATATTTTTTTATTTTTTTGGACGTAACGGACATGCTATCTTTGTAACCAAAGCTTTAATGGGTAAATAGATTATATCAAGCATAAGAGGCAAAAAAGTTAGACAGAACTATATAAACTACTTCAATATAACTTAAAAAAGAAAAAAGATATCATCGAATATAAAAATTAAAAAGGTTTTTTGGCTCTCCTGAAAAGTAGTGATTTGTCCCTTACGCCAAGTTAGATTACGGTCGACGATATCCGTTAAGCCAGAAATGTCCCTCGTTTCTTCGCGGTCATTGCGTACACTCAGCTACCGCCGCAATATTTTTTCACTACGTGCTGGATGTGGTTTGCTTTCAAACTTTCGATGGTATAGCGAATCGGCGTTCGGTAGGCCGATTATGTAGACCATATTTATGTTGCTCTAAGTACATACACGAAACACATTCCCTCGTAGAATGCTGATTTTCATAATACAGCTGAATAATTTGTAGACGCTGTGCCGGGCTGTCTTTCCATAATGAAATGTCAAACTTCATCTCGACTCAGGCTTCAGCTGTAAAAAAAACCATAGACAAAATAGTAACTCTAAATGAATCACCCATTACAATTAAAATCGCCTATACAGGAAACGAGTTGAATAATGTTTGTGTAATAACAGTATCTCTAGCGGTTGCACGAACAATAATAAACTAATTTGTGCTTTCTTTTCATTCAGGTCAATCGATTATTTGCTCACATGATTACAATCTAAACACATCGGTAATGTTAATGGAATTTAATGTATTTTGAAGTTAATAAAGGTGGAGATAGTATAATCCTGATAACCTGCAATACATGATATGTGATAATGGTTTGGTAATGAAAGTGCAACATAATTGCCATTTATAGGTAGGTAGGATAGGTAGAATGAAGCAAAAAAAACTTGTGATACGGTATCATCACACGGGTTTTCTTGCTAGAAATTGTCAAAAAGAGCCCGTACTTACTCGTACAAACTATAAACCCAAACGTTGTAATTTGGCTACTTAATCCCATAAATTCGAGACTGAATATCGTCAACGGGGAAATCTGGATGAACAAGAACCTCAGGTTATTAAACAGTAGGAAAAAGTTTACAGTTACACTAATGAAACCTACCTATCTACGCAATAAAGGACCAACTAAAGGAAGTGGTCTATTACCGTGTTGACGGATAATGGGATTGAAACCTGTTGCTACTTAAGAGTTGTTGTATCTAATCTTTGAACCCGGTAGAGACTCCACGAGGCAATCAAAGGAACGCTCTCGAAACATTTCCATACGTAATTATAAGACACAGTCATTGGAAATATTCGTCTTTCACACAAAATGATGCAATATTTTCTCATGTTTTCATTGTATCGGTCTACAATGAACTTTATGTTTAACAGTGTAAGCTACAGATTTCCCTAAGCTTAAAGCAACATTCATCCACCACGTTTTTTCTTAACTTAGTAGGGTTTGGCCTACAAGGCTCCAACCTAATCTAATGTATTTTTTTTCTTGTAAGCCACTCTGTCCCACCCCTGGGCAAAGGCCTCACCCAAATCCTTCCAGGAAATCTTTTCCTACGCTACCTAAAACCAGCCCTCGCGGTACGCGTCCAGGTCGTCTCGCCATCTTTTTCTGGGCCGGCCTCGGCGGCGCCGTCCATCTTCAGGCACCCACTATGTGGAGACTTTTGCCCAGCTGTCATCGTGCATGCGGCTGATGTGACCTGCCCAATCCCATTTGAGCCTGGCGGCCTTCTTTCCTAAATGCCCTATGCCCGTTTTGGAACGCAGTGTGGTGCTCCGAATTCTGTCCTGTCTTTTTACTCCCAGAATACTGCGTTTCATCGCTCTTTGGCAAACTCCAAGGCGGAACTTTTACGACTCGGTGAGCGGTGTGGTCTGAGTGCTGTAGGTTCAGGGAGATCGGTAGATCACCCTTCATTAGCATCTTCATGGACCAGAACTTTTCCAGACGTTATAAATTCGGCGATCGATTTCCCTATCATGTCTGTCAATATCAATATTATACATGGGAATTCTGTTCTCTGACCACCACAGCCCATAGATTGTCCAAATGTACCTATCCCCAAGATGATCAAACCCTCTACTAGGGATAAGAGTCATTGCAAGATCTCGAACCCAGTTTTGAATTTAGCGTATCGCTGACCACTGCTGGAAATAACAACATCATAACATCACGTCTTGTTTCCTTGAAGGATTAGGCAGAGGTGTCCTATATAATAGTACACCCACATTTCGCCAGTAATATTTAAGTCACATGTAACAGGGGGCGAGCCTAATCCAGAATCCGGGCTGCTACTGATTCCAGATAGAAAAACCCAATTAGTGCCACTGTACTTAATTGCACTCAGTTTATCATTGTTATCAAGAACCAGGGGGCAATTTAATCGTAAACTATCGGACTTAATCTGATTTTAATCATTAGATTTGTATAAATTTTAGCATGTGTGACCCGCTTTATCTTGAACAATTACCATCGTATGTATGTATCGAGGTTTTAGTTCAACAGCACAGCTTTTAGCGCTTTCAAAGCGAGTTCAACAGCGAATGACGTGAAAGTTAAGCGCTTTTTTTTTCATTTGAAGCTTTTAGCGGGACTGAAAATCTTTTTAAGTGGTTTTCCCCGCATTGGATGATGCTGCGTGTTTTTATATCGTTTTTTGTTGCTACTGAAAATAGTTTTACTGTACTGTAGGTCGAAGTTCGTTTGTAGTGAAGTCACGATCTGATCGAATTCAATTACTTTTACAATTTATTTTACGAGTTGTAAGGGACACTGAAATGGTTGCGCAAAATAGGATGAAACGTGTTTGATCTTGCTGAATAGAACGGAATCCTTCACAGTGTCCATTTCATACATTCTTTTTATTTCGGAACTAAGCTAGGAGGTTTTCCAGGGATTGGAAAGCGCCGATTTATGTCCACTTAAATATTCTTTGATTCGAACTCAGTTTTGTCAATGAAATTTTTTTGTATCTGGGCATTCACTTCCCTTTGATTGGCAATATTTTGTATTTACAAATGTTATAACTATTAAGCAAATTATATGGCCGAATCGAAGTTACGACTGCAATTACATGATACTTGATTATTTGAATAACATGTTATACAACTAGTATTGGAATTATAATAGAGTGCAAGATAGTAATGTATTTGATACTGAGTATATTTTGAGAGCTGGTCCAAAGTGGTCTGGTCTTTTTATTTTTTGTAATTTCATGTTCATATTCATATTTAATCTTAGATATCATTATTACACACTCCCTTTTCACCTTCCACCTTTCGTGATTTCATTTAAATATTTTTGTTTAGTATAATTCAAATATCCACTTATTTTAATTTTGTTTTCTCATTCTAATTGTATTTTTTAATTTATCTTCATTATTATTATTTTTAGTTAATTAAGATGTTGTTTTGTGGTGAATGCTGTGTACACCTATAATAGGCATAGGTACATACCATCGATTTAGAATACCCTAGATACACTATCACCTACAAATCAAAGTCGCAAAAGTGTCCCATCGCTAAGTTACAAGTGTGTGCGTCTACTAAGGCAAATCTAAAACACGTAATGTACTTAAGAACATTTCAATTTTCCTTACATACAACCTTATGTGAATGGAATTAAGGTGTGAAAAAAAAAAAATGTTTTTAATGAGTTTGAAGGCGTATTTTGCCACAAATTCACTACATTATAAAACTATTATCTAGTACTTACCGAAAATACGATATGCCATCCCTTTTCAACGTGGTTAAAGTATTATTTTTGCACTTTTTTACGGAGCACTTTGGCATGTTCACCGGACAACGAAGCGCGCGTTACTGAGAGCGCAACTGTGCTTAGAAGTAATTTAAGCACAGTTGTATCGAGACACATTTCAAGCGTTGACGGTGTATCTAGGGTATTCTAAATCGATGATACATACTAGTACTTTTATTATTTTATTGTTCTTTTTTTAAATCTTTTGTATGTACTGCTGTTGGTGTACCAAATAAATAAAGTGGATTCAGATGGCGAGAGACAGAGAAAAATGGAAATCTTTAGAGGAGGCCTTTGTCGAAAGACAAGCTGTTTAAAAGGACTGAGTTGTAATATATGTATAAAAGAAAATTGTTTTGAGTGGGTAAAATACAGAAAAATCTTTTAAATACATTGTAGAACCAATGATAAGGCTTGTTTTATTTGATTTATATTTTGAGATGTTTTATTAATATTGCTTGATCAAAATAAAGCCCTGAAAACTATCCACTCGTCAGAAGCTTCTAGTAGTAATTGTCCCACTGCAGGGCAAAGGCCTCTTCTCATAAAGATAAGGCGTTAATCACGTTAAATTACAAAAACATAAGAATGTTATCAATTCCCCATTATAGCATATAAATAAGTCGCATTATTACAATCCTATTCAAGTCCGTCTCGTAACTTACTCTGCTTCTATTTTAACTTTGCTCGTTCTAAGTCGCACACAAATACAGCTACATTTGTGGAAAGTATAATTTTCCGTGCCAGGATGATATGAATAAGGAAACTCTAGACATCAACAATTTATGTAACGAAACTTATTACATAAACACAAGACAACGACTTTTCCTTAACTATTTGCATGTCAAAGGAAAACTTAACTCGTGAGATAATATTATTATAATTAAGTATATTCAGATAATTAGTCGATTGACCTAGAAATTAGATTTACAATAGATTTTTCTTTTCAAGCCAGTGGTGGTATATTGGTGAACTCTGAAAGGAACCATGAGCAATTTAAGAAAAATATTGAACGTAGTTTTGAACTTACCCATAATAGGTAGAAAAAAGAAAACATGTGTACTTATAAAAAACTGAAATTGTTTGGATAGCTTGTGCTGCTCGATTGATATGAAATGAAACCTATACCGCATTTGATAACATTACATACCTACCTACATGGCATATTTGTGTTTCCTTATATGGACTTGGCATGCAGATCAAAAACTACTCGTTTATAATATCTACGGGAACGAATTACATGTTTACGGTTACACATCAAGCTATAGGTTTCCAGTATAAGCTGATCTCGCATTGTATAGGATTTCTGTACAATGAGAGGACAGCTTATACCGGAAATGTATAGCTTGATGTGTAGCCGTGTGTACACTTCTCCTTTCAAATGCTCTAAGCATTTGAAAGTAACAATCATTGAAGTGTTTTCCTTTACTTTTGGGGTCGACAATATCTTGTCCAAGTGTCATGTGAAATGTTTGATAGGAACTCACTTCATTGCTTTTTTCCTCTGAATACCTGTCGCTCTATTCTGTAAAATTCTCCCCTTTTTTTTTATTCTACTATTAGTTTGCTCTTGACTTTAGTCTAGGTCTGGATGACAGAGACAAAGTCTACGATGGAGTGAGCTGTCAATAGCTTTTTTGTATATGAGTACATAAGTATTGTTATCTTGTAAGTAACCCCTCAGGTTATTTGTAACGTTACACCCTAGAATCTTGGAACTAACTTACAACCCCCTTTCCAGGATATAATAGAGCTAGAGAAATGTTTCTGGACGCTCCGCAACGCAGCCCCCACCGGCCAGTTAGACGCCGAGAGCCTATCACCACTCCTCTCACCACCACTACCAGTTGCCGCGGTGGCTGGGGCCTTCCTAGCGTTTGATGAGAACAGGGACGGACATGTGGACTTCAAGGAGTTGTGTTGTGGACTCAGTGCGGCTTGCAGGGGGCCGAGGACTGAGAGGCTAAAGTGTGAGTAGATTTTGACTGTTTTTGATTTTGGTTTGTTTTGTAACTTAGGGAGAGAGGCCTTAACTTCCTTACCAGTTCAAAGAGATCGAGATCGATTAAGTATCGAGTCAGGAACCTTCTTTATAGAAGAAACATCGATTTAATTGACACAGTGGTCTTGTTACTATTAAGCCGTAGTTCCATGGTGGCTGAAAAGGAAGTCCTTGTCAATAATAAACAGCGAGTACCTATTTATGACAAAATAGATTTAGCAGTGAGATTCCCATTTGTACAGGAAAGCCACCTAGGTATTGGGAATTCCAATCCCTGTTAAGCCGTCACGGTTGCGACAAATTATTTGAACATTTTGAACCTTTGTATTTAATTGTTCCATTGTGTACTCTCGTAACTTGCGCTCAATTTATCGGCATTACCTTCCCGTCATTGTTAGGTTATTTTATTGTAGTCATCGAGACAGAGTAAACAGTACAAAACATATCCTGATTCAGAGGATAAACTTGTGCCCAGTTAAAAACCCATTCACTGCCCAGTTAAAAATACATTTCGTGTAAGCCATCAATTGTTTGGCACATACTTAGATTTGGTCTCGCTAATCGGGTCCTGGGCATGAACAGAAGTCATCTATAGCGACGACTCGGATCGGTTTGTGAGCCCATGAACGAATTATTTTTCAACCCATATGCTGGGTGCTTGGCATCAAATACGCGTTCGGTATTACAACTAGAGGCGTCATGGACTTGGACTTAGACGCGTCAATGTTGCTTGCGCCTTTTACAAATCGCATATTTTGGGATGCTGAATCTGAAACCATTTTGTATCTTTTAGACCAAGTCGTCATGGAGCTTGAACAAAGCCAAAGATGAGCTTTCGTGCTTAGATAGCCGAAAAGTTAGTGCTGGAAGATAGCTGGTTTTATATTAAAAGACAAGCTCTGCATAATAAAACAGCAATAATGCATAGCTTACGTAAACTTAGGACTCTGCCTTTTATGTCCTTGCATTACGTTTCTGCCAGAAGCCAAGATGAAAACTGACATTGTCATACATACCTACCTCCATAAATAAACTTAAATCTTTTGCCATGAGGCAGAACATACAGAACGCCACTTGCTAATACGATTCTTACATATTCCTTTTGCCATTATTTTCATGTCCTTGTAAGTACACCTGTATTTATCCATTCCCTCCAAATTACAACATGGAAATGATGCTTGGCATCTGAAATGTGCCCATAATACCTTTTCAATCGATTTATCATCAAATTATTGCATGCTATTTTAGACCTCCAAAAACTTTAGAGTGCAGCCAATTTAAAAATCATGACGGTCTTAATTGGTCCTATAAAACAAAAATTCCTCATTACCATACATAACTCTTTTAATGATAACCCATTTAATGTATTACGTATGTTAACGAACCTTACCAAAAGTAAGACATAATATCGGTAAGAAACCTGGGCCTCAAGTCTGCTATTACAATAGTGTCAGAATGGTCTCGCCATTGTGAGTATTTGACAGTGTTTGTATGGCAAATCTGTCAAAAACTCACAATGAAGAGACCATTCTGACACTATTGTAATAGCAGACTTGAGGCCTTGTTTGTTCGCGTGGCTCTTTCGTTATCTCGCGCCACGAAAGTTTGCGAGCGCCTACGCCGCCGATTCATGATAAAAAGTAACGTTAAAAGTAAATAATACAATATGATAATTATTATACAATGTAGAAAACGGGTCGCGATAATGTATGTTATTCAGTCACTTGGTTAGAAAAAATGCAGGGTTTTACTGTTTTGCTAACTGTACCGTGTGACATATCAATAGACGAAAATGGACCATTCCAACCCTTATCTCCGAAACTACTGAACCTAAAATTTTGAAAAAAAAAAAAATACAGAAAATAGTTCTATACTTATAGATTGCAGGAAAATCTATAAGAAGTCTATGGTCTTAAAATAACATGGTAAATCTCTCGATATTGTGCGTACAAACTTACATTTGCAGTTGGAATGTATGGGAGATTATGTTTACCAACTACAATGTTAAGTTTGTTCTTAGGATAAATTCTTTCCAAGTACGGAACCCTTCATTGTGCGTGGTCCGACACGCACTTGGCCGGTTTTTTACTTACGCTGTACCTACCTATCAAGACAAAATTGTAATTTATAATGCATAAGAAATTAATTAGTTACTGTTACTGGTGTGTAACCGTTGTAATAAATAATAATAAATAAATAAATATGATGGTATGAATACGCCCAGCAGACGATTAGGACTGAATTATAGTAATGGTGATGACTATAATGGCGATACCATTCGTTCACATCATCCGCCATGTTTGATTAACCATGATGAGTTATGTGTAAATGATGTCAAACGTAACGATCAAAATAAAAATCATACCTACTGGCTTTCATGATGTACCATATCTTTGAAGTTCAATGTTAATGACGGTAATATTTAATTAACACTCTAAAATGGCTATCTCTTGTTTAAGTTGTGACGTCGTGAAATGAAATCCAAGTGTCCGTATATGCCTCACACAATGATCGGTAGAACGGGCTAATGATTTATTCATTTGATGGAAAATCAATAGCCAGCAGTTACAGTTTGAGCTACATTAAATATACAGCGGATTCTCAGGTCACGATATGATGTCATCTGTACATGTCACATGTTAGTGAATACTTTAGTGATTATTTTATACCTTTCATGAACCATATTACGGGAATTTTCCTAGGTTAGTACATGATTTATTATTCCATTGCAGGGCAAAAGCGTCTTGTACAGTGACAGCACGAGCATTGATGCTTTCTTTCACCAATGTCAGCAATGTCCAAGATAAACTTAGAAATCTATACATCTATACAAGTAAATAAAATTGAAGTGTCTGTTTGTAATGTCAAAATAATAGCTTTTTGCAAAATGCATATAATTATATACATCATCATCATTTGAGCTGAAAGACGTCCATTGCTGGACATAGGCCTCCACCAAAAGGGAGGGGGGGAGGGATTTGCCATAATCGCCACGCTTGGCAGGCGGGTTGGCGATCGCAGTATGGTGTTAAAAATGCATAGGGAACGCTGCTGTCCAGTCCCTAGTAAGTCCCTTAGTCTCCTTTTATGACACCTACGGGAAATGGAGTAGTGCTATTCTTTACGTCCGGCACCACACGGTACATATATATACACTAGCTTTTGCCCGCGGCTCCGCCCGCGTGGATGTCGGTTATCGCGTAAAAAAGTAGCCTATGTCCTTCTCCATATTCCAGGCTATATCTCTGCCAAATTTCATGACGATCGGTTCAGCGGTTAAGGCGTGAAAATGTAACATACAGACAGACAGACAGACAGAGTTACTTTCACATTTATAATATTAGTATGAATAAGGATAAAATAAAATAAAACTTTTTGTCTGACTGCCTGTCTGTTTGTTCCGGCTAATCTCCGAAATGGCTTTTGACGGGTTTTCACTGACATGGCTGATGTTTTAAGGAGTAACTAAGGCTACTTTTATTGTATAAAAAGCCAGCAGCTGCTAGTTACGGTAGTTTACTCATGAATTGAAAACCCACATTGGTGTGTGGCGGTATCAACAACGCCACATGCGAACTACGCATCAAAGACCTGACGTCACAAATCCTGTATCGCGCTATCAGAGTTTATCGCGCTATCAGAGTTTATCGCGCGACTATCATATATACAACATCCCGACATCAACCGTTGGGCAATTGCCCACCAGACACAACACTCGTCTGGTCGGAGGATCCTCCCTTTACTATAGAGTATGAGTGAACTTTACACCCTGTTCCTCATACCTCTAAAAGTGGACTAGTGAAATGAAAAATCACTTGGAGTGTTAATTTGTGCTTGTGGTGTTTATTAAACTGGTATCGAACCACAACTCTATAAATGCACCATTTCTTGGAATTACAATCATGTATGTAATTCCAAGAAATGGTGCATTTCAATAAACTTTTTGTAAGAGAAAGAGCCAAAAATGTAAAGTGGTTGCAACAGCGATCATAATTGCCGCAGCAGTTTTTGAGATGAGGAAATCGGTAATAAAACCGGGTTTGGACATTTTGTCTTGTCATACCTTTGGGGCTCAGCAATACACCTTTAAAAAGCGGGAAGGAAGGAAATCAAAACTACTGATTGACGTACTTGTATCTAAGAGTTTTTCCACGAATGGGTACATTTGTCCTGAGTAGGTTTATACGCAATAGTGCTGACGTAGCGTACCTACCTAATATTTTTGATCACGAGCTATCATCTTTTACCTAGCCTTTTGCCAACTATGCTGGGGTCGGCTTCGGGTCTGACCGGATGTAGCTGAATACCAGTATTTTACTTGGAGCGATTGTCTATCTGACCTCCACAACCCAGTTACTACAGTTACTACTTCTCACGACCCGTAACGACTGTCAAAGATCCACGAATGATAGCCGGGACCAACGGCTTAAGGTGCTCTCCAGGTCACCCATCCACGGACTAACTGCGCCAAGAGTAGCTTAACCTGGTCGATCGACCCGTTCGGCTGTTATACCTTAGCCACAAGTCCCCCTTTAATCACGAGTGTCTTACGTACGTACGAGGACTGCACTAAAAGTATCGGGAGTGGAATATTTCCACTGTTCCTGTCATATTAAAATCTTTTTAATTGAAAACTCCTTGGTTTTAAAAATCGAATACCATTTATTTATTTTAAAAAAGATTCTCGGTCTTGTCACAAGGTTTTGTCAAACTTGTTTAGTCGTTGAGAAAATGGAATTGACTCGAGAAAATTCAAGAGCGATGATTTATTATGACTTTCGAAGTGGTTTAACACAAAAACAGTGTGTTGACCGGATGATTTCTGCATTTGGTGATATCGCATCGATACCGCATTCGCTCTGTGAAGAGCAAAAAGCAGCTCGCGTTACTTGGTGCGTCAGAACTCTCGAAAGATTCCACGCAGGATCCTCAAATGCTGTATACAACATCGTATCAGGTGACGAATCCTGGATATATGCGTACGAACCCGAAACAAAAAACCAGTCACTCGTTTGGGTGTTCGAAAATGAGTTAAAGCCAACAAAAATTGTTCGTTCACGGAGTGTTGCAAAAAAAAATGGTGGCCACTTTTGTCTCCAAAACCGGCCATGTTACGACTATTCCTCATGAGGGACAAAGAACGGTTAATGCAGAATGGTATGCTAGCATTTGTTTGCCACAGGTCGTTTCTGAACTCCGTAAAGAGAACTGCAACCGCCGCATCATCCTCCATCACGACAATGCGAGTTCTCACACCGCGCACAGAACAAAAGAGTTTTTAGAGCAAGAAAACATAGAATTATTAGACCATCCGCCGTACAGCCCCGACCTAAGCCCTAATGATTTATATACTTTCCCTAAAATAAAGAATAAATTGCGTGGACAGAGATTTTCATCACCTGAAGAAGCTGTGGACGCCTACAAAACGGCCATTTTGGAGACTCCAACTTCCGAATGGAATGGTTGCTTCAATGATTGGTTCCATCGTATGGAAAAATGTGTCAAATTTCGCGGAGAATACTTAGAAAAGCAAGAAATACATTTTTAAATAGTAATGTTGTATCTCTTCCTTGATTCCCGAAATTTTCAGTGCCGCCCTCGTAATATGTACCCTATGTCATATAGCTCGTAAGCAAAGCATAGTGTTTACTGACTAAACATAAGTCCCAAGCTCAAATGAATAAAGCACACTGAACAAGACACATACAACTGAATTCCTTTCAATTATACATACATTTGTCAGCAATTTAAATACTGATTGATAGCGCAAGATGACAAGACAGTGCGTCCTGAATATAGGACTGTGCAGAGACAGTCAAAGGCCAAACATATCGATGCCTAACAGCCAAAAAGGGATAAGCGACATTTTTTTTTTTGCGAAATCGACTTTTGTTTTATGGTTAGAAACTGCTTTTTTTTCTGCATCTATTGTTTGTCGATTTCGCAAAATAATGTCGCTTATCCCTTTTTGGCTGTTAGGCATCGATATGTTTATTGTGACTGAATTATTCAATGGTAGCCCAAGGATATCAATTAATTCACCAAATATCGTTCCACAAACATCTGTACAAATAAATAAAATTGAAGTGTATGTTTGTAATGTCAAATTAACAGTTTTATTAAATTCATATGAAAGTATATACGGTACCTACTTAAAAAATTTTTTTGTCTGTCCGTCTGTTTGTTGCGGCTAATCTCCAAAGCGGCTAGACCGATTTTGACGGGACTTTCACTGGTATATAGCTGATGTTATAAGGAATAACTGCAAAAAGAGCAACAGCTAGTCCACTGTTAATACTTAGAAAAACTACTTACTAAACTTACTTACTTTCTGGTAGAAAATGCCTATGGCATTAAGTCCGCCTCTGTGCATTTTGTGTGCTTAAGTATTAAATAAATAAATAATAAATAAATACTTTGCATGACATTAAACGCCCCCAGACGTAATAACAATATAACTTCTATTTTGTCTCGTTCAGTGTCCCGCAAACTGTTAAGCATTGGACTAACACCCTTATTGGGTAACACACTATCAATCAAAATCTTTTTAGATTTTGAAGCATATTGCTAATCCATTGATCCTATGTTCGAAAAATTTGTCTGCTCATCAACGTAAATAACGCAATCAATGTTATTGAACTGTCAAAATGAAACCCATTCCTGTGTGATAGTGTGTTACGCAATTACCCCGCCGATAGACGCTATGGATTCATGGATATAGGTCCACCGATACTTACATTTACTAGTACAAACGCAGTTACTTGTAAATGACTATAACAATGGAACCACCTGGAAAGTACAGCATTTCAAACAAAAAAATATTTTTTAAGTCGGTCTAGCCGTGCTCGAGTAAAAGGGGAAAATATATTTACGAAAAAAAAAAAAAATTGCGACGTACTAGACCTCCTCCTTTTTTTGAAGTCTGTTAAAAATAAGCACCAACTACATATTTATTTAAAGGAGTTATTTCTAATTGTAAACGCTCCTACAAACAGGCGCGACACACGACGTGACACAAAGGCATCGCGTGTCGCGCAACGAGCGGTGCCTTTGTGTCGCGCGCGATTCGCGTTGCAAGTCGCGTCTGTTTGTAGGAGTCTTAAATCAGCACGGAAGTAAAACTTTAAAACAAGAAGGGTCCTTGACACAGCTGACTTAATAAATAAAGGAGTCATAAAAAGCGCAGTTTACTTCGTTTGTACCGCCTGCCCCCACCGGGTCATTAGATCAAGGCGATTTGTATACGTCACTAGGTTTTGCATTTGGTTTAAACTGGTGGTAGTCGAGATATATGTTTTGCATCTGCAAAATGTCCAATTATAAGTTATAATTTGCATGTGTCTTGCACTGTGTAAAGTTGACTTGCAGCAAGTTTCATAATCTGCCTAACCTTTTCCCAACTATGTCCGGGTCGGCTTCCAGTCTAACCGGAAGCAGCTGAATACCAGTATTTTACATGGAGCGACTGATCTTTGACAGTCGTTCTGACGATCCGTAACGACTGTCACAGATCCACGAATGACAGCCAACTGCTTAACGTGCTTTCCGAGGCACGGAGGGGGTCTTGGTATGTAAAGATGGTAACCCAACCACGGAAGAACCGTGGCAAGCGTAGCTTAACCTGATCGAACAACCCGTGCGGCTGTTATTACTGAGTCACAAGCAGCGAAACTTGCAGCAAGTGTATCAAACTAAACTGCCCTATAGGCGAATTTTGAAAGTCTGTTTGCAGATAAGCTTGTGCAAAACATTGTACATCGTTGTTCAGTCAGAAGAAGGGTCGTATGTAACATCACATTAGACAGCTTGATTCTGTATTTTAATAGACAGTATATAAGATGTATCTATTCAAACACGAAATATTTTAAGAGATACACTATGGTAAAGAAGCCATGGAAACGTATTTTGTTTGTAGTACATTATTTAAAAAAAAAAAAAATTACTTGATATGATGATTAATATCAAAATTCACCGCGCTCGTGTCGCCACCGTCACCGCGTCTCCGAGCGGGTCATTCATTGAATAAGTAGAGTCTGTCTACTGAAAGCTGTGAGTGAAAAAGAGCGGCAAATTAAAAAAAAAAATATAGGTCGGGTATCCCCTAATCAATTAGGAAAAAACGTATTTGATACTTGAATATTTTTATGTAGAATATTTATTTTTGTTTATTGCAGAAAATAGGAAAGCATAAAGCATACAATTGTGAAGATAAGCTTTTATGATCACAAGGTTGTAAGTCACATAGAAATTAATATTACACAATAAGTTGCTTAGTATTTGATTACTTATCCTAATTCTATGCATTAATACTATGTTTCTATGAAGGTTTCCATAGCAGAAAACTTAGGAAACTGAATTACAAATATAATAATAACATAGATTTTGTACAAATATGTTTAATACAAAATAATATTAGGTCTTTACCTATGAAATTGCCGATTTTCATGAAATAACTTAACGCCCTTGTTCCTCTATATTTTTTATTTTTATTAATCAAAGTAATTACCCACTCAATCAATGCATTTTTGCCAACGTAGTGGTAGCTTATAATGCCCTTTTTGAAAAAGTCTGCTGTACGGGAGGACCTTGTCTGATTAATGCATTCGTCTAGCAACAAACACAAGATGTATGTATGTATGTACATGTTACAAACATTTTATTGATGCCACGCGATTTCTCATCGCTATATTCAATTACTAGCTGTCGCTAGCGGCTTCGCCCGCGTGCATTTCGGAAATTATCCCAAGGGAACATAATGCCTGGATAAAAGTATCCTATCTCCTATTCCAGGTCATGGTCTACCCGTGCACCAAATTTCATCCAAATCCGTTCAGCGGTTTTACGTGTAAGCGTAACAAACAAACAAACTAACAAACTTACTTTCGTATTTATAATATTAGTTAGGAATAGGATTAGGATGACTCCACATTTAAAACTGTTATATTGATAGACCAGGTTTTATAAACTTAATTCCTGTTTAAGGCTCGTACAGACTAGTGCAATATCGCAGGCGCGACGCGACACTAGTAGCAGAATTTCTTTGTCGGTGCCTCTCGCGCCCGCGATATCGCGCGAGTCTGTACGAGCCTTTACGTACATAGTATCAAAACTAATTCAATAGCTTACTAGTAATTTGCGAAATTATTGTAAACAATAGTACTTTTCTTGAAACGCAGCCTCGCGT
The DNA here is from genome assembly GCA_947523025.1 of Dryobota labecula. NCBI lineage: Eukaryota > Metazoa > Arthropoda > Insecta > Lepidoptera > Noctuidae > Dryobota > Dryobota labecula. The sequence goes on from OX383303.1 coordinate 22,081,451, forward strand.
TCGCTTTTCAGTTGGTTGTAATTAGTTATCATAGTGTATATCAACTTTCTCGCACTGCTTCTTTAAGTTTTAGGCATTGTTTTACTTAAAATAGGACAAAATATTACACAAATACGTTTTCGTAAGAGCTTAAAGGAACAATGAGTGACATTGCAGCAGTGTTGTCAATTTCTAAAAACATGAAAAATTCACTGTCAGCTTTCATTAGATAGACTCTAAATAAAAGTTTTTTTGCTAAATGTCTAAAAATTTAAACACTTAGATAAAAAACAAATTTTCGCTGCTATGGTTCATTAATCACCTATAGATGTTTCTCTTAAAATATTTCGTGTATGAATAGATACATACACCTTATTATCTAACATTTCCCATTTCCTCCCGTGGGTGTCGTAAAAGGCGACTAAGGGACTTGCTAGAGAATGGGCAGCAGCGTTCTCTATGCACTTTTAACACCATACTGCAATTGCCAACCCCCCAATTGGGGGAGGCTTATGTCCAGCAGTGGACGTCTTTCGACTGAAATGATCATGACGATGATAGCTAACATTACTTCCATTGAAAATACCCTGAAAATATCACAGTTGATTCGGTCGATCGGTTCTACTTATTCACATGTAATCAGCTTACAGTCATCCCTTTGATGCTAGAACCATCACACTATAATAATATATCACACTTCACACTAATATTATAAAGGCGAAAGTTTGTGAATGTGTGTGTATGTTTGTCTCTTCTTCACGCTCAAACGGCTGGACCAGTTTTAATAAAATGTTGTATGGAGGTAGCTGACACCTTGGATTAATATATAGGCTACTTTTTATCCCGATATTCCCACGGGATCGACACTTATGCGGGTGAAACCACGGGGCGCAGCTAGTAGTTCATAAAGCCATTATTGAGCCTACTTTTGTTCTCCTCATAAAGCGTTGTTTAACAGTAAAATTATCTATTCATAGCTCTGCCCGTATAACTTAGATAAGTAAAAGTCCCGTACACCTCGAGCATACAAATTGACTTCCGACTTCCTCACAGGATGAACGTGTCAGCAACAGTCAGTGGTATAACTAAAACAGTTAACTACGCAGAGTTGTCATCGGACTTTCCGGCGACTGTCATCATAGTTATTGGCCCAGGTTGGCACAGCCTTCTTCTTTATTTATTTGTTTTGCTTGGATAATGTTATAGAAAGAGTGTTATGATCACAGGAGGTTGATACTCTTGATAACAAATGATTAATTGAAAACTCCTTAGTGATCTGGATAACTCTTTTAGTTTCTCTATGAACATAATTTTGAGAGGAAAAAAGGAAAAAAGAATGTTAGGTGGCCAGGTGTACACTGCTACAAGGGTCGGCGCCCGAATGACGGTGACAGGAGGGCGCTGTAGGTTAACATTTGTGCAATTGTTTTGTGATATGTCACTAGAAATGTATTGAAAAAAAAAAAAAAGATTGCGTTCCGATTTTGACCACGCGCCAAAAGACATTTGTACCGTTGTAGTCGTATCGTCGTAAAATAATAACAACATTGTTTTCTTTTCAAACTTAATGGCTTACTCAATAAATTATTTTCAATGGGGTTAAAAACTTACAAGCTCGTCATAGCTGACAGCACAATTGTCCGTCGATAAACAAGATAAATAAGTATGCGACTTGGAGTGTAGCACTATTAAAAGTCGAATTAAGGACAATGGCAGCGACATCTGAAGTGAGCAAGTGGCATTTTTTATCTCCTGACAAGCCTAATGGCATCTACTCTGTTTATGTCCAGGATGTGTCCGGGATTATCCTCAAACAGTAATTGAATTATACTTTCCCGACTAGGGGATGAAATCTAATTTCCATTGCCACATGTTTAGTATCTTTGTCTTTCTTATTACGGCTCCAATATTAGATCTAATATTATTACGATTTAATATCGGTCAACGACATTATTTGGTCTCACGGAATTAAGGAAAGAATTCCGGCGTAATGCTACTCGACACACATTATTACCGTAAAGATATTTTAACCTGATTTCGGGGTCAAGTTAATTAAGATTGGACTCCGACCTTACTTTGATGAGACGTTTCCTTCTACTTCTTGTCAAGGTCAACAGTCAATGTCAAACTTTTATCATTCTTTTGGCATATTAAACAACTTATTTTTGTCTAGCTCTAATGTAGTTTACATCAGGCACTTGGCAATGGCACAACAATGTAGGCATTTGGCAACGGTATACGCAGCTCAAACGCGACGCTAACGCAGCTTCTACGCAGCGCGATTAAAGTTAACAATAAGCCTTTTAGTTCTCATCTTTGTCCTGCGTCATAATCACATGGGACACAGTACTGTTGTGCACACAATTGAAGTGAAATGTCCAGGCGTCGAAGCGAAGGTCATCTCAGCATTGTTCATCTCTCACGCCGCGACTAATTGCGTTTTAAATGAGTTGCTTGCGAAGCACGTGCAACGCGACTGTACCGTCAAGCAGTAACACTTGAACTACGAAAACCGCCCTTATAACTACGGAATAAAGGCGCTGTCAGTGTCCTACCTACCTCGTCAAGCCTTCACTTGTTCGTTAATGCACTTCCGACTTATTGTCAGTTGATTCGTCTTTGTGTGGGTCCTGGTGACAGGTATATTTGTTTAAGTTTTGATTATACGATTAAGATTATGTAGTTAGTAGAGCTTTTTGTGAAAGGATTCCTTTGGGAAAGAACTATGAATAACTAAACTTATTTCTGCCTCCAAGCAGCTTTCTTATGTTGTGGTTCCTTTAACATTTCAGCCGAATGAGATACTGCAAACTGTTTATGTTTCTGATAGCTTGGTGCTTTTTATTGTATACGCTGTAATACATTAGGTCCAATACGGCCGCTGAATCTTGACCGGTCTGAACATAGGCGCTTCGAACTCTCGCGCATGTTCTCTCACTCACACTCGCCTCATGTCACCATTTTGGTTCCTGAAAAATGTTATTGCGCAGCCTTCTGCGCAAAGTTCAGACCGGCCATGATGCATCGGCCGTATTATATGCTGTTCATTTTATTCAAAGTCAAGATCCTCTACTTAGACATACAAGTATCCGAATCATTTAGTTCATGCATGATATGATGTTATTAAGCCGACCCAGATACGTATTCAGAATAATTTCATTATGAATTCCAGCCTGTTGTCTGATTTTCATTCATATGACGTCTTTCGTTAAATCCTTGTCCGATTTCGTTCTAGACATAATAATCATACTGTTCTGGACCATAACCTTTTTTTATGGTATTTATTTTGAGAACACATTAAAAAAAAAAACATTTAGGTAAATCTGTACCTATAGTACACCCAAATTTCGCCAGTTATGGTTAAGTCCCATGGGAGCGAGCCTGTTGCCATCAATCGGGCACACATCCAGACTCCGGGTTGCTACTGAGAAATTCCAGATGGCAATACCTAATAACACTGCCCGACTCGGGAATCGAAACCAAGACCTCATGCTCAACTGCAGTGCTTGCGACCACTATACCAACGAGGCAGTCCAAATTCTTCCACAGTGTTTCAAATTCTTTCGCAATAAGTCTACCTTATTTCATGGTAGGACCTTAATATAACCGGCTAAATGTGAATGTAATACATTAGGTACGGGTAAGTACAGAATTAGGTGGTAGGTATAATATACTTACCTTCCTACTTCTCTACTTAGTCTACTTACCCGTTCCGGGAAATATACCTAGTAGATGTTATCTTTATGAATGAGGAAAATATCGTGAGGAAAGTTTTGAGTATGAATGTGGATGGATGGCTATAAGAGTAGGAGAAGACCAAAGAACCGATGGATGAACTGAGTGAAAGATGATATGGCAAGAAAGGGAGTGACTTCTGAGATGACGAATAATAGATAAGTATGGAAGAAAAAGACATGTTGCGCCGACCACAAATAAATTGGGATAAGGGCAGGAGAATAATGATGTTATCTTTATAAATGAGCAAGTGGCTCCATACACTCTTTCTTCGATAATCTTCGCCTTCATTGTCGCCGTCGCCTTATATGAAATGAAATCGTTATAGGAGAACCAACAGCTATAACAATTGTATATGAAACATAGAGCCACACGGTTCTCACGGTTAAAAACAGAAAAAAGCAGTAGAAATCTTAGGATCACTAACAAGCACGATAGAAAAGATTATAAATATATTTAAGGTACAATAAGCACTTCTAAACAAGTCAGCGTGCAGCTGGGTGCATGCAGAATAGGTTTTGGTGGTAAATAGATCAAATGAGAACTCGAGCGAAGTGCGAGCTTGCTTAGTGGGTGATCGCGAGTAACTGGGAACTAATATACAGCATGTAATAAAAACCCTGTCCGATCCTTAAGAGTATTATTCGGCATCGTACTGCGTACACATATACGTAACCATTGAATGGATTTGAGATTAATGTTTTTCTCCAGTGAAAATAATTAAATAAAAAAATAAAGTAAAAACGTATCAAAGGCAACACTGATCGCTCAGGGGCCAAACTCTCTTAAAGTCCAGACATAATCTTGGTCAGATCATGTAGATCCGTGTCTGAAATGGTCTGGAAAGGAAAGAACCACACAAATTTGATTGGACCTGTCCAGTCAGTGCAAGCATTTGTCAGTAATCGTGTAGCTCAACTCAGGACTTATGGCAATTAGGGTACTTATACCCAAAGTCGCAAGTTCAGATCATTTATGTAAATAATTTTTGTTTTTTTTTTTAACCTTTCTTTTAAGTACTGAATTTAAGAAATAATAATTAAAAAATAATCATACAGTAATTATTAAAAAAAAAAAACGGTTTTAAACAAAGTTATTAAAAAAGGAGAGTTTCTGGTATAACATATTTTATGATACTGGTAACAATGCAGGAGATCCAAACATTTTCACATGTTTTACATCTTTAACAACACAAATATTACAACTCTCATTCATAGATTCATATTGTATGTAGCATATCTATCCACATTTTGGATGAAAACGGCTGTAAACTGTTTTGAATGGAAATCGATTTTGGGAGGCCTACGTCTAGCAGTGGACTTAAAAGGGCTGATTATGACGATCATAGGCCGTGTCTCCGACAAACTACACAAAACATTGTTTGGCAACGGTATTTTGTTTGCATAGTTCAAAAAATAATTTAATTTTATAGTTGATTATTTACAAAAAAAAAATATATATATATGATAAAATGCTTTGCACCACTGTCCTGTCATTTTGACAGTGACATTTCTTGACATTAATTTGTTTACATAAATTATCTGAATTAGAAACTTTGGGTATAATGGAACTCTTGGCATTTAAGTATAGATTGCGCCTGCGCCAGTAATTAAACGTCTATATGACGTGCAGGTGACAGAACCTGTTGCTGTCCTTACTATAAATATTTCAATATTTTGTCATGCGGGTGAAGACGCGGGCAACAAGAAGTAAAGTATAATACTATCCTACCATGCTTGGCAGTCTGTTATACAGTGTCTTCATTATTATTATCTGCACAAACAACATTGCTCTTGATGTAGCCTCCAACCCCCATAATTATAGTTGTTCTTGAAAACGTCCTAGACCTCGGAACAACCTCTCTACAACAAAAAACCTTAGACGTTGTTGTGTCAAGTCAAGGACATTTTCAAGAAACAAATAACATGAAGGTATGCGCAGAGGTAGTTAAATTGCCTACTTATTCTATTCTAAAATAAAACCACACAGTATCTTAGCTTTAACATAAAGGGGGAAGGGAAGTTCGGTCGAACCATCAGGTTAAGCTACGCTTGCCGGGGTTGGAAAGTTGATGGGTGACCATCTTTACATACCAAGACCCCTCTGTGCCTCGGAAAGCACGTTAAGCCGTTGGTCCTGGTTGTCATTCTTGGATTATTGACAGTCGTTATGGGTCGTCAGAAGCCCGAAAGTCTGACAACCAGTCTTGCCAAGGGGTATCGTATTACCCAGTAACTGGGTTGTGGAGAACAGATAGGCAGTCGCTCCATATAAAATACTGGTATTCAGCCGTATTCGGTTAGACTGGAAGCCTACCCCGACATAGATATTAAAAGGCTAGATTTTTTTATTTATGAATTAATATCATTGATACTAAAGATAACATCTCGTAAACTGATGGTTCAACCGACAAATTCCCAGCTACTTAATTAAGTAATTTCTATTAATATAATTCAGCACGGACAATGATTTTATCGCCTCTATCTGGTCCAAGCCGTTATCATTGCGAATGTACAAATAAATAAAACTGAAGTGTCTGGTTGAAATGTCAAAATAACAGCTTTTTACTAAATGTATAAGAAAGTATATACAAAAAAACTATTTAAAAAATGATTTTCTGTCTGTTTGTTCCGGCTTATCTCCGAAACGGCTGGACCAATTTTGACGCAACTTTCACTGGCAGATAGCTGATGTTATAAGAAGTAACTTAGGCTTTAAGAAACGTAGCCGCGAGCAACAGTTAGTTTTGCATATAATTAACTCTTATGACCATGGTTTTGAATCTGTTAAAAGGTTATTAGAACAGCAATGAAATACGTTTATGGATGTTTATGTTATGTTAGCGTCACCTGCTGCCTGTTGATATTATAGATTCAAGGCTTTCTCATAATAATCATCATTCAACATCAACTCAGCCTATCGCAGTCTACTGCTGGACATAGGCCTCTCCCAGGATGCGCCACAACACCTTGTCCTCCGCCTTCCGCATCCAGTCTGTCCCAGTCACTCTTTTTAATGTCGTCGGTAATCATCATTATTCCAGCGCATGTTGGACATAGTCCCTCAGTCCCTAGCAGTCGTTGTTGTCCCTCAAGTATAGCCACAACGAACGGATCTGTGCTTCCCGCATTCAGCGGATTCCCGCGACCTAATGATATTTATGATGTTCTCTATTTATGGTGTTGATTTAAGGATTCTACAAACAGGCGCGACTCAGAACGCGAATCGCGCGCGATACAAAGACACCGCTCATCGCTCGTTGTATGAAATGGCTATACACGGAAAATTGGCGTAGTGTGTCAATTTGATAAACGATTAATATCCCGGACTGTATTTTGCTAGCCAGCGTTCGTAAAATTCGGTAGTCAAAACTTCTGTCATATCTTGAAAGGACATTGCTTCAACAAAGGAATATTTTGATTAAAAGTTCTGGATGCACTTATGTTGCACTCCTTCCGTCCTTCAAAGAGCCGCTAGGTACATGCATGCAAGTATTTACATGTCCGACTAGTGCGTTCTCTCGATATTATTAATAGATAAGGAAGTACAAAAATTCGTTTATCTAGAGAGAAGATTAGAGTGGACAACTGAATTATTGTGATGATACTGTCTATTCTTATTTATTTGTTTCTTGGGTCGCCAACAGAGGCTACACAATTACATGCATGTAATTGTGTAGCCTCTGTATATAAACAGGGACAAATACAAGTGAGCGCTTCCAATTATAGGAGACCACATCATTCACTTAATACTAGGTAGGTACAAGTTTGACAAGGACGAAAACATTAAAATAAATCAGATAACAATCATACAAAAAATTAATACAATTTAATTTTAAACAAGTTAAAAAAATACAAATTCAAAAAGTCTTATGGGTAGATATCGGATACTCGGCTGCATATACCGGTACCTAAAGTAAATTTTTAGCTATGACAAATTTTTTTGTAAAAGAAATCCTGTGATGCCAGCAACACCGGGAATGCATAACTAGTCGGGTGTATAGTATAGAAGTGAAATAAAAAACTATTCTTTAAAAAAAAAAAAAATTGCATAACTATTCAGATGCATATTTATTTAAAACTAGCTGACCCGACAGACTTCGTTCTGTCAAAAGCTATTTGACTGTGGCAGTTTGTCTACGCGCAAAGGAAACTACCTACCTACCCTACCCTACCTTACCCTATCCTACCCTACCCTACCTACCTATCTACCCTACCCTACCCTACCTACCTACCCTACCCTACCCTATTCTACCCTACCCTACCCTACCCACCTACCTACCCTACCCTACCCTACCAACCCTACCTACCCTACCAACCCTACCTACCCTACCCTACCTAACTAAAACCTTCAATAATTTTTTTTTTTTTGATAAAATCTATTCTCAGACCTACCAAATGATGACTGACACGTTATGTCAAACGCCATAAAGTTACATTAGAAGATAGAGTTACCTACTTATTATTACAATAAAAATGTAAATATGGTCGTTTTCTTACAATTTTTTTTTTTAACTTTCTTAAATTTTTCTTACATAAGAACCTTCTCCTGACAATAACAAACACAACAAAAAAATAATTAGCGAAATCGGTCCAGCCGTTCACGCGTGATGCCGTGACCAAGGGAAATAGGGATTCATTTTTATATATATATAGATAATGTTTAACCTCGATACAAATATGTGTAATTATAATGTGATTCTATAGTCAGAAAAAAAAAAAACCTCTAAATTTGTCGATTCCGGTATCGCGGGATTTTTACGATCGATACAAAAGTGCATTCCATATAAGCCAATATTTGAAAGTAAGGCCCGTATTACAGAACGTCACTCAATACTCAAGTATTACTTAAAACTAGTTTCATCCAATCAAATGGCTTCAATCTAGTTTTAAGTAATACTTGAGTATTGAGTGACGTTCTTTAATACGGGCCTAAGTTAATGTACCTCCGATTCTATAATCAGAAACCTAAACTTGTCGATCTCGGAACCGCGGGATTCTTTCTATACAAACGCGCATTCCATATTAGCCAACATTTCAACATCTCAACGTGAATATGCATCCGAATATCCGATCTCTACTTATGAGGTATCACAAGATATGTTTGTATTCGAGATAGTATGTTATTACAACTGTAAGTCATAAAAATGTCCCGGGAAAAATAAAAGAGGTGTGGCTAGGCGTCATGCTGAATATTTTAATTTTCAAGTCGGTTTTTCTGTACGTACTTCTAATTTTGTTTATTCCTCTTTTTTTCTAGATTATACATGAATCATGTATTAGTTTATCACTAGTAGGTATAAGTTTATCAAGAAACTATCTGTTTACTATGATAACATGATCCAATCGGGAAAGCCGATTGATCGAAAAGTGATGAATTAATATTGATAGATTGGCTCATTATGACTAATCATTTGCAGTTTAATTGATTCAAATCATCATCATCATCATCATTTCAGCCGAAAAACGTCCACTGCTGGACATAGGCCTCCCCCGATTGGGGGGAGGGGGGTTGTGTCATGTTGTGTTGATTCAAATAATGTAAAGAAATAGAAATGAGTTGTTAAAATGAAAGGTGTACCTATACTGTATGTGTAAAATTATTAAAAAATAAATAAAATAAAAATGTTGAAATAAAATTTTTTATTTCATTTATTTGTGTGTGTCATGATGTATGTGTTTTCAATATACCTTTTAATAATTTTCAAATTCTCCACGTGGAACTCCTAATCGATTTCGAAAAGTTAAATAATATTACCACATATTCAATAGTTTATTGCAATCCTCAATGTGTACTTCCGTGGTAACTTAAAATTATATGTGATCAATGTATACGCTGTTAGGCACAGTAACATAGTAATGTTACTGTGCCTAACAGCGTATACATTGTACCTGCCTCTCTCCTACTGGAGAGAGGAAGAAAATTTAGTTTATCTGTCATCTGAACTAATAGGTTTTTTGTTACAAATAAAATTTACTGTACTTATACCTACGTATTAGATACGATAGCACTTATATCTTTTCGTTTAAATATTCGTTTCGTTTTCGCTTTATACTAATTCTACCTTACTCTTCCAGTCTGCTTCAAGATTTTCGACCTGGACAGCGATGGGGTCCTCAACAAGAAGGAACTCATCGACATGGTGGGCATCCTCTGCACGGTTGCCAACGAGAGCCTGAAGAACCAAAGTTCCAGGGCCTCCACACCTTCGGACAGCAATGACTCCGAAGGCCTGGAGAAAGGGTTCGACCCTGAAGTGATCCTGATCAACCTGAGGGACAAGCTGGTGACTGTGCCCAAGAAAGGAAGGAAGCCAGTGTTCCAACTCGGCCCTAACGGTGATAATAGAGAGGAGATTAGTGTTTTGAAGGAGGTTAGTATTCGAGTATCATGTTAAAAATTGGTGTATTTTGTTCATGCAACTTGGGTCGTAGGAGATTTTTATCTAGAAGTGGACGGTTACAAACCGAACCAATTATACCTAGTACAACCAGCATCCTGCAATAGCAGCATCAGGCTTATGTCGTTAAATGCCTTTCGTGGTGTTAAAGACCATTAGCGTCAAACAACAAAAATTCTACTTTACTGGAAACAATATAAAGCTCACGTTTTAATGTAAAACTTTTAGTCGAGCTGGTGTTGAGTCGATTATTTGCGCGATAGCCTTAATGCAGTTAAGATACAGCCTCTTCCTTCTCTTTCCAGCAACAACAGCAACAGCAAGAAGAAGAAGAACAACAAGAGAACGAAGGCCTAATAGCCAACGATATGGCGCTCACTCTAGAAGACTTCCTCATCTGGAGCGTGGAGAGCGCAGACACGCTGGTGACGCCCTTCCTGGAGCTGGTGTTCGAGGTGTGCCACATCGTGCTGGGGCTGCGGCCGCAGTGCAAGCACCAGGAGAGGGACATCGGTGAGTGAACTGTGCTTGATCTGGCGAAATAAGCCGACGTAGTTTGTGAGCTATGTCAACATCGAATATGCAAGCTGAGGGCCTACACAAGTGGCAATCGCTTTCAAAGCGTTTTGTACTACATAAGTCATATTGATTTGTTTAACATGAAAATAAAGTTCTTAACAATAATTAATAGTGCGCTATGTCAAGTCAGAAGCGTAGAATAGTCAGCATTAAAATAAAAATAAAAAAACTTTCTCCACAACTCTGCTAATAATAATATCTCCGAAAAAGACAAAATGATCGCGAGAGCAATAAAACGTAATACAACTATTAAATGGTTACATAACTCAACTATAATTAATTCCATCTTCATTCAAGTGCTTACAATCACAAATATGCTGCTATAATTAGCAAGTTCTTCAAACATAGTGAAGTTGCCACTGCACAAATAAACTCGCAGTAAACATTGTTATACAATACCAATTAACAAATAGAACAATTTACACAAGTATAAACTTTTCGCTCGTGAAAATAAAGTTAATTTTATAATGAACCTATCAAGAAGATTTTCAAACAATAGCAATAGAAATTTAACTTTATACAATCAGAATAAAGTTCAAAATCCAAAAACATTTTTGTTTCTAATAAAAATTTTGTTTCTCATTCATTGCGTAGTCGTTACTGCAAGTATTAAAATTCTTGTAAACATGGTTATCTATGTATATCAGTGTCGCAATACACTTGACTTACAGCGGACGATGGACGGGTCCTTATCAACCGCTATCGGACATGTAAACTAGAATTTTAATATTATTTAAATACGGTTAAGCGTCAGATTGACATTGTGATATGAAAGTTTATATATTAAGTTATTGTAAGGGTTTCGTAGTCAACAAGGAACCCTTATAGTTTCGCCATGTCCGTCCGTCCGTCTGTCTGTCTGTCTGTCTGTACGCGGCTTGGCTCAGAGACCCTAAGTACTAGAAAGCTGTAATTTGGCATGGGTATACATATTTATCACGCCGACAAAGTGTTAAAATAAAATCTTGTTTTTTTTATGGTAAAGGAAACTTATCACAGCTAAGTAGGCATTACAAGCTACCGAGTCATAGTCGACCAACTTACATTTAGAGTTGAAAAACATGTTCTCTCATACATTTCGTATGGAAGAACATATTTTTCAACTACAATGTTAAGTTTGTTTTTGGGATAAATTCATACCAACTACGGATGTTTTTGGGATAAATTCATACCAACTACGGATGTTTTTGGGATAAATTCATACCAACTATGGAATCCTTCATTGTGCGTGGTCTGACACGCACTTGTCCGGTTTATTTATAAATGAAATATTCTATGAAGGATATTTCTTGTTATTCGCTGGATGCGGCGACTACATAACCACCCGTTATTTGGGGGAAGCCTATTCCCAACAGTGCATGAACGATAAAAATAATCTATGTTAATTTTATCAACGTTTTACTGCTGCTGTTTTTACAAGCCAAATAAAATAAAAATAAAAACCGGCAAGTGCGTATCGGACCACGCACATGAAGGATTCCGTAGTTGGGATGAATTTATCCCAAGAATAGGTACACAACATTGTAGTTGAAAAACACGAGTACATGTTTTTCAACTGCAAATGTAAGTTGGTCGACTATTACTCGGTAACTTGTAATGCCTACTTAGCTGTGATAGTTTTCCTTTTAACCTTCGTTATATATATCGACGGCTTAATCTGCAAACCGGCTAACTCCACTTTTGACCCAAAATCATGTTTTTATGTCGTCGAATACGCGGAGTTGTCACTTACGGTATGCAAAAAGAAAGAACTCCTAGCTTTCAAAATTACCGAGAAAATCGCGTGCACGTAAATTGGGCATCTCCCAACACATACATAGCAACACGTCAAAGTGGCTAACTCCGGTGCCAGCCGCCATTTTGTACTGGACGGCGTGCAGGAAAGAACAGGTTTTCGCGGCCTGAGTTTGTAATTTTGTGAATGTGCGTAAATAACAGATATTTTGACCTGAAAACAATACATGGAATTGCTGGTAAGTGAGTTTATTTAAATATTGTAAAATTGTTGTGAATATTCAAAATTAACCATGATATAACCTGCAATTTGTGTGATGATGGAGTTGGCAATTTGTCATTGTGAGAATTTGTTCTTGATTTGGGAGTGACCAGTTTTGGGTTTTTAGGTAAATTATTGTTAAAAAATGTTTAATGGGATTATTGTTACTTATAGACAAAGAAAATGTCGCGGGCGAAAAAAATGGTTGAAGCTGCTTGCAACCGAAGCCATCAAAATGACATAATATTTTTCACAAAGGAATCGATTGACAATATGCCTGTTATACTGGCTGCTGGTTCGACAATATCTGATGCTGTTCCAGAAGTGATCATGGAAATTCAGCCACTTGCTGATGGGGCGTTAATATCTGATGCTCTTACAGAGGTGATCCCGGAAATGGAACCAATAGCCGACGGATCATCTCTGTATTCAGGCTTGTTAACATCGGTTACTGAGGCATACATGGAATTTTCCGGACCAGCTACAACTTCACAGGTTGCACCACGTCATGATAACAATGCTACCTTGATTGACAACTATATAAGCGATGATAGTGACGACAATAATAAACAACTTGTACCCTATTCTGAGCACTCAGATTCTAACAGTGAAGAAGAACCAAGGGGAGTTAAGAGAAGAAAAAGGTGTCAGGTTAACAAAGCAACATGGAATGAATGCAAAAACAAGCTTAATCGGAAAAAGGGGAGGCAGTACACTGGGCGAAAAAAAGTTGATGGGAAATGGGAAAAAACACAAAAGAATGAGCGAGTGCTTAAAACTCGATGCCAATGTAAGACAAATGAGAAAACTACTTTAAAATGCTGTGAAATTACAGAAGATGATAGAAAAGTAATATATAACAAGTTTTGGGGGATGACTTGGGGAGAAAAAAAGGTTTTCGTGAAAAGTCTTGTACAAGAGATGCCTACAAAACGCCCAAGAGATAGAAAAGACCCATCTATTACAAAGAGAAAAAGCTCAATGATTTATAACTTGTATTTGAACGACGAACGTCGTGTGAGGGTGTGCAAAACGATGTTTCAAAACAACATGATGATGATGATGATGGTGTGATGTTACTCCCACAACGATGTGATAGAAACATCACACCCACGGTGATTGAAAGCTTACCGAATCTTCATGAAAATAGGCTTAAAATAAAAAATCGTAAGTTTAAAGACCTCCAAGAATTAAAATATACCTTACCGGTGGACTACAGGGATTTCTATGATAACATACCACATGAGTGAAGACTTATAAGAAAATAATAAAATAACACGTAATAAAACTGATTTTGTGACAAAAATATAGTTTTTTTTTCCTCTTATTACCTAATACTAATCTAAAATAATCTATATAAATCTAAATACAGGATTCACAGAAAAGTGGACAACTCCCATATATTTTATATTTTTAAATTTTCAAATAGGCCAACTCCAAAAATCTATTATATAAGTATGTGGTCAGTATATTTTTTCAATTTTTTCAGTTAATTTTGTGTGCAAAATAAAAAAGCACCAAATTGTATTTTGGAATATTGATATTGTAAATATTTAATTTTTTATTTAGTTTTTTTGTCTTCCCCTAAAATTGCATAAAACGGAGTTGGCCGATTTGCAGATTAAGCCATCGATATACTACTGCTGTGAATTTTTTCATCCTCGTATATCCAAATCAAATACAACCATATACCTGGCAGGGGAGGGGGGCACTTAACTCTAACAAAAATTAGCACTTTAAAGCTTAATATTGTGCAAACGGATCCCTGAATTGAAAAATGATTTAAACAGACCCGCAATATTTTTGAACGGCCTATCCAACGATACCCCACACCATGGGAAACACGAGAAAAAATAAATCATCCCCACTTCACAGGTAGGGGAGGTAGGCAGGGCCGCGCCGCCCCTGTGTGCGAAGTGTGCGGCGCACACAGGCGCCAAGACAATAGAGGCGCCGCCATCGAAATTATTTTTGTTACACTTACACAACAACATATTCTTTGTAGTGGAGTATCGATAAGTAAGTAGGAACAATAGGCGCAACATATGCCTTGTAAATAAACTAAAATAAAAAAAACAAAACATAATTATAATGCGCTTATTGTACAAGTCTTCTAAGATAATATTCACGTGTGTGGTTTAATTTTACGCTTTGGGTTTTAGTTAACATTAGTTACGAGCTCAGCGTTAAAATCAAAAGAACCGCCGTGAGTTTCTTTGAATGAATTATGAACGTGTAACCCGATGCGATGCGTCCGACGCAAGCGGGGTGGGGTCACGGGGATTCCCCGACTTTAAGAAACGAGAACGCCAAAACCAGTGTGACCAGATTCAGTATTTTAATACTTTTTCAGTATATTCTAACGATATTTTTGAACGTGAGTATTTTTGTAGGTATATTGAGCGAAGGCAGTACTTTTGGGTATATTTTGGATAACAAGTTATGGTAACACCGTAAATGGACGTCATGACCATAGATGTTCAGGGAATTTCCCGGATTTAGTCTACAATACATCTGTTTGTTGTCTGTGTTCATCATTTTACAGACGCCAGTACATCAAGCTACTACAATCTTTCAAATTTCTTTAATAGATTTTCAACTTTATCACTAGAGGATTAGGTTCAAAGTTGATTGCGAAAATTTGACAGTTTCGGGTAGCTTGACCTGCTGGCGTCTGTACACACGGCCACAAATCAAGCTATACATTTCCAGTTTAGGCTGATCTCACATTGTATAGGATTTCCGTACAATGAGAGGTCAGCTTATACTTTTTATTCTGTAAATTCGTGTTTTATTTTTCGCAGTATAAAACTGGAGAACATTTATTTCGGTCAAAATTAACAAATAATAAAAAAACATAAGTTGAAACATGACGATTCATGAAAAAAAGAGGCGCTTCATAGGTTTCGCACACAGGCGCTGTGGGGGGTCGGCGCGGCCCTGGAGGTAGGTACCCTAAAAAACATATTTTTAAAGATTTTATTTTACCACTTTGTCAGCGTGATTCATATGTATACCCATGCGAAATTACAGCGTTCTAGTACAACGAGTTTCTAAGCTAATCCGCGGACAGAAGGACAGACAGACAGACGGACATGGCGAAACTATAAGGGTTTCTTGTTGACTCCGGAACTCTAAAAAGTAACGAAGGCCAAATGTAAAGAACTGAAACTAAACTACACGCTTAAAGAACAACGACCAAAAGAGACTGTAGTTGAATTGGCTAACTATTCTTTTTTCTCTTTCTCGCTGTGCCTTTTAGTAGAAGATGGCAACATTTTTAGGCAAGACTCAATAGAACCTGCTCTCTTGAAAGCACAGTCTTATCATATTTAACTCAAATCACCTACCTACCTCTTACTTTTAACTACTTCTAACTCTTTCCACATAACAATCCACGTGAAACACTTACAAACTACTTAAGTTTTAGTTTTAAATACTCAGCACAGTATGTTATTTGTGATAACAAGTTGCACCAAGTATTAGGTACTAAAACATGAGAACTTTACATGATTACGTGTAGTGCAACTTGCTACTGATGACTTGACATTGATTGTGTTTTGTTAAACTCACATTTCTGTTGTAATGATTAGTGTAGTGTACAGTCGCGGAATGAAAAGGTTGACCAGTTTTCAAATAAATTCATTTACGCGTTGCAAGCACATGTCACCTTTTTAAACTGTGTAACAGACGAGAGTGTTGTATTGAAAATTATGTTAAACTGTTTGACAACAAAGTTCAAATTTGCTTAGGCGAATGTTCCTTGACTATTAATAGTTGAACTAGAACCTTTTTATTAGTTTGTTCTTGCCATTACGTTGTGTCAAGTTTGATAAATCTAATTACATCCTCTTCGCTTTTAATGATTAAAACTATAAATGTGAATAACAGTTCTTGTCAATGTCAAATGTCATTGCCATTTTTTTTCATTCATGTAGTGAAATGACATTCATTATGACGGAATTTGTCATACTCGGTCGATAAAGCAGATACTGATAACCTAAACTGCGCAAGCAAAAACAGATCTTAAGGTGGTCAACCTTTTCATTCTACGACTGTACAAGAAACTACTGTGTATGAGATGTTATAAGGACCGTTACTAAAACATTTTTGTTATTGGAGTAATTTCAGAGCTTCAAGTACGGATCCAGGGTTTATTTCTTGCCCATTGGCCAGACGGATAGGATAGATTTTCTTTTGAATCATTCTCTTACCTTTATCCCAATTTATTTGTGGTCGGCGCAACACGTATTTTCTTCCATACTTCTCTATTAGTCGTCAAATCGGTAGTCACTCGCTTTCTAGCCATATCATATTTTGCACAGTTCACAGCAAAGGAGCGTGGCCATGACCCATTATGGGTACGCCCGCGACACAAAGCTAGAGCGAAGGAAGGAGTCACAATAATAATATCAAATTATTGCAAACAACGACTACGGCACAAAAACAAAACTTCTGTTTATGTGCTTGGTCATATCCCAGTCGGGGAGAACTGCCATTAGGGACACCACACATGGCTAATTTTGTAAGGGATCAAGAAGCGCCTGCGGACGACATAAGATGGCCAAGGGTGCCGGATGTCGCAGCCGCCCCACGTTTCGGCCGCAAACGAACGTTGGAAGGGCCATGGGAAGGTTGGAGGGAGTCCATCCGTCGTTTCTTTGGTCTTCCCCTACGCGTATACTCGTTCTTCGTTTGACCATACATACAGAAATAGGAGTTACTTTGTCGACAAACTTTAAGAAATATGAAAACCTTCGCTGCAAAAGCGATCGAAGCGAGCTTAATCATTTTAGCACCACATCTCGGATTGGTTTGGTTAGTTTTCCTTTTGGTCATTCATACTAAGTATTCAAATTCAAATTCTTTATTTCAGACTTAGAGTCCACAGTGTCAGTATACAAAATTGCTTAAAGACTAGTGTTAGTAATTGAAGATAAGAAATATGTACATATTTAGCTGGTGTGGATCCTTACCCAGTGGCGCAGCAGAGGGGAGTCCCACCGACCCTGGAACACACTCAGGAAACCTTAATAAAAAAAATAAAACACTGAATGCTGCAGCATCAATTTGATAACATGTCACCCTGGATCCCTTGCAGAGCTTTATGATTTATTTGTTGATGACTATGAATCCTGTACATACTTACACCTGTCAAGGCTAGTAGTAGTATAACGGGCTGGTGCCCACAACTCCTCGTCCAAGCGCGTATTTTGCGTACCATACTATCAAGGGTATTCATATGATTGCCATTGTCACTACACTTGTCTGAGTTGTACGTAATTCAAATTAACACCCTCTTTCGCAAAATGTTTATTTTGATCGTAAACTTAAATTGGCCAGAAAACTAAAAAGATTGATACGTCTGGCACCCACGAAAAGCAGTATCTCAAACAGTAACGTTAATTTAAAAATATATTTAAAAAAAACCTTAAAGTCTTGTAATTTGACTATTCTGATTGGCCTGTCGCTTTCATTCCCAAACTTCTCAACATAACATTTCTATCTCCTTCATGTAACAATTCGCATGTCAGGTCTTACAGATACTACATGTTATTTGAACGTAATTACATTAATTGTCGAGATAGATGCGTAAGTGGGTCGCACGCTTACCACGCACTGTTCGTGACGCTTTCATTTGTTTTCATGTGGTAGATGACATTGCACGGATTCTATTGGGGTTCTAATTTACTTAGGGCATCGGGAATTAAACGACAACGTCTCTAATTTCATGTAGAAATATACGCCTTTATTTTCTAAAAACGTCCAACGGTATCGCGGAAGACCCAGACGTAGATGGCGGGACGAACTTAACGCTTATTGGAGGGATTAGTCCAAATTGGCTCAGGAGTTGAATGGAATAAGGAGAGCGAGGCCTTTGCCCTGCTACGGGATAATATAGGCTGATTATATATTATATTTTATAAACTTTCCTTAGGTAACCCTGAGACAGCATAATTTTCAAAAAATGTATATTTGAAAGAAAAAGAAACAAATATTTTATTTGGAACACACACAGGAAATACAAAAAGTAAAAAATAAACAGGATTTAAAACTAACAAAATTGTAATTATTTGTTCGAATAAACAAAACAATAAAAAATAAAGACCTGTATATTTAAAAAAATACCGCAGCGCTGGTATTCTGATAGGGCCCGCTGTGATGCCACGGACACACCTAATGTAAATCCCACTAGGCTAATAAATTCATACTAATATTATGAATGAGAATAAAACTCGTGTCTGTCTGTTACGTTTCACGCCTAAACCGCTGAACCGATCGTCATGAAATTTGGCGGAGATTTAGCCTGGGATATGGAGAAGGACATTGGCTACCTTTAAGCGATAACCGACATCCACGCGGGCGGAGCCGCGGGCAAAAGCTAGTAATAAATAAAACAATAATTACATACATACATAACATAACGCCTTGTTTCCCTGAAGGGTTGGGCAGAGGTGTACCTATCGCACACCCACAATACGCCAGTAAAAAAAAAAAAAAACAATAATTAAATTAAATATAATAACAAAAATAAATAAAAACCGTAATAACGACTTTTAAGCAACGTTTATTTAATAGAACAAACATTTTATTTACTTTTATTATAGTACAGCTGAATTTCTTGATCACCAATTAAAATGAAATAAGTAGGAAAATTGCTGTATTCTAGTAAATGTTCAAAGTAAGGAACATTGACGGTTTAGAGATCTTTCGAATTTAGTAACGTTTTAAAGTGCAACGTATGTTTTATCGCTTTGGATAAATATTCAAGTTCAACCTAATTTGGTTGCTCTTATTTACTTCCGAGTCCTTTACACCGGTTAAAGTTAATTTCAGTTGGTGAAAGTCTATTGCAAAATTGTCTGCCCAATAATGAACGTAAATACGAGTACACAGACTCGTAGCAAATTAAGACTGTGTCGGCCGTGCAAATATTTGTCCCCATTACTTTATGGAGCTGATTGATCAGTTAATATTCCGAGCTATCTAGACGCCGACATGCTTCGGGCATTTATGGAACATGTGTTCCGAAAACGATGCTAATATGTAACGAATGCTGAGTTATTTTTTAATTAAAGGCATGTTATAATTTGGCATAACTTAACTGTAGTCATTCTCAATCTTCTGTCACGTTTTTACGCCTAAACCGCTGAACCGATCGTCATGAAATTTGGACTGGGATATGGAGAAGGACATAGGCTACGCGATAACCGACATCCCCGCGGGTGGAGCCGCGAGTAAAAGCTAGTTATCTACAATACACTGCACCACGCCTCTCTTTTTATTATTGTCTCTGCCTTTGTATCTTATTCAGCCTTATCAGTGTTTACTATTGGGACATGTACACTTTTGCACCGACCTTCCATGTAATTTTGTCCAATGATTCATTTGCAGTGTTAGTTTTAAAATATAGGAACATGTAAGTACAGCCAATTAGTCCTATTACCACAATGGTTATGGGTCATTATGAGTTCGATTACCCACCCTTGGCACTATTGACGTGAACCCCCTGCAAATAAGAGCTTAGTGGGGGTTAAAATACTAGTAAAATTCAAGCCTCATTACCGGTGATCTAAAAAAAGTAAGTTAAATAAACTAGAACTGGATAAATTTCTCGCAATCCGTTAAAACATTTTATCGCGAGCATACAATACGTGGTCAATCTCCGTCGCACTCGATTACGTGGCGCTTGTGAATGGCGCGAACAAATTAATCGGTTGATGCACCGCGATATAATATCGATCATTTACTTTATGAAACTGTTTCCTTTTTTGGTATAGGAAACGTTTTCTTTTATATAATTTGATATGTTTGTTTGTTGTTTTTGTAACACAAAAAATATCTTCCTATAGTGTTCGATGTCTGTTTGATTTTAAGAATATAACTGCAGATTAGAAAATAAGCGACCAAAATGCTATTGACAATTTTAAATTGCCATTGTATTATAAAAATTTCTGGTTAAGTTCAAAACCATCAACTGGCCTGGTCGTTCAGAAAAAGGACTACTTTGATAGTTCTCTCAGTTTTTGAAAACAATAATATAATGATTAGTTGTGTAATTTTGGTCTACGATCTCTAACCGTCATATCACAAAACGAGTTCTAACTACAAATGCAATCTTCGAGATAGTTATTGTATTTTGAACTTTACAGAAATAAATATCATTCATCATCATCATCATTCATTCATTCATTCACGGTAAAGTTCTTAATACGAAATTGACAACTTAGACACAGATTTGACGTCATTTTTGTTCTGTATTAGAGCTTTGACGCAGAGATCGAAATTAAAAAAAAATAGCTCTATGGTTTACCTACTACCTACTTTACCTCGGTATAAAGATAAACATCATAAGGCCGTAAAATTTTCATTTCAATGCAGATTTCCTGATTAAAAATATAATTAGGCTTTGAAAAATCGTTCTCCAAAATGTTAAACTATGATCGTAATTCTTAAGTATATTTTGTTCTCTTTTCCAGTTCTGGGCTGGCTCCGTCGCTCGGTCCAGCGCGGCTACTCCGTGGGCCAGTTCTGGTACCTGGTGGCCGCCGAGTGGTGGGGCAGCTGGCTGGCCTTCACGGCCGGAGCCAGCGCCGACGCCTGCTGCCGCGCGCCGACGCGCCACCTCGACGAGGCCATCGTGTGCGACGAGAGCTTCACGAGTAATTCCACGGGTGAGTGAGAGCTGATGCTATTGAGAAAGTATATTCCTACGAGTGAACCTATGTCTTTATATTCAAGGGCCTTCATTTGTACGATGACTGAACATATTGTTATTTTTTCAATGTGGTACAATTTCCTGTGATTAGTAAAATAAAAAGAAAGCTGAAAAATTAAATAACTTTTTCAATACAGTTGTTAAACATGGCGTACTTTCAGAGGGTATAATTATGATTCGAAAATTGAATATTTTGCACTGGCATATTTTGTTTACGCGGTCGTGACTTTTGTTTACGAGCTCGATCATTTTGTTTTGCAGTTTAGTTTTAAATTTATACGTCAATTTAAAAAGTTTAGTAGCAAGGAGTTTTCATACATAGGATAAAATGAGATAGATTTTATACGAGGAAAAATGAATGAGTCCGTACGTCTTAGCATTGAATTCTCAAAAGACTTTTAAATGGTTGTTTAATATATTTAATTACCAGTTTGAATTTAATTATTTTCACATCATAATTTGTCAAAAATCAAATAGGCTGTATAGAGGGTTTTCATTGTAAAAAAAAAATGTCCAGTTGCAAAAACGCGCCATTGGTGCCGATTCCCTTGTGCACAAACTAAACTAAATTAAAGTTCAGTGCATCTTTTTCTTTCATTAAGAAAATGGCAGAATATAAATTTTAGTTTAGTCCTGTCAAATTAATCAGCGCTTGACGTAAATTGACGTAATTTTAGTCGGCAAGTTTTTAATCACGTCTAAACTTGTATGGAGTAGTGACAGGCGCTGATTAATTTGTTAGTAGTAGTTTGTGAACAAGGGAATCGGCACCATTTTCTGAAAATTTTAATTTGTGTGATAAATTGATCATTTTTTTAAATTTGTTTTTTACTATTTCCCACAACTGTATTGAAAAATGTCGTGTGATACACGGGTGTGTAGGTTATTGCAAACTCGTGTCATTAAAAACCCTCGCCTTCGGCTCGGGCTTGTTAATGGCAGCTCGTTTGCAATAACCTACTTCCCACCCTTGTATCACAATGTACTATTCCGAAATTGTCTTTTATTTGCTTTAAGCTGAATTGACTTTAACAGCAACCATTTGCTGCTGCCAGTGTTTATTATCACAGTCTTTCTAACACCCTTTAAAAATCAGCTACGGTTCTTTTAAATGGGTGTCATCTTTCAGGCTCTAGATAATCACCTGAAAATGAACATCAGATTATATCGGTGTTTCGTATTAATTTCTAACTTCTTTCCGTCCCGATATTCCAGAATCCATGGGATCGCTCCTATGGCGTGCTGAGACGGCATCAGTTGGCAGTGCAGGTAGTAGTAGTGGTGTGAGCAGTGCTGCAGCTGCACGCGGTCATAGACACCCGGGGCCTGTGGATAATAAGAGATTGTTGGCGCCGAACTTACTGAAGGTACGAATAAATTGAACTCCTGAACAAGATTATACCTTTTAGGCTGTTTTTTGTGTCGAGCGTATTTCATTTATTGTTTTATTAAACTTTGTGCATTGTAAAGAGACAAAGGCAGACTTAATGTCTATTTTATTTCTGTTTCTAATAATTGGCATAAAAACATTTTATGGCGACTGACATTATGGTGGGCCTCTAAACAGCTGTCGTTCTATGGTCCCAAATAGTAAAGGGAAGTGGTCGTTCCAGGTCCGCACACTAACGGGCGAGGGCGGGCACCTGCGTCGCGACGTGACGCTGGCGCAGCACCGCGACTTCGAGCTGCTGCCCGACGCGCTGTGGCGGGCGCTGGCGCTGTGGTACGGCGGCCCCGACCCCTTGCCCAGGCAGGTCCGTGCTCTTCCGAAGCTGGCTAGTGCTCAGAATTATGTCTCTTTAAACTCTCAGGAAGTTTGTCTTAAGCTCCTAGGGTTTCTTTTTAACTCCAGGAAACCTTCATCTCTACGAGCGGTTTGCAACTTGGTAAAAAAGCCTATTGCTTTGTAAATAACTTATGGGGTTTTCAAACAAGTGCGGATTACAATTAAATATTTCTTGTGGAGTGTGTGTCATTGAATGTGAACCATATCCCCTACGCATGATTGAATGAGAATGTCTGATTAAAGCGTGAAAGATGTTGTGCGTTAGATCAAGGACTTAACGAACTAAGTTTTGACCAATATCAAATTTGACGAATTGCCGATTTGACAAATATTAAACTTGACCAATGTCGTTCAACCCGTAACGCTTAGTTGAGTTGATGCTTTAGATATTTTATGTAATGTTTTTTACGTCACACCTGGCCATAATGTAAGTTTTACCGCACGCTACGCGTACAGTAAAACTCGCATTATGGCCAGGTGAAGACGTAAAATTGTGTACTCACCACGGGCAGTAAAAATAAAACCCTCCATCGCATATATACAACCCTCGCCTGCGGCTCGGGTCACAAATACACACATCAAAAAAAGTTTGTGATCACTAGCATAAGCCGATATAATTTTTTTAATTGAACTTTATCAAGAAAAAATATTTGTTGTGTGTTTTCTTTAAATAGAAATACCCTATTTGAAATAAAAAAATAAAACTATAGAAAAATGTTTATAAAAAAAAAAAATGGTTTTTTAAACTGTTTAACCAAACTTAAAAAACAATTTATTAATAAAAGGTTTATATTCAATACTAGCTTTTGCCCGCGGCTTCACCCGCGTGGATGTCGGTTATCGCATAAAAAAGTGCCCTATGTCCTTCTCCATATCCCAGGCTATATCTCAAAATCCTAACTTAATATTAATTTTAATGTGATTCACTATGTGAATAGAAATCGAAACAAATGATTTAATATAATAAAAGTACTTGTGTTCTGAACGTGAATGAGTCTTTACCTAAAGATAACAAACACAAAATCAAAATACGAAATTTCACTCAAATTCTTAAAGCAATCAATTGTACCAAATTACAACACGAAATAGAAGTGCGACACAAATAATAATTTTAAAATAATTCACGTAAGTACCAACAATGTGAAAACAAAACGAAATCCTCTGAAATGTCGCATGATACACCGTTTGTGCTGATAAACGCTAGAAATATCTAATGAACACCATTGGTGCATAACTTTTCTCAGGGTCACGTTCGCAATTAGACGAATTATTTGACATTTATTTTGTACTTGCAATACGATCTGGCTGTAGAATTCGATTAATCGACTAATACTACACCGGTTCACATTTTAGCGGGAACACCACTAAACGAACGAAAAATAAAGAAACAAAATACGTCTGTACTCTGTGGTCGTCTGGCGGTGTGGCGCGGTGCTTAATGTAAACATTCATCAAGGTTGTACATACGTGCGTAAAGTAATGGATTCAATGTGAAAACGGTTTAATCTTAGAAGATTCTTATACAGAATTACTGAGAAATAAGTGTATTTTTCCTTTTGAGTGTTAGTTTATCAAAAAGTGATAAATATGTCAGTGAAAAAGTAACGAAAGTTTTGGAATGCACAAATTTTGATCATAAGGCCGCCGGGTTTGTAATGTTTTTATGATAAATATTCTTGTATACTGTTTGGAATACACATAAGTAGCTAGCTTATTTATCTACGAACATAATTTGGCTAATAACTACTGATATTATAGCGTATTGTTATCGTAATCGTATTTCCAAGAGTAAAATTCGGCAAACAAATACCTACAAAAAGACAATAAAATGGATATAGTATGTTATCCTTAAGAGATAGACATCGCACCTTTAGAATTATAGAGACCTAATGTCTTCAGAACTTCTGAAGACATTAGGTCTCTATAATTCTAAAGGTGCGACATATGCCATCGCGGACTTTTTTGAAGACCTTTATAAGATACATAATTCCACCATACATTATTTTGTTATATCTCAAAGGGTTTAGACAGCGTTTTCGTTGAAAGCTCCCAGACGGCTTATTTTTTTCCGACACCTCCAACAAATATCGTTAATTCATACAGAAATGCATACAAAATGTTAACATATTATATACTAAAACCTTCCTCGAGAACCAAGCTATCCATTGGTGAAAACAGCATGAGAATCGGTGCAGTAGTTTTTGAGTTTCTCGCGAACAGACAGACAGACAGACAGACGCGGCGGAGGACTTTGTTTTATAATATATTCAATTCAATTCAATTCAATTAACCTGTCCCATTTTTGAATAGCGGCTTCCCTGAGCTCTGGCACTGTCTGGGGATGTGGCTGACGGTTCCAAACAGTTCGCTTAAGAGCATCCTACGCATGCTCTATTGGGTTTAAGTCAGGCGAGCCGGCAGGCCAGTCTAACCTTGTGATGTCGTATTCTCTATTTCGATTTTTCAAAGTGATCGCAAACTTTTTTTGATGTTTGTACCTGCGATTTCGGGCTTTCTTTCTTTTACAGCCCTTGGTAAGTAATGTACTATTATTTTAACATAATATAACCGTCTATTATTTTAATTTTAGGTGATCCGTCCTCCAAATTCTGACGTTGAGTTGGAGTTATATCCTCTACATCTCAAGCTCTTACGACATGTTCAGAGCACACAGAGTACGTATGACAATTTATTTTATTCAGTTACTTTATGTCAAGGAAAACCGTTTTATTTTTAAATAAATTACTATTTTGGATTTGATCCTTAAAAAGCCATATTTGTTGTATACAATATAACACAGTATCGTTATTTTTTACAGAGTGAGTTGGTCTCAGCTAAAGAACGAGATAATGAAAAAAAAAAAAAAAAAAAATTGATCTTATTTTTTTCTGTTGTTTCTGTATGTTATAACGGTTCAGTACTTCAAAGGTGGTGACGGGACTTTATTAATAAGTCTACGGCGTCTATCTGTTTCGGGGTTGTATCTTTTGAATAGTAATAGGTAGCCGTATTAGAAGTAAGGCAACAAATAATAAGTTGACGCTTGTCCTCGACAGGGTTGGCGCCCTTGGGCGCAGGCGGAGGCGCGGGCGCAGCGCTGTACAGCAGCGTACCGTCGCCCGCGCCGCCCGACCGGCAACTCGCCTACACCGCGGCCTTCTCCCGGCTCGCGACCGTCCGCCAGGTGTGTACCTCAGCTCCACGCTCTAGCCATAGTTGGCGCCGCCCGACCGGCAACTCGCCTACACCGCGGCCTTCTCCCGGCTCGCGACCGTCCGCCAGGTGTGTACCTCAGCTCCACGCTCTAGCCATAGTTGGCGCCGCCCGACCGGCAACTCGCCTACACCGCGGCCTTCTCCCGGCTCGCGACCGTCCGCCAGGTGTGTACCTCAGCTCCACGCTCTAGCCATAGTTGGCGCCGCCCGACCGGCAACTCGCCTACACCGCGGCCTTCTCCCGGCTCGCGACCGTCCGCCAGGTGTGTACCTCAGCTCCACGCTCTAGCCATAGTTGGCGCCGCCCGACCGGCAACTCGCCTACACCGCGGCCTTCTCCCGGCTCGCGACCGTCCGCCAGGTGTGTACCTCAGCTCCACGCTCTAGCCATAGTTGGTAAAAACTATTCTATTTCTGTACCTAGTACTTTTTGAAAACGTTTCATGAGCTTTGTTAAATAACTCCGGGTGCATTTTAAAAAATTTTGCGCGTTCAAATATTTTATATATTTGGAAGTAGTATCTTAAACTTTTTGGAAAAGGGTTTGCAAGATTCCCATGGCCGTATGCCCGCTATGGCGCGGATCCTCGCTACATCTGCCAGCCGCACCATCGTACACCGATGTGCTGCGCATACGTTTATCTAAGAACTACACTGGAGAAACGCTAGTGTGAAGTGGTCCTGAATTAGTTTAGATATACTTATTTTTGTAATTTCTCCCTCAGGTATGCGAGTTCCTATGCGCAGCCTTAGGCTTAGCCCGCGAAGACATGCGAGTCTGGTCGGTAGGAAACACAGCCGTCCTGTTGGACGACGAGCGCCCCACTCTACACGAGCTGGGGCTGGACGAGCGAGCCAGGCTACTGCTGGAGGTGCGGAACTCGGACCTCACCTGGCCTGAAGAGATAGGCGCGCTCAGGTACTATATTCTACCTCGCAATTCGTGAAGACAAACAAGCAGCTGGCCAGGTCACGGGGCACGGGCGGCTTCCTGGCGGCACACTACTTCCGACTAGTGGCCTACCCACGCCTGAAAAAATTTGAAGTTTATTATCATGTTCAAAAATATACAAAAAAAAAGTTCGTGATTTGCTGCACGGACTGTATTACGTAGATCCGCGCGGCTTGAGACAAACACGTAAAGATCGTAGAAACAAAAGCATCTGATAAAAATAAATAAAATACGTACCTATGGATACCAATTTGCAGCGCCACTTACAAATTGACTGCTTTGACTTTATTATTTAAATACTAGAAATTCCAATTTTAAATCACCTTTTAAGATGTTTTTTATTTGACAATTAAGGTAAATTTCACCGATGAGTCTTCAATAACAATGTATTATTTATTTATTTATTTATTTTATTATTTATGTACACACAGTTAAATACATTGAGATACGATATCATTATAATTTCAGTACAAAGGTACTGCTTATTTCTTAAGAAATTTCTTCCAGCAGACCTGCGAAAGGAGAAATGTAAAAGAAATGTAGACAAGAGTGTGTGAGAACTGGAAGAGGAAAATACGAATATGCAAAGTCTTAAATTAAAATATTAAAAATAACATATTATTATTATGTAATGATATTAATCAAACAATAATTGTTGGAAAAATGGTAAAATAAGAGTGGAAACCTTCTAAATACAGATAAATGCGTTACAAATTCCTTATAATGAATGATTCCGTTAGGATTGAACCTGAACCGGGTTTATTTACACTTTGATCAGGCACTTTTGTAACAGACAGTAACATTATACTCCCACATTCTCTCAGTAATTAAGTCACACAATTAAGATTCGCAAGACGCGACCCCACTGCGAGCTTTCACAGAAAATGGGTATTTGTACTATTCGTCTATACCCAAAGTCTCTAATTCAGATAATTTATGTAAACAAAGTAATGTCAAGAAATGTCAATGTCAAAATGACAGAACAGTGGTGCAAAACATTTTATCATTTTTGTTTTTCTAAATAATCATCTATGAAATTAAAGTGAATTAATTATAAGAACTATGCAAACAAAATACCGTTGCCAAACAACGTTTTATGTAGTGCGACCGGCCTATGATCGTCATAATCAGCCTTTTTAAGTCCACTGCTAGACGTAGGCCTCCCAAAATCGATTTTCACTCGAAACAGTTTACAGCCGTTTTCATCCAAAATGTGACTAGATATGCTACATACAATATGAATCTATGAATGAGAGTTGTATTATAAGTGTTGCTGAAGATGTAAAAAATGTGAAAATGTTTGGATCTCCTGCATTGTTACCAGTATCATAAAATGTTTTATACCAGAAAATGTCCTTTTTTTAATAACTTTGTTTTAAACCGAAAATTTATAAAAATAATTACGGTATGATTATTTTTTAATTATTATTTCTTAAATTCAGTACTTAAAAGAAAATGGAACCTTTTTTTCGCCATTTTATGTGAATTACCATACACGAAGATATTTTTTTGATAAGTTATCCCCTTTGTTTACATAAATTATCTGAATTTGAGACTTTGGGTAATACAACATAATTATGAGTACGTTGAACCGAGCGTTCCAAAGCTCGCTTACGAATACCTACGCAATTTCTTTGACGAGGATTTTCCAACAAACGAATTAAAAGTCATATTATAATACTAACTGCTGCCCGCGGCTTTTTCTAAAATAAAAGTACTCTTTATAACATTAGCTATCTGCCAGTGGAAGTCCCGTCAAAATTGGTCCAGCCCTTTTGGAGATTAGCCGGAACAAACAGACAGACAGACAAACATTTGTTATATGTACCTACCGTAGGTATATACTTTCATGACATTACAAACAGACACTTATTATAAATTAAATCTCAGCCACATCACACACCCACTCACTCATTCACTTATGCAGGAAACAATAACTATAGGACTAATGCACTTGACGAATATATACCAGGCGTAGCCGATGGAAAACATTAAAACGGCTCGCAATGGAATTTTCACAAACACGTGATCGCTCACGAACGAATGCTTCTGGTGCCTTTAACCACGCACCTTCATAACGAAAATATTATTTCGTATACAATATAGCTCATCAATGTAACCTACTTACTGGCTACTAATCAGTCAGCTGGGAATAATCGTCCCAAAATAACTAGGACTTATCAAAAGGAAAAATACACTTTTTCCTACACAATTCCGCTAAAGATTCTAAATATGGAATAATTCAACGTTTGTGGAATTTTAAAACAGTGAATATTCGAGACATTTTCTCTTTAAAGAAATGAAAATCTGTTTGATGTGGTAAAGTGTGCTTGTCGTTAGTGTTAAGTCGGCTTAAATTTTTGTATAAAATAGTGAGGAATATTGATATTTGATGTGCATGTGTGTCATTTAACACGTGTTTTGTTGGAAGTGCGCAAATATGTAACGACGAAATGTTTTTGTATTACGATAAAACAAATTGCTGAATGTAGAACGCGAAGGATTGATGCAATGTGTGACTATGCCCATTAGTGGACTTTGATAGGCTAAGGCCTAAAGCCCAACTTCACCAACCTCTGTAAGGCATCAAATGTCATCTTAAGTATTTTTCAAAGTGAGACCGTTACAATGCTTATAGAAAGAGAAAGAAAGAAAAAATATTTATTGGGTTGGGACTCGTACAGGAAGATTACATTTTAAACTAAACACTCATAGCAACATTAATAAAAAAAAAATATTAAAAAAAAAAAACAAAATTTAAATAAAAACAGAAAGTCCTGTACGTGGTCAAAAGGCTCCTATCTCAGCATGATGCTGCGACATTTAAAAATAACTATCGCAGCGCTGGTATTCTGATAGGGCCCGCTGTGATGTCACGGACAGATACAAAAAAAAAAATTGATTTGTGTGAAATAACATAAAATAAAATATTTATTTATTTGCTAAATGATAAATGATAAATGATTTTATTTCTGTAAGTAGGTTTTTACAAACACTTTTACACGTCAATCATATTTTAAAACTAGATGAGGTCGGCATTTCGTATCTGACTACACTGAGAAGAAAGACCGAAACCAACTCAGAGGTCACAGTCTCTTTTAAAGTCCAGACATAATCTTTCAAATCATGTGAAGACCATGTAGACTGGTGTCTGGAATGGTCTTTTGAAGAAAGAACCACACAGATTGAGTGGACCTGTCCATTCAGTGCACGCATTTGTCAGTAATCGTGCAGCTCAACTCAGAACATAAGGAGCTCAACGATTCGACGAACAATACCAAAGAAAGGACATTTGGGCAGGCCGCATAAATTACTCAAACTGCCATACCATGAACAGGAAAAAAATAATAATATATATACTGAGAAGGAAAAAAATAAAAAATAAACAAAGACCCACATAGTCTTCAAAGTCTGCTAAGCGGGACTTTAAATAGCCAGCAGGGTATGAATGAACTGGCCCTAAATCTTAGCCTATGAAATAATTACTACTCCAACTAGCCGCTTAAGAAAAGAATCTAATCTAATCTTAAGCTTAAGGCGAAGATAACCGATTTGTAATGATTTTATACTGCAGATCATGTCTAAACGAGTAGTGTTAATGATTTGGAAAAAAAATATTTTAAATTAGAGAGCATTTTCTTCATAACATAATATATGAGTAAGTATTTTGGATTATGTTTATATTACTCGTATATAGTGAAATTAATTTGTAAAGTTATGTTTAACCCGGATAAAAACCCGAGAATCACGCAAAATCTATCAAGCGTATTTTTCTGAAACCTTCACCTTTTAAAAGATAATTTAATTATTGATCTTTCAGTATACGTGTTTTTTTTAATTACCTTTTATTTTATGTATAATAAATTAATAATGCGTCTTATTTGGGACAGCGTTCTTGGATGGGCGAGTCCTATTACTGGCTAGTTGGAGTAGTTAGTATTTGATTTGATTCTAACAGGGATCCCCAAACTTGTAACATACGTGCCACCCCTAACTTTCTTTTAAAACCATTACACCGCCCTGAGCTACTTTGTACTTTACTCTATTATTTTTTTACTTTATGCAGAAAAGCTGAAGAATGTGAGAGTGAGCGCAGCGAGCACTAAATGTTTTGCACTATCAGATAGGTTACATTGTTTTTTAATAATTCAAACAGAAATAGGAGTTACTTTGTCGAATTAAGCAGAAAAACTCAAGAATCATAAAAGTGCATAATGCAAGAGCGAGCAAAGCAATCTCGAAAATTTTTGCACCCTGCCTCGGGATTTCGCGTCAAATCAAATCAAATCAATAGTTATTTGTGCAACAAGAGAGCAAAGTTGTTTTTTGCTGCGAGTGTTGATTTTGAATCCCGAGTAAGCGAAGGATTCTATAATTGAACCACTCGCTACGCTCGTGATTCTAGTTTAGACTCCTGAGCGCAGCAAGGGATTCATAGACACGAGATGCAAATAACTTTGGTCTCGTGTAGTACACAACTTTTCACGTCAGCACCGAGAACATAATTATATATATTACCTACCTAGAGAAAAAAAAACAACATGGTAAAAATTATTTAAATATTTTTCGCGTGACTTTTCAGGCAGAAAACGAAATGCTGCATTTTTTACATGCTGCTTCAATTCTTCTGGTGTTAAATAGCAGACTTCGTCACTGGACTTGCTCATATTTATTTATTATTATTTATATAATATCCAACGTGTATCGAACTTTGTAGCTAGCGTAATGGAAGAACAATAAAAATTGAATCCGTCTATTTTTTAAAGATGCGTTTTGAAACTACTCCCTCGGTATTCTACCACAATATTAAAGATTCTTAAAACTATAAATAATAATGTCGATACATGATAAACTTCGTATTTTTTTTCTTCAACATTTTTT
Organism: Dryobota labecula; assembly: GCA_947523025.1. Taxonomy (NCBI): domain Eukaryota; kingdom Metazoa; phylum Arthropoda; class Insecta; order Lepidoptera; family Noctuidae; genus Dryobota; species Dryobota labecula. Next base: position 22,113,693 of record OX383303.1, read on the forward strand.
TTATTTGATTATAAAAAAATATAATTCGTATTCAGAAACAAATATAGTAATCATTTAAAACATTAAGAGGGCGCTCACCGGTCCACTAACAATTCATTAAAAAAAAAAAAATATCTCGTGACTGAGAAGGAATTATGAAAAACGGCTCAATCAGCAACCTCGGTAAGTGTCTCTAGAATTTTCTAAAGTTTCATATTGAGACACGAAGCAACAAAATTTTATCTATGGCCTCTAGATCGTATTTTGTTGTTTCTTGTCTCAATATGAAACTTTATAAAATGTATTAGAAAATAGTAGACACAATTGCTTCTCAGTCACGAGATAATATTTTTTTAAAGCAGTGCTCGCTTGTGGACCGGTGAGCCCTCTTAACAGATGATTTGCAATTTTACGGTTATCGATATCCGAACGTTTTATTGTTTCCTTTTAGGCCTACTAGGTATCGAATTTGAAAATCGATTCGAATCGACTTATGTTTCGATCTCTCGCTTTTTTTCGTATCGAAGTGAAAGGACAGAACAAGATGAAGTTCAAATCTTTGGAATATTGCGAGTAGACCCAGCAACGTTCTCGGCATTAAAAAAAAAAAAAAAAAAAAAACAAAGTAACCTTGTCTCACGTCTCGTAGTAAAATTTAATTTAGCTCACTGTTTTTAAACAGCAAAACCTGCTTGTTTGAGGAGCTGAGGTGAAAAATTTTTTTACGTCATACCTGGCCATAATGTGAGTTTTACCGCATGCTACGCGTACAGTAAAACTCGCATTGTAGCCAGGTGAAGACGTAAAATTGTGTACTCACCACGGGTAGTAAAAAAGAAAGCCCGAAATCGCAGGTATTTGTGACCCGAGCCGCAGTCGAGGGTTGTAAATATGCGATAGAGGGCTTCCTTTTTTACAGTACAGTTGTTAAACATGGCGTACTTTCAGAGGCTATAATTATGATTCGAAAATTAAATCTTTTGCATAGGCGTCTGTCTGATACGCGGTCGTGACTTTTTTTTACGAGCTCGTTCATTACTTTTGCAGTTGAGTTTTAAATTTATAAGTCAATTTAAAAAGTTTAGTAGGAAGGAGTTTTGATACATAGATTAAAATGGGATAGATTTTATACGAGGAAAAATGAATGAGTCCGTACGTCTTAGCATTGAATTCTCAAAAGTCTTTTAAATGGTTGTTTAATATGTTTAATTACCAGTTTTAATTTAATTATTTTCACATCAACATTTGTCTTTCCACCCTTGTATCACAATGTACATAAACCTACATGGGCACTTATGAAACGTCAGAAGCTAGGTGCACGGTTCCAATTGGTCGTTTCCTATGGAGAAGAGCCGGCAAGAAACTCCACGGTTACTCTTTTAAAAATAATTGGTTTATATAATATTTGCAAATAACAGTCTAAATAGGTATGGGAGGAAAGTGTAGGCCTTTCAACAATTACCTGGGTCACTCTACGCCTCAAGGGGGGCGCGCCTCACTGGCTAGATATAGATTCCTAGTGGCTTATAGCTTGTATGATGTCATTTTAACGCTTGTTGATATTTTGCTCAACCAATCACAAGAGCTAACGTGACTTTTGCCATTAGATTCACTGTATAAAGGAGTTTATTGTATGTTTCATTGAACTATTAATAGTGTTTCTGACGATGTGTCTTTGTCACAGTATGAGCAGTGGATCATGTCGGGCCACGGAGCGTCGTGAGACGTTGATAGCGCCCAACCTGCCCGGTGCCACCGGCTTACACAATCTGGGGAATACCTGCTTTATGAATGCGGCCTTACAGTCTGTGAGTACCTTACGTTTTGTGGTAGTAGTTCAATCAACGTCACAAAGAATCAGTTCGGTTCGTCGCGAGCAGATGGCGCTGTGGTTGTCATAATAATTTACATTAGATGGACTGCCAAATTAAATAAATTAAGCAGTCAAAGCGTTTCATTTTAAAAGTATTTATTTCTAATTGTGTTTTTACCTAATCCCATAAAAAATAAACCTTCACTTGGGAACATTATAGGCTGATTATACAGGTGATTTGAGATGGGGCAGTAACGACCGGTAACTTAATCGTTGTAGCTACAGAAAAACGATCTTAGGAGACTGTCTTTAACTTTTTGAGACATTTTGATCTGCATTCACACAATGAATACGTACAGTGAGCATTAAAATAGTCAGTTTTCACAAAAACTTTTTTTTCGATGCACTTCGATCTTGTTTCTTATAAGGATAAAAAAACCCTATCGGAGCAACTGGGGTTTAAGTACTTTTCTAAGTCAGAAATGAGATTCCAACTTACTTTTTTATGATGGACTAGCTGTTGCCCGCGGCTTCGCCTGCGTGGCTTTTTCTAAGATAAAAGTCTAAATATCCTAAGTTATTCCTTATAACACCTGCTGTCTGCCAGTGAAAGTCCCGTCAATATCAGTCCAGCCGTTTAGGAGATTAGCCGGAACATACAGACAGACAGACAGACAGACTTTTTTAGATATATAGATATAAGTACCGTAAATACTTTCATATGCATTTAGTTAAAAGCTGTTATATTGACAATAAAAACGGACACATCAATTTTATTTATTTGTATAGAAGACTGGTCGCTACAACGAAGACTGGCCGAAAATTAACAAAATAATTAAAACTTCAGATTTTTAACGAATACTCGTTTAAATTTTATTTACATACTTTGAAAACAGAATTTAGAAACTTAATTGCTTGTGATTTCTGACACTCAAAGAAAAGAATACCTCAAATAATTTACAACAACTTGTATGGGAAAAGTTTTTTTGCGATGTCTGACTTTTTTACCAGCCAGTCTCCAGTTCAGTCAGTCCCATCTCAAAAATCCACCCTGTTTTTTTTTTAACATGTATTATATATGTTACGTACTATAATAAAACATGTTAAAAATGTACTAGATATGGAATACAGGGCAATACACCTTAATAGAGTGACATAACGTATATTATTGTATGTTCTAGGTATGGAACACGGGTCCTCTGACAAGGTACTTCAACTCGGGCATGCATCTGTACGAAGTGAACACAACCAACCCACTCGGTACTAAAGGAGTGTTAGCGTTAAGATATGGAGAACTATGTAAAGAGGTATTTATATCCGTTTTTTTGTTGTTCTAAAATAATGTTATTTTATGATCAATTATTTACTAGTAGTAGGCCGTAAATTCTTTTGTTTCCTAGGAGATTACCTTTACAACAAAGTCAATAAAGCCATTTCCATCTACTCCTTATCCATTTTCAATTGTAAAGCTCAAGTCCAAAATTGGCTTCAATCTCACGATTATGAAGCTACAGAGAGACTCTTAGAAGTCATCTCATAAAAAATCAGCTCGAAATGTCTTACGTATACCATATAATATCAGTTTTAATATGACGCATTCACTACACAACCATACACCCACACCTACGCACCCCAACGCACACACATCCACACACTCACACCCACACGCCTACTTTGCTGTCTAATTGATTATTTGTTTTTGTTTTTTCCATGTTTTTTATTTTTTATTTTAATCATCCATCCCAACATTATCATCATTATCTATTAAGTAGATGTTTGTATTACTGTGTCCTGTCCGGGTAGTTTGGAGGCCTGGAGACCTGTAACACAGGTATTCCGAGTACAGGCTCCAGTCTTCACAACATCAATGTATTTTAGAATATACAATTATGTATTGTACTAATTTGTTATTATGTGGTGGAGAAAATAAACGTTTTTATTATTATTTATTATACCCAGTCTCAAATTCAGATTATTTATCTAAACAAAGGGGATAACATATCAAAAAAATATCTTCGTAATGGTAATTCACATAAAATGGCGAAAAAAAAGGTTCCATTTTCTTTTAAGTACTGAATTTAAGAAATAATAATTAAAAAATAATCATACCGTAATTATTTTTTATAAATTTTCGGTTTTAAACAAAGTTATTTAAAAAAGGAGATTTTCTTGTATACAATATTTTATGATACTGGTAACAATGCAGAAGATCCAAATATTTTCACATTTTTTTACATCTTTAACAACACTAATATTACAACTCTCATCCATAGATTCATATTGTATGTTGCATATCTAGCCACATTTTGGATGAAAACGGCTGTAAACTGTTTCGAGTGGAAATCGATTTTGGGAGGCCTACGTCTAGCAGTGGACTTAAAAGGGCTGATTATGACGATCATAGGCCGTGTCTCCGACACACTACATAAAACATTGTGTGGCAACGTTATTTTGTTTCCATAGTTCTTATAATTAATTCACTTTAATTTCATAGATGATTATTTACAAAAAATAATAATGATAAAATGTTTTGCACCACTGTCCTGTGATTTGACAGTGACATTTCTTGATATTACTTTGTTTACATAAATTATCTGAATTAGAGACTTTGGGTATAGTACTGTGAATGGGAAAGTTTAAAAACATTATTTTTGTTGTGAGTTTCGTTAGTGACAGATTGTTCAATGATCAGACCACTTTTATCTGAATTATAAATATGATCATTTGTCGTATTTTCCATACAAAAGCTGTCAAATCACCATATATGTTTATATAAAAGATATCCGATGATTGAAAAATCGGCACTAAAATGTATTAGTAACTAACTGATCCGACAGACGTCCTGTCCAAAGTGTGAGTTTATACAAAAATCCCATAGAAAAAAACAAAAGACAGCCGGGTTTTACAGTCGGGTTTTTTGGTAATTTGTTTATTTTTTTTTTCAAGCTTTTTAGTTTTATTAATATATATATAAATATATACTAATTGTCTAATTGTGTAAGTACTAGCTTTTATTTGATTGGTATCAAATATTGATGTAATTTTTTTTTTAAACCTTCCCCTACCTTTTTTGTATTTGCAGATGCAATAATATATAAAAACTATATAGGCTATGTCACTCCAACAATTAATACGTATCTAGCGACACCTTTGAAGCTAAAATCCATCGAGCCGTTTAGGCTGCAGAGCGTGCCAAACATTTGAATTTGGCACCAATAATCCGCCATTTTGTTTTTTTATTTATTTTGACATCCCAAAAAAAAAAAAAAAACGTTGCGCCGACCCCAAGTAACATCGGACAAGGGCAGGAAGATGATGATGATGATGATGATACCCAGTGTCACTCTCACAGTAAATACGAATCTAACGACACCTTTTAAGCTATAATCCATCGAGCCGTTGAGGCCGCAGAGCGTGCCAAACAATTATAGATACACATTCTCGAAAAACATAACCCTCCTTCTGGCGCAGTCGGGTAAAAAAGGACGTTCAGTTTTTCCCAAATTTAAAAACATTTAATTTTGTTAGGGTTTCTTCAAAGGATAAAATGGAACCTTTATAATCCTATAACACCACATCATTGTCCGTCCGTCCGTCCGTCCGTCTGTCTGTCTGTCAAGACCCTTTCTATCAAAAACACGTGGAGGTATCAAGTTGAAATTAATATGAAAATATAAGTAGGTATACGGTCCCTTGAGGCTCTACAAAAATCGAATATCGATGTATGGGAGAACATTTTTTCAACTACAAAGTTAAGTTTTTTCTTGGGATAAATTCATCCCATCTACGGAAATTCATTGTGCGTGGTCCGATACGCACTTGGCCGGTTTTTCTTTCCATAAAACCTAATTCAGTCTATCACGAACATTTTTAAAAACACTCGCATGAGTATTTTAATACATAATTATGTACAGTTGCATACAAGACTTTTTCTGCACCCATGTTATCTACTCTTTGATATTTTCCAATTCATGAAATCTTGGTACGACTTTTCGATAAACGTACAAATGCGATGAAAACAGAACGCTAACGATTAAACAAATGACTAATTTTCAAAAAAGAATTCTATATTTTAAAAATAAAAATAATTTGAACTTAGAATTCTTAGCGAAAAAAGAAAAAATTGGACTTGAAATAGCCAGTACGGCAGAACGGCATTTTTTTTAAAAGACCTATTATAATGTGACATAGATTTTATGAATAATTTTTATTTACCGTTGACATTTATATAATTGTTTGCTAAATTCAAGGTAAACTATTGACTTGACTACCTAAATTATTAACAATCATAACTTTCCATATTTGCACGCCTTGGGAAGATGACGTGAGTTTATGTATGTATGTATGTTTGAGCAAATAAATTCATCTCATCTCATCTCAGAACTAGGCGGTCACACAGTCAGACATAAAAAGCGACTTAGTTTTATACTACTTATAAATATAGAAAATAAATCATTTATCATTTTATCGACACCCATGCTATAAATCCTCTATAAAAGTTTCTGAAACAGTTAGCTTATTGCCAACATTAAAACAACCGGTTTCATAGTAACCATAATATCATCCAAATGAGTGTTATAATGTTTTACTAATATGGACGACTGGTGCCTTTTTTTTTGAATTTTTTTTATTTGTTTAATGGTTAGCGTTCTGTTTTCATCGCATTTGTACGTTTTTCGTCATCATGGATACGTTAAAATTCGTGTGATTATGGAGTATGAGTACCGTCGTGGCAGCAAAGCGGCAGAAGCGGCACGCAACATCAACGACGTATACGGAGCGAACACTACTAACGATCGCACCACCCGTTATTGGTTTGCCCGCTTCGGTTCTGGAAATTTCGACCTAAGAAATGAACCCCGTGGTCGACCGAAAACTTGAGTCGACAATGACGAATTAAAGGCGATTGTGGAAGCTGATGATTTTCAATCTGCAGCTGAATGAGCAGCAGCTTTCGATGTTAGCATCAAAACAATATTGGTCCATTTGCGTCGACGTGGCAAGGTAAAAAAGCTTGACAAATGGGTGCCCCACGAATTGAATGATGCCAGCGCAAACACGCGTCGAGTTGAGCCTTGCACTGCTCAACAGGCACACATACGAAGGCATATTGAATTGCATTGTTACTTGCGACGAAAAATGGATTCTGTTCGACAATCGCAAGCGCTTAGCAAGTTGGTTAGATCCTGGTTCAGCACCTAAACAATGCCCCAGACGAAAACTGACCCCTAAAAAAGTGATGGTCACTGTTTGGTGGTCTAGCGCCGGTGTCATTCATCACAGCTTCTTACCAATCGGGATGAGCATTACTGCAGATGTGTACTGTGAAGAACTGAACATAATGATGGAGAAGCTCGCACATCTTCAACCAACTTTGGTCAATCGTTCGGCTCCGCTGCTCCTGCACGACAACGCGCGACTTCATACTCCACAGCAGACGGTCTCGCAAGTTACAAGAGCTGGGGTTGGAAGTTCTCCGTCATCCACCGTACTCACCAGACCTTTCCCCTACAGACTCCTACTTTTTCCAGAATTTGGATAACTTCTTGGCAGCGAAAAAATTCAATTACAGGGCAGTTCAAAATGCCTTTGAAGAATTTGTTGCCTCCCGTCCAGCAGACTTTTTCAAAAAGGGCATCAATAAGCTACCACTACGTTGGCTAAAATGCATTGATTGCATGGGTAATTACTTTGATTAATAAATATAGAGAAACAAGGTTGTTAACCTTATTTGACGAAAAACGGCAATTTCATAGGGTACCTAATATTCAACGCGATACTGGGCAAACGAAACGATGCTGAGCTAGCTATAAGTGGGGGACATCGGAACCACCGGGGTCACCTACTGGCTAGTATGGAGAAGGACGGTCTTTTTATGATGAACTCCTTCTTTGGAAAACGTGAGCCCAGAAAGTGGACCTGTTGGAGCTCTGATGGTGCACAAACAATGAGATTGTGTGTGTGCATAATGTCGACGAAGAAGCAAATCTTCAATGATGTCTCTGTGATCAACGCGGTAAAAACCGGAAGTGATCACCGCATGGTAAGAGGCACATTGAACTTAAATACCAAGCTGGAAAGATATCTACTGATGATGTCTACGCTCCGGCCAGCCCCGATCCAAGTCCAAAACCCCGAGAGCTTCCAGCTCGAATTTCAGCTCAAACTTCAGAATCGTTTCGAGTGCCTAGGGAGCTCCGTGGACGATTATAACGATGGGTTCGTGGAAAAAGTCCATACGGTCGGGTCTAAGATCTTCAAGACCCGTCGTACAAGTAGAAATAAGAAGCTCTCTGATCCTACTTTACAGCTCATCGAGGAGAGGCGCGAGATGATCCAGCAGTCTTCAGACGATGCGCTCAAGTACCGGCAGCTCAATAGACGGATCTGTAAATCCTTGGAAACCGACCTTCACCGCTTTAATGTAGAACGCATTAAGGACCGAATAGATCGGAATAAGGGCAGAGACAGCTTGCGAAACTGAAGACCGATGATGGCAGGATCGTATCCGCCAAACCTGAGCTTTTGAGAGAGCTGGAGAGGTTCTATGGACAGTTATACGAACGAACGTCCGTTATGAATCTGGCAAACGACCCAAGAGCTTGATTGATCCGACACTACACCGAAGACATCCCGGGAGGCAGCTTATATGAGATTAGGATGGCCCTGAAGCAGTTTAAAAACATAAGGCGCCTGGTGATGACGGAATTACGGCCGAACTCCTAAAGGGCGGCGGAAAACCCGTTCATATGGCCCTCCAGAAGCTGTTTGATTCTGTTATACTCGAGGGCAAACCGCCACAGGCATGGAACAGAGGTGAGGCATGGAAGGGTGATAATGCCCTCCTTAAGAATTATAGGCCCATCTCACTTCTGAGCCATGTCTACAAGCTGTTTTCAAGACTCATTACGAACCGTCTCGCGTGCAGATTTGACGACTTCCAGCCTCCTGTACAAGCCGGATTCCGTAAAGGCACCGTAGACCACATACATACGCTGGGGCAGGTTATTAAGGAGACCGAAGAGTATATAACCTGCCTTTCTGTTTAGCTTTTGTGGACAACGAGAAAGCATTCGATTCGATTGAGACATGGGCTGTACTGCAGTCTCTTCACTGGTGCCAGATCGTCTATTAGTACATAGAGGTGCTGAAGTGTCTGTACAAAAATGCCACCATGTCAGTCGGACTCTGGAGTCGGACTGACATAGTGGCATTTTTGTCCAGACCCCGAAATCTATCCTAGATGGATAGGTTTCAGCGAGGCGTAAGACAGGGAGATGTTATCTCTCCGAATCTATTCACCGCTGCACTGGAGGATGCCTTCAAGGTTCTGGACTGGAAAGGGGTTGGCATCAACATCAATGGCAAGTACATCACTCACCTTCGGTTTGCCGACGACATAGTTGTCATAGCTGAGACTAAGGAAGACCTAAGTACAATGCTTGATGACCTCAACAGAGCCTTCGAAAGAGTGGGTCTTAGAATGAACATTAAAATGATACAAAAAGAAATGATGTATTAAAATTAGATGAGGTCGGTGGCTTAACACAGTAACTGTTTGTCCCGTAGGTGTGGTCGTGCTCAGCGCGCTCAGTGGCGCCGCTGCGCGTGCGCTGGTGCGTGTCGCGCTGGGCGCGCGCCTTAGCCGGCGGAGGCCAGCACGACGCGCAGGAGCTGCTGGCGTGGCTGCTGGACGCGCTGCATGAGGATCTGAACAGGGCCAAGCCGCACAACGCGCCCGCTCTCACGCACAACGACGACTCTGGTGGACGACCCGACCAGGTGAGTGACAATGGGCGTGTCAAGGAACCATGAGCTCAGTTTTACAGAAAATAACAAGTGTCATTTAAAATTATTTGCAAAATACACCTTTGTATCTTTTTATTTTGCGTCTACATCCTTCGATCAATAATAGCACTAGATTCCCGATAAGCGCTTCAAAAACGGCCCGAAAAATTAGAGCACAAATACTTTTGTGGTCTTATTTCAAATTAGTGTCGTCCAAACATAGCCAACGTTAAGACGTCAAAATGCCGCAGTGCGCGTTCAAAAATTGTGTAAATAACCACCGTAACACCAAGATTTTGGAAGGAATATCTTTTTTTCGGTAAGTTTATATCATTATGTTTGTTTTTCATAAAATAATAACAATTAAATAGTAAATTATACATCATTTAGCAAATATTATGATTGTTTGGCCAATGTTTGCGACAACGCACCAACTATTGTAACAAACATCGACTATTCTGGAACAGGGAAAAGCATTGAGTAGTATTATTATTTTATATGTTATTTTTGTTTGTAGATTTCTTAGCGACCAATTTCGCAATGCAAAATATCATAATATAAAAAAATATCGTAATATATGTTTTTGTATCTATTGTCGCGAAAGAAAGAGAATAAATATTTAAACCTTGAAAAAGTTATAAGTAACAAATTGTTGAATTTTTTATTCAACAATTTGTTCAATTCATTTTGATAAATTGGACATAACTGAACTGATCAATATTACAACCTGAAACGGACCTGCAAATTGCATAAAACGCAAGAAAATTTGAATTTCGCGGGCTACCACAGCGCATCCCCCTTATTAAAATAACTATTGTACTAATTTAGTCCTACTACCAACTTTTTTAAATTGATCAAAAATATTTGCTTCCTTAACCCATTTACGTCCGCTGTCCTCATTTGGGGATATTTCTTTAAGTATCCACATTTTTTTAACTTATTTTAGCTATCCTTAGTTTGCAGGCAAATTCGTAGGGCCCAAGAGTGTGGCTTTGTAAAACAAATTATACTTTTGTGATTTATTGGATTGAGTGGATGAAATAAGTGATTTTATTCACTTCATTGAGCAAATAGGTGTTGGACCAAAGGTAAGTCATATTTTTTTTATATTTACAATATTTTTTCTCTTTTTTTTTTGTATTTATCACTTGGGCATAGTTTCGACTAGTAAATATGACTAACCGATCGTTTGATGTTGCAAATGACTATCGAGGACTCGAGGAAGCTATCGAAAACATTCTGAATGAAGTGGATGATCCAGCTGTTAGTAATGTCATAGTGGCCATTCCTCCAGGCAGCAGTTCATAAGAGGCAATCCCGTACGATTTGGGACCAAAAACTGAATGATTGCAATTGCTGATGGTTATTGTTATGCATTCGATGTATACTGTGGTAAATCAGTAGGAGGACCCAGTAATGAGCCTTGGGGATCAAAAGTGGTAAAGGGCCTGTTGGAAAAAGTAATCGCTCGTTTGCATGAGGATATCGTGTATTTCGTCAACTTTTTTACCAGTCACGCATTGCTGCGAGATTTGCGTGAAGCTAGTTATCGTACGACTAGTACTGTGAAGGAAAATAGGACGAAGAAATGTCCTCCAGTGGCTTGACAAATGTTTGTACCCCCATGGTACAAACATTTGTCAAGCCACTAGTGAACATTTCATAACATTTACAAACTATGACTTTGTTTACCCTCTTGGTAAGGTAAAAACATGGAGCTCTGCAGAAGGAATAAAGGTAGACGTGGACATCCCTTTTGTCTTCCAGAACTACACCAAAGGCATGGGCGGAGTTGATCAAGCTGACCAGTCAATCGCAGTATACCTAACAGCTATAAGAGGCAAAAAATTGTAGTGGGTTCTGTTTACCTATGTACATGCTGGATTTGGCTGTAGCTAGTGCTTGGCGTCTCCATGTCCTGACCGCTGAAGAGAAACTAGACCAGCTCCAATTTCGGCGAAGTATCGCCCGATTTTATTTGAGGAGTGTAGGCCAATGCCTACACTCCTCACTCCTCTTTCAGTAAAGACCCGATGAAAAGCGTCATACATCTTCTTCAGTGGTGCCAAATATGAATCTGGATAGTGTTGGACACTTCCCCCAGAAACTGCCAAGCCAGCTAGGAAGCAACGAATGCCAGATGAAAGCACGTTAGCAATATAAAAAATGCATCAAAAAATTATGCATCGAAAAAGTATGCTTTGAAAAATACCATACATAAGCCCATTGGCCCCATTTGAGGACGGTGTTTTTTAATACATAAGGAAGTTATTTATTTTTAATTTTTCTTTATAAAATGTCTTACTAGCCTCCAATAGTTACTATCAATAAAGTTTTTATCAAAATTTTACTACTAGTTTGTATTTGGGTCCAAATGGGTTAAAAAAAGAACATTCGCTTAAAAAAAATAATATTATTATTCTGCAACTCTACGTCTTTCAATGATTACTGTGTTCTGAGCATTGAAATGTCATACCAAGAACTACGTCTAGTTCCAAAATAGAGTAAGCACAAAATTGTCAACAAAATGTCTTTAACCTTATTGCTTAGGTTTTAAGTTTCATTTTAGAATAAATATTTTTGAACTTATTATAAAAATGACTATTTATTTTCAAGTGACATTTTAAATTTACCATTCTCCGATGATAGAAGGACTTAAATATAAATATTTTGCAATCGTAATAAAACTTTATAGTTGAGTGTTAAGGTTTATATTGAACTGAAGTTGTTAATATTATAAAACTTTTTTCTATATTTCGTAGTAACAAATGTAAATGTGTATGTGTGTGTAAACGTGGCCACTTCAATGAGTTATTTTTGTTCCTGATCCTGTATCTAGTGCTATTATTGATCGAAGTCTACATCACATTACAAACTAAATCATGTAACAATCGTATTAATATTCATTTACCATGACCATGATCGTATAAACTGTTCGAAATGGCCACCGTTTCAAGTTCCGACCACAGCTGAACTGTTCCATAAATTTAATTTTAAATTAAGATTAAAATTTAGCCCATGGTTCCTTTCCATCCTCCAGTTATCTCTATAATCTATAGTTCAACATGTACCCAAACAGGCTTTAAAAAAGGACCCTGTATACAAGTAGCTACAGCTAATGCCGCCTTCATCTTTACAGTTGCGACACTTGATCAGTCGTGCGGTACGTGCTGTAAGCAATTGACGGCCTTTTAAAATACTAATATTGTAAATGCGAAAGTAACTCACTTCTGTGTCTGTAACCTTTTCCCGCCTAAACCATTGAACAGTTCGTTTATGAAATTTGACTGACAGGTAGCCTGAGTAGCTGGAGAAGGTCATAGGCCAGTTTTCATCCTGGATCGAAGTCACTGGCAACAGTTAGTCATGTATAAAAAGGTGTTGTCGCAGTGACGATACGGCAATACCCATAACAGAGCACGGAATGTTATCTCTACATCCGTCTATGGAGGTGACCTTACCCGAACCGTGTCCGCACAATCCGCAGGTGGTAGCCGCCGAGGCGTGGGAACAGCACACGTCCCGCAACGCGTCCATCATGACGGAGCTGTTCTACGGACAACTGAAGTCTAAAGTGGAGTGCGACACGTGCGCGCGCGAGTCGGTGCGCTTCGACGCCTTCAACATGCTCAGCCTGCCGCTGCCCATGGAGTCCTATGTGTGCTGCGAGCTCAGGGGTATATATTTTAAACATTTTTCAAGTGAAAACTAGGTGCGTTGACCACTTTTCGGGTGAACAAAAATCATGGAACTCGCGTCATCGTCACCGAACGCTTTAGTTACTTAGTTTTCACTTCTATCGGCAATCCCAAAGACTGTCCCGCATGTTTTTTTCATGATAGTAAAGCAGAACATGAACCCAAACAACGACGATAATGACCCGTCGTACTCGTGTTGGGAACCTATTCTATCGAAGCGCCTTGTGACGCTTAGGCCTCCGCACGTTAAGAGCGACGCAGCCTGTACGATCACTCCGCCCCCGACCTCCCATGCTTGCCTACACATGTATATGCTGCTGAGTTGCTGCTAACCAGCGAGCTATGACTGGAAACCAGAATGCAACCCACTTTGCACCATTCAAATGAGAGAAGAAGTATTAATCCAACAGTTAGACATGCCAAACATGATGATAATTACCACGCTTCTTGAAAGTGATCATGTAATTGATAATAATTATATTCTCAAATAAAAATAGTGTGTATAAGTTAATTACCTTTACAGTAATGCTGCTAGACGGGTCCGTGCCTATCAAGTACGGCGTGAGAGTGAACTCGGAAGGAACATATCTAGATCTCAAGAAGAAGCTGTCGGAATTATGTGGTCTAGCGCCTGAGTCGTAAGTACAAAATAAACCAACTACTTCTTAAATACAATGAATTTACAGCTTTTGTTCACAAAGTTATCCGAATTTAAACTCATCGATAGCTTATGTGTGAAACTCTCTGATTGGCTTTTTACAAGCTTTATTAACTTTATGTTTGTCCAGGTGGAACCTTGCAAGCTGAATTAAAACCGCTTCCTCTTATCCTACGAAGCTGAATTTTTTTTCTTAGATTGTTCGTTACAACGTTCGAATGAGTGGTTTCTTGTCTTTTCAAGAATGTTGATTGTCGAGCTCTCGGGCGCGACAATCGGGCGAGTGTTCGACGACAACGCGAAGATTTCGGCCGTAACCGCGACAGAACTGTACGCGTACGAAATACCGCACGACGAGTGCGACACCGACACCAGCGACTGCGAAGAGTACCCTCACGAAACTAACGGTGAGGATACAATACTAAAACACTCGGTGACCTGAGATAAGTATGGTCTGTTCCAAAAGTATCTGAAGAAAATTTAAACAAATGGATCAGAAATCGTACATGTGGATGCCAATTTGCAGCGCCACTTACGAATTGAGTGCTTTGATTTGATTATTTGAATACTTAAACCCGAAATTCTAATTTTTAATCATCTTAAAGAAGGTTTGAATTTATCAAATTTTCAAAATCTAGTTCTAATGATGGGATCCATGAGGAATTTAGGGAACTCCTCAAATTGTATAGGCATTTATGTAGCGTTTTTTGTATTTTCATCAACAAATAAGAAAGAAAGAAAATACGTTTATTTGCGGTAAACATGACGCAAAAAAAAACAAGAACATAAACACAAAAGTAATAAGAAAATTATTGAGGAAAATGCGTCACATCCACGCAAAACGGCTATCGCTCAGCATTATGCTGCGACCCTATGCAAAACAGAGCCCCAGCGCTGGTTTTCAGCGACAGCCGGCGTTGACGTAATGACGTCGTCCGGTGCAGCAAACAATTATTAAGACGCTGTACTAGTACAGCGTACTTAAAGAAAATTAATATAATTTAATTTAAAATGTGGTAGAATATAAAACAAGAATATAAAAATAAAAAAAACAAAGGAATTATACATGCTATGAGAATATCATCCTCAACAAAACGTTTTACGCTATAACTTTGCAAATCAAGCATTTGTATTCAGAAAGTATCATTTGATGAACCGGAACTGATGAAGAAAACCACAGATGGCCACCGGAACTCGTCAATGATACGTATTTCACGGGTAGCGATAAATTATCTCGATTAAGATAATAAAGCGACTATGACGAAGCAAATTTAAATAAATACTGATCAAAATGGTACCATCAAACTGATCTGATGATGAAGCCGGAAGTTAGGCAATTACGGAACTCCATAATAAAACAATGTGTCCTAGCTGTGTTTTGGCTTATTGGAATTGTCATGAGATGCACTCTGTACCCCTACCATGAGTTGTTATCGAAAACATACTCGCTATCGTTAAACTCGCTAGCGTATTAACGTGAATCGAATAGATTTCGATAATGCTTGCACCATGAGTTTTACGGAGTCTTACGCGGGCGCTAACGTAAGCTCGATAGATCGTGTCGTCTAGCTAACTTCACTCCTATGTTTTTGTTTCTTTCTTTCTCAGTAATAAGAAGCGAGAACGGCTAAAAATGTAATGACAGTCAATACCACGAAATAATCCGACTAAACAGAAAGGTTGGCGGTTCGTGGACTACGTAAGTTATTTAGTTGTTATTGAATTTGTATTCCTTATAATATGTCATTATCGTCTATTCAATTTGTAGTTTTGCTGACGATGTGTAGGGTCGAGTTGTTGAATTACTCGGTTCGCGGCGTTTTTTATTTTTAAAAGTGATATAACTTAGAAAAAAATTAATATTACAATGAGGACAATTTCAATTGTTGGTGGAGTTCATGGAAAGGTGTGTTTTTACTTTATGTTAATTTCTTTTAAAACTTAAAGTTACGAAATTACCAAATAGTTGCCCCTCAACCCATATTCCATGCTAATTAAGCTCTTCCAGACATTATTTAATTTTAATGTAAACCTACGTTTCACACCTCAAAAAGCTAGTGAGTTACGTAACTACTATCGTAAGCGTATTTTTCGATAGCGTCTGTGAAATTAGTGACTCATGGTGCCGTTTTGTATGGCGACAGCTGAAAAACGTTAGTGACTATCGAATAGATTACGTTAGGTTTCTTACCTATCGAAATCTATAGTGCTCTTGGTACGCATTTTAATTCTTTCAGTGACCGCTAGGGGCGCTGTACAGTATTTCATACATATTATTTACGGAGACGCTAGCGAGTATTGGCTGTGCAAACTCATGGTAGAGCTACTGGCTATAAATGATGTTAAACCGACTTAAAAAAAAAAGGAGGTTCTCAATCCGTCTATACAGGAAAAGTTTTTAATCAGTACGCAAATTTTGACAAATTAAACTTAAACGTGTTTTAATATAAACCTATTTCTTATTTGGATATGTCTTAGTACAAAAAGAATAAGTCACTGTTAACGAAAGATGTTTATTTTGAAACTGGTATAATGGATAATCGTCGCGCAACGCGCCGGCGGCGCGGTCAGTGAAGCGGAACGCAGTAGTAGGTACCTATCAGCTGTGCGCGGGCCCATTGATGTTATTACGAATAGATTGTATCCATATATTACTGATAATAAGTAGTAGTTCAAGTAGGACCAATAAAAAAGTATTGAACAAATAATGGAAATGTGTTCTATTGCTGATAATGAACCACAAAAAAAAAAAAAAAGAATTGCGCGCTGGTTAAAAACTCATCCTGTATGTATAAAGTGTTAAAACATTAACCTCCTTACTAATAAACGTTGTATAGCGTCTGTATAGTTACACACCGATTTCTCTCTTTCACTCGTCAGTAATTTGACTTTCGAAAGAAGAAGACAAAGCGTTGTGTAACGATACAGACGCTATACAACGTTTATTAGTAAGGTGGTAACTCTACAAACTTTAAGAGGTGCTTTAGACCATCGAACTGAATAACTTTTACTATGGGACCAGCTTTGAAATCGCGCAAAAATAAACAGCTGTCCCATACAGTTTAGAACAGTAGGTATTAATATAGGTAGACTTAGAAGGATGCCAGCTTGTCCTGTCAGAGCTGCGTGGCCTGGCGGCAGGCCGCGGCCCTGCTTCTGCGGGGCTCCACGATAGGCGCTCAGCATTCACTGGCTACGACTCCACGAGGGTAGGGTACATGCTCCCATCGATCGACGCGTTGCTCCGCTGTTTATTTTTTTATTGCATATTTTGGATTCGAAAAATCACGTTAAAAAAACTTGGAAATAGCGCGTATCTTTATGTCGGATCATAGGACGTTGATGGGGGAGAATTGATTTCTCGGACGGCGCGTTTTCAGTTAAGAATCGAAACTGAAACTATGCAATAGAAACCATCAACCACTATCGAAAAAGAATGTCAGTTGTTTGTTGACATATCAAAATTCCTCCGCAGGCTGGTGCACGGAGTCGCAGCAATGGGCGGAGGTGAGTGTGGGCGGCGGCAATACTTCCTCACTCTGCATGCCAGCACTCTTCTGCTTCAAGGTTAGCTACGCGCGCACCACACACACACACACACACACACACACTGAGAGGATGTGCGCGTTTGGCTTTCTGGTGCAACGTAATGAAAAAAAATAAGAGGGAATAATAATGATTGTGAACTTATAAAAGAAAAACTAAAATCTTGGGGTTTATTTATTATTATTTTTATTAATCATTTCATTCCGAATAATTTACAGCGTTTATAAATAAGGGGACTTAAATTCTGCTTAAACATTTAATATTATTTCAGATTTTCGAATTTAATAGTCTCATGAGTAAATGATGTGGTACTCTATACTAATAGTATAGCAAACAGTTTTGTGTTCCTAGACTGGCCTTTGCGTCGTTTGTAGAGGAAATATAATGTTCTGAAAGGTTTTGTACGTAATGAATGGACGTAAGCATCAGAAAGCCACAAATTAACAGAAACAAAAATAACACTGCCGTAGCGATTCATTAAAATTGTCTGTCTTATATAAAAACTTTTTCATCAGCATTTGGGAAGAATTTTCTCAACATGGTTTAACATGGGTTTTGGGATACAAATAAAAAGTTGTGTGGTCAAACAGACGGACAAAGAAGTGATCCTATAAGGCTTCCGATTTTAATTTTGAGGTGCGTAACTCTAAAAAGAGAGAAAATACGGTTATTTACGATAAATATAACGCAAAGAAATAACATAAACAAAAAGAACAAGTTAAGGGGAAAATATGCGTAACAAACATGCAAAAAAAAAAAAAACGGCCATCGCTCAGCATAATGCTGCGACCCTATGCGAGATAGGAGCCCCAGTGCTGGTTTTCAGCGACAGCCGCGTTGACGCGATGGCGATCGTGATAATGGTAGAATATACCATAAATTAGGTACAAATATTGAGGTTAAAATGAACTAATAAAAAAAAAGACAGCAATGCGATGAAAACGTTTTTATGTCCCCGTTTGGTGATGGCATGTAAGTGTAAGTGAAATATTCAATTACCTTACGTAACAAAACACATGTAAATACGAACATACTGTATAGTATCACATCTCCCGTACTATGACGTCATAATGTAAAACTTAAAACTAAACTGTGTACATATTTTGGTGTAGATTTTATTGGGCATTAACTAAACAGAAATTAATGTATTGCTATTTCTTACTATCAGACAGAGAAAAAATGAGACGGTGGCATTTAGATCTGTCAAACTAAACTACGTCATAGATAAAGAAATTAATAAGGCTTTGAATGGATGGGAAGCAGGGCAATACCTATCCGGGACTGCAGTCAAAAAGCGCGATTTCGAACGCGTTCAAACCGGGAGTGTCATCTTAACTAACTTCGTCGCTATGAGAAATAAGTTTTATCTGTGGTTACTTTAGAAATTTCAGCGCGTTATTACGTTGCATTTAAACTTCTTGTATACTTCAGTCTTGTTCTTCCTTCATCTATGTGTAAGAGACTGCAATAGTGTCACTATAAGGCGCTTGTGCACTACAAGGAATGTTACTGTCTGGCAGTCCGATTTATTACGGTCCGATATGGCACGCCATAAATTTATATACTAGCTTCACCGTCCGACATTTTACTTTTCCTCATTCAGGTCCGAGATGACAGCAATGAAAAACGTGTTTATGCTGGTGCACTGCATCCGCGGTCAGTATTATTTATGAGCGGGCGGAGAGGGGGAGGGGGGCGCGTGTGTCGAATTTTTGGATGAACCCAAAATTCTTTTTGTCTTCTACTTCGTCGCACGTAGAGTAATAAAGCAAGCAACTGCCGACGTTCCAAGAAACTCATCGTTCCTAGCGTAATTACGCGTGCGTGGCGTGCGTGTAGTTTCAAAGAGAGCTACCCTAAACTGCGCACCGTTCCGAGTAAATACGGACAAGTGCATAAACTAATGATCCGTTTTTTTCATGCCACATCGGACCGTAAAAATTCGGACTGCCGGACAGTAAAATTCCTTGTAGTGCACAAGCGCCCTTAGTTGGTGCCCAATAGAACCGGGCCGTTGTTCGTTTGTTTGTGTTGAGAAAACCAAGTCGTGACGGAGTGTTGACGTGATCAGGTAACAGATGACACTAGATACTGCACTGTAAAGTCATTTTTAGTTCTTTTATCATCTATTTTTGTTTTGTTTTACGTAGAAAGTGATGTTTTACCATAGTTTTTGTGAAAGTTTAAATGATCAATAAGTATAGTCTCGTAAATCTGTAGAAACTTTTCAGTGCTTTGAAGGTTTAAAAAGACAATAGTTAAATTAATCAAACAATAGATTAAATTTTGCAAAAAAAAAATGGGCTAAAAGGTTAAACGAAGTTTGTAACTACCGTTAAGCCAATCATATAATGAGATTTGAAAATAGAATCATCTTGCAGAAACCATTTATTAGTTATAGTTTGACCGATACCGCAGTACCGCGACTTGTGCGGCTCACGGAGGGCGACAAGTCGTGAGGGACGCACTGCCGCCCGTGAGCCGCGCATGTGCCTAAGACATTTGACAGCGGTATCGGTCAAACTATAGGTACCACACTAGCTAAACGCTCTGTGTTTGTAGATTGTGTATATGTATGTATATAAAATGTTTGGTAGAGGTCACTTTTGTACAAATTCGCTGCTATTTTATTTCCGAATTCTATAAATAATTTTTAGTTGTGCTGGCAGTCCTGTCAAAACTTACCCTTTGCTTTTAGTCCAAAGTGCAGATTTTAAAATTTCAGATCGAAAGAAATCTAGATGTCCAGAATAAATACGGTGGGCTAAAAATGGTTTACCAATTTTCACAAAATGTCTTTTGTAATGAATATCGACGGTGAAAAAGCAAACAATAGGTCAACTAAAATAAAAAAATAAAAATTGTCTCTGTATTGGTTTATTGAATAGTTAGTTCATCTTTAGAAAAGTTAAAAACAACATTGTCCTTTAATAATTTTACATTTTTCTATCGCATTTGCGAGGGGTCAATTAAAAATATTTAATGTTGCAATATTATGTTTTTAGCATAAGCTACACGTAATATTTCAAGTAATATTTTATAGCTAAGAATGTACCTATAAAAATTTGTAAATCATTTTTTTGTCGCCTAGCAAGGTTGGTTCAGATGCTCCCAAGGCTAGGAAAACACACCCAAAAATCTACATTATAATCGAACAACGGTTTCAGCGCTCGAGATCGGAAATTCTTATGTCCCAGAGTCCACCAACCACATTCTACAACCACGCGGTGTTCACCGACGGCGAGTATCGCAGCAACACGCTCCCGAAAGATATCGGGAAAGAAAACGGGATTAGTTCGCCGACCCTCAGCGTGCGGTCGTTGAACCTCAAGCCGTCGAGCCCACGCCTGCCCAAGGTCAAGTTCGGGTCATCGCCCTCTAATATGTGCAAGATGGATGATGCTAAAGATGTGCCTGTCGGCAAGATACAGTATTTGGTGGCGGTTCATAGGTGAGTTCTTGTGGTTTTTTTAAATCAATATAATTTTATGAGGAAAAATTTTGGTAGAACTTACTTATTTTGCTTATCGATTTTAGAAAAACCCAAAATCTTATGTCTATGTTTTTTGTCAAAAGTACCTATTAATTAATACCGTTATTCGAGGTAACTGGACAATGGGTTATAAATACAAACCACCACTCCCTAAAATCCCTTTGAGGGTTAGTTTGAGGTTAAAGGGTGGAATATCCAAAACCCCCTTCTGCGAGCTCTATCGTATACATTATACAGTGTGTAAGGGTAAACACCGTTATCCTTGAAACCAGTGGTTTGGTTTCATTTATAGAACGTAAAATCAATGGAAAATTACAACTTAAAAAAAAAAAAAAAAAACTACATTTTAACACAAGAATATTTTACCCTATGCGCTCGGGCAACGAACTTGCCATGTGATCCGATCCGACAGGTCGCGTACTCGCGTCGCGAGTGCGACCACCCCTCTCCTACCTCAGTCAGTCAGCTGTCTCGCTAGCGACTGCACGTAACTCATCTTCGTAGCGCCGCTCGCGCTCATTTCTCGCGTGTAAACAATAATAATTGTAGTTTGTGAGTAGAAGTTACACGTAAGCATGTCTTACACGAATGAACAGTTTATCGAAATGCTACGGCTTTACGCCATCGCGGGTGATAACCTGAACGAGGCTCGTAGAATGTGTACCAACCAAATGAACGTGTACCAAACCGTGAAACAATGTTGGCGGCTACACAGAGAATGCGTACTTACGGCCAGTTCACCGTGCCGGCCCACGCTCAGGGTCGTGGCAACCAGCAGCTGCCACTTGATCTGCAAGAACGAATCCTGAGTTTCTTCGCGGAGCACCCAGAAGAAAGTACTAGGAGGGCGGCACGTGTTTTCAATGTTTCCCACTGGACAGTATGGAGACTTCTCCACATCGATCGTGAACATCCGTATCATTTTAAACCGGTCCAAGAATTAAATGACAACGATCACATACCGCGGATGGTATTTTCCCAGTGGCTTATCGATAACTTCGATAACATTTCCATTTTGCATTTACAATATTCATAATGAACATTACTGGAGCCAAGTAAATGAACACCGAATAAGGCAGAATAATTTTCGTGTGGGCAGGCATTCTGGATGGTAAACTTGGACCCTATTTTACTGACGGTCATTTAAATGCACAATCGTACATGGTTATTTTATGGCATGTATTCGACAGGATGTTGGAGAATGTGCCTCTTCGTTCCGTAAGACATGAATAAAGGCTCCTACAAACAGGCGCGGCACGCGACTCGACATAGAGATCGCTCGTCGCGCTGCCCGCGGTGTCTTTGTGTTGCGTCGCGTGTCGCGTCTGTTTGTAGGAGCCTTAAAGCGTGCGTTGTTTAGGTAGGTAGGACGGGCGGCGATCGTTAGTGATTACGTACACTCGGGCGCATATCCATGAATTTGCGGACGGTGTCGGATAAAAATCTTTTAAAATCCATTTAACAATATTTTTTTTTTTTTTTTTTATATTTAAGTTAAGTACCCATGGTTTAAGTGACAATGGTGTTTACCCTTACACACTGTATACTGGGTATAAGTTTTTAAACTGTCATGGTCACTATTATTATTATTAACATAAGCGGGATATTTACCATGTTTATTCATTGTTCTGAGTTTCCGATATTTCGGCGCTGTTGCAAGCACCATGATCACGGATAACTGTATACTGGGTGTCCCAGAAATCTACCGACATTTATGTACTGTAGGTGGTGACCCCAAATAAATTGAGATTAAGGCAGGAGTATCATGATAAAGTATTCGGACCAAGTTTCAAGTTTATGGATCAACGAAATAAGGTTTTTTTCATGCAAACTGTATTCACCCCCAAAGGGGTATTTTTTTTTAAAGTGTTAATACTGGGCAGTGCCCAGTATTTGACTTATAGGTTATTTATACCAATTTTTGAATAAATCAAGCCACGCAGTAAAACCCTCCCCTGTAAAATTGACTAGGTACCCCTTTTCACCCCTTCAGGATAGATTTTCAAAAAATCTCGATCCACGTTATTGTTTATTTTTGGTTTTAAGTATATGTAAATAGTGAATTTCGAGTTGATCGGACCGCGCGTTTAAATTCTTCCATACAAACTTTGACCCCCTCAATCTCAAAAAACCGGTCAAGTGCGAGTCGGACTCGCGCACCGAGGGTTCCACACAAATTTGTAAAATTAAATTGCAGTTTACGGTTTATGACGTATTAAAAAAAAAAAAACTACTTACTAGGTCTCGTTCAAACCAATTTTCGGTGGAAGTTTACATGGTAATGTACATCATCTATATATTTTTAGTTTTATCATTCTCTTATTTAAGAAGTTACAGGGCGGGGATACACATTTTACCACTTTGGAAGTGTCTCTCGCGCAAACTATTCAGTTTAGAAAAAAATGATATTAGAAACCTCAATATCATTTTTGAAGACCTATCCATAGATAACCCACAATTATGGGATTGATGAAAAAACAAAAAAAAAAAAAACAAAATGAGTTTCAGTTTAAGTATTTTTGTTTTAATTTTTTTCTATTTTTGTGTGAAAATCTTAATGCGGTTCACAGAATACATCTACTTACCAAGTTTCAACAGTATAGTACTTTTAGTTTCGGAAAAAAGTGGCTGTGACATACGGACGGATGGACGGACAGACAGACAGACAGACATGATGAATCCATAAGGGTTCGGTTTTTTCCATTTGGCTACGGAACCCTAAAAATTACAAAATTTATAATTTACTTAGATAAGTATTCGTGCCATTTACTCAAGGATTAAGATTTTACATACCGAAAAAATCCCCCTTTTCGCCCCCTTAAGGATTGAATTTCCAAAAACCTCTTAGTTCTCTCCTACACGCAGTGGTCCCCTGCACACTTTAATAAATTAGCACAGTATTCCATTTGAGGAAAAAAAAAAAAAAAAAAATCTGCTGTTTATGGTATTTATCGATCAAGGGATGCATTTTTAATGCACGAGTAAAACACCCACGTGTCCCTTTCAAATACTTTTGTTTTTTTTTTATCATGGAATTTAGGTCATCTTTCATTTAAAAAATTAAAATAATTTCTGAAAACTTAACTGTCCAAGATATTTATTTTATATAAATATAATCTGATAGAGCATCTTTGGGCGCATATTTTCCAGTTTTTATTTTTGGGAAATCACCTCCGGATACAGAGTAATATTTATTTTTCAGATTTTCGTTTTAATTATTTTTCTCCCTATAAACTCAAAAGTGCGACTTGACACTAGCACATAAATATTGCTGGTAACTTATCACTGATAGAAAAACGCGTTGCTCTATCGCGGCTTTTCGGAAGAATACGCCATTTCGTTCTAAGGTCAAACAATACAAAAGGTCAAAAAGTTTTTCTCTTTTTTGTGAGTTGGTGTACAAGGAAAAAGCTAAAAAGCAAAAAAAAAAAAAAGATTTTATAAAAAATTAAGAGACTTATAAAGTTCTTATAAGCTATTGTAATAACAAAAAAATATAGTTCCAAATAAAATGAATTATGGTCAAATACAGTGACAATATATTTTGAAATTCTATTCCTTCTAAAAACCGCGATAGTGCGAAGTGACTTTTTTATCATTGATAGGCTTTGTTACGAGCAATATTTATGTGCTAGTGTCAAGTCGCACTTTTCGAGTATATAAGGAGAAAAAAAAAAAAAAACAAATATTACTCGGTATCCGCAGGTGATTTTCCAAAAATAAAAACTGGAAAATAGGCGCCCAAAGATGCTCTATCAAAATATATTTATATAAAATAAATATCTTGTACAGTTACGTTTTCAGAAATATTTTAATTTTTTTTAATGGAAAGTTCACCCAAACTTCATCATTAAAAAAAAAACAATATATAATAATATAAATGCATCCCTTGATCGATAAATACCATAAACAGCAGAGGGTTTTTTTTTTTTTCATCAAATGGAATACTGTGCTACATTATAAAAGGATGCTTTATTTGTTTTCTTAATATTTTTATAGTGGTCTCAAACTTTTGACCGGCAGTGTAGATAAGCGTATTTGTATGTATTGTTTGGTCCTAGAAAGCAGTGTCGCTCAGACGCGTACTTCCTGCCGTGGCAGCGCAGCCGGTCGTCCGTGTTCGGCGTGCCCGTGCTGGTGGGCGTGCGCGACGCGCTGTCGGGGCGCCAGCTGTACGCGCGCGTGTGGCAGCAGGTGGCGCGACTGCTCAGTGCGCGGCCGCCGCAGCACGACCAGCACAACCATGCCACCGACTGGTGAGCGTTTTATGACGTGCGAGTCTTGTGTATTGTCTTTTGTGCCTCTGGATAGCCTCGTGTAACGTAGTATGTGTTGTCCCAGTGACGACAGCCTCGGCTACGAGTTCCCGTTCCGCGTGCGCGTGGTGCGCGCGGGCGGCGCGTGGTGCGCGCGCTGCGCTTGGCCCGCGCTGTGCCGCGGCTGCGCGCTTCCGTCCGACGACACGCCGCTGCTCTTCGAGACTGGTGAGTGCTGCTCGGGACAGGCTATCGACAGATAGTGCGCGCGCTGCGCTTGGCCCGCGCTGTGCCGCGGCTGCGCGCTTCCGTCCGACGACACGCCGCTGCTCTTCGAGACTGGTGAGTGCTGCTCGGGACAGGCTATCGACAGATAGTGCGCGCGCTGCGCTTGGCCCGCGCTGTGCCGCGGCTGCGCGCTTCCGTCCGACGACACGCCGCTGCTCTTCGAGACTGGTGAGTGCTGCTCGGGACAGGCTATCGACAGATAGTGCGCGCGCTGCGCTTGGCCCGCGCTGTGCCGCGGCTGCGCGCTTCCGTCCGACGACACGCCGCTGCTCTTCGAGACTGGTGAGTGCTGCTCGGGACAGGCTATCGACAGATAGTGCGCGCGCTGCGCTTGGCCCGCGCTGTGCCGCGGCTGCGCGCTTCCGTCCGACGACACGCCGCTGCTCTTCGAGACTGGTGAGTGCTGCTCGGGACAGGCTATCGACAGATAGTGCGCGCGCTGCGCTTGGCCCGCGCTGTGCCGCGGCTGCGCGCTTCCGTCCGACGACACGCCGCTGCTCTTCGAGACTGGTGAGTGCTGCTCGGGACAGGCTATCGACAGATAGTGCGCGCGCTGCGCTTGGCCCGCGCTGTGCCGCGGCTGCGCGCTTCCGTCCGACGACACGCCGCTGCTCTTCGAGACTGGTGAGTGCTGCTCGGGACAGGCTATCGACAGATAGTGCGCGCGCTGCGCTTGGCCCGCGCTGTGCCGCGGCTGCGCGCTTCCGTCCGACGACACGCCGCTGCTCTTCGAGACTGGTGAGTGCTGCTCGGGACAGGCTATCGACAGATAGTGCGCGCGCTGCGCTTGGCCCGCGCTGTGCCGCGGCTGCGCGCTTCCGTCCGACGACACGCCGCTGCTCTTCGAGACTGGTGAGTGCTGCTCGGGACAGGCTATCGACAGATAGTGCGCGCGCTGCGCTTGGCCCGCGCTGTGCCGCGGCTGCGCGCTTCCGTCCGACGACACGCCGCTGCTCTTCGAGACTGGTGAGTGCTGCTCGGGACAGGCTATCGACAGATAGTGCGCGCGCTGCGCTTGGCCCGCGCTGTGCCGCGGCTGCGCGCTTCCGTCCGACGACACGCCGCTGCTCTTCGAGACTGGTGAGTGCTGCTCGGGACAGGCTATCGACAGATAGTGCGCGCGCTGCGCTTGGCCCGCGCTGTGCCGCGGCTGCGCGCTTCCGTCCGACGACACGCCGCTGCTCTTCGAGACTGGTGAGTGCTGCTCGGGACAGGCTATCGACAGATAGTGCGCGCGCTGCGCTTGGCCCGCGCTGTGCCGCGGCTGCGCGCTTCCGTCCGACGACACGCCGCTGCTCTTCGAGACTGGTGAGTGCTGCTCGGGACAGGCTATCGACAGATAGTGCGCGCGCTGCGCTTGGCCCGCGCTGTGCCGCGGCTGCGCGCTTCCGTCCGACGACACGCCGCTGCTCTTCGAGACTGGTGAGTGCTGCTCGGGACAGGCTATCGACAGATAGTGCGCGCGCTGCGCTTGGCCCGCGCTGTGCCGCGGCTGCGCGCTTCCGTCCGACGACACGCCGCTGCTCTTCGAGACTGGTGAGTGCTGCTCGGGACAGGCTATCGACAGATAGTGCGCGCGCTGCGCTTGGCCCGCGCTGTGCCGCGGCTGCGCGCTTCCGTCCGACGACACGCCGCTGCTCTTCGAGACTGGTGAGTGCTGCTCGGGACAGGCTATCGACAGATAGTGCGCGCGCTGCGCTTGGCCCGCGCTGTGCCGCGGCTGCGCGCTTCCGTCCGACGACACGCCGCTGCTCTTCGAGACTGGTGAGTGCTGCTCGGGACAGGCTATCGACAGATAGTGCGCGCGCTGCGCTTGGCCCGCGCTGTGCCGCGGCTGCGCGCTTCCGTCCGACGACACGCCGCTGCTCTTCGAGACTGGTGAGTGCTGCTCGGGACAGGCTATCGACAGATAGTGCGCGCGCTGCGCTTGGCCCGCGCTGTGCCGCGGCTGCGCGCTTCCGTCCGACGACACGCCGCTGCTCTTCGAGACTGGTGAGTGCTGCTCGGGACAGGCTATCGACAGATAGTGCGCGCGCTGCGCTTGGCCCGCGCTGTGCCGCGGCTGCGCGCTTCCGTCCGACGACACGCCGCTGCTCTTCGAGACTGGTGAGTGCTGCTCGGGACAGGCTATCGACAGATAGTGCGCGCGCTGCGCTTGGCCCGCGCTGTGCCGCGGCTGCGCGCTTCCGTCCGACGACACGCCGCTGCTCTTCGAGACTGGTGAGTGCTGCTCGGGACAGGCTATCGACAGATAGTGCGCGCGCTGCGCTTGGCCCGCGCTGTGCCGCGGCTGCGCGCTTCCGTCCGACGACACGCCGCTGCTCTTCGAGACTGGTGAGTGCTGCTCGGGACAGGCTATCGACAGATAGTGCGCGCGCTGCGCTTGGCCCGCGCTGTGCCGCGGCTGCGCGCTTCCGTCCGACGACACGCCGCTGCTCTTCGAGACTGGTGAGTGCTGCTCGGGACAGGCTATCGACAGATAGTGCGCGCGCTGCGCTTGGCCCGCGCTGTGCCGCGGCTGCGCGCTTCCGTCCGACGACACGCCGCTGCTCTTCGAGACTGGTGAGTGCTGCTCGGGACAGGCTATCGACAGATAGTGCGCGCGCTGCGCTTGGCCCGCGCTGTGCCGCGGCTGCGCGCTTCCGTCCGACGACACGCCGCTGCTCTTCGAGACTGGTGAGTGCTGCTCGGGACAGGCTATCGACAGATAGTGCGCGCGCTGCGCTTGGCCCGCGCTGTGCCGCGGCTGCGCGCTTCCGTCCGACGACACGCCGCTGCTCTTCGAGACTGGTGAGTGCTGCTCGGGACAGGCTATCGACAGATAGTGCGCGCGCTGCGCTTGGCCCGCGCTGTGCCGCGGCTGCGCGCTTCCGTCCGACGACACGCCGCTGCTCTTCGAGACTGGTGAGTGCTGCTCGGGACAGGCTATCGACAGATATCTTGTGAGAAGTATGCGCTTGGATGCTATCGTCTATGTTCGGAAATACGAACGCGCGATGATGAGATCGAATAGAGCTGTTACAGCCATGGAAGTACTCGCCTATTTTGTATTACCATAGTGTTATAGATGAACAACTATGCAATTCCAAAAAAACTTTTTAAAAATTAGTGACATATAAATAAATAAAAAAGGATGAAAATACATTTATTTGGCACAGATTAAAAAGCCACACATGTCATAATATTTTAATATAGCAAATAAAAATAAAATAAAAGTGTAAAGTACGATGTAAGAAATTAGCAGGCAAGTATGCCCCACGGCTGCGCCAAAAAGACCCAGTTCAGCAAAAATGCCAAACAACTAGTGCCTAACGCTGGTTTTCAACTGGTCCTGACTTATGACGATCTGCAACCGGAGTAGGTACCCCGGCAGAGGGAAAATTTCATACAAACGCGCAATGATAGTTGCACTACTACGAAGCACAGCAGTACAAAGCTTCGAAACTTTGCTTCTGTGGGGAGTTACGCTGTGGTTATGTTGGTGCTATATAAGAAACACGAAGGTTACCGAAGCGCATATCTTTTACTATAAGTGGCCTTAGCAGACACATCCTAACCAACAAAACAGTCGAATAAGAAACGATTTACTCAGCCTATAGTCCTATAACAGCTGAAATTACGTTGCCAAAATACCAATCTCTCGTATAAAAGCGCTTGTGTCGACTATTTAACCATTTTCACTAAATTGTGCTATAATTAAGTCCAATAAACGTTTACAACACCATGCTAAAACGATTTTACTCTGTTTTTTGTAACATGTCGAGTTCAAGTGACCAAATCACTTTTATTCAGCTTCCTTATTTATTTATTTAGCTGATCCGCTAAGTTGGGCGCTTCTGTACGATCACTATTCGACAATCAATCTGATTCCATAAAAGTTGAGTGAAAGCAATATTAGAACCTATCGCTATCAAAATCTCAATCTCGATTTTTTTTACGATTAAAATACTTTCTTATTTACTTCATTCACTCGAAAGTAAAATGAAATATGAGAGTTTTTATGAAACTTACATAAGGAATCCTAAAATATATTAGATATGGCTGCATCATGTGCGGTAAACGTAATGCAATCACCTTTACTCGAGTTAGTAGCCTATGTGTAAATCCAGGGTGTCAGCTACGTCCATACCAAATTTTATCAAAATTGGTCCAGGCGTTTGAGCGTGAAGAAGAGACAAACATACACACACGCTCGCAAACTTTCGCCTTTATAATATTAGTGTGATTTATAATTTAAATTGAATGAATCATGGGGCGCATAAATATATTTGCCCTAGGACCTCTGGTTTAGTCAGTAAATTAAGTATCGCATTTTGAATATACTATATATGTAATAACGAACATATTCTGTATATTGGATTTTGTGAAAAAATCTAACCTTTAAGTATAATTGATAATATATTGAAACTTATCCTTTTACAAATTTTTGGATGACATTTCACCCACAACAAGAATAACAAAAAAAAAAAAAATACGAAAATACGCATAAATGCCACTAGAGATCATTTACAGTACAAATTAGCCGAATTAAATTAATAAATTGAGTAAAATAGGAACTCGGTTGCTCTATTATTATACAACACATTTTTTTAATAAAAGCAATCCGGCTACTCCTACAGAACCAACTTGCCGAGTAATAGCAAACTGATATCTTTTATAAAAAATATAATCAAATAAACGCATATTTGTTACCATTATAGTGCTAGCAGTAGTTTTTTCGCTTTTACTCAATATTTATAGCACTTTTACAGCACGCTTTTCTTGTTATTCAGCGCTCATTCTACCTTTACAGGATTTTAGTCTCAGTAATTGCGCCAAATTCGCGTCAAGTAAACATTTACAGCACTTTTAATCAAGTATTCTTAGCGCTTGTATATGATTAAATAGCAAAGCGGAAACGTGCTCGCTACTATTGTAGCACGTAAATTTGCTGGTTGGGACTTTTCCTTATCTAATGTGAAAAAGGGAACAAAACTATGTTTATAGAACCTGAAATCTTTTCAAAGCCGATATTATATTGCAGATGCCGAGATATTGCCGACACATATTAGGTTGGGGAAAAAGTCTTTTCGCATTATAGTATGTATGAACTTGTAATAAAATCTCTTTGGCTATACTATTTGTATCTGGCTGGTTTTGGTATCAGTGAAAGTTTAAATTTTAAAGAACATAATTCCAAATTCAAATTAGGAAAATGTGTGATTTTCATTTGTTTTTCGTACTGTCAAGATGAGTGAATCTAATGAAGAAATTCGATACATTTTAAAATTTTACTACAAAAAAGGTAAAAATCCAACGCAAGCCGCGAAAAAAATTTGCGATGTTTATGGACCTAGTGCAGTGTCTGTGAGAGTAGCACAAATTTGGTTTAAGCGTTTTCAATCCGGAAATTTTGATGTCAAAGATGCACGTCGCACGGTGGATCGAAAATCGGCTGTAGAAGACATAGGATCTCGATTTCTTAAATGTTATTTTTTTTGCTGGAAATGACTTCTGCTGATCATTACTGTTCTATAAAATGCCATATAAAGTAAATGTGTGCACAAATGGAAGAGTTATAATTTTTATAAGAAAAAAATGTATGGAGCTAGTATGAAAAATCGAATTATCTCCTAAACGGCATGTTTAACCGTAATATCCTTGGAGGTGGTCATAGTGCTAATTATTTATAATTTTTTGGTTGCGGATTTGACGAAAAATTTCATGCCGTTTTTTTTTAAAAATCGTCAAAATATTTTCATTTGTTTTTTCATATGAAACGATTCCTTTTAGTGTTTATGTTGAAGAACACGGACTTTTAACTACACGTAACATAAAATAGCATCACTCCTATATTTCCGAAGGAGTTGGCAGAGGTTTATAGTACACCCATACGTAGACAACTATGCTTGAGCTAGATATTTATCAACACATCATGAGTTTTAAAACTTTTCATATAACCAAATTACCAATTGTTTACTCTTCTAATGAGTCCGAAAAGAAGTGATTAAGTAACTACACTGATTAGGTCTTCTAATGAGTCTTTATAGGTGATTTAATGATTTTCAATATCTCACGACAATGCCAACTATGGATTACATTCAACTTTTCCTGATAAGTAAGCTAATTTGTTAATTAGCAGTGCTATGAGTTCTAAGAATAGTTAGTGACAATTATAAATTTTCATTAGCTAATGAGAAGATAACTAATGAGGGTAGTTACCTAATTATTGGCGTTTTGCAATAAAAGGGCTAAAGTTTTGTTTTATAATTTAGTTTGTTCACAACTGTGTAACTGCTAACACTAAATCTGCGACTATAAAATCTTAGAATGGAAAGTTTAATCACGAATTTAGACTTGTTTGTTCTTCTACGAAGTGAGAGTACTTCATTTGATCATGAAGTATTGTTCAGTGCAGTTGTATCCCGCATAGGCGATTGCCTGTCTGACGAAGATCGTGTTGTTCTCAAAGAATTTTGTCGGAGATTTACGCGAGTCGCTTTACAAAGGTGGCAGAAATCCAACCGATTCCTTGATAATTTCAGGAGAAAGTAAGAGAATTGGTTGGGAGCAAATATTGATTGGCCGAGTTTTGTGCAAACTTTAGTTAATCAAGAACCAAGTGTTGATGAGATACCAAGAGCGCCCTCAGTCTCTCCAGAACCGTCGACATCAACGTCCATTGGAACAATGACGAAAAGATCCCGTAAACCATTCGAAGATCTGGGAAGTAAACAAAAAAAGAGAAGATCTGATGAACACACAGGCGAAGATTCCAGTGAATTGGCATATGCAGCTGCAGCACGTTTAAAAGAAGAAGGGCATGGAGATATCGCCTCTGTCATCGAATACATGATGAAAAATCCTGAAGCAGCCGCTAAATGAAATGAAACGCTTAAGAAACCAGCGAAAACAATCATATTTACGTCAGAAAAGGCGCTTGGATTGCTTCTTTCGCTAAAACTCTCAAAGTGGCAATATATTACGTTGCGAGAGGCTGCCATTCGGGAAGGTGCTAAGGATATTTATCCATCTTACTATAAAGTGCAACAAACTAAGCTTGATTGCTACCCTCCGAAGCAATCAGTGACAGTTACTGATTCATCGGCTAGGATTACACTTCAAGCTTTACTTGATATCACAGTTACAAGAATCCTTCAAAGCCTTTCTAAGGAAGAGCATAACAAGCAGTTGAAGCTGATATCCAAGTGGGGATACAAGCAGAAAATGGAGGGTGAGGAAGATGACTCGAGCATTTTCATGACCTCCTTGGTGCCACTTAAACTGACAGATGGAGACAACATCTTATGGACGAACCCAAAACCATGCTCAGTTTTGTATTGTCGTCCAGTTCAGTTTACTTTTGTAAAGGAGAGTGAAGCAGTTGTCCTTGAGCTGAAAAAACAAATGGATGAAGAAATTGAGGCCCTTATCCCCACAGAGTGCAATAATAATAATAATAGGGTGACTCATGAACTAATGATGACGATGATCGACGCTAAAGTTTGCACTTACCTTTCTGAAGCTAGATCAAATGCATCGTGCTACCTGTGCTTAGCAAAGCCTACAGAAATGAACCGCTTAGATGCTGTAACATCAAAAATTGTGTGTTCTGACCTGTATGAATTTGGCTTGTCATCCCTACACGCCCGTATAAATTGTATGGAATGTCTGTTACACATTGCATACAGGCTCGACTTCAAACGGTGGGCAGCGAGAAGTGATGAGCACAAAGAAATGCTACAGACAAGGATGAAAATAATTCAAAATAAATTCAAAGATGAGCTCAATCTGTTGATTGATATAGTAAAACAAGGCTCGGGAACCACCAATGACGGGAATACTGCAAGAAAATTCTTGGAGTTTCCTAATAAAACCGCAGCTATAACCGGTTTGGATGAAGACCTCATCAAAAGATTTGCTGTAATTTTACAAGCAATTACATCTGGAGAGCAGGTCGATATAATAAAATTTAGAGATTATGCCCGCAAAACAGCAGAAAAGTACGTATTATTATACGACTGGTACTACATGTCGTCAACTGTTCATAAATTATTAATCCATGGGGCTGACATAATTGAGAAAAATAATATTGTGCCGATTGGGACTCTCTCGGAAGAAGCCTCAGAGTCTCGAAACAAAGATTTTAGGAGGTTTCGAGAACATCATTCGCGGAAAGAAGCAGGATTCCAATCAAGACATTTTAAATATGCTTGTTGTTTCTTCGGATCCTTTGCTAAGTGCACAAAGGCCTAAGTTAGATGCCAAGAAAAAGCAGAGCTTTTTTGCTGAAGCTCTCGACTTAATTCAATTTCAGGAAACTGAGTTCGAGTTTTTGGATATATCCAATCTGGATGCTGACTCAGAATTGGAGTCTGACAACGAGAGTGATAAGGAAAATTTGTAAAAAAATTATATATGTACTTATTTGTAAATTTGTATTTGAGTCTGTTTGGTTTTTTTTTTTTGTAATATTTAATGATATTTTGTCTTTTTTTAATTTATTTTACTTAGTATTAATTCCTTAAATTAAATTATTTTGTATATAATATAACTTTATATGTTACTTAAATAAGAGTTTGATAATCTTTTTTTATTTAAATTAATAAAAATGTGTCAAAAAACAGCAATTTTTCTATTTAATTTTTCTTGTTTTGTGTGTTCTTAATATTTGGGTTAATAACATATCGAACTTTTTAACTTGGACACTAAAAGGGATCGTTTTACATGTAAAAATAAATAAAAATATTTTGACTTTTTTTTTAAAAAAACGGCATTAAATTTTTCGTCAAATCGGCAACCAAAAAATCATAAATAATTAGCACTATGACCACCTCCAAGGATATTACGGTTAAACATGCCGTTTAGGAGATAATTCGATTTTTCATACTAGCTTCATACAAATTTTTCGTAAAAAAAATATATTTCCTTCGTTTTTGGGCAGAATTAACTCGGGTGTCATTTTTGTACATAGTAATGATCAGCAGAAGTCATTTCCAGCAAAAAAAATAACATTTAAGAAATCGAGATCCTATGTCTTCTACAGCCGATTTTCGATCCACCGTGCGTCGCTCTGGTCGCCCTATTACGGATAAAATGGATGCCATTTTTGAAAAAGTGGAGCAAGATCGGCATATCAGTAGCTGAAGAACTGGGAATTGACCACAAAATAGTTTTGGCAAATTTGAAAAAAACTGGGTTCACAAAAAAGCTCGATACTTGGGTACCTCACGAGCTGACTGAAAGAAACCTAATGAACCGTGTACTCATTTGTGATTCTTTATTACGACGTAATGAAACCGAACCATTTCTGAAGAAGCTGATAACTGGTGATGAAAAGTGGATCACGTACGACAAGAACGTGCGAAAAAGGTCGTGGTCAAAGGCCGGTCAGGCTTCACAGACTGTGGCGAAACCCGGGTTAACTCGCAACAAGGTGATGCTGTGTGTGTGGTGGGATTTGAAGGGCATTATTCATTATGAGCTGTTACCACCAGGCAGGACCATCGATTCTGAACTCTACTGCGAACAACTGATGAGATTAAAGCAAGAAGTTGAGAGAAAGCGGCCGGAATTAATCAACAGAAGGGGTGTGGTTTTTCATTTTGATAACGCTAGACCTCACACATCTTTAGCCACTCAGCAAAAATTAAGAGAGTTTGGCTGGGAGGTGTTAATGCATCCGCCGTATAGTCCTGACCTGGCACCTTCAGATTTCCACCTGTTTCGGTCTCTTCAGAATTCTTTAGGCAGTGTCAGTTTAACATCACGAGAGGACTGCCAAAACCACTTGTCGCGGTATTTTGATCAGAAGTCCCAAAATTTATATTGCAATGGGATCATGTCCCTACCTACAAGATGGCAAAAAGTTATCGAACAAAATGGTACCTACATACTATAGTTAAATGTAAATAAACTATATTAAAAAATGTTTTGAATTTTCTTAAAAAATGCGAAGAAACTTTTTCCCCAACCTATTATTTTTGGGCGATACAGCACCCTATTTTGGCGTCGCTTGTCTCGTCAGATACGTATACCTATACGTATACGTTTTGGTGTTCCTTCGCTGTCACCTATTTTAGCCTTTCACAAATTATCATATATATTAGCCGTCAGATATTATTGCCGAGCTGTTCATAGTAATATATTTATGCTTGTGACTGTACACCTCTGCCTAACCTTTCGGGTAAAAGTTGTGATCATTTCTCATATAAAACGTATTCTATTTAAAAAGCTATATACAAAGTACGTGTGACGTCATTAGGTAAGCGTCTGCGGCGCAGCAAGCGCGCGAGCGTGGCGCCGACGTCGCTGGACGGCGACGTACCCAACACCAACTCACCGATAGCCAAGAACAAGCTCAACCGACACGCCTCCACGCGACTCTCCTCTGATATCTCTGTAAGTATAGTATTTTCAACAACTTAACATTACTACAACTGCTTTGTTTTCGGGTTTTCGTTCGAATTTTATATGAAAACCACCCACCAAGCAACCTATGAAAATAACAAAAAAAAAAAAAAAAAATATTGTACTAACAAGTTCCTTGTCAAATAGTCTTGTGTATATCGAGAATAATTTGCCTCACTAGGAATATCTTTTATGTTTTGCGAGTATTATGTTAAGTTTTAGGCGCGACCGTAAGTTTTTCACGCAACTCACATCTATGTTTTTCTATTCTATAGTCATAGCCCAGAAAAGTAAGATTTTGAATGCGAAAAGAATCCTAGGAAGGTTTCTCACTGGGATTATCTTTATTTACACTCTAAGCGATGTATGTAGCTTGGGTGCGGGTGACAGATGTCAGTATAGCATGACCAGGTTAGTGACATTATGCAATTCAATTTTATCGATACCAATTTTCACAGAAAAAATCTCGTTCTTTTTGTTTGTATTATGTAGTTTATTTTAAAATATATATTTAATACATAACATTAAAAAAAAAACTTATTCAAAGCACAACCGATATTAAGAAAAACAATTTTCGTGGTAACTGTTTGCCATGTGGCGCGGTGCGTCGGCGGCCATTTTGCGTCAGTGCTAGCGCCTTGAAGCGGCACGTATTTCCAAATGCCAAATTTTAAAATGTAAAAATTGTTATAGTTAACTTCTTTTTCTATAAAAATATCGACTATCCATTATAGCAATACGGGATGTATTGCTATGATGAAGAGTCGATATTTTTTATTAATAAATTATTATTTTACTTGCTTCTGCCCGCGACTTCGTCCGCGTGAAATTTCGGCCCACCCATCGCGTTGCATCCCGTCGCTCGCCTGCGCTATAACTTCGTTATCGCTTAGCGTTCTTTCTGACTTTTGTTCTTTTAGCTGGGCTCCTAAGGATCATAGCGAGATTTTATATAGCCTATAGCCTTCTTCGATAAATGGGCTATCTAACACTAAAATAATTTTTCAATTCGAACCAGTAGTTCCTGAGATTAGAGCGTTCAACCAAACAAACAAACTCTTCAGCTTTATAATATTACTAGCTTTTGCCCGCGGCTCCGCCCGCGTGGATGTCGGCTATCGCGTAAAAAATTTGCCTATGTCCTTCTCCGTATCCCAGGGTATATCTCTGCCAAATTTCATGAAGATCGGTTCAGCGGTTTAGGCGTGAAAACGTAACATACAGTCAGACAGAGAGTTACTTTCACATTTATAATATTAGTATGGATTAGTAAGTATGGGTCACTAAACATGTCTATGGCGTAACGTTGCACGCATGCCACTTTGCTTCAGTTTTCTTTCAATTTGATTTTATTTGTAGACAATAACATTATCGCAGGGTGAATTTATTTAATTTACTACAGTTATTACTAATTCCGTAAAATATATAGTATTTTACGGTCTTAATAATACCGACAGCTGTGAACCTGTGTTCAAGTCTCTAAAATTACTCACCTTTCCATCTTTGTATATACATGAAGTTGCAATATTTGTTAGAACTAATAGACACCTATTTACCCTAATGGAAGATATACGAACACGGCCAGGATCTGTTAGATCACAATATAAAAATCTAATGTACACAGGTAGGCACAAAACAGCA
Source organism: Dryobota labecula (assembly GCA_947523025.1). Classification (NCBI taxonomy): domain Eukaryota; kingdom Metazoa; phylum Arthropoda; class Insecta; order Lepidoptera; family Noctuidae; genus Dryobota; species Dryobota labecula. The sequence continues at coordinate 22,151,242 of OX383303.1, forward strand.
TTATTGAGAAAAAGTATTTTGTCAATGGGGCCCGTCATATATAATAAAATTCCCCATACTATTAAAGATCAGTCATTAAGTATATTTAAGAAGAGGCTAACATCATTATTAATTAATAAATGCTATTATTCAGTACATGATGTGTGATGACATCAAAACGTTGCGTTTAAACGTTGCGTTCCGTTTCATGTTATAATTTGCTCAGGCCGACATTATATCGTAAGTAATTTTGTCCAGGGCGAGACAGAGTGCGGGGAGGTGCGTGCGCTGGAGCTGGGCGCGCTGTTGGCGGGCGCGCGGCGCGCAGGCGTCATGCTGGCCATCGACTGGGACCCCACCGCGCTGCATCTGCGCTACCAGTCCACGAGGGAGAAGGTACGCAGACGTACTGCAGGTGGAGAGAGACGGAGTGCGGGGAGGTGCGTGCGCTGGAGCTGGGCGTCATGCTGGCCATCGACTGGGACCCCACCGCGCTGCATCTGCGCTACCAGTCCACGAGGGAGAAGGTACGCAGACGTACTGCAGGTGGAGAGAGACGGAGTGCGGGGAGGTGCGTGCGCTGGAGCTGGGCGTCATGCTGGCCATCGACTGGGACCCCACCGCGCTGCATCTGCGCTACCAGTCCACGAGGGAGAAGGTACGCAGACGTACTGCAGGTGGAGAGAGACGGAGTGCGGGGAGGTGCGTGCGCTGGAGCTGGGCGTCATGCTGGCCATCGACTGGGACCCCACCGCGCTGCATCTGCGCTACCAGTCCACGAGGGAGAAGGTACGCAGACGTACTGCAGGTGGAGAGAGACGGAGTGCGGGGAGGTGCGTGCGCTGGAGCTGGGCGCGCTGCTGTACTAGATAATATAGAGAGTACTTCTCTTGTACATAATAGCTGACAAGGGAGGCGTCTTGGTCGGACATCTGTGATTGGTCATATTGGGAAAGCGGTTAGAAAGATACAAAGAAAATACGATTTAAATCAGGTTATGAAAATGACATTGGCAATTTCAGGCCTATTTCTATCTTACCTGCGTTTAGTAAAATATTTGAAAACTTAATACTCAAGCAATTGTGATACAAGGGTGGAAAGTAGGTTATTGCAAACGAGCTGTCATTAACAAGCCCGAGCCGAAGGCGAGGGTTTTTAATGTACACCCGTGTATTACACGACGTTTTTCAATACAGTTGTGAGAAAGAGTAAAAACAAATAAAAAAATAAAATATGTTTTTGCAACTAAACATTTTTTTTTTACAACGAAAACAGCCTTATACCGCCTATTCGATTTTTGAAAAATGTTGATGTGAAAATAATTAAATTAAAACTGGTAATTAAATATATTAAACAACCATTTAAAAGACTTTTGAGAAATTCAATGCTAAGACGTACGGACTCATTAATTTTTCCTCGTATAAAATCTATCCCATTTTACTCTATGTATGAAAACGACTTGCTACTAAACTTTTTAAATTGACTAAATTTAAAACACAACTGCAAAAGTAATAATCGAGCTCGTAAAAAAAGTCACGACCGCGTATCAGAAAGATGCCTATGCAAAAGATTTAATTTTCGAATCATAATTATAGCCTCTGAAAGTACGCCATGTTTAACAATTGTATTGAAAAAACATTTTAATTTAATATCGCGATGAACAATAATGGCTTTACAGAAGATCGTTACGAACTTGTAAAATAATTGAACCCCGCTTTTGTTCAGATTGTAATAGTACATTGTGATACAAAGGCGGAAAGTAGGTTATTGCAAACGAGCTGTCATTAACAAGCCCGAGCCGAAAAACAAAAGAAATGTTAAAAGTAAAAAGAAAAAAAAAAAAAAAAACTGCTAAAGTAATGATCGAGCTCGTAAAAAATGTTTAACAACTGTATTGAAAAGGTAATTTTTGATTTCGATATATATTTTTTTTTAATAAAAAATAAACGTTTTATGTATCTGTATCATGTTTCATTTAAGTACGAGTATGACCCATATACCTATATATACATCCATAAACACTCGTTTTTAATAAAGTTCCATGATTAAAACCAATATTTTTTTGAAGTATACTATATTTGTAACAGGGGTGGGGAGGGGGGCGGCTGACCACAATAGTCGCTGGCAACGTCAGGCATATTGAAGCCTGGGATCACTACAAGACATATCAGAAGTCAGAATGCGGTCTGCATATTATGCATACGGATTTCTACTGGGAGCCTAGTCTAACACGCTTTTCGTCAACTACATCATGACGGTGTCCAAAACGAAGTTCTCAACGTAATAGATTTATTTTTACATAATAAGTTCCAATGTGTAGATGTTAAAGGTGCGATATCTTCCGGGCTATCAGTTCATTTAGGTTTACCTCAAGGCTCAATACTGAGTTCATTTTCATGGTGTAAGTACATCAATGACACCATTCTGTTTAAAGGATATCTATGACGTTGTACTGTTTGCAGATAATATTTCTCCTATCTTTAAAGTAGACAGAAATAGAGAAGATTTTAACGACGTTAACAGTGCACTCAATGGTTACAGTTTGTTTTACGATCAATAACCTAATTCTCAAAGCCAAGAATAGGCTGCGGGCACGACTTCAGCGGCGGTGGAGCGTCGGCGAGAGCTGCCGTGCCCTGAGCAGCCCGTCACTTCGTTCTTCCGTCGCCGCAGTCTTGCCGTCGCTTGCAACTTATTCACAGTACCCTAAACGCGATATCTGCGCGGTGTGAACGTCTTTTTATGTCGTGCTGATATTACGTTGTGTTTGTAAACAAATACAGGTTCGTGTATTGTAATTGTTCCAGGCGTGGGTAGAACACTGGTCGGTGGCAGCGTGTCGCCAGGAAGCCGGCCGAGCCATCGACCTGGCCAGCTGCCTGCGCGCCTTCACGAGCTGCGAGCGCCTGGAGCAGCGCTACCACTGCGCGCACTGCCGCAGCGCGCAGCCGGCCACCAAGAAGCTGCAGATCTGGAGACTGCCGCCTATACTGGTATGTTGTGGCCTGGTGGCAATTGAACCCGTTTCCAAAAATCGTTAACTTATTTCTCACTCTTCTCCCACAGATCGTTCACCTAAAACGGTTCCAATACGTAAACAACAAATGGATAAAATCACAGAAAGTGGTGAACTTCCCGTTCCAAGACTTCGACCCCACAGCCTACTTAGCGTCGGTACCTCAAGAGACCATTTTACGGCATACGGAGATACTCAACTTTAAGCGAAGATCGTCTGTTTTTGTCGACGATACTATCTCGGAATCAGACAGCGAAGATGACGAGAATGCACAGCCGAAAGTTCAGACGAGGCCGAAAGTTGAGAGGAAACGGAAAGGCTCAGTTGAGGTAAACTTTTTTTAATTATTTATTTTCAGCCTTATTTTTTCTCATACCAAACATTAAAAAAAATCGTTCATTGTAAAATTGCGCGTCAAAACATATTAAACTGTTTGAGTTTTAGACACTTTAAATGTGTTCGTAACAAGCGGGTGCAAAATTTAAAATAAGATGATCCGGTCAAATCTTGTGTCTTCTGTTTTTAGGGTTCCGTAATAAGTAAATCAAAAATAAAAAAAGGATGGCATACTGTACCTACCGTGTGGCATATAAAATGAAAGGCTTACTGTAAGGGTCTCAAGTATATTTTTTTTAATAATTTTAGATAAAAAAAAAGTTATTTAAGAAAATTGATGAAAATTTACCATTATCTCCGAAATAAAGAAGATTAAAATTAAAATATATATATATATATATACTGAAAATAGTTATGTACTTATTGATTAAAAAAAAACTTAATGAAGTTTATGGTCTTAAAATAACTCTGTAAATCTCCCAATATTGTGCGTACGAACTTACCATTTGCAAATGGAATGTATGCTTTTCAACTACAAAGTGACCCTGCTGACCCTGCACTAAGCCGGTTTTATTTACAAATTTTTCAATCTTTTGATTATGTGCGTCACTTCTAGACGTGAGTAAAAATTCCCTTCTTGCTTTATCTAGTTGCGAGGGAGAGAGAGGCTAGAGTCAACGAGTTTGGTGACGACGCCGGTGACGGATGACAACCTGATAGACTACCATCAGCATCATCTACTGAAGGATCAAGATCCCTTCGACTTGAAGTACAGATTGTATGCTGTTGTGGTGAGTTTGTTCAGATTTAATTCACATGTTTTTATTGGTTTTTTTTTTGCTTTCTTATTGGTCTACCCAGCTTCTGCTTCTGAAGTCGTAAGACATTACAATGTACTAAAATAATAGTCACATTATTAGAAAAAAATGCCTCGTCGCAAGCGCTACTGTTAAGCATGAGATCCTGGGTTCGATTCCCAAATCAGGCAAAGTGTTATTGGGTTTTTCATCTGGAATTTCTCAGTAGCAGTCCGAAGTCTGGATTTGTGCAAGATTAATGGCAACACTAAAATATAAGAGTAGCATGTAAACACGAAATTTCTCACGGAATTAATCACCTAACATTTACATAGACTATCCGCTACAATGAAGATGGGCTGAAAATGACCAACATTCTTAAACCCCCGTCCCCCGTCCTGAATGAATGGTTCCGTAGTTGAACAACCTTAACTTTGTAGTTAGTTAGTTAGTTTAGTTTGTTGTTAGTTTGTTGTTGTAATTGTAATCGCCAAACAGTATTTTTATTTTTTATTTATAAAACTCCAAAATAACGATTTTCGGACTTTTTCCTTCACTTGTGCTGTGAGACCTTTGTTCTTGGCAAATTTCATGATCCTAGGTCAACGGGAAGTACCCATAAGTAAGGTTTAGATTTATTTGCGAGTATCAAAATATGTAATAAATGGCCGTTTTACGGTTCTGTACCAAAATGGTAAAAAGGAACCCTTATGGTGTGACTCAGTCTGTCTGTCTGTCTGTCACAGCTGACTATGTGATAGAAGCGTATGTAAGATTACAGGAAAAATAAAACTATGTCTCTAAATAGCACACTTTTTCAGAAATCAACAAAAATTACACTAGTTCCTTTATCTGTCAAGAGATGGCAATGACCTAAAACTGCAATATTCTACACTGCAGTGTTAAAATTCTCTCTCTCTCTCTTTTTCACTTTATGTGTTTTTTTCTCTCTTTTTATTCTCTTAAAAATTTTTTTTTTCTTCTTTTCCTCGCTGATGAAAATTTAAAAACATATGACGTTTCACAACCAAAATGTCCTCCTTCCTACATATTAGCAGGTAGCAGGTTGCTTTAGGGGTGGGGTCTCAACTCGAATAAAATATTATTAGTCTTGAAAAAAATTCACAGATGGCAGCATAGGTAACAATTATGAAATTAATAATCAATAAAAAGTGTTATAGGGCCGATTTTGGCTGAAGTAACATTAGTAAAAACAAAACTTCCTTGTTTAATGTTGATTTATATTTATATATTTACACTCATAAATCACGAGATTGACACCTAGTATCTAGGCCGACTCCTAGATGGCGTTGTAAAACTACAGTCTCTGGCAATTAGTGAGTCGCTGATGCTACCATGTGTTAAAAAATCGAGGAAAAAAAATAGCCAGCTCAATAGCCAGCCTTAGGGGAGGTGTCATTTCTTTGTAGGGGATTTGGTATCTGTACGTAGTATTATATTATGTGTGCTTCGGGTGAAGCACAGTTGTAGTTTTTCTGGGCTGGTACGGAACCCTCGGTCCGCGAGTTCGACTCGCTCCTTGACAGGTTTTTTTTTAATGCGTTGTTTTTTAAGCTTGATTCTTTTTAGAGCTCCAAGAGACCGTAGACCTGCGTATTTGATATTAATTTCAACTTGATACCTACACGCGTACCTGAGAAGAGGGGCCTTGACAGACAGATGGATGGACGGATGGACAGACAACGAAGTGATCCTATAAGGGTTCCGTTTTTTCCTTTTTTCTTGCCGACTGTACGTTTTTTTATATATCTGTTTATGCAGATCAAAATGCCTCAAAAAGTTAAGGACAATCTCTCAAGACTGATTTCATGTAGCTAGCTACAACGGTTAAGGTCCCTGCCCTTACTGCCCCATCTCAAAAATCTAACCCGTGCATGTCATGATGATTGACTGCCCCATAAAGATGATAATCATTTAAAAGGTTTAATCTGTAGCTATCTGCAATGTTCTAACCATTTGGCTCGTCTTTTTACAATTTACTGTAAACTATTTTATTTTATTATTTTTGGAAAACTTACAGCTAATCAGACACAATGGTTACAAAGTTTTAACATGATGATGGCCAATTACAAGTTTTCACACGTAGACTAACAATTAACTTGTACAAGGCTACAGACAGTGTTACTTTCGCGTTCTGTGTATTCATTATATAATGCAAGGGCTATGTTATTTTGTCAAAGAAGTGATTGCAAAGAGCCTTCTTTAATTTAGGCACACTGGTAGTAAAAAGATCTATGTCAACTTCCTGGCAGGTTTCATTATACATGCGGCTCGCCCTAATCATGTAGGAATTTTGTCTATAGGTTATTCTTGTTATTGGTACGTGCAACAAACGAGGCTTACGCAAAAATGAAGAACATACACGCAGCCCAATATTGCTCAGCAGCTCAGGGATGTCGTTGGATCCATTTGCAATTTTAACTAAAAATGCTAAATCAGACATTTTTCTTCTTTCATAAAGTGGAAGAATATGAAATTTTTTACACCGCAAGTTGTAATTTGATACGTATGTTTTAGAACGAAATTGAATGTACCTTAGGAATTTTCGTATGCCCTCTTAAACGATCGATATAAGTATTATAGTTGGGGTTCCAGACTTGACAGGCATACTCGAGGTGACTACGAACCAAGGAGCAATATAATATCTTAAGAGTCTTTATATTTCTAAAATCAGACGAAACCCTGCAAATAAATCCTAGTGCTTTCGACGTTTTGTTAGAATAAGCTTTGAGTCAAAAGTAACCCCGAGGTCTTTGATAGCATTGACCCTAGTAATTGGGGTATCTAAGAGTTTGTAAGAAAATTGGAGAGGGTGAGGTTTGCGAGTGAAAGAGCACACATAGCATTTGGAAACGTTTAGGTCCAGCTTATTAATATTGCAGTAGGATTGAAAGGTGTCGAGATCCTCCTGCAGTAAGAGAGCATCTGCATGGGTGGCAACCTGTTTCATGATCTTCATGTCATCAGCAAAAAGCAGTAGTTTAGAATGACGGAAACAGTAAATTTCACGTTAAGAGTTAATTTAAAAGTTCACGTCATTAATAAAAATATTCAATAATAGAGGCCCCAGTAACGACCCCTGAGGAACTCCCGAGGGAATGCGCATAGCTCTAGACGAGTAGCCGTTCAGCACCGCAGTCTGACATCTGCCCTCGACATACGACGCGAACCACCTGAATAGGTTACCCCTGAAACCCATGGATAAAAGTTTACGCATTAAGATTACATGGTCAATTCGATCGAAACATTTGCTGTAATCGGTATATATAACGTCGACCTGGGACCGAAGGGACATGGACTCTGACAGAAAATCATTACAAATAACCGGATTGGACGTGGTAGACCGACCTTTTAAGAAACCGTGCTGATGATCGCTGAGACTGTGTTTGACAGCCGAATAAACTTGTGTACAAACGATTTTTTCCAGAATTTTTGCAAACACAAAATTTGGAGATCGGTCTATAATTCTCAATGGAATTCTTTGGCTCCTTTTTGTGTATCGGTGTTATATATGCCGACTTCCAGATCGTGGGTACCACACCCGTAGCAAGTGATTTTTTAAATAGTATCGAGAGCGGGACAGCAAGGCTATTAGTACAGTTCGCGATAAAAACCGGCGGAATGTTGTCCGGGCCCGCAGACTTGTTTAGGTCAATTTGTTTTAGTAGCCTGAGAACCTCATTCAAACCAATTTCAACAGAACTTATATCAGCTGTGCACTGTGTCGCACTGCTATGGTCCACATATGAAAAATAGGACCATCGCCAGCACCAGTACCAGTGCCTAAGACAAAATTGGAGTGAAAATAGTCACCAAACATGTTGCAGATTACGTCACCGTCGCTAGAAGACAGCTGCTCAAAGTGTAGAACCGAGGGATATGAGTTTGATTGTCTCCTCGCCTTAACATAACCCCAAAAGGCCCGAGGATTTTGAATTAGATTCTACTCTTGTTATATAGTCGTCAAACATAACCTTTTCTAGGTCTTTAACCCGCTCTCTCAATAAAGCAAAACATTCGAAATCTGCTAAATTCCCGTATTTTTTAAATTTAGTATGATACTTTGCCTTTTCTTTTATGATTTTGATCAGCGGGCTTCTGTACCAGGGCGGATACTTCGATTGGGAAACTACTGATTTTGTTGGTATGAAGGTATTACGTAGCCTGTCAATAACAGTGTAAAAGTATGCGAGGGCGTCTTCCAACGGCCGACAGTTTAAGTCGCTCTACCAATCCACCAGATTAAGTTCGTCACATATTGCATTGTAGTCACCCAAGTGATACAAAAATTATACGTAGGGACGAAGAGGAAGACTATGCAATTGAACAAAGTCCGCAGTAACACCCAAAGCTTTGTGATGCGAGTCCTCAGGTACAAGTGGATGACCACACCATGTGACAACAATTTGGTCTTTAGATAGCACTAGGTCCAGAATCCTATCATTGTCATTTGAATGACAATTGTACTGCGAGAGGTTACTGGTATTGAAATTATCAATTAGGTTTGTTTGGAAAACGCCCCGCAGGTTAGTCGGGCGTAAAGTGTACCCGTCGGCAGTCGGCTGCCAGTCTATGTTCGGTTGATTAAAATCACCGAGAATAACAAATTTATCAGCAGAATGCCGAAAGACAATATCCGATAAGTTGTTCGAGAAATTACCAAGCTGAACCGCTAAAGAATTGCCTAGGTTCTGGCTACAAATATAAGTTACGTAAACGTGTATTTTATAAGATACCAATATTATTCTTCACCAATAGTGTCAGTGTAACCCACAAGTCCTCGGCACTCGAGCACGACTCACTACGAGTGGATACTCGTAGTGAGTGGTGCTCGAGTGCAGACTTGTGGCGGATGCCACAAGTTCACGCCTAACCGCGATTAAAACACCTCCTCCCATAACTTGATTAGTGTTAGCCAACGACCATATAGCCCATAGACGCCTAATGCTTGATCTAACGCATCAAAACAATTCTGTCAACTAGCTGAGGTATGAGGAAGCGGGGTACTGCGCTCTGATTGGCCCTACCAAAGTCATTACGTATTACTAGGGATGGGGCAAGTTTAAATAAAACACGAAGGTATCGATATTTTTTTTAAATAAGTGGCTGTTCTACCTTCCTATTTCTTAATAGTATTTTAACATGCACTTAATGTAATTAATATAGGTACTTAAAGTAATAACATAAAATGTTAAAAATAAAAACAAAATATTAAAATTCTTTCCGTATTTATTTAAAAAGATTTTTTTTTCAGAGGTTGTTTCATATATTGTACCTAATAGTTAAAAAAAGACTAAATTCTGAAAGTCAAATAATTATTTATAGAATACAATAATGGCCTATAATATTCCCACTGCTGGGACAGACGCCTCTCCGTGAGAGGGAAGTTTTCTGTGTGGATTAAAATATACATCGATGGTCTAGAAGACAAACGTACTAATTACAGATCTAGCAATTATTCAGGAGGACAGTTTAGTTAATTTAAGTTTGAAAAGCTGAAACTCAAAACTGTTTAAAGGTAGGGTGTATATAATAGTGAATATATTTAATTAAGTATTATCTGTGTAGTCATTGATCATAAATAGAAACGTCCGTTTTCAGAATAGTGAAAAAAATCTGTTTAAAAATAAAAATTGTCAGTACTATTGTACACTGAACTGATTTGTAAATTATTACTTAGGATTATCGTATTAATTACAATAATTTGAAGGATTTAATAAAAAAAGCAATAAATATTAATGTTGATGTTATACAATAAATGTTAATGTTTGATAATCTCAACGACCATATTATGGTCGTTGAGATTATCACAGCTAACCACGAGAACAAAATCACAACGACAAGTAATGTTCCTTCACGAGTCTTTTAAACACAGGCAACGATTGCGCGCGTTTATTGGATCTGGCAATGCATTCCACAAACGAGCGGCCTGGATCGTAAAGGATTTGTCATGGAGAGTTGTGGAATGCATGGGCATTTTAAGCTTCAAGTTATCTGATGATCTTAAAAATTTCGTGTGGGAGTCGCAAAAAAACTGGAAACATTTTTTAAGATAGAAAGGGGTGGAAGGGGAAAAAAGCACATTATACAAAAATTGGCCAAAAATCGTAAATATACTTAGATTTTTCGTGTATCGCGATACACAAAAGTAAAATACTTTAAAATCATTTAACGTGTTTTGCTATTTTTTTGATGGTTACTAACTTATGAGTCTTAACGTAAATGTCATTACCTTTTATGAGTTCCAGTTGATTTCACTTAATACAAATGTACATTCACAATTTAGGCTGAAAGAGATGGAATTCTGTTATTTTAACAAGAGCAAACGGTAGAGCATGCTCATTTAGTACATTTGGTATTTAAATGTAAAAAACTCAAAATTTTGCACTTAGCACGTTTGTCTTCTAGACCATCGACATAATTTTTGGACAATCAAAAAAACTGATACTTTAATCATTTTTGAAATGTATTAACTTTGTCTAAATCTTTCGAACAGTGTTTGTGTTGAGCAGACTTTGTAAGAAAGCTAGCCTTGTGGAAATATAATTTGTGCATAACACTTATTGACAAATCCACTACATGATTGGTTACTTCAGAGTGGAATTGATGGTTACTTATATTAGGAAATAGTTCCTCGCCAATAAAAATGCATAAAGTATTATTGACCAGGACGTTGGTTTTTTGAAATGAGTTCAGGGTATGCTTTTATGGTTATTTCAGAACTACGACAAATTTTGAGCACAGTTGGTGAAGGATATATCAAGCCATCTTTGTCTCTGTAAGTTTTTAGACTACTTTTAACTTTGGATTTTATTTTAATCCTATCAAACACGCGATAATAATAATTGGCCTTTGCATTGGGCAGCTTTTCTCTATTTTAATTAGTATTTTTTTTTTCGTTTTTTTTTCAAATTTCTTATTTATATAATATTTCTTATTTATAGAATAGATTTTTGCTTTATCGATAACAGATTTGGTCAATTTGGATTTGCTGCATCACTATTTATGTTTACCTAATAATAGAGGAAAAGAGATAGCGAAAAAATTACTTTCAAAAGAAAGGGACGCAAACTCGAAAGACATCAACGAGAGTCCTTGCACCTCTGGTTCACCTACAAGTATGACCAGTATAAGATGAACTCCGATAAATAATATCAGAAAATAAATCTAATTATGATTATGTAACTATTAACTTACCGATGAATTTGTTATGAAATCTTTAAGGAAACTCGAAGTGTGGCTGTTTTTACCACACCAACGTATTGTACAAGGGGCTATTATAATATTTATTTTCACCAATTGTTATTGACTAACGCGGAAGTGTTTACGGCTCACAGAACTGGTCGTATCTGAATCGAAATTATTGAGTAGCGACCTACATCAGATCTATAAGTCTGATGTGTTGACAGACATCGGTCACCTGTTATTAGGCGTCTAGGGGCTATATGTTCGTTGGTGTTAGCATAGTCCCGGTCCCGCCTCCATACGAGATATCGGTCATCAAACACTTCAGAATTAGATATCCCGTCAAATAACCATGACTCCGTCAAACAAATAACATCATAGCTATTGATACATATGTACATTTCTAAAGAAAACTCCTGTTTTGGTTTGTAGTCCCCTCACATTTTGATAATATATGCTAAGGGACGCCATCAAAAATAATCGAAAACGTAAATACAGCATGAATAGTAGAAGTGTAAGGTACATTTAATTCGCGGAAACTGATATTATTTCTAAAAGCAAGGTTTATTTCTATGAATAAGGAAGATAAGATTTTAACGACATGTACATAAAGTACAATTAGCATACTGCAACAAAAGGTGCTATAAAAATAATATGGTCACAAAATACACGATACTCATATAATAAGAAGCTAAATGGATCCTTAGGTGTAGGATGATAGCAATTAAAATCGTAATGCAAAAATAATGCGGAACGGTCGACACCGAGCGATAAGCATACAACAGGCCGGCGAGAATGGAATGCGTAGAAAAAACCAGTGCGTTTCTCAATCTTAATGAGCCGATGCAATAGATATACAACCTGACAGAATGATGAATAGGTAGCATTAATATAAAAACTTCTTTAGATCATGTTCAGACTTGATGTGGAGTTTAGGAGATGCTGTGTTTTTGCGTAGCATAATTTTGCATCCCCTGACTCAAACATGCTCAAAACCACGTTCTTTGGCTCTGGCTTTGGTCTTATTCAGAAGGATTTTGTTTTCGAATGTTAGGTGGTCGTTAACGTAGACCCTATTTTCACCACGTAGTCCCAGGTCACCAGCATTCAGGGTCTTGTGCTTTCTCGCGGCAGCTACAAAGTCGTTTTTAAGGTAGCTGTTGTGCACAGTGGCGTGCCTAGGGGTCAAAATTAGGGCAAGCCAATATATATTTTGGATAAAAAACACCCCCTACCCTATCGCCTGGCAAAGTGGCGCCTACCGACTGAGCCGTTAAAGAACTGACTAATATTCGTTTTTCATAATTCTAAGTAATTGCGATTTATTCTTTTGTTCCAAAACTAATACCACTATGTATGTTTTTCAACAAATTTGATGAAACAAATATCAGTGGTATTAGTTGCTAGATAAGGTATAGATATAGACCTAAATATTTAAAGTTTTATTTAACAAAACATGACTGGAAAAATGTGGGTGTAGCTAGGTAGGCATACCTCTGCTTAACCCTCCGCGGAATACAGGCGTGATGTTATGCTTAAATATAGGTAAATTTTAAATACGAAGAGTACCTACTGGTAATCCTTTAGAAAATCACAACTATTATAAGTACAAGTTATCAGTATCGTGTAAAATATGATACGTGAGCCATTTATTATCATTATTGGCACAACAGAGCTCTTCGAGTCGTAATAATTCATATTTCAAACGCTCGCAAATTCGCAACAGTTATTATGGGAAAAATATTACAATACGGCTACTAGATGGCGCACAAATAATTGATTGATTTGTGATTTCTAACTACACATTGCTTACATTTAATTCGTTTGATAAGTAACTGGGCTCCGGTTTGTTGCCATCTTGTTGCTGCATATGTTTCTCTAAGACTAGGTCGTATAAAGAAAGCAAAGATGCAAGCTAAGAAATTGCCTCTATTGAATGAGGTTTTAAACTCATTGTGACCTCGGAAAGGAAGTTCTTAAAGTGCTAAATGACACACAACATCAACCTAATCTTTGAAAAACAGCACGATTGTGTTCGACACGCATAATGTATTCAGCGAGATTATATTTGTCTGTAAAACTCAAAGTATTTACCTTTTTCCAAGTCTTTTTCCAAGTATTGAACAATTGCATGCGTTTCCGAATTCATTTTAATGATAAGAAACTTTTTCATCACTTCAAAAAGAAAGTAATTACAGCAAAAACTAATCACAACACAAACTCACAGAAAATTTAAAAAAAGCAAAACATAAACGGTGTCAGTAACCGCTCAAAACAATTAATTTGAAATTACATCATGCAAATTCACGCTTTGCGCAGCGACTCGCGCACACATACTCAGGAGACAGGATCTACAATCCTACCACTTCCTACTACGATTCGTTTCATTCATAAAAAGTCAAAAGCCGGGCTTAAAAATTCGAACATTTGCAAAATGAGTACATACTATCATATCAAGGACGTTAACACATTTCTTTGCGAAAAAATGAGAAGTTAGAAGCCCGATTTGAAGCCACCTTGTGTGAGCGAGAAAGCTATACTTCATTCATCGATACGATCTCGCCTCCTGCTTAGCGCTATAACGTTAGAGCGAGATCGCAACTGCGGCATCGGAGATAGTTTGGCAACGGTGCATGATGAAAGAGGCGATGAATTTAAATATTATTCCTTGAGTATGTAACTCTGGCAACGTTGCATCGTAGTCATATCGTAGTACGTATCTAGCGCGCGGCCGGTACCACATTTTTATTCTTGTGGCCGACTGGCCGGTACTACGCGGAGAGTTTAATGTTATTATTCGTATCAATTCTTGCGACATTGAGTTTGTTTACAGGTGTAGTTTTTTTATTAATAGGCTCACTTTTGATTGAAAGCCGGGCTTTTCGGCTTTAATGAAAGGAACGCCCCTGGTTGTGCACCGAACAAATTATGTTTTTATTTAGCTTGTCGTTGCGCATCGGCACCCTTGCCACATAATTGATCTGTTCTTTTGGAATATCGCAGCCAATGACATCCCCGATCTTGGCTAATAATAAAAACATAACAACCGACTTTCAAAAAAAAAAAATAACACTATAAAGTGAAAAATAACTTTAATTTCGGAAGTCGGTGTCATTGGTTCTGTTATGCCACCGACTTCCGAAATTAAAGTTATTTTTCACTTTTTAGTGTTTTTTTTTTTTTTTGAAAGTCGGTTGTTATTTTGTTAAAAAGTTTTTTTTATTATTAGCCAAGATCGGGGATGTCATTGGCTGCCATATTCCAAAAGAACAGATCAATTATGTGGCAAGGGTGCCGATGCGCAACGACAAGCTAAATAAAAACATAATTTGTTCGGTGCACAACAGCTACCTTAAAAACGACTTTGTAGCTGCCGCGAGAAAGCACAAGACCCTTATTTATTTTGAAAGTCAGTTGTTTTTTTGTTAAAAAGTTATTTATTTTTCACTTTTTAGTTATGATACCTATCCCACAACAATTCGATTACTACTACTGGCTACACCGCACAAACAAAAGTGACACAAGATACCTTTACGAAGTGGATTAAATACGTAGGTATTATCGAAGCTAACTCAAAAACAAAGTTAATAAAAATCGATTAACAACCATTTATAGCCCAAATGCATCTCATGACAATTCCAATAAGCCCAAACACGGCTAGGATACATTGTTTTATCACGGAGTTCCGGTGCACACTTTCCGGCTTCATTTGAGATCAGTTCGATGGTACCATTTTCATCAGAATTATTTATTTAAATTTGCTTTATAGTCGCTTAACTATCTTAATCGAAATATCTTATCGCCACCCGTGAAATACTTATCATTGAGGAGTTCCGTTGGCCATTTGTGGTCTTCTTCATCAGTTTCACTTCATCAAATGAAACGACGGAGTTCTGAGGAAACAAAAAAAAAATATAACCGAATTGAGAACCTCCTCTTTTTTGGAAAGTCGGTTAAAATAGATTTTCATGGCTGGACAACGGTACTCCCTTGATCTCAATGTTATTTAACCGAGATCTCTGCTCACTCTCACTTTGTTGATTCTCAAGCTTCTCCACCCGGCTCTGCAGAAGAACATCTTCCTTAGTCTTCTTTATGTCCTCAATTTCTTGCTGTAGTGTCGATACCTTGCATGTTAAGGCCTGCATTTCATCATTGACAGTATCCATGGATGATTTCACTTCAGACAATGCGGATTTGATGGCCTTTATTTCCGTGAGCTCTGATTGGATTGTTTTAACACTTTCAACGACCGCTGGTAATGCCTCCATTTGGGTTGAGAGCCGTTTGAGCTCAGCTAAAATATGTAGCTATAGAGGAATACAAATATAATCCAATATTGCTCTTCCCCCATAGCAAATAGCGTGATAATATAATTATAGCCTACCAATTGACCAGACTTATAGGGAATATATATTCAAAATTTGGACAAATTCAGGTAATCAGACAAAAAATCTAAAAACTATATTTTCGATACTAGAATACGATCCCAGGCCTCGTAAGCATTTGCTTTTTTCAAAAATATTCAATGTACAGTTTACACTTTACTACGATTTTATTATATTGATCTGTAAATGTCGTTGCTGTGTCTAGGGTAGCTTTGACGTTTGTCTTCGACTGTTATTCAGATTTTAGTTGTACTAATCCTCTGCAATAACGCCTTCGTTGGGTTTTATAAAGTATAATTGTGTTTTTTAGGGTTCCTTACGTCCGAATGAAAAATGGAACCCATAAAGGATTACTCATGTGTCTGTCTGTCCGTCTGCCTCAGCCAATTTGCTCCGAATCCAATGGACCGATTGGATTCGGAGTTGAAATTTGGTACATACAGCGTGTTACGGAAAGGGTATATCCATACAAACGGGGTGAAGAGTGTATCTGGTTCAGAATCTCTGTACAAAATTTCAGCTCAAAAGCACTAACTAGAAAATGCTTAATTTTTTATTTTATTTCGATAGTTTATTAAATTTAAATCATAACAAACGTGTTACCGCCGTTTCTTTGTGTGTAGTCTATTGACACCGATCAGTTGACTTGGTCTAGTGATGTGTAGAATTCGATTGGAAACATTTGATTTTTAGTTAAATGTTTCTTAACTTTTTATTTATGTAGGTATAGGTATTAAAAAATATTGCCCTGTAGTTTGTTATCACCAAAAGAATCCGTGCCTTTGATATGTATATACCCTTTCCGTAACACGCTGTATATGTATATGAATTTCCGTGACCCAAACAGACGTGAAACGTAAATAAATGAATTTTGAATAAGGGCAAATAAGGAAGAAAACAAAAAGGTTTTGCAAACTGTACCGTGTGATATAACAAATATAAGGGCATACTGTGAGGGTTTCAAATACATTATTTTTTTAATAATTGTCAAATAAGAAAATTGATGAAGATTGACCATATTCTGCCCTCATCTCCGAACTAGTGAGCCTAAATTTAAAAAAATTACGGAAAGTTAATAAGTTCTATACCTATAGATTAAAGGAAAACCTATAAGAAGTCTTTTGTCTTAAAATAACATTATTTTGCGTACTTACATTTGCAGTTGGTATAGGAGAACATTTTTTTCAACTAAAATGTTACGTTTGTTGGGATAAATTCATTCCAACTACGGAACCTTTCATTGTGCGTGGTCCGACACGCATTTGGCCGGTTTCATTTGTAATATTTGGTGCATTAGGTTGCTACTTGCTATAGTTGCTACCAGCGCGGTGTGTATGCATTAGCTAATTGACGACAAACAACTCGCCCTCATTTTGCATCCAGCGATTATGTTTGAGTAAATTTGCATAAATTACCAGTTTCGGAAGCAGCATTAGTAAACTAGCCCATCTGTGTGCAGTCCCACTCCGGCCAGATGTCGGGCGGGCACTACGTGGCCTACTGCCGCAACCCGTCGGGCGCGTGGCTTTGCTACAACGACAGCTCGTGCCGCGAGCTGGGCGCCGCGCCCGCGCCACCCATCGACCCCGCCAACGCCTACCTGCTGTTCTACGAGAGGCAAGGGCTCGACTACGAGAGGTAACTACTTGATACACGGGCAATTATGCTCAACACCACGTGGCCTACTGCCGCAACCCGTCGGGCGCGTGGCTTTGCTACAACGACAGCTCGTGCCGCGTTTAACGCAAGTTTCAGGCCTTAGCCTCCGGAAACACAGATCCCGCGCGGGACGCGGAACGATTAACCCGAGAATCGATACGTATTAACTATTGTTATATGTAGCATGAATTAATAATAATACTGACATTTAATTTTTATAACAATGTTAAAAATTCATTCGATATACGCGTTGCTAAATTTTAATTTAATATTGACATTAATAATGTAATTAAGTAATAAAACTTGTGTATTCGCACACATCATTAGGTTAGGTGTGATGTTCTGCAATATCTAATAAACCTGTGTTATGCAAATAAATTATTTGATTTGATAGGAAGATCATTCAGATGTATAAAAATAATGTATTCTCCTTCCAGGTACCTTCCCGACATAGCCGGCAAAGATCCCGTAGTAAGGGATGCAGAAGTCTTAGACCCAGACGAAAACGACCTCAAGAAGATGTGCTCTATCATGTAGGACACTGTGATAAACTAGCGGAGGCTCACACCAGGCTGGCAGAACAGGACGCTACCCAACCGTGGAGGGGAGACGAGTTGTGTGTTAGTCGGACATGGCCGCGAGATTCGGCTCTCATTGGTGACGCGAGTGTAGCAGAATTGGCGTAATTCTATGCACAGAGCACGGAATCGCCGCGCCGGCAGCGTCAGAGTCAAATTCGTGGCGCCGAAAGTGCGTCGAGCGCACTTCTGTCACGGACGCCATTTAAGGCTGTTAGTTTCTATAAGTTATTAATTGCGTTGACACGCTTGGTATGTAAAGTGTTGAAAATTTCGTCTCTAGCAGCGACCGTCGAGACGGCTCCGTGCTCTGCGATTCTAAGTATGATCAACCGCATGTCAATAGAAACCCTTTGAACTACGAAATACAGGCACTGTTATAGTCAAATTGTTACCAGGGATATTCGGTTGACTGTATTTCGGTGTAATACGTCCAGTGTTGATGAGCTTGGATTAACACCACGTATATGTTTTGTATTTAGCCCAAATGTATGTAAGCGCGCTTGAAAATTTTACTTTGTTGCATTATTTGAGCTTTCGATCATTCTTTTTTGAATATGAACCTAAACTTAATTTGTTAGGGTTTATATTCTATTGTTTTTTTAATCAAGTCGCGTCGCCAATCTGGCCTGATCCTATGTGGCTTTATGAGATGAAATGCAGTTATGAATATTATGGCCCGAAGATTCGGTGTAGTTTTGCAAATCTAAAATATTATGATAAAGAAAATACTTTACAATTAAGTACTACAATTACTATGAAATGTATAAGTGGCCTGTCTCAAAATATGCATTACAGACAATACAACCGCGATGGGACCACTGAGAAACGCTCAATTGTTTTTATGAATTCCATTTTCTTATTATCTCTGATTGAGTATAAATTACTCAGTAATCATTCATTTATAAATGTTTAATTGATATAATTATAATAATCATTTGGTTGTTTCAAATGTACCAAGTGTTTTGGTGGCTTGAATTTACTCGCGACAGATTAGTCACGAAAGGTGACACAGTATACCAACGATCTTTACTCGTCGGTATATTTTGTACCTTTCCTATTTATCTGTACGCACAGCGATGGTACTAAAATATATTTGGAGCGAAAGTGATAGCGCTGTATGAAAACATAGAGTTAGACAGAGAGCGAACGTCACTTGGTGCCAGCGTCAAATAATATCTATGCATCCTATCATAAACGGCTATAACCAATACCATTTCTATACACAAATTAAAGTAATTGTATTAGACCATTGAAAATAATCGAAAACAATGAAATATAGAATTTCTTTTTGTAATAATTTATTTTAAAAATAATATTTTGTTATGTGGAGTATTTGCCATGATATCACAGGAAAGGTTGTCCGGAAATACAGATTATAGTTATATATACTTTACTGCCTATACTCCTTGTGTATTATACTACCACAGAGTAACCGGCAATGGAGTGATAACTTCGCATTCGGTTCATTCACCAAGATAGTATAGTTAAACGAAATAGTATTCGATACATCATACGACGCGTCGCGATTTTCGTCAAAAACGATTGCTAAAAATATGTATTTTTCTAATCCGTGTTGTATGTAAGTCGTAGTCAATGTAGGGAGTGAAGTATCTGTATTCTTACATAATCTGTGTTCCCAGCCCAGGATAATGTTACAGTGTTTTGTTAGTTATTATGATTGCGTAGTTGTAATGCATTCCTATTGTTGGTTCATTTTAAGTTCTGGAGCAACATGCAGTCTGTACATGGTTCGAAGTTTTATAGCTAATGTGTGGGACACTTATCAGCATTATACTTTGTTCGTACGAAACAGAACAGTCATTAGCGAAGTACTCAAAATATAGTGGAGTAATTTGGCTGGCTTAGGTTGCTTGTTACGTTTACCTTTTGTGGTTTCCAAAACCCTGATCAATTCTTTGACCAGTCAATCTGTTGTCAATTCTGATGTAAGCTGAACTTGTCATGAATAAAATTTCGTTATTTCGATTTAATCAAACTCAAACCATTTATGTCAAATAAATCAATTACAGGCACTTTTGAACTTTCAAGGGGTCGGTGAGTCAGATAGATGAAGCTAGTTGCCCATTCCAAAGCATAGTAGGTTCCTATGGAGAAGAACGGGCAAGAAACTCCACGGACACTTTTAATCATAGTATGTTTACAAAGTATTAGTTACATCATTCGAGTTGAAATTGTACATGTGAGAAAGATGCAGAACGTTAATAGTTGAGTTGGCAATGCTGATAAGTGTTCCTCCGTCCACATACATTATGTTTTTATTAATAAAAGGTTGGCAACGCGTCCCTCTGTAAATAAAATTCGTTGGTGAGACAAACCAGTGCTGATATTTCATAAACGAATTTAGTGTTTAATCAGTAAGTCAGGGAAAGTGTGATATTGTTTTCTGTTATTAAAATTTATTAGTTTTATTGGTGTCTTTGCCTAATAAGTGTTTATGGGTGTAGTGTAGCATGTAACTGTAAATATCGTCCCAAATGATCAGTCCCAACTGAAAAGTATGAAATTGTCCAGCATCTGCTATATTGAATTCTGTGACGTCATAATGACCTAGAAGAGACATAGTACAGTCCCTTTAACGTCCTATGTCCCAACTTTGGTCCGTAAAGTTCTGCGACATTAAGATAAATCTCTCGACTCGAATCGACATTAAATTAAGGTCATAGGGATGATATTTCCACCGGTTGCTATGGCAGCGCGTTGCCAAGCCCCAGGTGATGTAGTTCGTACTGAGCCGGCGAACAAAACGCGCGTCGGCGTCGCCTGTTGCGTTTTATGGAGACTGAAGTGATGTAATATATAAACGTGATGTGCTATATTTTACTCATTGGAATATTTTGTATTTAATTATTAATTATTGTAGATAGTCTGCGGCCTTAGTGTTTTGTACCAGATGGCATTTAGAGCTCCTGGTTTCTAAACGGCATATAATTAATTGTTCGGTTGAGACGTCTACATAGAACTAGTTTCTCCTCTTGAGTATTTCATAAGCCATGAAAAAAGCCAAAGGTCCCGTTCGAGAAAACTATATTTTTGATACAGATACCTGTAAAAATAGAATCACTGTGTGAGGAACATACCATCTTACACAAAAAATAAATCGACTTTACATTTGCAGCCTTGTTAAGCTGGTACAAAATACGAGAATCGTTAAAATAAAATAATATATTCTTCTAGCGCGGAAACTATTTAGTGTTATATAACGTGTTATTGCCGTTTTATGTTAACAGCGATTAGTTCTTAACTAAAAACGGTCGATATCGCCCGGGTCATTCACGTATGCACAAATTTTGCAAGTGTAGGGGACTATTTGCAAATGAGAATGCATATTTTAGACAACATGTGCAATGGTTTGCGCATACATGCGTAGAAATCTTTGTGCATATTATGTGAGTGACGAAGGATAACGCGAGCTTTAGCATCCAAACAGCTCACTATAATTATTGTAATTATCGTACGGCTTAGGGCACAATCTCGTGATGCTTAATAAATTCTAGTGAGATACGATATATAAGTATTAGACACATATGATTAAGTAATATATTATTGATATTATGAGCCGGTGTGCACGGTCCTAGTTAATCTTCTTATTATTATAATTTGTATACATTTTATTCGAAATAATTTAATGAAAGTAGCTTTTATAACGCGACATTATAAGTTGGCGATGTTAGCTACCAATGTGGGTAGTTGAACATTATTGTAAGCTGAGGACTAGTAGTGTGGTCCTTGCTGATTTAGTCGATATTTTTATTTATTCGATCGTGTGCACCAAACTATTCGTTATTTTGTGAATGTGTATTATTGTGGTCACAGGTACGTCACAATACTTTTAATATGCTCTTATGATATTGGCGGGATAGCCATAAGATGTATCTGTGGTCACAACAGTACTGATTGAAAGCACCTTGGCAGGTGCGCCCGCAGGGAAGTTAGACAACATGTATATTGTTAACGTATCGTTGCAGCCGCCGTGCGTGAACCGTGCCATCGATCGATTCGCTTTCCACTTCTATACCAAAGCACTCTTCTTTCTCACTTTGTTCAAGCTTTACAAACATACAACGATGTCCCACACACCTGCCGTGGACAAACGTACAGTCTGATGATTCGCTTGTAGTATTGTATGGCGCAGGATTTAACTGGTATTACTGTACCAATAACACGGTTGCGTTGAGTGTTATATCAAATTGTTAACCAATTAAGTATTTTGAATATCCCTGTGCAATAAAGAATTTCTTTTGTATGTATTCCTTTGTTTTTTTTTTTTTGTATTTCAATCCAAAGGGTTTTGAAGGAAATTCCTAATCCATTGCTGCATACTCGTTTGAAGAAAACACTGTTCTTGATAACACTTTTAATCGAACGAAGACTGGCTCAGCACCACATTTTAACATTTAAGCGAAGTCTTGATTCTAATTTTATGAACGGCGATCTGAAATATAATTACCTACCCGCCACTAGCTAACAACCCTGAAGCTGCAATAATTACTCTACCTAATTCACTTATCCTTTCAGGAAAACCTAGTGAATGTAAGTATATGGAACTACTACTCTGTACAGAAAACAGAACCCGTTCCTAAGAATCTTTAAAATAAGTGTAATTCCTGTGCTGCCAACGGTGAGGCGGGATAATCCTATTTACAAAAAAATAATTATTCTATTTCTAAAAAACCGCGATGCCAATACGTGTGTAAGAAACACTACACACATAAAAAAAAGTTGTGATCACTAGCATAAGCTGATATAATTTTTTAAATTGAACTTTATCAAGAAAGATTGTTGTGTGTTTTATTTAAATATAAATACCCTGTTTGAACCTAAAAACAGGGCTTAAAACCTACGCCTAATCTATACATAAATATACTTATACATTCGCTTTTAATTGAGTCATATAGAATCAAAAACAGCAATCTGACATTTGACATATTAACGGTAATTAGGAAAAGTAGTTTCATTCTTACAAAAAGTCGTATGCAGATTGCTGTATTTGATACCAATATGGGTTTTACATTCAGGTTTTTGGTGGAATATTGCTGTTTTTGATACGTTGTGACTAAATAAGTAAAAAATATTTTAAAAAGACAGTGTTACCATATTCATAACTCGAATTGCGTAAAACTGACAGATTGCTGTTTTTAATTCTATACGACTCAATTTATTGTTCATTTTTAAGTATTTTCTGAGCTACATTTATAACTTAATAGACCACAGCATAAAATATTTTTCCCATTAACTCGGGTAACAGTTGAGCAGCTGGTATCACACAATGTCAACTGACAAATGTCAAGTGACGATGACTTACACACACCACAATAATGTGTTGCCGCATTCATGGAGCTCATAGATAAATGATTGGTCTCGCTGCACTCGACTAGATACCGCGCTATCTAAAAACAATAGCTCCGTGAATGCGGCAACTCATTATTGTGGTGTGTGTAAGTCATCGTCACTTGACATTTGTCAGTTGACATTGTGTGATACCAGCTGCTCAACTGTTACCCGAATTAATGGGAAAAATATTTTATGCTGTGGTCTATTAGTTAAGTTATAAATGTAGCTCAGAAAATACTGAAAAATGAATAATAAATTAAAAGCGAATGTATAAGTATATTTGTGTATAGGTTAAACGTAGGTTTCTTCTTTAGAAAAATGGAAGGTATGTTTGTATAGGTATCAATGATTAGGCCTCATTTTTAATAGTATTTTTTTTACATGTAATATTTATAAATTATTATTAAAAATAATCATGTAGAATATAAGGTGTTACCAAAATAATACTTCTTATTTCTATTCTACCCGTCAATAGAATGGTAACACATTATTTAGTACCTACCTATATAACTTTTTTGGAGCTGTGTTGGCCATGTGGTTAACGAACGCTGACTCGATCCAAAAAAGTCACTGTAACTAGGTAAGATAAATTAAATAGGGTATATAATAAAATACAAAAACAAAAAAATCAGATTATAAAAATCTCAACCACGGGGATCTTGATTCTTGTATACGCGGCAACACTGAATGGCGTTAAGGGTTTATGTAATTTTATGTTAAAATTTCGAAATTATACGATACTTACTGATGGTATGTGATGCCAGTGTCCTTTTTATTTCTTGTAGTATTATTTTTACACAGTTTCACTACGCAAACTGGCATTTTACTTCGTATTATGTCCAAAACTTAATAAAACATTTGGCACGTACACGTCACACACAGGTTGCAGTATGACTGGGTCGGGTACGCCGACTTCGGCGTAGTATTTGTTGCCGCATTTGACAAGTACACCGGCGGTATCTAGTCGAGCGCAGCGAGACCTATCTTTTATCTAAGATGGAGCTACATTTATAACTTAACTAATAGACCACAGCATAAAATATTTTTCCCATTAATTCGGGTAACAGTTGAGCAGCTGGTATCACACAATGTCAACTGACAAATGTCAAGTGACGATGACTTACACACACCACAATAATGAGTTGCCGCATTCACGGAGCTATTGTTTTTAGATAGCGCGGTATCTAGTCGAGTGCAGCGAGACCAATCATTTATCTATGGATCAATACAATTAGATATTCTCCTTTAAATATGAATAATCTCACACGTGCGTTACGCAAATATCATGTATGATGAAATTGTTCCTCTTTAAAAGTTCTAAAAAAACGTCCGTGACAGCATAATAAATTATGTCTATCTTTTAAGACTGACTCACTATAACCTTTTTTTATGGTAATAAAATTTGTTCAAAATTATTGCATTATTTGCGAAGGAGTTTTATTAACAAAATATTAATCCTTATCCAAATAAATATGTTATTAATCACAAGTATTTAAATGTTAACAAAATTGTCCTTGACACCACTTGATTTCAATAAACATCTTAAAGCTGAAGAGTTTGTTTGTTTGGTTGAAAGCTCTAATCTCAGGAACAACTGGTTCGAATTGAAAAATTATTTTAGTGTTGGATAGCCCATTTATCGAGGAAGGTTAAGGGCTATATAACATCACGCTACGACACATAAGAGCGGAGCATAAATGAAAAATGTTGCAAAAACGGGTTAATAATGTTATTCCTTAGGCTATATAATATCACGCTATGATCCTTAGGAGCCAAGCGAAAAGAACAAAAGTCAGAAAGAACGCTAAGCGATAATGAAGTTATAGCGCGAGGCCGAGCGATGGGATGCGACGCGATGGGTAGGCCGAAATTTCACGCGGACGAAGTCGCGGGCAGAAGCTAGTATAAAATAATAAACCATCACACATATCGCACATCGGCAAGAAGCACACAACACAAAAAATGTAGTTTTTGGGAAACCTCTTTTAATTATTTTTTTATTACCTAAATGTCCATTTAAATTTTTGTGAGAGAACATATCGGAGAACTTAAGATAATAATATTATATTTAAGGAGACTATTTAATGCTCTATTATATTTTTTATGGAAATTAAAATCTAAAGATAATATTGATCCGTAAACTTTGTGTTTTTATGTGTTGTGACACTCTTCTTGCTGATGTGCGATATGTAACGCACACACACATTAGTGCTGTTCTTGCTCTCAGTAAATAGACCAACATTATGATTGATGATTTAGGGAATTTTGGAGAAAATTGAACTTGAGTTGATAACCCTATAGAGGTATGAGGAACAGTTTGTATTGTTCACTCATCCTCTATTGAAAAGGGAGGATCGTCCGACCAGACGGGTGTCGTATCTGGTGGGCAACTGCCCCAACTGCCCGACACTGTTGATGTCGGGATGTTGCTATACCCAAAGTCTCAAATTTAGATAATTTATGTAAAAAAAGGGGATAACATAAAAAAATATCTTCGTAATGGTAATTCACATAAAATGGCGAAAAAAGAGGTTTCATTTTCTTTTAAGTACTGATTTTAAGAAATATTAATTTAAAAAAATCATACTGTAATATTTTTATTTTTCGGTTTTAAACAAAGTTATTAAAAAAAGGAGATTTTCTGGTATAAAATATTTTATGATACTGGTAACAATGCAGGAGACCCAATCATTTTCAATTTTTTTACATCTTCAACAACACTAATATTACAACTCTCATTCATAGATTCATAATGTAAGTATTATCTAACCACATTTTGGATGAAAACGGCTGTAAACTGTTTCGAGTGGAAATCGATTTTAGGAGGCCTATGTCTAGCATTGGACTTAAAAGGGCTGATTATGACGATCATATGCCGTGTCTCAGACATACTACACAAAACATTGTTTGGCAACGGTATTTTGTTTGCATAGTTCTTATAATTAATTCAATAAAATTTTAGCGATGAATATTTACAAAAAAAAAAAAAAAAAAATGTGATAAAATGTTTTGCGCCACGGTCCTGTCATTTTGACAGTGAAATTTCTTGACATTACTTTGTTTACATACACTATCTGCATTAGAGACTATGGTCGTAGAGAGAGAAAACTATAGACTACTGCTCTGCGTGTCGCTGTAAGGGACAGAAAATCAAGGTACCTGAAACTTTAGTGTTGTCCACTTCAAAGTGATTTTACCCCGAATATTCAGATGTTTTGAATCTGTATTAACTACATTGTACAAACACAAAGGGTTTATAAATAGAAATAAAACATCTAAGTCAATATATGTTATTCATAGTAGGAGTTCTTTCACCTGCGGGAAAAAGGGCATTTAAAGAAAACCTGAGATACAGCATAAAAAATCTTTTGTCTCCACTTTCAACCATAATTCCCGTGATTCTGGTTTGGCGGGAAATCTGATTTTTTTTAACACTTACTACAAATACAATATTTTAAACTATAAATAGGTACTAAAAGGTAAAGATTTAATATTACGTCCAGTGAAAAGTGGCAAAAATTTGCTGCCAGCGCTATACATACACTCTAATAAAGCATTCATCTGAAATGATTGATGAAGGTAATTTATTTTATTGGCATATTATTTCCCCCTGAAATGGGGAAGTATCCGAGTAAAAAGTAGGCAGCACTGAGCTTGGAGGTTATGTAAAGAATAATAAATAATAAAAACATAATTCAGCACTCATTTTATCTTGAAAAAGCTGTATATTTATTTGAAGAGTTTAAAAACCATATTAGTTGAAAACTTCTACTGTCTTTCACCGAATAAACTAAAATATTTCGTGTATTCCCGTTCGTCCCCTCGACTTCGTCCCCCGAGGGGGACGAACGGGAATTCGTTATTTATTTTCCCGATGGTCCCTCAAAATTTTTTGGGGGGACGAATGGGAATAATTTATTAATTCTTTTTTGGGTCTATTGCTCCCACTAAATAATATAAGACTGGTGGTTTTAATTGGTAAAAAAACAAAATTGAAATAAAAATCAGTCATTTATTAAGGAATAAAAATCACAGTAAAAATCACAGAATCAACTTTGCGATAACTCGCAATATTTTTATATATAATATTTTTTTAATTATGAATAAAATTCTCCTTATAACTAAAAATTATGATTTAAAAATCTGTGTATACAGATTACAATAAAAAAAGTCTGTATTATATTACAATTAAACACTACAAACAGACTTTTTACCATTCAGGTTGTTTCCTTTTGAAATATAAGTCACTATTTTTCGTAGAGTTGCTTATATGTATGGTGGCAAGATTTTACGTTTTACGTTATGTAAGTGATTAGAAAAGTTTACTCATTATTTTAACACATAAATAGGGTCAGTAAATTATCACACTTTCAAAAGCAAAATTAAATAAAATACCTAAAATATCACGAAATCAAGATAAAAATAACAAAAAAAAACTTATCGTACTAATTTTTAAAAAGTCACATTTGCTTATATGTATAGGTATACGGTGTCACATTTTTGTGTTACATATTGTATAAGGAATCAGAACAGGTTACACATTAATTTTACATATAAATAGCGTCAATAAATTAGCACAATTTCAAAATCAAAATAAAAAACATATACAAAATCAAAGTGAAAAAACATGAACACAAAACATCATAGAGGGTAACAACAATAAAAAATTCACAAGTATTGAAGAAAGTAGTCGAGGTCATAACAGTAGGCAGTAATAATTATTGCACACAAAGCCTAGAGATTACATCAACGTACACAACCATCGAGCACTTTACTTATTATGATTAATACCTACGTAAGTTTTTCTAAAAAATGTCCTACAGTTATTTCTGAATTAAGAAGTTGCATTTGGCAATCCATAATATATTGGTCTGTCAAGATTGAATGTAGCTTACGCCGTTTTGGATTTTGTTTTGCTTTCACGCTGTATAAGTTAGAGTCTTGATGTAACACCGTAAGCAATTTTAAAATATTAGGTTTTTTTTTGCCTATGGCACTATTTAATTTAAAATGCCACCCTTCGGCAAAGTTATTAGTACGGTGTCGTTTTCCAAAACTGCACCACACTTTTACGAAATTCGATTGAAGCCACTGCGATAGCATGTATTGCCGAAATTTTTCACTTTGGCTATCACCGGGGCTTTCGCTAGCGATATAAAACCAGCCTTCAAAAATACGTTCCTCTGGTAATAATGGAAGCACCGCACTTAGGGCTACTTGACGTCTTAAAGTTTTATTTTTTGTTAGATTTAATTCACGGCCTTTCCTCCAAATAGCATTATTAAAATGGTAATAACAGCCGTGGATACTTATCTCTGGAAAAATTGTACGCATAGCAGACATAGCTGCTTCTTCAAAATCACTGGTAAATGATGTAGGATTCCAATCGTTGATTTGAGATTTAACAAGTCTGAAAAGTATCTCGTATGTTTCTTTTTTACGGTTTGACATTAAAGCGTAAAATAATGGCGTCATAGCTGTGCTTTGATTATTACTTCCTAAATCACCATGAACGGTGTAGAGCTGTTGGAATGGAGGTGGACAACTCTTAAATGTACCGTCACCAAATATATTTTTTAAAACTATCAATTTTTCTTTAGCTTCTTGGGAACAAAAAATGAGTAAGCGTGTGTTACCGTAACAGTAATCTGCTAACAAAAATGATTGAAATTTTTGAGGAACCTCAATCGTTTTAACATCATTGAAAGTGATTTTACTCATATTATAAGTGCTATTTCGATGGCGATACAAAGTGCTTTTGATGTTTGCAAACTTAGGAATATCTTTGGGTAAAGTTACTTTATCAAGTCCTTCGTCCAAAATTTTCGAAATTGTTGAATTAAAGGCGGCTGGTACGCAAGGTACATCATCAGAAGTTATATTTTTCTTGCATTCATCAATATGAATGTCTATTATGTTTTTATTGAAGTCCGGTGTACAGGATGTGTGTGTGGTTTCTTTCAAAATTTGATCATTCTGCAATAAACGTGCATAATTTATTTACCCATTGTCTGGTTTTGCATGAAAAAAGAAGTCAAAAAAGTAGGTACTTACTTTTATGGTTAAGGTCCCACTGCACTTATTCTTTCTTCTAAGATGACATTCCCATACAACAGCTCCACTTTTGTTTTGCCTTTTCCTTAAAAATTGGTATCCAGCACGCAGAAGCACGATTCCACCTTTCCTTTGTATATACTGCAAACAGCTTCCTGTACTACCAGAGGGACCAGGATGCGCTTCTTGTGACATTGTTAAGCTCTAAAAAACAGGAGACAACAATTACACACTTATTAATATAATTTAGAATGATATTTAATATATAAAATTAAATACTAAAATTGAATACAAATATTGATACCGTACATTATTAGCATAAATTAATAAGACATGAGACAATATAGTATTGACTATAAACAATCTAATAATATTTGTAACTTACAAAAATGTAGGTACTTACATCAGTAGTTTTCCGCAGAACTCGTGTCGAATATATATTATTACATTAACACCCGTGCACTTTCATTGTTTTGTCAACACTAACCCGACCGGTCTAATTTAAGGATAGGAAAGGGAGAGAATGTCAGGTAAACCAATAGGATTTACGCAAATAACACAATGTTATCGGCACTCTTTTGTTAACTACCAGAATCGCCGGCGCTTCCCGTCAGAGTTGCTATATTTAGTGTAGGTAAACATAATGAAACAATGATAAACTTAGGATACGTTTTATAATTCATAAAAAAATAGAGAAGAATTTTGTAAAATAATGATTAAATCTAACGAAGAAACTAATTTAAAAGTAAACTACGAAACATCGAATAAACATATTTTCTGCACAAATCTTTTTAGTGGGACGAATGGCACTAATCGAAGAACATATTCCCATTCGTCCTCTCTTGAATTAGGATTGGGACGATCGGGAACAAATTAAATATTATTTTTGTAAATTCCCGTTCGTCCCCCTCGGGGGACGAAGTCGAGGGGACGAACGGGAATACACGAAATATTTAGCTACGTACGAATGAAAGGACAATCCGGCAAGAAAAAAAAAAAAATGGATTCTGATCGTGTAAAATTAATGTTTTGTAGGTATTTTAAGTTATAAAATATTATGTGGAATGATATATTATTATTTATTATAATCATGCTCCCTAAACCATGGAATTTTAAAGATTTTTTAGGGTATTTTGGGGGTAATTCATTAAGAAACTGGGGAAAAAAAAAAAGTAAGTGGAAACACTGCTTGCTATTAATATAAATTGTTATTCATTTAGTGTTCGACTCTCAAGGGCGACGTGACGCCACTTGTTCGGGAATCATAGTTACCAATTTCAGTCGTGTTGACTTAAGTTTTCAAATATATTTAAACAATCAATTATTTTAGTTAATTATAATATAGTGAAAATATTGTAACGATAACAACAAAGTGAGGACAAAGTAAGTTTATTTTTGCTACGATAAGCGTCGATAAAATCAGCATTTTGTCGAATTTAGGTGAACACAAAATGTATGAAATAGAGGCCATAAAGTAGTGTTTATAATAACCATCTCGACTTTACGCATCGGGCGCGTTCGGCACCCCGATTGGCCTCCGATGGGCCTTTCACCAATCGGAGCGCCGAACGCGGTCGATGCGTAGTCGAGATGGTTTAAATAAACTCACACTATAAAAGGTGTATCACACTGACCGACCCAGACGACCCCACTACTCTCCTCCAGGAGAGTCGTAGGGAAACTAGTACAGTTCGCAAAATAAGAGCACACAATACACGATCGTCATTCCGACCTCGCCGCCGAGGCCCCGCGCGAAATCCCCGACTAACGAATAGTCCTCCCCGACCCTTGACTGTAAGTGAAGCGCCAGCACGCGTTTTAGCTGAGCAGCATGTAATCCAAACTCCCCAGGATAATAATCAAAACACTGATTTTATCCAGCCACCGTCGGTCCCTTGCCACCCTCCCTCCGACTCAGCTGCCCTAAGCCGAGGTTCGTACCCCACAGGGGGTGCCCTTAGCGAGCAGCAGTCGTTTAGTTTGTAGTAATTTACGCCCTGGCTGGAGGCACTAAGTTTCGATAGGAGCTTAAGGCAACCACAGGAAAGTCCGGTTAAAGAGTCGGAACCTTAGTGGTTACACTCTGAGATGCCCTAGATAAAAAAAAAAAAAAAAAAAAAGGTGTATCTATTCATACACAAAATATTTTAAGAGAAACATCTATAAGTGGTTAAAAAGCCAAAGCAGCGAAAATTATTTTTAACTAAGTGTTTTATATTTTTACATAATTATTATAATTTTAAAATTAAGTTTATTTACTCATTCTATGATTGACCCGCCCGCGCGCGGCGATGCCGCGACGGTGCCGGTAGCGGCATGAGCGTGGTGAATTTTGATAATTAATCATCATTATTAACTAATTTAAAATTGTTAAATTTTTTAAATAATATAGTCAGATTTAAAAAAAAAAAATTTAATTAAAAACACTATTATCTATAAAAACGAGCAAAAAATCACGTTTGTTGTATGGGAGCCCCCATAAATATTTATTTTTTTTAATTTTTTTTTTGTATAAAATTTGTTGTTATAGCGGCAACAGAAATACATCATCAGTGAAAATTTCAACTGTCTAACTATCACGGTTCATGTGATACAGCCTGCAGTGCTATTCTGTAAAAAACTCACCGTGAAAACACAGGTGAAGTGAGCTGTCATTCCATTGATCCTAGGGATTTACACTGTGTATTGATGCTCACTTCACCTGAGTTTTTACGGTGAGATTTTTACAGAATAGATCGGCTGGTGACAGACGGACAGACGGACAGCGGAGTCTTAGTAATAGAGTCCCGTTTTACCCTTTGGGTACGGAACCCTAAAAAGGAAGATAAGGTACTCGCTCGTCGACGTGGACCGCATAAATTGTGCCGACCGACGGCACAATTTACACGTCGCACGACATCGAGAATTAATGTAGTTGTGTGGGTGTTGTTTACAATTTTTGTAATTGTTTTTACGCCAATAATGTTTACGTGACATTAGAGCGGTGCCTTTATCTTCCTTTTTTATGCATCAATGGGGGCAACTGTTTGTTTTTGCGATCTGGATTAGTCCCATATTAAAAGTTGTAAGTATAATGATAAGTAAAATAACGTCCTAAAAGGTTTTCAGTTATTTTAATCTCATGTATACTACCTACTAGAGTGTTCGTCTAATCAATGCATTCTCACGAATAGCAACCGAAATGGTCACTATACACATATGAATGACATTGACTGGGTATCCTGCCTTTTCGCCGAAAATTATTTAGCAGATTATCACTTGCCAACCAACGTTTCGCCGATGTTTCACTTTGACAACTAACGATTAGCTTGTATGACAACGTTTCATTTGGTAGAATTATTGTTAAGCTGATTATTATAATGAAACAAAACGTTTGGGGCATTTATCATTTGTCATTAGGCCACACAACTATTGGACGAATGACGTTTTGTCAGTGTAATTTTTACATACATTTTTTATTTAAGAATCTCGGTACAACAGAAATCCTAGGTTACGATAGGTTAGGTTAGGTTATCCGGAGGTGGCCGCTAAGGTGGCATCGGCACGGCGGGGCAGAGCCCGAATGGTGCCAGGTGGGGCCAACGCTCGGATGCCGCCGGAGCGTGATGGGCGGGGTCGCTTTGTCGCGCCAGCTCCAGTGGAGCGTATGGAGGGCGCGGAGAGCGATCCAGGGTTGACCATGGCGGACTCGAGCGGGGGCTCCACTATGTCCCTGCTAGGCGAAAATCGCGCAGAGGCCGCTGCCGCTAAGCGGGCGCAGCAAAGAGCTGTCGTGGCTGACGAGGTCAGCGAGTTGGCCCGGCAGGCCCGAGAGCGGCGCTCTGCCCGGATGGCCGGAGGGAGCCCAACGGCGGTGGCGCTCAGTCGCCAGGTTTTAGACGGCGTGGACGTCGTCCTGAGGGTTGCCACCAAATCGGGCAACTTGAAGGGCACGTTCACGCGCGCTCTGAAGGAGGCGGCTGAGGGCATTCGGGAGGCGGTTGAGGTCCTCGTCAAGCGTACTGGCACGGAGGAGACGGCGAAGCTGTGGGAGGAGAACGGCCGTCTCCGATCCGAGCTAGAGGACCTCAAGCGGCAGTTTGCCGCCCAGAGGATGGCTCCCGCGGTCACCGGGTCTTCTCCCGTTGCGGCCCCGTCGTCGATTCCATCGCCGGCCTCGTCGTCGACGCCTGCACTTATGGATGCGGAGGTCGAAAAGATCGTTCGCATCTGCATGATGCAGTGCGGAGACATGGTGGGTGCCCGCCTTGAGGCGATGGAGTCGAGGCTCCTCCCGGAAGTGTCCGTCCGCCCTCCGCTCGCTGGGGACGGGCGCAGGAGGGAGGGAACCGTGAAACGGGGACCAGCGGCCGCAGCGGCTGACCCGGCCCGATCCGGGCGGAAAGCGGCCAAAAATCCCACGCCCCAAACGACCACCTCAAGCATAGTGGCACCTCCGACGGCACCTTTGGCGGCCGTGCCTGGGCCTACCGCAGAGACCTGGACGACGGTCGTCAAAAAGGGTAAGGCGAAGAAGAAGGCGCCGCCAGCACCAGCACCCGCTGTAGCACCGGCACCCCAGAAAGCAAAGGGACCGCCTAAGGTCAGAGCCCCACGCTCCGCGGCTGTAGTGATTACACTGCAACCCGGAGCCGTTGAAAGGGGCGTCACTTATAAGGCGGTTCTGACGGAGGCGAAAGCCAAAGTTGCGTTCCCGGACCTTGGCACACCGTCCGGCTTCAGAATGAAGCCGGCGATGACGGGGGCGCGGCTGC
The DNA here is from genome assembly GCA_947523025.1 of Dryobota labecula. Taxonomy (NCBI): domain Eukaryota; kingdom Metazoa; phylum Arthropoda; class Insecta; order Lepidoptera; family Noctuidae; genus Dryobota; species Dryobota labecula. Next base: position 22,185,364 of record OX383303.1, read on the forward strand.
TAGAGGTGTCGGGAGTCTCCAGCGGGGAAAAGGCGGACATCCTGGCCGCCAAGCTTAGGGAGGTCCTCAACCCGGAGGACGTCCGAGTGTCCAGGCCGATGAAGACCGCAGAGTTGCGCGTCGATGGCTTGGACGACTCGACGACCCCGGCTGAGGTCGTGGCGGCCGTCGCCGTGGCCGGCGGATGTCCACCCGGGGATGTGCGGACGGGCGACATTCGCGCCGACGCTTCCGGGCTCGGCACGATTTGGGTGCGGTGCCCGGTGGCGGCGGCTAGTAAGGTCGCCGACGGGGGACGTTTGAGGGTGGGGTGGGTTGCAGCGAGGGTCAAGCTGCTGCAGCCCAGGGCTATGCGGTGCTACCGATGCCTGGACTTTGGGCATGTCCGGGCGCGGTGCACCGCCGAAACGGACCGCAGCGAACAATGTTATCGCTGCGGCCAGCCCGGCCACAAGGCGGCCCAGTGCTCCGCGGCGCCAAACTGCAGCCTCTGTACAGCTGCAGGGAGGCCCGCTGGGCACAGAGCTGGCGGAAAAGCCTGTGGCGCACCCACCCAGAAACGGAAGAGAGGGGGTGCCAAGGCTGCCGGGGGCTCTTTACCCCCCCCTCAGTCTGGCAGCTCGTCGGCCGACTCCCGGCCTAGGAATGGTGCGGAGGGGATGGACTGCGCATAAATGGCGCTGTACCATTTCCTCCAGGGCAACCTCAACCACTCTGCTAGAGCTCAGGATCTCTTCCTCCAGAGCATGGCAGAGTGGTCGATTCATGTGGCTGTGGTCGCCGAACCGTACTTCGTCCCCCCCCGGGATAACTGGGTGGGAGACCTTGACGGTTTGGTGGCCATCATTGGCGGGGCTCTTGTCAACCCGTCCCGAGGTCACGGCTGGGTAGCCGCCCTCGCGGACGGCATTGGCACGGTTGGGGCATATTTTTCGCCCAACAAGAGTCTCGCCGACTTCGAGAGGTTCCTTGTCGAGTTGGGTGCCGTCGTGGGCCAACTCCACCCTCGCCCCGTGCTGTTGCTCGGAGATCTCAACGCCAAATCTGCGGCGTGGGGATCCCCGGTGACCGATGCTAGGGGTGAGGTATTGGAGGAGTGGGCGGTCACAACTGGCTTGACCGTCCTAAATCGGGGCTCGGTCTACACGTGCGTGCGGCAGCGAGGCGGCTCTATAGTGGACGTCTCGTTCGCTAGCCCCGCTGTTGCGAGCCGTGTCCGCGACTGGCGGGTCGCCGTGGAGGTGGAGACGTTGTCGGATCACCGATACATCCGTTTCGACGTCTCCGCCCAGACCACTGGCGGCCGTGCTTCGCCAGCCCCGCGAATGGACGGTCCGCACTGGGCGCGTAAGCGCATCGACAGGGAGCTTCTCGAGGAGGCCGCTATCGTACAGGCCTGGAGCCGGGAGTCGGCAACGGCCGGACCCGTCGACGTCGAGCAGGAGGCGCTGTGGTTCCGCGGGGCGATGACGCAAATTTGCGACGCGTCGATGCCCCGGGTTCACGCACAGACAGGAAGGCGCCAGGTGTACTGGTGGACTGCCGAGATCGCGCAGTTGCGCGTCGCGTGCGTGGCGGTCAGGCGCCAGTACACCCGATACCGGAGGAGACGTCGTCGGGTCCCTGACGAAGAAGCCGCGCTGTATGAGGTGTACCGCGCGGCGAAGGAGACTCTGGGGCTGGCCATCGGCGAGTCGAGGACGCGAGCCAGGGAGGAGATGTTGGAGACTCTAGACGGGGATCCGTGGGGGCGCCCTTATCGCGCGGTCCGAGGGAAACTTCGAGCCGCGGCGCCCCCACTTACGGAGAGTCTCCAACCCGAGCTGCTGGAGGAGGTAGTCGCAGCCCTCTTCCCGGCAAGAGCGGAGCATACTCCGCCGCCGATGGCTTTGCCCACAGCCGCAGAGTCTACAGAGGAGAACGCCATCAGCGTCCCGGAGGTGACACAGGCAGAGATGAGGGCAGCCGTGATGCGGCTCCGGGCCAAAAATGTGGCTCCGGGGCCTGACGGGATCCACGGCTGCGTGTTGGCCCTCGCTCTGAAGGAGCTTGAGCCCCAACTGAGAGGACTCTACACAGCGTGTCTTGAGCGGGGCCAGTTTCCCACTTTGTGGAAATCTGGTCGTCTGGTCCTGCTCAGGAAGGCGGGGCGCCCTGCGGACTCGTCGTCCGCGTACCGGCCCATAGTGCTGCTAGACGAGGTGGGTAAGCTGTTTGAGAGGATAATCGCAGCCCGCCTCGTCGGCCACTTGTGCAGAGAGGGGCCGGACCTGGACGACAGTCAGTTCGGGTTTCGGCATGGGCGCTCTACCATCCACGCTGTGTCGCGGGTGAGGGTCCTGGCGGAGGAGGCGGTGTCCCGGGGTGGGGTGATGTTGGCGGTGTCCTTGGACATCTCTAACGCCTTCAACACCCTGCCCTGGAGTTGTATTCGGGAGGCACTGCGGTATCATCGGGTGCCTCCCTACCTCTGCCACATCGTTGGGGCTTATCTGTCCGAGAGGTGTGTCACCTGCGTGGGACGTGATGGCGTAAACCAGCGCCGCATGTCGTGCGGTGTTCCACAGGGCTCGGTCGTAGGGCCGCTCTTGTGGAACATCGGGTACGACTGGGTGCTGAGGGGTGAACTCCAGCCGGGCGTGGATCTGACGTGCTATGCGGACGACACGCTGGTCACGGCCCGGGGGAGTTCGCACAGGGAGGCAGCGTTGCTGGCGACGGCGGCGGTCTCACAGGTGGTGAGCCGCATTCGGCGCCTCGGCCTGGAGGTGGCCCTCAACAAGTCGGAGGCCATGGCGTTCCATGGTCCCCGGCGGGCGCCGCCAGCCGGATCACACATCGTGGTCGGTGGGGTTCAGATTGCTGTCGAGTCCACCATGAAGTACCTAGGATTGGTGCTCGACAGCCGGTGGGACTTTGGACCCCACTTCCGGCAGCTGGCGCCCAAGTTGATGGGCGCGGCTGGGGCGCTGTCAACGCTGCTTCCCAATCTGGGGGGCCCGAGCGTCGCCTGTAGGCGGCTTTACGTGGGGATCGTGCGATCGATGGCCCTGTACGGGGCCCCGATCTGGGCGGCTGACCTGACGGCCGGCAGCATCGCTGTTTTGCGGAAACCGCAGAGAGCAATGGCCGTCAGAGTCATCAGGGGGTATCGCACGATCTCCTACGAGGCGGCTTGCGCACTGGCCGGATCCCCGCCCTGGGACCTGGAGGCGAAAGTACTCGCGTCATTGTATCGGTGGCGCGAGGAAGCGAGGGCGCGGGGCGAGTGGCTGATGCAGCGACATGTGGAGCTGCGTCGGTCACAGCTTCGCGAGGTCCTGGTGGCGGAATGGCGGGACAGGCTTTCACGCCCTACCGCCGGCCTCGGTACGATCGAGGCGGTCCGGCCGGTGCTCGACCTTTGGCTCGGGAGGAGGCACGGCTCCCTGTCGTTTCGGGTGACGCAGGTGCTCTCGGGGCATGGTTGCTTCGGGAAGTACCTGTGTCGCATAAACAGGGAGCCGGACGCCCGGTGTCACCACTGCGTCGACTGTCGGGAGGACACGGCGTGGCATACGCTGGCAGAGTGTGCCGCTTGGGAGGAGCCGCGCCGTGCCCTCATCTCTGGAGTAGGCAGTGACCTCTCGCTGCCGGCCGTCGCTCGTTCGATGGTCGGCAGCGAGGAGTCCTGGGACGCGGTGGTTTCCTTCTGCGAGACAGTAATTTCGCAGAAGGAGGCTGCGGAACGGGAAAGGGAGATCTCGTCCACTAACCCGGCCCGCAGCAGGCGCACCGGGCGTCGGCGAAGGGCGGACAACGCCCTCTTCCAGCCCCCCTAAATGGGTCCAGGGACGACGGACTAGGGGACGTCCGTCGCCCCCCATATATCGGACCCGAGGTGGCGGCGCGTAGTGTTCCACGCGCGCCCCTCTGAGACGTCGCGGGGGGAGTCAAACACCTCACTCCCCCCCTCGACCGGAGGAGAGGCCTGCAGTGGCGGGCCGGCACCAGTCGGGGGTCGCGGAAGTATGTTCGTTCCCGTGACCCCCGGCGTAGGTGTGAGACGGAACACCGGGGTGGTTTTTAGTCAGTAAGAGTCTGACAGACCCCTCCGCCCGCCCCAGGGCGGAGGACATCCATGAGGATTTTCCACCCCGGAACAAAAAAAAAAAAAAAAAAAAAGGTTAGGTTAGGTTCCCCCCCGGTTGCCTCGGTACGATCGAGGCGGTCCGGCCGGTGCTCGACCTTTGGCTCGGGAGGAGGCACGGCTCCCTGTCGTTTCGGGTGACGCAGGTGCTCTCGGGGCATGGTTGCTTCGGGAAGTACCTGTGTCGCATAAACAGGGAGCCGGACGCCCGGTGTCACCACTGCGTCGACTGTCGGGAGGACACGGCGTGGCATACGCTGGCAGAGTGTGCCGCTTGGGAGGAGCCGCGCCGTGCCCTCATCTCTGGAGTAGGCAGTGACCTCTCGCTGCCGGCCGTCGCTCGTTCGATGGTCGACAGCGAGGAGTCCTGGGACGCGGTGGTTTCCTTCTGCGAGACAGTAATTTCGCAGAAGGAGGCTGCGGAACGGGAAAGGGAGATCTCGTCCACTAACCCGGCCCGCAGCAGGCGCACCGGGCGTCGGCGGAGGGCGGACAACGCCCTCTTCCAGCCCCCCTAAATGGGTCCAGGGACGACGGACTAGGGGACGTCCGTCGCCCCCCATATATCGGACCCGAGGTGGCGGCGCGTAGTGTTCCACGCGCGCCCCTCTGAGACGTCGCGGGGGGAGTCAAACACCTCACTCCCCCCCTCGACCGGAGGAGAGGCCTGCAGTGGCGGGCCGGCACCAGTCGGGGGTCGCGGAAGTATGTTCGTTCCCGTGACCCCCGGCGTAGGTGTGAGACGGAACACCGGGGTGGTTTTTAGTCAGTAAGAGTCTGACAGACCCCTCCGCCCGCCCCAGGGCGGAGGACATCCATGAGGATTTTCCACCCCGGAACAAAAAAAAAAAAAAAAAAAAAAAAAAAAAAAAGGTTCCCCCCCGGTTGGGTTGCAGCGAGGGTCAAGCTGCTGCAGCCCAGGGCTATGCGGTGCTACCGATGCCTGGACTTTGGGCATGTCCGGGCGCGGTGCACCGCCGAAACGGACCGCAGCGAACAATGTTATCGCTGCGGCCAGCCCGGCCACAAGGCGGCCCAGTGCTCCGCGGCGCCAAACTGCAGCCTCTGTACAGCTGCAGGGAGGCCCGCTGGGCACAGAGCTGGCGGAAAAGCCTGTGGCGCACCCACCCAGAAACGGAAGAGAGGGGGTGCCAAGGCTGCCGGGGGCTCTTTACCCCCCCCTCAGTCTGGCAGCTCGTCGGCCGACTCCCGGCCTAGGAATGGTGCGGAGGGGATGGACTGCGCATAAATGGCGCTGTACCATTTCCTCCAGGGCAACCTCAACCACTCTGCTAGAGCTCAGGATCTCTTCCTCCAGAGCATGGCAGAGTGGTCGATTCATGTGGCTGTGGTCGCCGAACCGTACTTCGTCCCCCCCCGGGATAACTGGGTGGGAGACCTTGACGGTTTGGTGGCCATCATTGGCGGGGCTCTTGTCAACCCGTCCCGAGGTCACGGCTGGGTAGCCGCCCTCGCGGACGGCATTGGCACGGTTGGGGCATATTTTTCGCCCAACAAGAGTCTCGCCGACTTCGAGAGGTTCCTTGTCGAGTTGGGTGCCGTCGTGGGCCAACTCCACCCTCGCCCCGTGCTGTTGCTCGGAGATCTCAACGCCAAATCTGCGGCGTGGGGATCCCCGGTGACCGATGCTAGGGGTGAGGTATTGGAGGAGTGGGCGGTCACAACTGGCTTGACCGTCCTAAATCGGGGCTCGGTCTACACGTGCGTGCGGCAGCGAGGCGGCTCTATAGTGGACGTCTCGTTCGCTAGCCCCGCTGTTGCGAGCCGTGTCCGCGACTGGCGGGTCGCCGTGGAGGTGGAGACGTTGTCGGATCACCGATACATCCGTTTCGACGTCTCCGCCCAGACCACTGGCGGCCGTGCTTCGCCAGCCCCGCGAATGGACGGTCCGCACTGGGCGCGTAAGCGCATCGACAGGGAGCTTCTCGAGGAGGCCGCTATCGTACAGGCCTGGAGCCGGGAGTCGGCAACGGCCGGACCCGTCGACGTCGAGCAGGAGGCGCTGTGGTTCCGCGGGGCGATGACGCAAATTTGCGACGCGTCGATGCCCCGGGTTCACGCACAGACAGGAAGGCGCCAGGTGTACTGGTGGACTGCCGAGATCGCGCAGTTGCGCGTCGCGTGCGTGGCGGTCAGGCGCCAGTACACCCGATACCGGAGGAGACGTCGTCGGGTCCCTGACGAAGAAGCCGCGCTGTATGAGGTGTACCGCGCGGCGAAGGAGACTCTGGGGCTGGCCATCGGCGAGTCGAGGACGCGAGCCAGGGAGGAGATGTTGGAGACTCTAGACGGGGATCCGTGGGGGCGCCCTTATCGCGCGGTCCGAGGGAAACTTCGAGCCGCGGCGCCCCCACTTACGGAGAGTCTCCAACCCGAGCTGCTGGAGGAGGTAGTCGCAGCCCTCTTCCCGGCAAGAGCGGAGCATACTCCGCCGCCGATGGCTTTGCCCACAGCCGCAGAGTCTACAGAGGAGAACGCCATCAGCGTCCCGGAGGTGACACAGGCAGAGATGAGGGCAGCCGTGATGCGGCTCCGGGCCAAAAATGTGGCTCCGGGGCCTGACGGGATCCACGGCTGCGTGTTGGCCCTCGCTCTGAAGGAGCTTGAGCCCCAACTGAGAGGACTCTACACAGCGTGTCTTGAGCGGGGCCAGTTTCCCACTTTGTGGAAATCTGGTCGTCTGGTCCTGCTCAGGAAGGCGGGGCGCCCTGCGGACTCGTCGTCCGCGTACCGGCCCATAGTGCTGCTAGACGAGGTGGGTAAGCTGTTTGAGCGGATAATCGCAGCCCGCCTCGTCGGCCACTTGTGCAGAGAGGGGCCGGACCTGGACGACAGTCAGTTCGGGTTTCGGCATGGGCGCTCTACCATCCACGCTGTGTCGCGGGTGAGGGTCCTGTCGGAGGAGGCGGTGTCCCGGGGTGGGGTGATGTTGGCGGTGTCCTTGGACATCTCTAACGCCTTCAACACCCTGCCCTGGAGTTGTATTCGGGAGGCACTGCGGTATCATCGGGTGCCTCCCTACCTCTGCCACATCGTTGGGGCTTATCTGTCCGAGAGGTGTGTCACCTGCGTGGGACGTGATGGCGTAAACCAGCGCCGCATGTCGTGCGGTGTTCCACAGGGCTCGGTCGTAGGGCCGCTCTTGTGGAACATCGGGTACGACTGGGTGCTGAGGGGTGAACTCCAGCCGGGCGTGGATCTGACGTGCTATGCGGACGACACGCTGGTCACGGCCCGGGGGAGTTCGCACAGGGAGGCAGCGTTGCTGGCGACGGCGGCGGTCTCACAGGTGGTGAGCCGCATTCGGCGCCTCGGCCTGGAGGTGGCCCTCAACAAGTCGGAGGCCATGGCGTTCCATGGTCCCCGGCGGGCGCCGCCAGCCGGATCACACATCGTGGTCGGTGGGGTTCAGATTGCTGTCGAGTCCACCATGAAGTACCTAGGATTGGTGCTCGACAGCCGGTGGGACTTTGGACCCCACTTCCGGCAGCTGGCGCCCAAGTTGATGGGCGCGGCTGGGGCGCTGTCAACGCTGCTTCCCAATCTGGGGGGCCCGAGCGTCGCCTGTAGGCGGCTTTACGTGGGGATCGTGCGATCGATGGCCCTGTACGGGGCCCCGATCTGGGCGGCTGACCTGACGGCCGGCAGCATCGCTGTTTTGCGGAAACCGCAGAGAGCAATGGCCGTCAGAGTCATCAGGGGGTATCGCACGATCTCCTACGAGGCGGCTTGCGCACTGGCCGGATCCCCGCCCTGGGACCTGGAGGCGAAAGTACTCGCGTCATTGTATCGGTGGCGCGAGGAAGCGAGGGCGCGGGGCGAGTGGCTGATGCAGCGACATGTGGAGCTGCGTCGGTCACAGCTTCGCGAGGTCCTGGTGGCGGAATGGCGGGACAGGCTTTCACGCCCTACCGCCGGCCTCGGTACGATCGAGGCGGTCCGGCCGGTGCTCGACCTTTGGCTCGGGAGGAGGCACGGCTCCCTGTCGTTTCGGGTGACGCAGGTGCTCTCGGGGCATGGTTGCTTCGGGAAGTACCTGTGTCGCATAAACAGGGAGCCGGACGCCCGGTGTCACCACTGCGTCGACTGTCGGGAGGACACGGCGTGGCATACGCTGGCAGAGTGTGCCGCTTGGGAGGAGCCGCGCCGTGCCCTCATCTCTGGAGTAGGCAGTGACCTCTCGCTGCCGGCCGTCGCTCGTTCGATGGTCGGCAGCGAGGAGTCCTGGGACGCGGTGGTTTCCTTCTGCGAGACAGTAATTTCGCAGAAGGAGGCTGCGGAACGGGAAAGGGAGATCTCGTCCACTAACCCGGCCCGCAGCAGGCGCACCGGGCGTCGGCGAAGGGCGGACAACGCCCTCTTCCAGCCCCCCTAAATGGGTCCAGGGACGACGGACTAGGGGACGTCCGTCGCCCCCCATATATCGGACCCGAGGTGGCGGCGCGTAGTGTTCCACGCGCGCCCCTCTGAGACGTCGCGGGGGGAGTCAAACACCTCACTCCCCCCCTCGACCGGAGGAGAGGCCTGCAGTGGCGGGCCGGCACCAGTCGGGGGTCGCGGAATATGTTCGTTCCCGTGACCCCCGGCGTAGGTGTGAGACGGAACACCGGGGTGGTTTTTAGTCAGTAAGAGTCTGACAGACCCCTCCGCCCGCCCCAGGGCGGAGGACATCCATGAGGATTTTCCACCCCGGAACAAAAAAAAAAAAAAAAAAAAAAGGTTCCCCCCCGGTGGGTTCCCGCATTGTCGAGGCGGGGGGGCTCAGTAGCCGTGGCTTGGAGGGCCACGGTGAAGCTAAGAGGAACCCGAGGAGGGGGCCGCTCGTCAGGGCTTTTGCGGCTAAGCCGACGACGTAGCGGCCGTAGGTTGCGGTGCCGCTTTGGCGACATCGCAACTGAGGCGGGCCGCGATGTCGAATGGGCGGCATCGCGGCTGAGTGTGGGAGGCCGCGGCGGGAGAGGAGTGCCGGTATTGCGGTGAGCCGTTCTCCCTACCTTCCGCGGCCTTGACGGGGTCGCCACCGTTGAATGGCGGACGCGGTGCGGCCGCAGAGGAAGAGGAGTGTCGGTATTGCGTTGGCCGCTCTCCCTATCCTCTGCGGCCGAAAAGTGGTAGGCGGCGGGGCCACTAACCTGACCCGTTGCGGGGGGACCAGGGGCGCCTGGACGCGAGATCGTCTGGCGCGAGGTCCCAGGTGGAGGCCAGCAGGCAACGGGTGCGGGGGCACCCTTGCCTGTATTGCACAGGCCTCTACCAGTGTCGGACGGGAATGGCCAGGTGTTCCCGGTCATTCCCATATCGCCCCCAGGCTGAGGGGCATGCGGGGCCCGCCAGTTAGGCGGGCATGCGCCGGGAGGGTTGTGGACGTAAAGGCTGTGCCGGTTTCCCATGACCCTCCCATCAAGGCGATGAGGGAACTCCGCTGAGTTTTAGTGGGTATACTGCCATTTTGGCAGGGAGTCCCACATACCCCGTCTCGTCCCCCGACGAGCGGGCATGCGTAATGCATTTCTCAGCGTAAAAAAAAAAAAAAAAAAAAAAAAAAAAAAAAAAAAAAAAAAAAAAAAAAAAAAAAAGGTTAATCGCAGCCCGATCTCCTACGAGGCGGCTTGCGCACTGGCCGGATCCCCGCCCTGGGACCTGGAGGCAAAAGTACTCGCGTCATTGTATCGGTGGCGCGAGGAAGCGAGGGCGCGGGGCGAGTGGCTGATGCAGCGACATGTGGAGCTGCGTCGGTCACAGCTTCGCGAGGTCCTGGTGGCGGAATGGCGGGACAGGCTTTCACGCCCTACCGCCGGCCTCGGTACGATCGAGGCGGTCCGGCCGGTGCTCGACCTTTGGCTCGGGAGGAGGCACGGCTCCCTGTCGTTTCGGGTGACGCAGGTGCTCTCGGGGCATGGTTGCTTCGGGAAGTACCTGTGTCGCATAAACAGGGAGCCGGACGCCCGGTGTCACCACTGCGTCGACTGTCGGGAGGACACGGCGTGGCATACGCTGGCAGAGTGTGCCGCTTGGGAGGAGCCGCGCCGTGCCCTCATCTCTGGAGTAGGCAGTGACCTCTCGCTGCCGGCCGTCGCTCGTTCGATGGTCGGCAGCGAGGAGTCCTGGGACGCGGTGGTTTCCTTCTGCGAGACAGTAATTTCGCAGAAGGAGGCTGCGGAACGGGAAAGGGAGATCTCATCCACTAACCCGGCCCGCAGCAGGCGCACCGGGCGTCGGCGGAGGGCGGACAACGCCCTCTTCCAGCCCCCCTAAATGGGTCCAGGGACGACGGACTAGGGGACGTCCGTCGCCCCCCATATATCGGACCCGAGGTGGCGGCGCGTAGTGTTCCACGCGCGCCCCTCTGAGACGTCGCGGGGGGAGTCAAACACCTCACTCCCCCCCTCGACCGGAGGAGAGGCCTGCAGTGGCGGGCCGGCACCAGTCGGGGGTCGCGGAAGTATGTTCGTTCCCGTGACCCCCGGCGTAGGTGTGAGACGGAACACCGGGGTGGTTTTTAGTCAGTAAGAGTCTGACAGACCCCTCCGCCCGCCCCAGGGCGGAGGACATCCATGAGGATTTTCCACCCCGGAACAAAAAAAAAAAAAAAAAGGTTAATCGCAGCCCCCCCCGGTGGGTTCCCGCATTGTCGAGGCGGGGGGGCTCAGTAGCCGTGGCTTGGAGGGCCACGGTGAAGCTAAGAGGAACCCGAGGAGGGGGCCGCTCGTCAGGGCTTTTGCGGCTAAGCCGACGACGTAGCGGCCGTAGGTTGCGGTGCCGCTTTGGCGACATCGCAACTGAGGCGGGCCGCGATGTCGAATGGGCGGCATCGCGGCTGAGTGTAGGAGGCCGCGGTGGGAGAGAAGTGCCGGTATTGCGGTGAGCCGTTCTCCCTACCTTCCGCGGCCTTGACGGGGTCGCCACCGTTGAATGGCGGACGCGGTGGGGCCGCAGAGGAAGAGGAGTGTCGGTATTGCGTTGGCCGCTCTCCCTATCCTCTGCGGCCGAAAAGTGGTAGGCGGCGGGGCCACTGACCTGACCCGTCGCGGGGGACCAGGGGCGCCTGGACGCGGGGTCGTCTGGCGCTGGGTCCCAGGTGGAGGCCAGCAGGCAACGGTGCGGGGGCACCCTTGCCTGTATTGCACAGGCCTCCACCAGTGTCGGACGGGAATGGCCAGGTGTTCCCGGTCATTCCCATATCGCCCCCAGGCGGAGGGGCATGCGGGGCCCGCCAGCTAGGCGGGCATGCGCCGGGAGGGTTGTGGACGTAAAGGCTGTGCCGGTTTCCCATGACCCTCCCATCAAGGCGATGAGGGAACTCCGCTGAGTTTTAGTGGGTATACTGCCATTTTGGCAGGGAGTCCCACATACCCCGTCTCGTCCCCCGACGAGCGGGCATGCGTAATGCATTTCTCAACGTCAAAAACAAAAAAAAAGGTTAGAGTATGACAAACAACGCACGAGCCGAGCGAGCGAAGCAAGCGTGCCGCGGGAGCGGCCGGGCGATGTCCCAGAAGCGAATCGCTTTTGTAAAAGGAAACAGTATTCTGCTACTTGAAAGTTGGCAATTTAAAAAGTGTCATTATGAAAAGCAGACCAAACCTACATTCGGTAACTGTGAGGTTGGGAAATAAAACAAAATTATATGATAAGTTGGCAAATGATTATTCGGCGAAATAAAATTCTGCGAAACGTTAGTTGGCAAGTGGAAATCTGGCAAACAATTTTCGGCGAAAGGGCAAAGAACCCCTTGACCGTCAGAGTTCAAGTTCACTAGACTTACTACAAGACGTGGTTATATTTTTATTTCCTTTCTTTTATTTCTAGATGAGTGGAGGCAGTGGATATAAATACCATGTGATACAATTCTTGGAAGCTCCTTACAAAGATATAGCTGACATTGTCTGTGTTCCGAAATCTTGGGTCCAAACGTTTGGAGCTGATGTTCCGATAGTAAAGGTTTCGTATCCCGATGAAGAACCATCACTCACGGAAAACAGAGTTATGAGTCGAAAAAGGAAGTCGGAGAGTTGGAAATCCTTTCTTTCCGTAGTGAGATATAGCACGGGTAAGATAATTTTCATAATTAAGTTTTTAGACCAGAACAGATAGATAAAACAAACGGCTGGAATAAAAGTACTTAACGCTCAAAATTGTCACCAATTTTATAAGTAGTTCTAATAATGATATAAACATACTTTTTTTTTGCAAATTCAACCTTACGCGTATGATTTAAAGTTCTTTTTACAAAGCAATATACAAAAAGCAATAATATTTTATGACCGAAGTTTGCCGGCAGGACAAGGCACGAAGTGGAGTCTAATATTTTATTATATATATATTTTTTAAATACTTTAACCACTGATGTATAAAAAAAGGAAGATTAGGTACGCGCTCCTCGACGTGGACCGCATAACATACGCCGACCGGCACAACTTACCTTAGTTACAATCGAACTGGCATTTGTGTAGCACATGTGCAGCACGTTAAATATATTCCCGTAATCGTTGCACAAATAATTCACAAACCAAAAACAAGTTCCACGGGATTAATTTCCACTCGTAAGTACAGTTGCCAGCTCATCAAGCTACACGAAACTGTCAAATTCACCAAACGATTTTAAACTTTAAAATGTTAATGATTAAGTTCAAAATCGAACGAGAAAATTTGACAGTTTGTGGTAACTTGAATGTGCTGGCCCTGGACATGAAAACTTTTTTCTTTAAAATTCTCCTGAATAATATTGTTTTCTAGGTCGCCATTTGCTTCCGAGTAGATAAGGGTATGTAATAGTGACAATTATTTCTATCTCGTTCCCGCTACAGCCCGCGTCTTATCTGTATATTTCGGTTGTTTCACGACATCGGGAAATGTAGTTGTGTGGGTGTGTTTACATGTAATTGTTTCTAGTCCAAAAATGTTTACGTGACATTAGAGCAGTGCTTTATCTTCCTTTTTTATACATCAACTAGCTTTTGCCCGCGGCTTCGCCCGCGTGGATGTCGGAAAAAATCCAACGGGAACGTACTAATGGGATTGAAAGTATTCCCTATGACCGAGATTAAAAATATTTTTGAGTAATTCAAAAACTTAAAAATAAAAACTTTTGAGTTATTCAAGGCACGCAGTTAAATTTTCCCCTAAAAACTTAATTACCCGAATCATTCGTCTGTTTGGGATCAATTCTCAAAAACCCCATATAATCGTAATCCTTTTTTTTCTGTCAAAAGATTGAGCACCTTTTGAGGGGATGTTTTGAAAAACGAATTATGACAAACTTTGTGTCATATTTAAGAACGTATCTGTGCTAAGTTTCAAGTTTATGAACTAAAAAAAATTGATTTTTCATATAGTCTAAATCCCGCCCTTTTCACCCCTTTAAAGCCCTTCTTAGAGCTCGTCTACAGTGTATGGAATGTCAATTTATTCTGAAAAGATCAGTCCGTTACGGTTGTCTTATTCCATACAATCTTTGACATCCCCTAATCCACCCTTGTGCCAAATTTAATGTTTATTAACTCAAGGAATAAAATTTTTCAAACAAATCAAATCACCCCTTTTTACCACTTTACGGGTTGAATTTTCAAAAATCCGTTCTTAGCGGATGCCTACGTCACAATAACTATCTGTGTGCCAAATTTCAGCCAAATCCGTTCACCATCAGTCATCACCATCAGTCGTCGCCATCAGTTTTTCCAGACAAATTTGACCCCCAATCCCCCTTTATGGGGTAGTTTATAAAAAACTGAAATAAACAAACTTTATTATTTAATTAGATAAGCATTCGTGCCAAGTTTCAAGTTTATAAACTCAAGGAATAAGATTTTTCAAACAAACGAAATCCCCCCTTTTTACCCCCTTAAAGGTTGAAGAAGTCAGAAGCTCGAAAGTCTGATAACCATTCTTACCAAGGGGTATCGTATTACCCAGTAACTGCGTTGTGGAGGTCACATAGGCAGTCGCTCCATGTAAAATACTGTAAAGTTAGAAACAGTACACGTGTACTTATATATTTTTACTTGAATACAAAATTTAGCGAATGAACAACTTCAATACAAAACTTCATCCCCCTTTTCAGACCACTGTAGGTTGAAATTAAAAAAAAAAGCAACGATTTACGTTGTGTTAGTTTCCAACCATAAGCCGAAATATTCGAGATTTTAACTTAAAAAATAAAGACCTTTAATTAAAAACAAAATTTCATCCCCTTTTCACCCCCTTAAGGGTTGAAATTCTAACAACACCGTTGCGTTAGATTTCAGCCATAAGCCTAAAAAGTAAATTTTGTGATTTTTCTTCGAAAATTAAGGACTTTTCAAAAACGCTGAGACACATAAAAATTAATTTTCAATCGTCAGCCTAAACGCAAAGTTTGATGATCCTAACTTCAAAACTGACGGACTTTCATATAAACTTCCATCCGCTATTTTACCCCTTTAGGGGTGGAATTTCCAAAAAACCTTTCTTAGTGCACCCCTAGACCTCATAAGGAACCTACGTGCCAAATTTGGAATCTCTAGACCCAGCGGTTTGGGCTGTGCGTTGATATATCAGACAGTCAGTCAGGACTTTAAATTTTATATAGGTATATGTAGATGCTTTAATATAATGTTTCGAATAATTTTGTGATGTGTAAGGCTAAGTTCAGATGGTCGCGCGTTGACGCGCGTACATCCTTACGCGCGTAAAGAATTCCTAAGTAAATATATCAGACTGTTCACATGAACGCGCGTCTTCGCGCAGCTACGCGCGATCGTCCCTGCACCATCGCCGGTATCTTGATGCGCGCGTGTACGCGCGTTTGCGCGCGTATTGAGTTCCTTTGTTCATGTATCAATGTGTTCAGTTGACTCGCGCGACTTCTAGCGTGCAGACGTACGGAGCAGCGAAAAATGGAGGAGGCTTTCGATGTCGATTTATTCATTGATGAAATAGAAAAAAGACCACCTATTTGGGACTTAAATTGTATTGAGTATTCCAAAAGAACATTAAAATAACGGGCATGGGAAGAATTAGTTTTAATTTTTGGCAATGGCGATGAATCGCAAGAAAAGAAAAAGATATTGGGTATGTTTTAAGCTTTTATTTTAGAATACCAAGTTTAATTAATTATACACATATTATTATACATAAGTACGTACTTAACAATAGGTATAGGGATAGACAGCAAAAAACATCACCCATCACCGTTCTGAGTTGTAGGTACTTACAGGCAGGTATAGCAAGTAGTTGTGCCTACGCGTGAGTCTATCCCACGGGGAGCGGGGCAGTGCTAGCACTATCTTTCAAGATGCTTTGTTTGTGTCATTTTAAATCAGATTATCCTGCCAGGACAACTTGCCTTCATTTGTAAAATAATTCGTCAATCTAGTTCGTACTTTATCTGCATCTCGCACTGCACGACCAGTGTACATTCTACTCGTATCTGTCAATGGTATCGGGTGATTGATAGCATTTTCACTGGTTCGTAAATCATTTTCAATTATGTTTTCTAAATAGTCAAATGTCGCTATCGACATCCTGAAGTAATTAAAAAACTTTTCTTCATGTCTTCTGAGTTTTGGATAAAGAGTAAAATATAAGCTTAAAGTAGTTTTATCTCTTAAAATCGGATGTACCCAGTATCTTCTTAGTCTTGGTCGTTTTTTGAGCCTCCGATACAAAATCCACAAACAGATTGCCTCGTCCACTTCCATTCTCGATGAATGATCGCGCCCGACTGCCGTGAGCTTAACGCTTGTCATGTGAACTCCTTGTCGCGCGTACACGCGCGTCAACGCGTGACCATCTGAACTTAGCCTAAAAGTAGTAGTGTTAATCGACTTTTTTCGCTGCTCGTACCAAATAGCTTTTCATGCGTTTACTTTTATTGAGTCTAAAAATAAATTTATAAGATTAGGATCGATCTATAATCTTCGTGAGAGGCAAATCCTAATAAATTGTAAAGTATTTTTATTTCACGAAGCGACGCGCGCTCCTCTCGTGGTAAACAAATGTACAAACACGCTGTGAATGTGTGTGTAAGCGCAGGAGCTCTCTTCTCGGTATCGTCCGAGACACGCACGACACGGGCTAAGTCCGAAGTGTGTGTGTGTTTATTATGTGACTGACGCAGACTGACGCTACTCGTCTTCACGCACACATTCACAGCGTATTTGTATAAGTAAGCGACGCGCGGTTTACTTGTGTTAACTAAGTCGTTAACACAAGTAAACCACGCGTCGCTTCGTGAGATTTTTATTTCGGCATAGATGTAGCCACAATGTATCGATAGTGACGAATATTTAATAAAATGTCGGCTTGTGTAATAATTTTATCTTTATTATGATGCTTATTTGCAGATAATTATGAAAACGCGAAATTGTATATCCAGCAAGAGTTAAACAATTCGAAGAAAAATAAAGGAGGTAATTTAAAAAAATCTGACGTTCAAGCTGATATCAGAAGCTTCACTTTTGTTTTTCATTCTGCAACTTTCATTGGAAGTGAAATGTCTGAACAGAAAATGAATCAAATGTGTAAAATGATTTCATTATTCTTATCCAACGATGCTTGATTTTGGCACTCGACATCATTCACTCGCCTATCGAATGATCGAAAAAAGAAATGAACGTAACACATTGATTTTCAATTATATGTAATTTAGTCAGTGTATTGTGAACATGGAATGAAGCAAAAATTAATATTCTGTTATCAGCTTTAATGAAAGTTAAACTTCTGAAGTGAATGAATGATGTGTAATGATTACTGATTGCTGAATAAAATAATGAATAATGCTCTTTGTAGATTTCTGTGATGACCCGGAAAATGTTCAAGATGCGACAAACCAATCGAAGAAAACGAACGGAGGTAAATATAAAAAAAATCTATAAGAACATAATTTTTGTATTTTTCGTATAAAAGGCACGGAAATTGGGCGAGCATCACCCAGACCTGATCCAGCCAGTCCCACCTTGTTGACCTCTCCTCAGGGACGCCCTAAGCTGAGGTCCGTACCCTACAGGGGGTGCCCTTAGCGTGCTGTCGCTTAGTTTATAAGTTTTTGCCCTGGCTTTGAGTTCGCTTAAGGCAGCCACAGGAAAGTCCAGTTAAGTAGTCCAAACCGAGTTCAATAAGTCTTTTCGGTAGTCCAAACCGAGTTCAATAATTATTTTAACAAGAACACTAAATCTATCAGCCCTAGGTTTTTATTTAGTGACTGGGCAACTAAAGGACTCAGGAAAAGTAGGACAAACTTCGAGCTGTTTGGCCTTAAGCCGTATATTAACACGGAAACTTTTAATAATTATGTTGCTACTTACTCTAGAATTTTTCAGCTAAAGCCTTATTCATTAGCAACAAGGTTAAATCAGCAGAATAAAATAAATACGGTTTGGAAAATTATCAATAATGAAACAAATAGGAACAAAAAGCATAATTCTGATTATACACTGGAGACGTCATGTGGTCTCATTTGCGATAACAAAGTATTTGCGCAAGAATTTGTAAATTTCTTTACCAGTATCCCACTTAAAACTATTGAAACCTTAAATTCCTCGCCCTCGCTCTCTTTTGATTTAGTAAGGGCGAACGTTTCAGCCTGCCCGATTAAATTTAACTTTAAGCATATTAATGATGGGAATCACAGTAATAAAAGCTTTTAAGCAAATCAAGATCAAATTAACCGAAGATCTTTGGGGAATGTCCATTAAAGTCTGTACCTCTATAATGGAGACTATAGCGCCTTACTTAGCCTTAATATTTAATTTGTGTGTAGACCAAGGTGGTCTTCCCGGATTTAATGAAATACCACTTTTCAAATCCGGGGACAGTAAAGACACAAATATAGACCCGTATCCGTGTTGCCGGTTTTCAGTAATATGTTTGAAAAGGTAATGCTTAATCAAATGTTCAATAATTTTAAGAGCGCTGTCTCGGGTCCACTCCTTTAAAAAAATATTATCTCGTGACTGAAAAGGAATTATAAAAAACGGCTCAATCAGCTGCCTCGGTAAGTGTGTCTAGAATTTTCAATACCTTTTATAAAGTTTCATATTGAGACACAAAGCAACAAAATACGATCTAGAGAAATATTTTTTTAAAGGAGTGGCCCCGAGACAGCCCTCTTAACACGAATAAAATCCTTCACAAACAACAGTATGGTTTCACCAAAGGACGTTGCATGACCGACGCCGGTGTAACATTACTAAGACACATTTTTAATGCTTTAGAAGAGGCCCAAGACGCCGTAGGACTCTTTTGTGACTTCTCCAAGGCATTTGATTGCGTCCATCACGAAATCTTACATTTGAAACTTGAGCATTACGGACGTTGAAAACTTGCGCTTAGTTTAGTAAAATCTTATTTAAAAATGATAGACAACAGCAAGTTCAAATAAATGGTGTCAATTCACTCGGTTTAAAAGTAAAAATGTTCTACAAGGCTCGATATTGGGTCCTTTTTTTTTTTTGTGTATGTAAATGATCTACTCAATTTATTAAAAAAATTTACTCAAATGCTGACCATATTTCCTTAGTTTTTAAGGTAGATAGACGTGCTACAAATTTTGACGACGTAAAAAACGCTTTACTGCAGTTCCAAAATTGGTTTACTGCTAATAATTTAGTCTTAAATGGGAAAATGGCCAACCCGCCTGCCAAGCGTGGCGATTATGGCAAATCCCCGCAATTGGGGGAAGCTTACGTCCAGCAGTGGACGACTTTCAGTAGGCATGTCGATTCATTTAAAAAAATATCGATCTCCGATTCTATTCAAATCGGACATACTAGAATCGATTCTTGTTTAAATCGAGCATTAAAAGATCGATTTTCGATTAATCGAGCCAATTTCAAACATGACTAATTGCCTAATAAAGATACAGGACATTATTGATGACCATTTACTGCAAATACAAGTAATTGGATAGAAGTATTATTAAATTAATAAACATAATATCACGCCTATATTCCTTCGAAAGAATAGGTAGAGGTGGGAATCGAACCCAGGATCTTTTGCTCAGCAGTAGTGCTTGCGACCACTAAACTAATGTGGCAGTTTAAATTTCTAGTCTCGCCTAAGTACTCGTAAGTCGGTTAATAAATTAATCAAATTTTAAGTTTTTTTTTTTTTTTAAATTAAAGTTAAAGGAACAGATGTTCCAACTATGCAAAAGTATTTGTTGGCAATCGGCGTTATTGAGCTGTACAACGAATTTCTTTGGTGATACCAATATGTAATAGGAGCCGACGTTTTAAAGTCGACGACAGGCTGTGTTAAATAATGTTTCAATTCGTCTTGGCGTTTTTTCAACTTTTCCTTAAGTATTTAAGGATTTTATGTGATACCTAATACTTGAAATATTCGACGCCTCGGATTAGGTATTGACTAGTATCGAAAAATACCTAATCCAAATACCTAATCCCTATTACCTATTTATGCCTCACCTCTAAAAAAAACTAGTTCTTTGAATGGATCGTTCCGATTCGGGAGGTTTATGAATCGATTCATTGAATCGATGTAGGGTTCAAAATCGATTATATTACTCTAAATAATCGATTTTTCGATTATTCGATTTCAAATCGACATGCCTAACTTTCAGCTAAAATGATGATGATGATGAAATGGGAAAAAAAAACCAAGTGCATAAAATTTTCTTTATCAAATGTTAAAAGTAGTGATTATATGAGATAGTATTCAATCAAGAGAAACAGAATTGGTCGATAAAACTGTTTTCCTGGGGATCACGCTCGACTCAAGCTACAATGGGATCCTCATTCTGCTCTTGCAGGACGGCTAAGTTCAGCAGCATATGCTGTCAGAAAAATCCGTCAATTTACTGATGTAGATACCGCGAGGCTAGTCTATTTCAGTTACTTCCATAGTATAATGTCTTACGGTATTTTACTTTGGGGACGGGCTGCCGACATCGAGTCTATTTTTATTCTGCAGAAAAGAGCCATCAGAGCCATATATAATCTCCGCAGGCGCGATTCTCTAAGGGAACTGTTTAAGGATATTAACATCATGACGGTACCTTGTCAATATATCTACGAAAACATCATGTACGTAAGGAAAAATTTACATCTTTTTAGGAAAAGCGGTGAAAGACATAATTATAGTACTAGAAATAGGAATCTATTAGTTCAACCAGGTTTCAGAGTGCATGGCTCAAGTAGACTCATCTTTCATGGACTCATCTTTCTAAGACTGGAGTTGCAAACTGCCAACTCAGAAATTGATAACCTAAACTTTGAAAATAACACACTTAAGAATAATTTACTTGACTGCGAAAAAAAGATAAAACTACTGAAATCGATAGGAATACAAGAAAGTGCAATCAAGGAAAACTTACCTAGGCAATTCTATTCGCCTCAATATCAGCGGAGAGTACGGACACTAATAATGAGAACCGGTTTACCGAGGACTTCTTCCAGAGAATACACAATACAGGCATTAAACTTGATAAGTCCTAAAGCTGATCTATTGAACAATTCAGTAGCTGTCAAAAATAAGTCTCCTGGTGTCAATAAGCGGCTTTCATTCGTAGCTGCCGCACGTATGGCTGAAAACCTACAGGATAGTGTCTTAAACAAAACTATCCTAAATTTCTCCAAAGAGGACAGTTGTGAAAATGAAGAAAGTATTAATATATTGCACACACATATTGATGAACTGACTCACGACGCTTCACGCAGTGGAAATACTTCCTCACGCAATTACAAAGATATTAAACCAAAAAAAAAGAATTATGATATTATGCACTGAACAAGGGAATGGACTACGTCAATCACTTAATCAGCTATTAGGATCAGATTACGCGGTATTCTCGTTCATAAAATCTGGTACTACATTGGAAAACCTCATCAATTCATCTAAAAATGAAATAGCTAAATTCAATATGAATGACTATGTTATTGTAGTTGGTGGCCGCCATGAACGCAACCCATATGACATGCAAATGTACTTACATGCTTGGCTATCATCCATCAAGAACACGAATATAATTATAAGCGAGGTTCCATCAAATAGGTATCTTAATGAAACAAAACTCAATTACAAGTTAAGGTTTATCTGCGGAAAGTATGATAATGTCGTTTTTATGAATATGGACTACTCTAGATATTGGCCTCGGAAAACAAACTTTATACTCAATTTATCTAGATCTTTATTAAGGGAAATTCTGCAATTGGACTATAAATACAAATCAAATGAATATCAAAATTTATTAATTATACAAAGTAAAAAAATATATGTAGATAAATCTGTACAAACTGACTTTATAAGCCAAAAAAATAAAATTGAGACCGTAAATTTCGAAGAAAAAATGTGTAATAATAACCCATCTAGTAATAATCAGTCTTTAGAGGATAGTAATGTTCGTAGTGATTTTTTTCGTGAATAAACACCTATGTATTCTACACCAAAATATAGCGGGTCTGCTTAGTAAAGCAGACACCCTCTCTATATGCCTTAATGAACTGTCAGAAAAAGACTTATCCGTGGATGTACTATGCATATCGGAACATTTTATGATGTCAGGTCATGAAGACCGCCTTGTAGTACCTAATTATAGATTGGCTGCATGTTTCAGCAGACAAAACAGTAAAAGAGGCGGATCTTGTATTCTAGTCCGGTATGGACATTTATGGAGGGAGTTACCAGAGGTTGCAGAACTTTCATTGACTAATGTAGTAGAATGCTGTGCAATTGAACTGACAAGTTATAAATTTGTAATAATATGTATTTATAGAGTGCCAAAGACTGGGAATTTGAATGTATTTTTTAGCAAATTAGAGCAATTATTGACATTACTGGCAAGAAGAAATTATAGGAAT
Source organism: Dryobota labecula (assembly GCA_947523025.1). NCBI lineage: Eukaryota > Metazoa > Arthropoda > Insecta > Lepidoptera > Noctuidae > Dryobota > Dryobota labecula. The sequence continues at coordinate 22,207,309 of OX383303.1, forward strand.
ATTATTATAGCAGGCGATTTTAATATAGACGTATTGAAAAAAAATAATGTAACTTTTGAACTAAGATGTCTCCTAAAAAGTTTTAATATGACGTTAGCAATAGAAAAACCAACCAGGATGCAAAGCCAAACCTGCATTGATAATTTCGCCCACAATTTTGAGAAAAAATGCAAGACGGAAGTGATAGAATTTGCCCTATCGGATCACACTGCGCAATTGCTGAAGTGTCCTGTACCTGTAAACTGTGTTTTGAAATATTGGTATAAATCACAACGTGACTTTAGCCCAGAGAATATGATAAAGTTTAGAAACTGCCTTGAGAAACTAACGTTCTCTGAAATCTACGACAGTGACGATCCAAATGTAGCATTTAACGCATTTAACGAACAATTTAAATTATTTTATGACCTATGCTTCCCCCGTAGACGTATTAAAATACAAACAAGCAAAAAACCAAAATGGATATCGCGAGGACTTAAATTATGTAGTTTCAAGAAAAGGCAATTATTATGGACGTCTAGACTTAAACCTACTCAAATAAATAAAACAAAATATTCTAATTACTCAAAGTTACTAAAAAAAATAATTAAACTGACTAAACGATCTCAAAATAACTATAATATTAAAACTTCTGACAATAAAAGCAAAATGACATGGAAAATAATAAAAAACCCTAAATTAAATCTACCTAATGGCTCAATAAATACTATTCAAATTGACAATGAAACAATCAACAAACCTCAATTAATTGCTGACAAATTCAACGACTATTTTGTAGAAAAAGTTATGCCAATACCAGGATCAGGTAAAAGTTCGAGTGCTTATATATTAAATAAACAAAAGTCAATGTTCATGGCTCCATGTCAACCGATACAAATATTTAACATTATAAAAGGTCTTAAAAACACTAATAGCGTAGGGTATGACGAAATTTCAACAAAAATTATAAAAAATGTGGCCGATTTAATTTCTAAACACTTGAGTCATATTCTTAACCTGTGTATCAGCCAGGGTGTTTTTCCTGACCGTCTTAAGATCTCCATAGTTAAACCTATATTTAAAAAGGGTAATAAGCAGCTAATGCAAAACTATAGACCTATTGCGCTTTTGCCAATTTTTTCCAAAATTTTTGAGAAATATATTTATAAAGAGCTATACGTATACTTAGAAAAACATATGATTCTCTGCAACGAGCAAAAAGGTTTTCGGAAGAATATGACAATTAATATGGCCATCTATGACTTTCTAAATAAAATTATGACTAATATTGATAATAAAACACCAGTTTGTGCTGTGTATTGTGATATGAAGCAAGCTTTTGACTGTGTTGACCACGAAATATTAAAAAACAAACTTGACTCCTATGGCATAAGAGGTAACGTTCTGGACTTATTATGCACTTACCTTTCTAAAAGAAAACAATTTACTGCTATAACAGACTTAAATTCAAAGACTAAAGAAGAAGTTACATACCTGTCCAAAGAACGCACAGTGTATTTTGGAGTACCACAGGGTAGTGTATTGGGCCCCTTACTGTTCTTGATCTATATTAATGACCTGCCCAAAGCCATAGACTTCCCTATAACACTCTTTGCTGACGATAGTACGGTAACAATACCCTGTAATAAACCTGAATTATATGAATTTGATGTCAATAACGCGGTCAATTCATTCATCACTTGGCTTAATAATAACAATTTAAGAATTAATCTTGGAAAAACCCAAATAATGCACTTTGGCCATAAAAAAACCAGTTCGGAAATGGAAGTTCAATATCAGAGTAACAAAATTCACGACGTAGATAGTGCAAAATTTCTAGGCTTGATAATTGATAGGCAGCTCAACTGGAAGGATCACATTGAAGCGCTATGTAAGAAAATTAGTAGCTCATCCTATGCTCTGTATAAACTTGCTCCAACAGTTAACACAGATGCACTACTCACAGCTTATCATGGTCTTGTTGCATCTGTATTAAGGTACGGTATTATATTTTGGGGTAATTCTACAAACAGAGAAACCGCTTTTAAAGCGCAAAAACGATCCATCAGAGCTATGTTTGGACTACAAGTAACGGACAGTTGTGAACCATACTTCAAAAAACACAAAATTCTGACACTCCCGGCTTTGTATATTTATGAAACTGCCTTATTTGTTAGGCTGAATGCACACCTGTTTCCACACCTATCGGATACTGTTAAACGTAACAGGCGGAATGATATGTTACGCGGACGGAGAGCCAAAACAGCCTTAATGTGGAAAAGCATATTCTGCATAGCCCCACAAGTGTATAACAAAATTCCAAAGTGTATTAAAGAGTTAAATTTAAATGGATTCAAAAAAAGGCTTAAAGACCTCTTATGTAATAAATGCTATTATAATTTAAATGACTATTTGAATGATACTTTGACATCCTAATTTAATTGTAATCTTTTTTGACATCTTACTCTTTGATACTGTGACATTAATACTTTGACATCCTAAATGTGTTGTGTTTACGATAATAATTTAACTGACCTCAAATTGTATTTTAAATTATGTACCTACCTAACATTTGTACGCCACAATTGGCAGAATGTGATGATACTATTGACTAATCTTAAGACCCTATAATGTACCATATTCTGACAAATAAATGATTATTATTATTATTATTATTTGTTATATGTGTTTATATATCTCGGGACCCTGGGGTCCCGGACCTTTGAAAGGCGTACGAGGGGCCGAAGCCAACTCGCAGAGGCCCGTTAGATGCTTTTTAATTAAATGAGTATGAGGCACCAACCGACGATTATCCCTGTACGCACTATGCAAGTGCACCCAAGGACAACCCCCGGTTGGTGTAGGACTATTGCAGGATATGGAAACAAAGATATTGGACTATGGGTTTGGTTGGTTAAAATGGACTGGTTACCTAAAACTATGGAAGGGCTATGGCCCCTGCCTGATCAATGTTTTATTATACACGGATAAAATGGCAGGGGGTGACTTGCACACTCAATAATGGGCCCCCGAAAAAGGTCGCTAGCACATAGTGACGTAGCGACAAGGGGGCAACATGTCCTGAGGTGCTCGAGGAGTGGAGAGGTATTCCACGGCTCTCAGAACAATCCCAGAGCCCGGAAGATGGTCAAGATCCCTACAAGCACTTACTGGAATACTTCCTTCCTCCGAGCACGTTTGCTCTTGCGAATCTCCACTCAAGCCGGCCAATAAAGGCAAGAATGAGGTGGGAGCTCAGTTCCTCATCAGTGTTCACTCCAGCCGGCCAATAAAGGCAAGCCAGAGATGAGGAACATGACTTCTCCCGGGAGATAGGGACCGTGGGGTCGCAACTGCCCAACAGCTCGCCACATGCTGCCCTGCGGGTTTCTGTATCTCTCTTGGTCTGGCTCCTCACCCTAGACATGTTCCGGCAAAGTAAACTCTACCGGCACAGACCTAGAGTTCGGAGCGCGCAAGCCCCACCACGACGTCAACGTAGAGATACGGCGGTGGGGTTATTATTATTATTATTATGGGGTACTGTTTAAAATGTTACAATAAAATTCCTCCCCACATACTTCAACTAAATGAGACTAAATTTAAATCTTGTATAAAACGCACACTATGCAGACAGGCATATTATAAGTTGGGGGATTATATCGCTTATAAAAATGCTTGGCTGAATGCTGATCCTGCTCCACAACCGCAATTAATTGATTAACATTTGAAAATAATGTTGGAGCTACTACAGTTGTAAGACTATCTTTGCATTGTATAAATTCAATCTCCTTTGTATTATATAATTTATATAATTGCATAGCACAGGCAGGTGTCAGTACTATGTAATATAGAGCTACCATTTACCAGGTAATATGTCTTTCATTGACTTGAATGTGCCCTGGCGGCTGAGAGTATGTCTTGCTCACTCAGATCTCGCTGATGGTGGCGCGTGTGTTGGATCATTTAGCTCCCTTCAAACTGGTTGAGCTGAATGGTGCGAATACATGCGTCATGTTCGTGAACGGGCGCCGTCAGTTGGGTTTGGTCATCTCTTAGCTGCCACGGCTTATTTTAATTATTTTATTTTTGAATTCTTTTTTTTTTTTTGTTTCTATTTGTTGTACCTCCTCTGGACACTTTCGTTAACGTGTACGTTTTTATTTTTACATCGTTCTCACATTTAGTTATAAATTCAACATTATAGATGTAACTAATATTTTTGTAACAATTTAATTTAAAAGAGTGTCCATGAAGTTTCTTGCCTGTTCTCCATAGGTACCTACTATGCTTTGGAATTGGCATGTAGCTTCATTTTTCTTACTGACCGACTCCTTGACAGTTCAAAAGTGCCTGTAAATGGTTACAAAAAATAAACTGTCACTTTGTCATGATTTTTTGCCGTTTTTATAAATAATGGTACGGAACCCTGAAATTTGGTGTTCTTATAGTTCAATGATATTAGAACATGGTAACCTTGAACTGATGCTGCAGCATCAGCTGGAATTAGCAGCATTATTTACCCTCACCAACTTACAGCGTCTCAATGAACAGTGTATAGAAAGGTGGTGATCAGGGTCTGATGATGGAGTAGCAAAGAGAAATGAGGATAAATTTGTAACTAACTTCACTGTATAAAAAATACGTACATATCGAAACCATGCGTGTCGATCATAGCATGTCTACTAGTAATTTATTATAAAAAAAAAAAACAGGAAATAAAAGTTAAATTAGAAATTTTAAAAACCCCCGACACGAACAAAAACCTCTAAAATGTAAAACATAATATGTATACTTATACATATTATGTTTTACATTTTAGAGGTAATATTTTGGTCCAAGTGTCGTCCCTTCGGGGGACGGTTAATGAAAACGCCAAACAAACAACGAATGAATGCTATTGTAGAAAGGATAGCTGCTGTTATCATCTTATTTTAGTTTTTAATTTAACATATTTAATAAATTCATGTGTAGCTCCAGTTGAATGTACCTATTCTAAATATTGGGGTTAGGAGAGACCCTAAAGGTACCTACGCTTTGAGGAAATACTTGCGAGATGTTTTAATAATACATAACCTAGCTAGACTTGTGGGAATATTGGTAGATACTTAAGTACCTGGCGGTTGTAGTATCCGCTTCACTTTAATGGATCTATAGGATAGTGTTATGTAGTTGCGTGCGTTTGCGAATATTTCATCATCATCATCATCAAAGAATACTTCATGGTGTCATTACTCATTGTCGACAATATAACTATAGGTCGACAATGAGTAATGACACCATGAAGCATTCTTTAGTGGATGAAATATTCGCAAACGCACGCAACAACATAACACCATCCTATAGATCCATTAAAGTGAAGCGAATACTACAACCGCCAGGTACCTAAGTACCTACCAATATTCCCACAAGTATAGCTAGGTTATGTATTATTAAAACATCTCGCAAGTATTTCCTCAAAGCGTAGGTACCTTTAGGGTCTCTCCTAACTCCGCCGGATGTTAAAATTCCATACAGTAGAGGGCAAAACTATAGTGTCCAATTAATTAATACTGATATTTAATTATGTATCATACATTGTTATCAGCAAAGGCGAATGAAAAAACAAGCAAATCCACTCAAAATGCTACGTCAAGAGCTATGTTAGATAATGATGCTTCTGCCGTGGGTATGAGAGAAGCCCTGGGAATGTGCGTATCCTCAAAGGTTGAGGAAAAACTTCGCAAATGCGAGCGATTCACAACGAAAAGTGCTAAGATGAACATTATGGACGCTCTGGAATTGAGAGAGAATAACAACAAATCGACAAATACTACACTTAAACGAAAGGCACGGCCGGACCCTGATAAAAAAAAACGTGGCAAACAATTTAGAGCTAATGAGCCAGATGAATCTGATAACCAGGTTGCAGGACCATCCAATAAAGCACTGGACTGGTCAACCAATAATCATTTGTCCCCTACTCCTGAAGATTCCGATGAAGATCTGTGTACAAAAGAAACATCGGTTGAAACATTTAACGACGATAGTACAGAGATGAGACAAACTGTTAAACAAAATCCTTCAAAAACAAACCACTCCATGGATTCCAAAATAATCGCCGAGCTCGCAACATCACCAATGTTTTTCAAATGGTGTATGTTGATGCAAGAACTGCAAGAAGTTTTTGACAATTCAATGTTCAAAGAATTAATAAATAAACTCTTGAATAAGGATAACGACGGTAATGCTCCGCAAAATAATTATCCCATTGCATCTACATCGAGCGACACAGTGGAAGCTGCAAAATTAAATGATGTGAAGAGAAATGAAAAGCCGCTGGAAGAGAAAGATACTGATAATGATGATCAACCTCCCAAGAAAAAAAAATGTCCTAAACGAATTAAAAAGGCAAAGCAACATCACAAAGCCAAATCCAAATCAAAACGGCAAAGCGACATCACAAAGGCGCAAATATACGTTTATAGCTCAGAAGAGAGTGATTTAGATTTGTTTGAAAATCAAAAACTACCTCCGGAATACGACGCCAATGATTCAAGATGGACACTAAACTATCGTGAACCTGCTCCGGGACTTGTTGAACTGATGCCACATACTGGTGTATATGTGTGTACGGAACTGCCAAATTTCAAGAGTTTTTCGCAACGCTTCGCATTGGCTAGAAGGTTACTAAGTGAAATATTTACTGAAAATGCATTGAATATATGTTGGTTACCTGGTACACGGATGGACCATGGACATATGGACCGCGACGAGACAAACGTAAGACCTGCATTAGATAAACATGCAATAACAGTATTAATTAATTATATTACTGATCATTCAAAAAAGGAGGGTTGGCCTAAACTTGATACTCGAAGTATTCTATACAATATGCGCGATAAATTGCGGGTTTATAGACAAGACGATCAATATTATATGTAAATAATATTTTCTAATTTAAATTGAATTGCATGTTTTCTTTTATATTTGTACGTCTAATACTTATGTTTCACGCTAGATTATCAAAGTGAATTGTTAATGAATAAATAAATTGAAATAAGAAGAAAGTCGGAATGAAAATAAAATCAATACGTATAATAAAATCGTAGCGAAGTCAAAACTGTACATTGAATGTTTATGAAAAAAGAAAAACAAAAAAAAAATTGAAGTAATTTCCACGAGTTCAGGGAAAGATTTTGATGGCAAAAATATAGTTTTTAGAATTTTTGTCTGATTTTCTGAATTCCAGCATCACGTAAAAACTACCAGATAGTTTTTGTACAAATTCTGCATAGATATTCCCTATAAGTCTGGTCAGTCTGCAGGCTATAAATTATCACGCTATTTGCTATGGGGGATGAGCAGTGTTGCATTATGTTTTGAGATGGGTTAATAAGGGCAGGTACCTTAACCGTGGTCGCTACAAGAAAACGATCTTAAGAGACTATCCTTAACTTTTAGAAAAAAATTGATGGCATTGAAATATTTTGAAAAAAAAAAAAAAAAAAAAAAACAGCAAGAAAATGGCCAATATTCACAAAATGTTTTTTGATGCCAATCGGTCCTGTTTCTTACAAGGATTAAAAAACTAAGGGTTACTTTTAGTACTAGAAAAGTCAGAAATCGCAAAAAGCTTTTCCCATACGTTCGTAAGAATGATACCTACTGAGATGAGAGCGAACACAATATACCAGTGTATGGCAACAGTCGAATTATTCCATTACTTCACTGGGCTGAATAGGAAACGAATATAGCAGATAGTTACAGATTTAATCTTTTAAATGATTATCATATCTTTATTGATCTTACATAATAATATAGTTAACTTTATGTCAACTTTCAACAAAGCAACGCTAATCTGATTACGATTCCCAAGAAATGATAGTAATTGGGATAGTTCGAATAACGTACACAGAATAACAATACACTCCCGGACTCCTCAATCGATCCACCGTGCATTTTTATGTATAAAGGCCTAAAACATCAAAATAATGATAAGTCAGCGAAAAAGTTTTTATGGAGTTTTGAAGTTGACATACTGGGCATCCATTCGATATAACCATATTTACATATTTGAATTCACTTATTCGAAAAAAAGAAAATAAATCGGAGTTTGATCGCTCTACAAGCTTTGATTAGAGCATCTATATGTCAATAGTTCGTTAGGAGTATCGAAATTGTTTTTCTTTATTTATTTATTTTATTATTTATGTACACAAAGTTAAATACATAGAGATTCGACATAATTATAATTTCAGTACAAAGGTGCTGCTTATTTCTTAAGAAATAATTAATAATAATTGACGAATACGTTTTTAAATTTGCTTCCATAGTGTGAAGCAATTAAAATAACTGATGATAAGAAAATCGGGGGATACAGTTTGGTGTTGCAGCTACGTATCTATTTCATCTCCTCATCTACACCCAAAATTTAATTACACCACTCGATAGCTCAAGGATAAAAAAAATCGTTCAAATAAAATATTACCCGTTACGTATACGTGTTCACGTATAACACACGGCCGGGTCCACGATACAGCCACACCCCGATTTTTTTTAATTCATTCTGACGTTCAAATTATGGATTTTCAATTTTGACGTTCAAAAGTGCCTTTTATGTGCCTATTTGAAATAAATGGTTTGACTTATTTTGGAAGCATGGGAGAACATTCCACACCACGTCGTAGTGGCATTAGTTAATTCCATGCTAAACCGCATGACGGCCGTTGTAAATATTCTTGGAAGTAACACAAGTTACTAAATAAACGTCTTCTCTATGTACACCACTGTTTTCTTAAAAAAAAAATCTACACAAATTTTGCCCATGAGAAACACGAAAAGACGACTTATTGAAATTAAACTGGTTTTTTTTTTAGGTTTTCCAACACATTTTTTTCTTTTTACTTCCATTATTTAAAAATATAGAGATCTTTCAACAAAAATATGCAGGGTGGCTCGATACAAGTGTCCGGGAGTGTAATTAAGTTAGACCTCTTCTGTCATTTAAGGTTATAATAAAAATTTATATCTATAGTCGTTAGGTGACTGTTAATGAGAAATCCCGAGTGTTTACAATTACAATGTACTGCTATATTATTTTAGTGATAGGTGTTCGTCAGGAATAATCTGTAAGAATGACAATGAGAAACATTCAATGTATCAGTGTTGTGCCATTAGTGAATATGCAGAAACCTATGCAGGCCTTCATTAATTCACTAGAAAACAGCTGGTGGACCTCGACACCGGGCTGCAGACAGCCAGGCTTTGCCATCCTTAGATGGTAGGCTAACCAGGCGTTTATTACGCCTGGACAGGACCGGCCTGCGCCTGGTGACGGGGACCATCACGGGACATTTTTGACTGCTGTGAGCAAAATTAGAAACGTAGTATTCAGGGAAGTTTTATTAAAATGTGGTTGGTATTTTAGTATATATTGTGTTGTCTTACGACATCCACGCGAACGAAGTCGTGGAAACAAAAAACAAAAATAAAAACAAAATAATAATAAAAAACTTAGGACAAAAGCGCGAACAGGGGTAGGCAGCAAGTGTATTGTATCGTCGACCTCGTAATAGATTTACCACCTTATTTTGAACGTCACTTGCACCTCATAAAACGACTAGGTTTGCTTTGCTTTCAACACGAGCGTCATTGGCTCAGTTGCCAAAGAGGGGATAAAAAAAAACATGTCACGGTAAGATAGTTTCAATCTTAATGAAGTTCCAATTCACTGAGAATTGTTGAGGAAACTGGGAAGAAACTGTGAGGTCGACTATACAACCACATTTGGCACTTTATTTATATGTTGCATGTCGCAGTCGCCAATTTGTTTTGTTTCGATAATTCGTCCGCAGAAACTTAAAGGCTAGTACAGATTCGTGCGATATCGCGGGCGCGACGCGACACTAGTAGCACAATTTCTTTGTCGGTGGCTGTCGCGGCCGCGATATCGCGCGAGTCTGTACGAGCCTTAATACGGGTATTAGTTTGTGAGCTGATGAAGGGACTTAGTAACTCTTATTAAATTTTTGTAACAGGTTAATTAGTAAGTATAGTCTTATTGCGTCATTTCATTAATTATTGGGAAAACGCTAGGCAGATTGATTTAATTAACATGAATAAGATTGTCGTTATAGTTGCACTGAGAGCGAAATTCCCAAATTTGCAAACTAATTGCGCACACTATCATTCACAATCTGAATGATTTTAAAGCATATTGCTAACCTCATCATTATGTTCGAAAAATTTGTCTGCTCAACGACGTAAATGACGCAATGAATGTTGTTGAACTGTCAAAATGAAACCCATTGCTACTGATATGGTGTTCCACACTTACCCCGCTGGGTCACTTGGATAAGTTCATCGTACACACGGCCACAACTGTCGTTTCTGTCATTACTTCACTTTTCATTCTTTTTACCAATTGTGGTAATTTTTTTATTTTTTTTTATTCTAGGTACAGACGCCAGCAGGTCAAACTACCCGAAACTGTCAAATTTTCGCAATCAACTTTGAACCTTATCCTCTAGTGATAAAGTTGAAAATCTATTAAATAAATTTGACAGATTGTAGTAGCTTGATGTGCTGGCGTCTGTACATCGTCTTCACCTATAATTATTAATTAATGTATACAAACTATTGTTAACATTTTAAAAGAGTAAGTATGGAGTTTCTTGCCCATTCTTCTCCATACATAACTACCTTTTGGAAGGCGCAACTAGAATCAATTAACTATTCATGTAATTTTTGACGTTCAAAAATGCATCTTCGTGCCTATTTGAAATAAATGATTTGACTTTGACAAATCAAGCTACACATTTCCAGTTTAGGCTGATCTCGCATTGTATAGGATTTCCGTACAACGAGAGGTCCGCTTATACTGGAAAGTATAGCTTGATTTGTGGCCGTGTGTACGTAAATACCCTAATTTAACTTTTTTTTTTACTCCGGTAGTTTGTAAGTAGTTTTAAGAAATCCCTAAATAAAATTCTAAGTATTCGAATAGCGAAAGCACTTATATTTTTAACTTTGTTTTTTTTTATGTATTTGTATTATTTTAATAATTAAGAATTTGATCTTTCAATAAATTAAGTATTTTTATAAAAAGGTTTATTTTCTTTTAAAAATTTCCATTCGATATAACATGACATTACGCCTGTAATCCCCAAAGGGTTTGGCAGAGGTGTGCTTATAGTCCCATTTAAAAGGGTTTATTGATGATAAGCATAAAATCTATTGTCATAATTTACATTGGCATAACGAAAATTTGCAAACGAGCTTACGTTACCATTCTACTTGCTAGTTAATCAATCATTTGAAGACGCCGCTTTCCCGGACTACCTAAAGAAAGCATTAATAAAACCGATTCACAAAAAAAAACTCAAAAACGGATCCAAGCAATTATCGTCCAATAGCTCTTTTACCAACCGCCTCCAAAATTTTTGAGAAAGCAATGTGTAATTGTGTTTACTCCTTCTGCGAAAAAAACAAAATATTTAACGAATTCCAAAACGGCTTTCGCAGAAACCGATCGACTATACTGGCAATTTATAAATTCATACAGGAAGCTTTAAATATAATAAATTACAAAAAATACGCCGTAGGTTTACTATGAGTTATGACAAAAGCTTACGATAAAGTGCAATATGACATTCTATTAAATAAATTACAAGGCATAGGGATCCGCGAGAAGACTCACGAATGGTTTAAATCCTATTTATCGAATAGAGAACACCAAGTCGAAATAGAATTTTATAATGAAAATACCAAAGAAATACAAAATATTCGGTCAGATAGCAAAACAATTAACGCCTCTATCCCCCAAGGAAGTGTAATTGGATGCCTCTTTTTTATTATTTATGTTAATGACCTTCCAAAAACCGTAGAAGGACCATGCGTATTGTTTGCTGACGATATTTCGCTTCTAACTTCATGCCAGAACAATGTTGGGTTGAGCGAGGACCTAACCACTACACTAAATAAGACAACAACTTGGATGAATGACCATAACCTGGAAATAAATTTCTCTAAATCTAAAATAATGTCTTCCACCCCCGACAAAAAGCCCCACTAGACATAAACTTTACCTACAACGGTACAAAAATAGAAGTCATTCATGAATTTACTCTGCTTTTCCTGTCTATAGATACTAACATTAATTGGAAGTCACACATCCAAAAGATAAAATCAAAATTGTCCAAATTTGCATACGCCCTTCGTGAAGTCAAAAAGACCACTGACTTTAAAACTGCGCTTGTTACCTATTATGCCTACACATATGCGTGGCTTAGTTACGGCGTGATATTGTGGGAAAACAGCACAGATGCACCGATACTTTTCACATTGCAAAAAAGACTTATAAGAATCCTAGTAAATATAGAAGACACCGAAAGCTGCAAACCTCATTTCCAAGAACCCTAGCCTGCCTATACATTCTAGAAATATGCAAATTCGTTCTTAATTACCAACACTTTTACACGACAAGAGAAAATATACAGTCAAGATATACACTGCGCCATAAAAATAGGTTAAACTTACCAGGCTCTAAGCTAAATATGCACTCAACAAGTACACTAGTCATGTCAATTAAAATTTATAATAAATTACCAGGAAAAATTAAAGAAGAACAAAAACTTTATACATTCATAAATAAATTAAAACAATTTCTGTTATCTAAATGCTATTACAATATCAATGAATACTTATATGACAAATTTTAAATAACAATATTAATAATCACAATACTCGTACATATTCAATATTATTATTAGAACAACTAAGTAGTCAAATAAAAGCCCCTCTTCCTCTCTCCTACTTTTGCTGTGCCTGACAGGGTCCACAATGATCATATCTTTGTAAAACCTACCACCTAAGTTCACATGTGGAAGCAATAAATATATTGAGTATTGAAATTCAGCATAATGATCATTATGCATAATATTATTAAGCATAACTGTTTTGTCATAATGTTTATTGTCATAAATACTGTTGGCATAATAATAATGAAGAATCATTTTGTACAGCATAATGGTATAATCGCATAATGATATTTACATAATGTTTTTAGGAATAAAAATAATAAACCCTATAAAATAACTCTTAATGGTAGTAGACACTATATCGCATTAAGTATTGATTTATTGCTCCAATTTTAGAACCACTGTAGTTTAACATCCGTCACTTTTTTATAGCAGCAATATTTTTTTTTGGGTGTATTTAGTCTATATTTGAAAACCACAAAATGTGCAAAACCTTTCGAGATTTGTGGGATAGTGGGAGTATTAAGGGTGGAGAAGATCACGTGGCGGGTCTAAGTTTGTTTCTAAGCAATAATAATGCGTATGCCTATTCCTGAATAGTTACAAAAAAAAAACACGAAGGGAATGGCGGGGTCTTTGTTCGCTCGCTTACCCCTTAGACCCCGCCATCCCCTTCAGATACCTGTCCGAGTCGGGGTGCCCCAAATCCCCACCTCGCTTCGCTCGCTCTTGCATCCTAAGTTCTCATAGGTAACAGTCATAAAAAAAATATTTAATAAAAACTAAAAACCCGACTACAAAAACATAACTGAATAGAGAAAAACAAGCATTATAATCTATAGAATGTTGGTATCTTCGATTAAACTGCTAAAATTTGGATTCCGATTCTGATTACAGATGGGCCGAATGTGGTTTGAACCGAATCCGAACTTCGACCGAACATTCGGTTAAAGCGAAAAGTTCGGACGAACTTCGGTTCAATTTCGCGCGCTATCTCGAGAGCGACACGTCGTGATTTGTTTACGCATTTACTTCAATTATTGCTAGATGTACCCCGCCCGCACACCGCGCTCCCGGCTCCCCAGCTCCTGGAAGCTCTGTATATTCTGAGCGACTTTTTTTGGAGGCAGGAAACGTATACAAAAAAAAAACGTAACAAACTTCTGCCAGATAAGGCAGTCTTTGGTGTTTTTGCACCATAACCTGCCTCTTAGAAAAGTTTGTTTAATTAGATGGATGAAAAAATACCCTTTAAGTGTAATAAAAAATACTTGATGCCTTGATGTTTGTTAGAAGAATACTAAGTTTATTTCATTTTTGTAATACGTAGGTATATTTAATTTTTATGTCTAATTAATTAGGCAGAGATTTTCAAGTCTAATAAGAACAACTGATTTAATTTAAGATTTACATTTACAATGTTCCTAAGTAAAATAAATGACCATGAGTGAGTAAAAGACAATTTTATTTTACAGTAATGCTATTCTAATTCTATTAAATTTCAGTCAAAATAGTGCAAGTAGGTATTATTTTACTTGTGCCGAATGTTCGTCATCTGAACCGAATTTCGGCCGAATTCAGTTCAAGCTGCCGAAATTCGGTTGAACCGAATGTGAACCGAATTTCGGCCCATCCCTGATTCTGATTCAATTAGTATAATATTCAGTTACGCATATAACTTCAAAATCTATAAGTAACGTTTAATGTAATTTTAAAATGTCTACTTTGTTAATATTTGTGAATTTATAAAAATAAAATAAAATTGTTTTTTTCTCCTTATATACCTTACCTGCGTCAGGTACCATCTACTGTTATTGAATCCTTTGGGTTAGGGTAGGTTAGAAGAGTGGCCATTAACACCAGATCCCCTCTATTGTTGGTGAATCACTTGGGTTGGGTTTGGTTAGAACTGTGACCATTAAAGCGCGAAGGCGAGCGTGTCGCGGCAGCGGCCGCCGAACAGCCAGAACCCCTCTGTTGTTGTTGAATCATTTGGGTTAGGTTAGAACTTTTTATTTTGGAATTATAATTAATCGGTACTTTAATAATCGGAATTCGTACTTTTGATGTTTCGAATTATCATTAAGTCGGGCATTGTGTTATTCGATCTATTGAAACTCGGTATTTTGAGAATAGTCGACTATAATCATAAATGTCAGGATTTGGAGTTATTATAATAGGATGAATTTTAAATCGGAGTTGTTGTATTAGGAATTTTGAACCATTCGGAATTATGAAAATCGGTATTTTGAAATTCGCATTTGTGACTGACGGAATATTTTTTTTCGTATTTATGTAGAACCGTATGCTAACCATTACATTATGCCAAATTATTATTATGCTTATAAAAGTTATGCGAAAACGTTATGTCAAACAATATTATGCCTTACAATTGTATGCCTTGAGGGGGATTCCCATTTAAAAGGTAGCGAGCCTCTTGCCATCAACCGGATACAAATCTAGACTCCGGGCTGGAAATACCAAATAACACTTTGACCGACCTGGGAACCCGAACCCAGGACTTAATGCTCAGCCGAGCGCTAGCGACCGCTAGACCAACAAGGCAGTCTTTAAATACACCTTATATATATATAAATATATGTATATATATATATATATAAGGTGTATCTATTCATACACGAAATATTTTAAGAGAAACATCTATAGGTGGTAAAAAAGCTATAGCAGCGAATTTTTTTTTTTATCTACGTGTTTTATGTTTTTGTGGTGGTTAAAGAATCTTTATTTACTCAAAAGAAATTTACTACAAATTTCACTTTACATAATTATTATAATTTAAAAAATGCTTGAGACATTTTGCAGAAAAACCTTTACTTACTTATTTTTTTTAATTCTATGAATGACCTGCCCGGCCGCGGCGACGGTGGCGGCGCGAGCGCGGTGTTTTGATATTTAAATCATCATATCAAGTAATTTTCAATTATTTACTTTTTTAAATAATATACTCAGATTAAAAAAAAATATCGTTTCCATGGCTTCTTTACCACCTATAGGTGTATCTCTTAAAATATTTCGTGTTTAAATAGAGACACACTATTATGTGTGTGTGTTTTTGTATGACAATCTAATTTGGGTGACACCTTTTATGGCTATGGAGTAAAGACTGACCAAATTATCAGGGACCATGAGAAAGTTACGCATCGTTCTAAATTTTTAGTTCATAGATGCTGAATTAACAATGATTTCAAACAAGAGAAAGTGTTACCAGACTGAATTCTTTTTGTCTAACGAATGGAGATTATTATTTATATAAAATAAATATCTTGGACAGTTACATTCGCACAAAGCGTTTTCAAACGTCTTTTATAATGCTCACAGCAAAGGAGTGGAACTCTCTGCCTGCGTCTGTGTTTCCGAACGCATACAACCCTAATCTATTCAAAGTGAAAAAAACAATTTTATTTTATAAAATTGTTTTTTTCTCCTTATATACCTTACCTGCGTCAGGTACCATCTACTGTTATTGAATCCTTTGGGTTAGGGTAGGTTAGAAGAGTGGCCATTAACACCAGATCCCCTCTATTGTTGGTGAATCACTTGGGTTGGGTTTGGTTAGAACTGTGACCATTAAAGCGCGAAGGCGAGCGTGTCGCGGCAGCGGCCGCCGAACAGCCAGAACCCCTCTGTTGTTGTTGAATCATTTGGGTTAGGTTAGAACTTTTTATTTTGGAATTATAATTAATCGGTACTTTAATAATCGGAATTCGTACTTTTGATGTTTCGAATTATCATTAAGTCGGGCATTGTGTTATTCGATCTATTGAAACTCGGTATTTTGAGAATAGTCGACTATAATTATAAATGTCAGGATTTGGAGTTATTATAATAGGATGAATTTTAAATCGGAGTTGTTGTAATAGGAATTTTGAAACATTCGGAATTATGAAAATCGGTGTTTTGAAATTCGCATTTGTGACTGACGGAATATTTTTTTTCGTATTTATGTAGAACCGTATGCTAACCATTACATTATGCCAAATTATTATTATGCTTATAAAAGTTATGCGAAAACGTTATGTCAAACAATATTATGCCTTACAATTGTATGCCTTGAGGGGGATTCCCATTTAAAAGGTAGCGAGCCTCTTGCCATCAACCGGATACAAATCTAGACTCCGGGCTGGAAATACCAAATAACACTTTGACCGACCTGGGAACCCGAACCCAGGACTTAATGCTCAGCCGAGCGCTAGCGACCGCTAGACCAACAAGGCAGTCTTTAAATACACCTTATATATATATATATATAAGGTGTATCTATTCATACACGAAATATTTTAAGAGAAACATCTATAGGTGGTAAAAAAGCTATAGCAGCGATTTTTTTTTTTTATCTACGTGTTTTATGTTTTTGTGGTGGTTAAAGAATCTTTATTTACTCAAAAGAAATTTACTACAAATTTCACTTTACATAATTATTATAATTTAAAAAATGCTTGAGACATTTTGCAGAAGAACCTTTACTTACTTATTTTTTTTAATTCTATGAATGACCTGCCCGGCCGCGGCGACGGTGGCGGCGCGAGCGCGGTGTTTTGATATTTAAATCATCATATCAAGTAATTTTCAATTATTTACTTTTTTAAATAATATACTCAGATTTAAAAAAAAAATCGTTTCCATGGCTTCTTTACCACCTATAGGTGTATCTCTTAAAATATTTCGTGTTTAAATAGAGACACACTATTATGTGTGTGTGTTTTTGTATGACAATCTAATTTGGGTGACACCTTTTATGGCTATGGAGTAAGGACTGACCAAATTATCAGGGACCATGAGAAAGTTACGCATCGTTCTAAATTTTTAGTTCATAGATGCTGAATTAACAATGATTTCAAACAAGAGAAAGTGTTACCAGACTGAATTCTTTTTGTCTAACGAATGGAGATTATTATTTATATAAAATAAATATCTTGGACAGTTACATTCGCACTAAGCGTTTTTAAACGTCTTTTATAATGCTCACAGCAAAGGAGTGGAACTCTCTGCCTGCGTGTGTTTCCGAACGCATACAACCCTAATCTATTCAAAGTGAGAGTGAACATGCTTCTTCGTAAGCTCACTCCATCGTAGACCAAAGTCTACGATGGAGTGAGCTGAGTGTCTGGGTGACAGAGACAAATCTCTGTCACCCAGACCTTAGAGTCAAGAGCAAACCCATAGTATAAAAAAAAAGTTACGTTTTCAGAATTTATTTTAATTTTTTAAATGAAAAGATCACATAAACTTCAGATAAAAAAAAAAAAAGTATTTGAAATGGACACGTGGGTGTTTTACTCGTGCATTATAAATGCATCCCTTGATCGATAAATACCATAAAAAGCAGAGGGTTTTTTTTTGATCAAATGGAACATTGTGCCCTGGCATAATCGAGTGATGGCCGTTTAAGCTGGACACAGGGTTGCGATTTAGTCGTATAATTTATTTATTTATTTAATTTTGACACTCCAACGACTTATTCACTAATAAATTATTTGGGGTATTGTAACAATTAAACTTAAAATGTAGAGTGAATTTTTCATAAATTTAATGTTCGTTAAATACAAAGCGTTGTTTCACTGCATAAAATCCGATCGTCAAAGTTCAAATGTAATAGTTATTTATGCATTTGATGGGGTATTAAAACACTCATGTGATACTATTATCACACTGTTTTAGTTGCATACAAGACTTTATCTACACCCATGACATGAATCCTCTATAAAAGGTTCTGAAACAGTTTTTGCAATACTAGTATCGAACAAAAATGGCGGGATACGACGCTATGGTATAGTATAGTGAAACGCGCGTGCGTGACAATGTTCTTTTTTTGAAATTCATAAAGATACCACGAATTGAGTAGTGAGAATGGAAGGGAGGATGATGATCCCTTCCTTACTCATCAAACAGATGAGTAAGGAAGGGATCATCATCCTCGTAAAAGTAAAGGAGTTGCATTATGAAATTCAGTACAACATTATAGCTCCCGTTTGGATGCTATATGGTTACTATGACACTGGGTGTTTTAATGTTGGCAATAAGCTAACTGTTTCAGAAACTTTTATAAGAGGATTTATAGCATGGGCGTGATAATCTTTTGCCGCCAAAATCGCGGAAGATTTACCTAAAAACTTACGAAAGTTTTATGGACTAGAAGAATAATATTTATTAAATGTTTTTGTACTTAATTGTCAATTTTCCTCGCACTCAAAGTGAAAAGTACAGTTTGCACCTCGAGACTAAACACCCTCGGTTTCATTGACTCCCTCGCACGCTCGGGAGTCAAACCACCTCTGGTATATTATGGCTTCGTTTAGTCCCTCGATACAAAATATACTATAAAAACATAGATATCAACGAGTATTGAATTTTACATAGATCACTGTCACAATTTTTTATTGAACTTTTTTTTCAATACCCTTCGTGCAAAAATTAATTTTGATGCTGACTAATTCTGGAAGTAGATATGCATAATTTGAGCCCTAATTTGACTTACTGCGCTTTTACTCGTCGCCAATGTGGTGTTCAGTAGAATCACTTGTTAGGGGCTTTAAGTTTAGAGTAAAATCACAGAATTATCAGTAACTACACACCAACTCAAGGGGAACGTCTAGTCGCCACAAGGGATAAAGAGGGAAACTTTTGAGACGCTACCATTGAGTTGTGCGCTACATTTAATAGTATATCAAAGCTAGGCTCTAAAATATTCGAACATCTTGCAAGTATTTCCTCAATAGGTTCAAAAGACTCGCAAGGCTCAAACCTTAAGTGGATCTTGTCCACGACTGGTGTCCAGCCAGCCCGGCGCGGTCGTAACTAGGCCAGATGTTAAAATCCCATACAATAGATGGCGAAATTATAGTGTGTACATTTAATTAATACTGTAATTTTATTTTAGATCAGATATTGTTACCGGCAAAGGCGAATGAAAAAACAAGCATATCCACGCAAAATGCTATGTCAGCAGCTACGATAAACAATGATGCTTGTGTCGTGGGTATGGTAGACACCCTGGGATCGGGCGTATCTTCAAAATCCGCAAATACTGTAACACTTAAACGAAAGGCATTGCCGGATCCTGATAAAGAAAATCAGAACAAACGATTTAGTGTGAATAAACCCGATGAATCTGATAATCAGATTGCGGGACCATCCAGTAAAGCATTGGATTCGTCAAGTAAGAATCATCTGTCCCCTACTCCTGAAGATTCCGATGGAGATTTGTATACACAAGAAACACCGGTTGAAAAATTTAACGACGATAGCACAGAGATGATTACTGTTGACCAAAATCCTTCAAAAACAAACCTCTCCTTGGACCCCAAAATAATCAACCAGCTCGCAACATCACCAATATTTGCCAAATGGTGTATGTTGATGCAAGAACTGCAAGAAGTTTATAACAATTCAATGTTCAAAGAATTAATAAATAAACTTTTGAATAAGGATAAGGACTGCAGTGCTCCGCAAAACAATGATCCCACCGCATCTGCATCGAGCGACACAACAGTAGAAGCTCCAAAATTAAATAAAGACAAAAGTAATCAGAAACCACTGGAAGAGAAAAATACTGATAATGATGACGATAAAGATCAACCACTAAAGAAAAAAAGTCTTCCGGTAGACGATGCAAATCAGTCCGAAGAGAGTGCTCTGGGTTATTATTTTTATGATTATTATCCACCTTTAAAGAAAGAGGAAGTTGAAAACCTAGTTCCGGAATACGATGCCAATGATTCAAGATGGACACTTAAGTATCGAGAACCTGCTCTGGGACTTGTTGAACTGATGCCACATAGTGGTGTGTATGTGCCATCAGTGTATTTAGATAGCCTGAATAATTCCAGGATACATCCTTTGCGTCCCACAGTGATGGCTAGACATTTACTAAGGGAAATCTTTACTATGAATGCATTTAGGATATGTTCGTTGCCTGGTACACGAGAGAAAGCTATCAATCGCGGCAGGACAAACTTTAGACCTGTATTAGACACACATGCATTATCAGTAATAATTAATTATGTCAATGAACATTCGACTTATATTGACACCCCCAGTATTCTACAGGGTATGCGCAGTGAAATGAAATCTTTAATAAATCAATAAAGAAAGAAAACAACATATGTAAAAAAACATATTTTTTTAAATCTTAGGTCAATAGCGAGCCCGGGGTAGGCAGAGGTGTATTGTACAAATGTACAGATATCAAGAGAATCTAGGATATTTTATATTTCATCAATATCTATAAATCTATGAAGAGTTTTCTGATATAATATATAGTAAATGGAAGAATGATAGGTTATTTTAAGGTCTTTAATAAAAAATACTTTGTGATTGCTTTGTTTTAAATAAAAATGTTATATTTTTAATCGCCGTAGAAAATTTGTATGATAAAAAAACTTCATTTATTCGTATAAAACTATTAATTTTAATTAAAATTGAAAAATCTTCTTGATCTCATAAAATATAATTATTAGTAATCAGTGTTGCCATCTCTTACATTAATTACACATCGACATCGATTGTTCATATTTGAAATTTAATTGTCAATGTCTTGCTGCGGTATGTGATCACGTTTTTTGCAAGTGTTCGTAAAATTGTTGTTCCGTCGTCAGATTTGGATAATAATAACAACATAATAATTAAATATATAATAATAATAATAAAATATAAAAATATAATAAAATAAGAATACAATATTTAATTATATGTTAGCTATTTAGCTATTTATATATACATTTAAGGTAGTTTTAAGATATTTATAGTATTTATGAAATAAAACGATTGTTTTTAGTAAAATTAAAAACTCATTTAATTTTAAAACAAAAAAAAAAAAAGAATTTAAAGCTAAAATGGCGCCACCAATTATTAAGATGTCAATTGATTATTTCAGTCTGTTAAAGTGGAGGAACTATAAAAGCTATGTGGTAGCGCCATTTTAGCTTGTCCGCCCGATCATGACCTATGCGAGTCCAGTCTTTGCACACGCAAAACCCTATCTCATCCATAAGATGCAGACCCTCCAAAACCGTTTCCTCCGTAAAATCACGGGGTTTGTTCGGAATCAAAACCTCCATTTAGAACTCAATATCCCTACGATAGCCCAATTCATGAAGCGCGTTTCAAAGCGCTTCTTCGATTCCGCAGCCAATCATCGCAACACTCTAGTTGTGCAGGCCGCCAACTACACCCCCTCTCGCATCAGTAAGACCCGCCGTCCAAGGCATGCACTGACCGACCCAGACGACCCCACGACTCTCCTCCAGGAGAGCAGTAGGGAAACGAGTACAGTAGCTCGCAAACATAATACACGACCGTCATTCCGACCTCGCCGCCGCGCCGAGGCCCATCGCGAAATCCCCGACTAAATAGTCCTCCTCGACCCTTGCTCGTAAGCGAAGCGCCAGCCCGCGCCATAGCTGAGCCTGTAGCTTTAAGTTCCCCTGATAATAAACATAACCCTGATTTTATCCAGTCACCGTCGGTCCCTCCCTCCGACTCTGCCCTAGACTCTGCCCTAAGCCGAGGTTCGTAACCCACAGGGAGTGCCCTTAGCGCGCAGTCGTTTATTTTATAAATTTTTGCGCCCTGGCTGGAGGCTTTAAGTTTTTAGGAGCTTAAGGCAACCACAGGAAAGACCGGTTAAAGAGTCTCAATCTCTTCAGGTTAACGCTGAGGGGCATCTCAGAGTTAGCGAAAAAAAAA
The DNA here is from genome assembly GCA_947523025.1 of Dryobota labecula. Lineage (NCBI taxonomy): Eukaryota > Metazoa > Arthropoda > Insecta > Lepidoptera > Noctuidae > Dryobota > Dryobota labecula. The sequence goes on from OX383303.1 coordinate 22,229,733, forward strand.
AAAAAAAAAATTTGCTAGTCAGTCGTTGTCTGGGAAAGTGTAAGGAGCTCTGTAATACCCATGTAAGTACTGAGAATTGTAATAATATAATTATAAATGAATTACCATATTTATTATATTTGTGCTTTTATTTATGGTTTGAACTCAGTAAATAAATCATGCTTATTTCTTAAAATGAACGTTTTTTATTAGGGTTCCGTAGCCAAATGGCAAAAAACGGAACCCTTATGGATTCGTCAAGTCTGTCTGTCTGTCCGTCCGTATGTCACAGCAACTTTTTTCCGAAACTATAGGAACTATACTGTTGAAACTTGGTAAGTAGATGTATTCTGTGAACCGCATTAAGATTTTCACACAAAAATAGAAAAAAAAAAAACAATAAAGGAGATAGTTCTGCATCCATACATCGTTCGCCCCAGAACCAACAGCAAATGGTGTGTTCTAAATTACAAGTATATGCCCATGAAGACAAAGTTTAATGACGGACAACTTGCAGAAAGGATTTATTTCAAAAGAAAACAAAGATTTTGCGGTTATATTTAGTAAGAAACAATCCTACTGCTTCGAAATACATGCGAATAAATACATGTCACTGTATTTCTATTGCCTGTATGTGGTTAGTTAAGCTAAGAGAACCAGAAAAACATTTAAGTCTTACCTGAGTACCTGTTACGTATTCGGTAAATCTTCTAGTTTTTGTATTAAAATAGGTAGATAGGTAAATAAGTACTTATTTATTTAACTTTAATGCAAATGACTGTATTCTAATGTTTTTTTGATTTTATTTATTTATACTTAGGTAGGAAGTCATATTACCTCATGTATGTTAGTCATGTGAGGTATTGAAAGATTGGACATCAATAATTATCATGTCTAATCTAATTTTCAAAGATGGCGGCATAATATTTTATGTGATGTCGATAGTCGCTCTTTTAATTGTTCATTATAGAACGCAGAATATCTGTTTCATACAGATATTCGCAATTAGTCTAATAAAATGTATTTATAATTATTATGTAGGTCAGATGTTTGTTGGTCCTGGAAAGAAGCAAACAGATACAGTTAGGTCTGAATAAATTCGTTGAGCTTCTTTCTGAAATTGGGTTAGATATTTCACCTACAAAGAGCAAAATATGTGTTTTTAAAAAAGGTTTTCGGAGGGAATTGTATGCCACATCTAGTAAGACATCCACTTTTACTTTGGATCCGTATTTGAGCGGTTAGTGATGAGTTGATGTTTACTTTTTTTTATCACTACCTTCCTATTTATTATTATAAATTTACTTTTTAACGTTGTTTTTGTACGCTCACAAACATGTTATGTAAATCTAGTTTCTCAGTAAGTGAATTATTGTTAATTCTTAATGAGAAATAATAAAGTTCTTAAACCATAATGAATTCGTTGATGTAGCTATAAACGGAATAACGTTGGAAGTGGTAGATAATGTGAAATATAAATATTTTTAAAGCCGTGACGGGTGCGGGTTGGGGAATACATCCGGTTGTTTTGAGAAGGGTCTACGTGGCTATGTTTCGGAGCAGGTTAGATTACGCTAGCGCGCTGTATGACAGTAGTTGTAAAACGCACTTGTGCAAGCTAGACAAAATACAAAACCAATGCATGCGTATTATCGGAGGATTCATTAAAAGCACCGCAATACACGTGATGGAATACGAACTCCATATTCAGCCACTGAGTGCTCGTAGGTATTATCTTGCTGGCAAGTTCTGGTTTAGATGAAAGTCCTTTTTAGGTAATGAGATAATTAAAATCTTAGATAAGCTAAGTAATTATTGTCGTAATGTTTATTGGAGGTACAAGAAAAAACCCCTTTTAGTTTTAATTCATGATGTTTTCAAAAATACCTCGGTTTATTCAACAACACAATTAGAAATGTTTTCGTTGGACATATGGGTTAGTGGTATAGATCTTTCAGTATTACTGGAACCAGATATTAAGACCATCTGTAAGCCAAAACAACAGTATAAACCTTACGAATTACAACAGATTTGCAATGAATTTTTAATAAATACTTATTCACATTTTTATAAATTATACACAGATGGTTCGAAAAACGATGGTGGCAGTAGTGGTTTGGCACTTTATGATCCTCAAACAAATAGCTCCATTCAATTGATGATTAACGCGAAAATTTCCATTATGTATACGGAGTTGATAGCCATAGCAGAAGCAATTTCTTACATTGATTCCTTTATGGTCGGGAAATATGTTATTTTGACAGATTCCAAGAGTGCTATTCAACATCTGGCTCGATGCACCTCGAATTTTCGAGGCACACCGATAGCCTATAGCATTTTAGAATCGCTCCGCAATCTCAGGATTAGAAATAAAAATTCAATGGGTACCTTCACATGTGGGCATAGCAGGAAATGAAGAAGCCGATCGTCTGGCCAGAGAAGCTAGTTGTAATGGAATACCTTCCCCTGCTTACCCTTATTCTCGGATTGCTTATTCTTAGTTAGGGAAAAGTGTACAGAGATTTGGAGGGAGTATTTTGACGAGAGGTCATTATCTAAAGGCATCTGGTATAAGACCATACAGCCTTGCCTTACGTCTTCACCGTGGTTTGCAGAGTCTGATTTGTCTAGGACAGATGTTGTTACAGCCCTAAGACTTCGGTCCGGGCACATACCGCTAAACAACTTTGCGTTCCTGATGGGTAAATCCAATTCACCAAATTGTGCTGAGTGTGGCGTGGTTGAGGATGTTTACCATGTGTTGGCCGAATGTGCCCGGAACGAGGTTGAGAGGGTCAGATTAAGGCTCAAATATGATGTGGATCTGCGGGAAATGGGCATATGTAACTTGATTCTGGCCCGTCCTCTGTCAGATGAGGCTAAGACATTGTATAATTTAGTTAAATTAGCCAGTATGCGTAGTTAAGTTAATCTTTGTGAGGCCTATGAGGGTGGCATGATCATGTTTGATCAAACCTTCTATAAAATAAATAAAGATTAAAAAAATAAAATAAAAAACACAAAAACATTAAGTTCGTAATGTCAGAAAATAAAATAAAATAAAAAGGGGGAAGCAACTTCCAAGTATTAAAATTTTATCTAGTGAGCCCAAGTGGCAGTGGAGCAGGACCAGCATTCAGCCAAGCATTTTTATCTACGACATAATCATCCAACTTATACATCTCCACTTGGGCCGGCTCAAGGAGTGATCGATGATGAGACTAGTCGTGGTTATGAACCGACCCGTTTCTCTGCCAAGCGTGTAGCTGAACTAATTGATAAAATGGCTAAGGAAAGGTCTCCAGATCACGACGGTCTCAGAATTGAGCACCTCAGGTGTGCTGGGGTACATCTGCCTAGAGTGCTGGCGCTGTTTTTCACGCTTTGCATTAGCCACTCATACCTTCCACCCGATATGCTGAAAACAGTGGTGGTACCAATCGTGAAAAATAAGACTGGGGATGTATCGGAAAAGGCGAATTACAGACCGATATCCTTGGCCACTGTAGTTGCCAAGGTGTTGGACGGTTTGCTGGACAAGGAACTTGACAAATAGATAGTTTTACATGATGCTCAGTTTGGGTTTCGGCCTGGACTTTCCGCTGAGAGTGCTATCCTCTGTCTAAAGCAGACCGTCCAATACTATAAGGATAGAAGTACTCCGGTGTATGCCTGCTTCCTTGATCTCTCTCTGTAGAAATAGCTCAGGAATTTGAAAACTTTTTTGGTAATATTCCCTTTAAAACTACAGAAACTTTAAATTCCTCACCCGTACTTTCTGCTGCTTTACTTAGAAAGAATGTAAAGCATGCCCTTTGGAGTTCAGGTTTCAACATACAAACCCCCAGGCTGTTATAAAAGCTTTTAAAGATCTTAAAATTAAATCAACAGAAGATCTATGGGGAATGTCTGTAAAAGTCTGTAGGTCTATTATCGAAACCATTGCACCCTATTTAGCTTTCATATTTAACACCAGTGTAGACCAAGGAGTCTTTCCAGATCTCATGAAAAACAGTAAAGTAGTTCCATTGTTCAAATCCGGTGATAGTAAGGAACCTAACAATTATAGGCCTGTGTCAATTCTTCCAGTAAGGTGTTTGAAAAGTTGATACTCAATCAAATGTTACGTCACTTTAATAAAAACTCCATCTTTCATGAACAACAGTATGCCAAGTATACCAAGGGGCGTTGTACAACTGACGCCAGTGTCACCCTAATAAAGAACAGTTTTGACGCTTGGGAAGAAGCACAAGATGCCATTGGAATCTTTTGCGACCTCTCTAAGGCGTTCGATTGCGTAAACCATGAGATACTTCTGCTGAAACTGGAGCACTACGGAATTAAGAATACCGCTCTTGATTTACTAAGATCATACCTGACGGATAGGAAGGTTAAAGTCTGAAATGAAAATGGGCGTTCCTCAAGGTTCGATATTGGGTCCATTCCTCTTTTTAGTTTACATTAACGATTTATCCCAATTACTTCAAAATCAACCGAAGATGGTGTTATTCGCAGATGACACATAATTGATTTTTAAAATAGATCGACGGTCACAAAAACTTGACAACGTGAATAACTCTATTCTTCAGGACCAAAATTGGTTTACCGTAAATAATTTGGTACTAAATAATAAAAAAACCAAATGCATTCGATTTAAGTTACCTAATGTTAGAAGTAGTGAATGTGACATCATATTGAACGGAGAAAAACTGGAATTTATTAATCAAACGGTTTTCCTAGGAATCACGCTAGATGAGAAATTACAATGGGGACCTCATATAACATCTCTTGCGGGGCGGCTAAGCTCGGCCGCGTATGCTGTTCGAAAGATAAGACAGTTAACAGATATAGAAACCGCGCGTTTGGTTTATTTTAGCTACTTCCATAGCATTATGTCGTATGGCATTTTACTGTGGGGTCGGGCTGCCGACATTGAATCCATTTTTATTTTACAAAAGAGGGCTGTCAGAGCCATTTATAATCTACATCGTCGCGAATCTTTTAGAGAACTATTTAAAACGATTAATATTATGACGGTACCTTGCCAATTCATTAATGAAAATATTATGTATGTAAGAAAAAATCTACATCTTTTTAATAAAATCAGTGATAGGCATAATTTTAATACTAAAAATAAAGATAAAATAGATCAACCATTTTTCAGATTATCTAAGGTACATACATCTTTTATGGGGTACTGTGTTAAATATTACAATAAAATACCTTGTGATATATTACAATTAAATGAAAGAAAATTTAAAACTCATAAAAAGTAGGTACACTTTGTAAACAAGCATATTACAAATTAGAGGATTATATCCATGATAAGAATGCTTGGAAACATGCTGGTCCTGCTCCATAGGACAATTTAGAGTCTAGACAAAATCAAACTGGTTGCTAATTTAACTGTATAATTTATAATTTTTATGATATTAATTTTATTTTCTGTGATTAATATAAATTTAACTCACACACTGACTTATTATATGTTGTTTTTTTATTTTTTGGGAAATCATATACAATGTTTGTAAATATGTGAGCACCATGTACCTATCGCATTTATTATTTTTTCTGTTATTACTTCACTTTTCATTCTTTTTACCAATTGTGGTAAGTAATTTTAATAATTTTTTTAATTTTTTTTATTCTAGGTACATCGTCTTCACCTATAAATATTAATTAATGTATACAAACTATTGTTAACATTTTAAAAGAGTAAGTATGGAGTTTCTTGCCCATTCTTCTCCATATATAACTACATTTTGGAAGGCGCAACTGGAATCAACTAACTATTCATGTATTTTTGACGTTCAAAAGTGCATCTTCGTGCCTATTTGAAATAAATGATTTGACTTTGACTTTGACTTTTCTCAAATTCATTTGACCTTGTGTCATATGATGTCTTTTGGGATAAGCTCAGGAAAGCAGGTGTTACCACCAGGGTTTGTTCCAGTACTGGTACTCTAATCAGTTAAACCAAGTTCGTTGAGGAGACGATCTGTCTGAAGCGTACAGGTTAGAATGTGGGGTGTGAGACAGGGGGGGGGGGGTTAACCTCACCTAAGCTTTTCAACCTGTATGTAAATAATAATAATAATAGCATTTATTTCAGGCTACGCCCATAGTGTTAATAACAGTTTTCTTAAAAACTAGTGTTAGTAGACATAATTATAGGTACATGTTATGCAGTGTGGAGTTGCATCCAATGTCGCAGCATTGGAGACGCCCATCTATCTGCGAACAAACTCAAGATAGTGTTGGTACCGCCACGAAGACGAGCAAGTAGAGAGGCGCTTCTTTTGCGTATGATGGCCGCAAAACCATCAATATGCCATGCCGTTCCGCAAACATCATTGACGCGCTACATCGCCATGGCAGCCCCAGCAGTATCCTGAGTGCGTATATTGCGCATATTGGACACGTAGATCGCTATAAGCACGCAAACTATAACTAGTCCACAGGCAGCACGTGTAAAAAGACGAGCAAAAAGATTTGAACAAAGTAATCTTGACCGCCTCTGTACATCGCGCAAACCTGCGGGGCAGCATGTTGCAGCGTACCGACAGCGATCTACGTTCCCTGTCAATGTCCTTGTTATCTTTCAAATCGTCGGTAACCCAATGACCCAAGTACTTAAAATTGGTCACCCTATTTAAAGGTTCTCCGCAGAGCGATATCCCTGGTATAGTTGGGTAACCTATAGCACCTGCTTTAAAAACCATAATTTCGCTCTTTTTGGTGTTATACTTGAGTCCTTGAGCTATCGCGTATGCTTCACAGATTGACACCAGTTGCCTCAAGGCACAGATCGATGGGCTCAGCAACACCATATCGTCAGCATAACTAATGTTATTTACACACACTCCATCTATATGACAACCGATATTAGTATTGCTGAGCTCTTCGATCAGCCGATTCATGTGCAGATTGAAAAGTCGAGGTGAGCTCAATCCCCCCTGCCTCACCCCGCACCCCAACCGATTCACATCAGAGAACGACCCCTGACACTTTACACTGTTTTGTTGATTATTGTAAATGAGTTGATCGTTGAACTCAGCAGCAGACCAGTTGGATGAAAAATAGATGGCACTAGCGTCAATAGTTTAAGCTACGCTGATGACATGGTGCTGCTGTTTCCAAGAGCTGGCTTAATCAGGGAGATGCTGAGCGTCTGTGAAAGGTACGAGTATTCCTCAACCCACGGCCTGTTATATAATGTAATTAAAGTGAGTACCTGATCTTTGCTGCACCTAAATTAACATCTAAATTACGAGCCCTCAATATCCCTCAATGGACGAGCACTTAAAAGGGTCGCTCAGTTTAAATATTTGGGACACTATGTCACCGAGGATCTCAAAGATCGGGTAGATATGGATCGTGAGCGCAGGGCACTAGCAGCCAGATGCAACATGTTGGCTCACAGATTTGCTCGTTGTTATAACGAGGTCAAAATAACTCTGTTGAAAGCTTATTGTCAAGCGTTCTACACTGGCAGTTTGTGAGTCAACTGTACGCGGAGGTCTCTAGATGCCCTGCGCATGCAATATAATAAAGGCTTCAAAGTGCTGTTGAGGTTGCCCTGGTTCTGCAGCGCGTCTAACATGTTTGCTGTAGCACGAACTGATGACTTCTATGCGATTATGAGAAAGAAGACCGCATCCTTAATAAGCAGAATGAGGGCTAGCAGCAACAGTATTTTGAAAGTACTAGCTGAAAAACACGATGCACCTATAATAAGGCACGTTGTCCGGCTGCATGTACGGTAGGGATGATTTTTAATGATGGTTGTGTACTTAATTAATTAATTGATAAATACTAACCCTTAGTTAATAAGTTCTTTGTACTAACCAATGGACCAATGTTGTCAAATAAAATAAAATATATTATTATTACTAGCTTTTGCCAGCGGCTTCGCCCGCGTGGAGGTTGGAAGTTATCCCACGGGAACGTATTGGATAAAAAGTATCCTATGTCCCATAACAATATGCAAAGTAATTTTAATAAATTTATATATCTTATGTTGAAACATTTTTGTAAACAGCACACTAAGTGCAAAAGGGATTTAAAAAAAAGGAAATATTTTTTGAAACCTAATGAACTAATTAAAAATACAAGACGTATTTTTAATTAGTTCATTAGGTTTAAAAAATATTTTTTATTATGTATTTAATTGAATACACTACTTATAAAACAACATATAAACCTACGAATTACTAAGGTCAACGTAAACGGAGACAACTAACAACATTGAGATCGTGAAGGCAATTGACATTCTCGTCAACTGCGATCAACGGAAGTTAGATTAAATTCATAAATTGATTAAAAACTCGATATAGTAGAGATTTAGAAAACACTTGACCGAGAAGCGAGACCTTCTGACCTCGTAGTGAAAAAAAAATCCGATCGAACCAGAACAGAACTTCGACCAGTTCGATCGATTTTTTTTTTCCGAGAAATGTACAGTGGCCAGTACATCAAGCTACACGAAATTGTCAGATTTCTCCAAACGATTTTAAACTTTGAAATGGTGACGATCAAGTTCAAAATCGAACGTGAAAATTTGACAGTTTGTGGTATTTTACCGTACATACACAACGAAGTGAAGAGAAGAACCAATAGAGAACGAACCAACCGTTGAGCTCCTTAAATCCTGAGTTGAGCTACACGTTTACTGACAAATGCTTGCACTGACTGGACAGGTCCACTCAAAATGGTGTGGTTCTTTCCTCAAAAGACCATTTCAGACACGGATCTACATGGTCCTCACATGATCTGACCAAGATTATGTCTGGACTTTAAAAGAGACTTTGACCCCTGAGTTTGTTTCGCCATTTCTTCTCAGGGATAGTCAGATAGGAAATGTCGACTTCCTCAAGCTTGTTTTTATATTTTTTATATGACGTGTAAAAGTGATTCCGATATCCTATTTACAGAATAAACGATTTCATTTCATTTCATTTCATGTCACATGTGAAAATCATCGATATTTTAAAATAATTTCTGCATGCAGTGACAACGACAAAATCATCAATGCCAAAATTATTACTTGAATGAACGTGAAGTTCGGTAATTCAGACGGGCGTGCCGTCTCGGGGCGACCGACGACACGGACGTTGCGAGGCTTCGCGATCGGCGACACTGAAGTCACAGAACCACAGAGTTTCGATAAAATGCCTGGTGCTGGGCACATAATGATAATTTCACTAAGCCGTTCCTGTTCATTTCTGCACTCATAATTGAAGTGACGTGATCATAAACATCTATACATATAATAAATCCGTAGACGAGCAGTTTCTGTACATTGAAAATATTTCCAAAAAAAATGAATAACCAACAGATACCATTTCATAAATTTTTGGTTTTTTTTTCTTTGATCATTGCGCGCGGACACAGACACGCCCCCTTGCCACTTCTCCTGTTTTTTATATTTCTATGAGATGTATGTACCAAATAGGTCCTAACGGTTAATGGAAGTTACCCAGCTACATGTGGGTTGGTTCCCAACATTAAAAAATCAAGCTTCTCTTTGTAGAGTCACGGATATTTTTTGCTGAGTGAAAGAACCAACCGTTAGGACCTCTTTGGTATATACAACTCATCCCTGACCACAATGTGGGTTGAGTCCTTTATGCTTAACTACGTCCAATTTAAACTCGATTTTTTGGTTAAGACAATTATTACATGTTACTCAAAACTGTCGAGGAAATATAAAAAAAATGTTTATTACAGCTAAAGGGGACATAAAACCTGCATCTAGAACTATTATTGGTGGGTGAGGTCTCTTTTAAAAGCTTGTGGTGTTGATGCAACTTCAGGATCAGTAAAATCTGCAGTAGCTTCTCTCAGTTTTGTAGAAATTTTTCCGGTTAATCAAATTCTTGCAACCGTTAACTGGGAAATGATTCATAATTTCCAAAATTATTATCAAAGGGAATTGCAAAATGATTCGAATATTTTCGAACATTCTGTATCTTTATCTAAATTATTTTGATCGTGTTCATTGAAAGATTACCATTATTTATTTTATTTTGTTATTTAATGAAAGCAAGCAGTATGTCATACTTGATTAATTATTGTAATACTTTTACATAATTATACATTATAGTTTTTTATTAACCCAATTTCATTTTATTTTTACACTACCTTCTGCCCGCGACTTCGTCCGCGTAAAATTTCAGCCCACAACCCACCCCGTCGCATGGCATCGCCCACCTACGCAATTAATTAGTTTTCACTTAGCGTTTTTTCCGACTTGTTGTCGTTCTACTCGGCTCCTTAGGGGCGTAGCGTGATGTTAAATAGCCTATACATTTATTTTGTTGCGAAGTTATTTTAAAATTATGGTATCTCCTAAATGTTGATTGAAATCAAGTGATTTCAAGGACAATTTTGTTTACATTTAAATACTTGTGATTAATAACATATTTATTTGGATAAGGATTAATATTATGTTGTCAAAATTCCTTCGCAAATAATGCATTAATTTCTTACAAATTTGATTACCATAAAAAAAGGTTATAGTGAGTCAATCTTAAAAGATAGACATATGCTGTCGCGGACTTTTTTTTAGAACATTTAAAGAGGAACAATTCCATCATACATAATATTTGCGTAACTTAAACCGTTTACGCAGCGCACGCAAAGGAAGCTCTCATAAAATAATGTTTTTTCCCGTTTTTGCAACATTTTTTATTTATGCTCCGCTCCTATTGGTTGTAGCGTGATGTTATATAGCCTATAACCCTTCTCGATAAATGGACTATCCAACACAAAAATATTTTTTCAATTCCAACCAGGAGTTCCTGAGATTAGCGCGTTCAAACAAACAAACATACAGACTCTTCAGCTTTATAATATTACTAGCTTCTGCCCGCGACTTCGTCCGCGTTAAATTTCTTGTTCCCCCGACCCACCCCGTCGCAACACATTGCCTGCCCGTGCTTTTACTTCATTTTCGCATAAACTTTCATTAAAAAAAAGTTGTGTCCTAGTTAATAGGAATGTTATTCTTCCTCAAGAATTAGGCCGTAAAATGCAAAAATATTTTTTTAAATCCAACTCGCAGTTCCAGAGATTAGCGCGTTCAAAAAACAAAAAACCGGCCAAGTGCGAGTCGGACTCGCGCACGAAGGGTTCCGTACCATCCATACAAATCCTTACTAATATTATAAATGTGAAAGTAACTCTGTCTGTCTGTCTATCTATATGTCTGTCTGTCTGTATGTTACGTTTTCACGCCTAAACCGCTGAACCCATCGTCATGAAATTTGGTAAAGATATACATAGCCTGGGATATGGAGAAGGACATAGGCTACTTTTATACGCGATAACCGACATCCACGCGGTCGGAGCCGCGGGCAAAAGCTATCCATAGTAATCCATACTAATATTATAAATGTGAAAGTAGCTCTGTCTGTCTGTCTATCTGTGTGTTACGTTTTCACGCCTAAACCGCTGAACCGATCGACATAAAATTTAGTAGGAATATAGCCTGGGATATAGAGAAGGACATAGGCTACTCTTTTACGCGATAACCGACATCCACGCGGTCGGAGCATAAAAAACGGCAAAAAAATCATGTCCGTTGTATGGGAGCCCCCCTTAAATATATTTTTTCTGTTTTTTTTTGTATTTATTGTTATAGCGGCAACAGAAATACATCATCTGTGAAAATTTCAACTGTCTAACTATCACGGTTCATGAGATACAGCCTGGTGACAGACGGACAGACAGACAGACAGACAGACGGACAACGGAGTCTTAGTAATAGGGTCCCATTTTACCCTTTGGGTACGGAACCCTAAAACTAACTCTTCAGCTTTAGAATAGACTATCTCGCAGAGTTGATCATTATTTTGCTGCGGAGTTATTATAAAACAGTTATATCTCCTAAGATATTCATTGAAATTAAATGATGTAAGGGCAACTTTGTTCAAAATTAAATACTTGTGATGAATAACGTATTTATTTGGATAAGGATTAATACCATGTTTATGAAAACTCCTTCGCAAATAATGCATTAATTTCGAACAAATTTGATTACCATAAAAAAGTTTATGGTGAGTCCATCTTAAAAGATAGACATATGCTGTCGCGGACTATTTTTTAGAATATTTAAAGAGGAACAATTCCATCATATATGATATTTGCGTAACTTAAACCGTTTACGCAGCGCACGCAACAGAAGCTCTCAAAAAGGAATATTTTTTCCCGTTTTTGCAACATTTTTCATTTACGCTCCGCTCCTATTGGTCGTAGCGTTATGTTATATAGCCTATAATATTTCTCAATAAATGGACTATCCAACACAAAAAGAATTTTTCAATTCCAACCAGCAGTTCCTGAGATTAGCGCGTTCAAACAAACAAACAAACAAACAAACTCTTCAGCTTTATATATTAGTATAGATATAGATAGATATAGATAGATATAGATATATAGATATATAAGTATAGAAGATAGTTATACCACATTATAGCGTCTTTGGGTTAAGCGCACCAGGTGATAACAAACACATCACTCAAGATGAATTCCGGTTATTGATTCAAAACAAATAATATAGAGTTTTACATAAAATAAAACTTACCTATTAATTTTTCATCAATATCCGGAATCCAGGTAAGGTCTACCTGGTGCATCATGAGTTCCATAACGACCGTAAATCGGGCCATCAACCGATGTGCGCTTAAATACTTAGTACCAACGGAAAGTATAGAAGGCGCCACTAGCGGAGAGGCAAAGGAAATGTTGGCAACAAGCTGAAAATAGGTGCTTGACTCAAGATGGATTCCGGATATTGCTGGAAAAATAATAGGTAAGTTTTATTTTATGTAAACCTCTATTTTAAACAATCCCATTTGACATAACATGACATCAGGCCTGTAATCCGCGAAGGGTTTGGCAGAGCCCACATTCCTCCAGTTATATTTAAGTCCCATTTAATCCCTCTTGCCATCAACCGGGTACAAATCCAGACACCGGACTGGAAAAATTCAATAACACTAAACCGACCTGGGAATCGAACCCAGAAAGGACCTCATGCTCAGCAGTAGCGCTTGCGACCACTAGATCAACAAGGCAGTCTTTAAATAGTTGACCTTATATGTGATGTACTAAGTACCTACGGCCTAAAGAGGCGTGTGTTTGTATGACACAATCTAATTTGGGTGACACTTAGGGCCTGTGCACACCACGTTTTTTAAACGCGCCGTTGACGCGATACAGACGCGATACGCACGCGAGTCAGATAAAACTCTGTAGGATAAAAGCGCGCCGTCGACGGGCGCGTTTATAAAACGTGGTGTGCACAGGCCCTTAGACGCAGTTGAACGCAGAGCTAAGAGGCTCATTGGGGACGTAAAACTTCACAGCGTGGCTCATCGCCGCAAGGTTGCCTGCTTGTCGGTCTTCTACAGATTGTACTTCGGCGAGTGTGCCGATGTGCTCCACGACCTCATTCCATGAGTTTTCTGTACTGAGCTCGCGCGACGCGTCGTACGTCCAGCCAGTAATAGGACTCGCCCATCCAGGAGCGTTGTTCCAAATAAGACACAAGCTGTTGCCCGCGGCTTCGCCTGCGTGGATGTCAATACTTCCCTAGTTGAATCGTATTTTGTCCAGAATTTTATGGGTTTCAATTATTTTGTTTGTAACCCTTTTTTTTTGGTAGTTAATTTACCAAATAACTTCTCCCGCTGTTCGTGTCAGACTTTTACTGACTAAAACTCACCCGTGTTCCTTCAGTTGCCTGTGTGCCAGCGCCATATGTGTTTCCATAACTTTACTCAGAGATTATTTATACAATTTTTTGAGTTAATCAAGCCATGCAGTGAAGTTTTCCCCTTAAAAATCGAATTAATTACCCCTTTTTTCTCTTTCAGGGATCGATTTTGGAAAAGACACAAAAACTTATTATTTTTTCTTTGCTGTCAATAATATACTGAGTTTCGAGTTAAACCGACCGCGCTTTAAAATTCTTCGATACAAACTTTAACATCCCTCACTTCTTTCCATCAATAAATCCTTTGAGACCCCAGTTTTGAAAAAACGAATAATAAATATTTACTTAGGCAAGTATTTGTGTCAAGTTTCAAGTTAATCATCCCCTTTCATTCCATATTTTGCCGCCTTAGGGGTGGAATTTCCAAAAATCCTTTCTTACTGCACCCCCTAGACCTCATAAGGAACTTACGTGGGAATCTCTAGACACAGCGGTTTGGGCTGTGCGTTGATATGTCAGTCAATCAGTCAGTCACTCAGTCAGTTTCGTCTTTTATTTATATATCTAGAGAAGGGTTCTCTGCCCTTTCGCCGAAAATTGTTTGCCAGATTTCCACTTGCCAACTAACGTTTCGTAGAATTTTATTTCGCCGAATAATCATTTGCCAACTTATCATATAATTTTGTTTTATTTCCCAACCTCACAGTTACCAACAGTAGTGCTATTCTGAAAGAATCTCACCGTGATAATTTAGGTGAAGTGAACTGTCATTCCATCTGTTGCTAGGGATTCAAAAATCAAAATCAAAATCGAAATATTTTATTTCACATAAACCTACATGGGCACTTATGAAACGTCAGAAGCTAGGTGCCTGATGCTTAGGTGATTGACAGTATCGACAGCTCACTTCAAGCTCACTTCACCTAAGTGTGAGATTGTTATAGAAAAGCACCGCTGTACGTTTGGTCTGCTTTTCATAATGACACATGAATTATTAAATAGTAATTTTAACCCTCATTCCATTACAACTATTGAACTTACTAAGGATTCCTTGCAGAAACAGAATGTTTGTTATAAAGTTAGTCATAATAAAATGAAAAAATATGCAAAACTAAATAGAATAATTAAAAAATGTAATCAAATTAGAAAACAACATAAACACTTTTCTAAACATATTCCACAAAGAAAAGAGCATGTTGATCTAATCAATAAGTTAAACAATTATCAAATCAAATTAGAAGACAGCAAAAAAATCTATGAAATTGATACACAGCGCTTACAGTCTGACATACAGGCACTTGAGGGCAGACTTAGTTCCCTTTACATTAAATATGTGAGCTCTCAGAACCAAATAAAAGAACATATTCTTGCTGCTAATGAGTTAGTTATGTGTCAGTGTACTTGTCAGGTTTCAATCCCTGATGCTGTCCAGCCTGAGGCAACGGAGGACCCGTCCCAGACTGAGAGTTTTTCTCAAGCCTGTATCCTCAACCATGATATGTCTGATATAGTACAAGGTCTATCTCATGTGGTACAGCCTGAGATTAGTAGTTGTCCATCTTCCAGTAGTCATGATTGTTATCATTCAGTTATGTTCTCAGATAGTATAGGAAGAGGTTTAGGAAAGTTACTTAACAACAATCTGAGTCATTCTTCTCAAAACTGTTGTATGCCTCAGACTTCTTACAATCAAATAATGTCTTCAATAACTAGGAAAGAATATGATCCTAAGGCGATTATTACTGTATTTATAGGTAATAGTTTTAACGTTAAAAAAGATGATATCACTGATAGTGTCACCAAACTATTAAAGTGTAATTGTAATAAAATAATTCTGTGTGCTTTTCCCTACTTTGAGCACTTGTCAAACAGGCAAAACAAGTACATTCACATGTTAAATAATTACATGCATTTTTTAGTTAGTCACCATAGTGACAAGTTTATATTTTTTGACACCAACATTTTTGTTGATAAGCTAAGGTCGACTAGGGATACTGTGTATTTGCCCATTAGTTTTAGACGTCAAATAGCTAGGCTATTAGCTTTTAATATTAACCCAGACATAATTAGTATGTCGAAGTCATGTACAATTAGCACCACAGTTAGTAATAGTACTAATAATATGGTGGTTAGCTCAAATAATTTAAACTAGTTTGTAAGACAACAGAAGATACCACTGACAGTATAGTTACACTTAAGAGCAAAAAGGTATTTTCTAGCACTAGTATAGTTAACTGTAGAAAAGGGGCTAAGCAGAAAACCTTGAAATTATTTCACCAAAATATTCAAGGTTTTTCTTCCAAACAATTGGAAATTGAATTGTTTTTAGAAAAAACAATGTTTGACATTATCTGTTTAACTGAGCATTGGTTAAAAGAACATGAAATGTTAATTAACTATGAGAATTATAGTGTGGCCAGTTGTTTTAACCGAAAATCAATGCTGCGTGGTGGTTCACTAATTTTAATAAAAAATTGTATTAAATCAAAAACTCGTAAAGACATAGGTGAACTGTCGGTTGAACATAGCATTGAGTTGTCTTGTGTTGAGCTAGATAAGCATGTTATAGTGTGCGTTTATAGACCCCCAAATTATCAAAACTACTCTATATTTGAGTCTGTTATGGAAGATGTTTTGGCAAAACTTGCAACTGGTAATAAATCAGTAATTATCTGTGGTGATTTTAACATTAATATTTTAGAAAATAATTCAAATACCAGTAGATTATTAAATTTGTTTAAATCATTTAATTTGTCAAATGTGTTTGTAGAACCAACCAGAATAACTACGACTACTGCTACATGTATTGATAATGTTTTTTGTTGCTGCACCTATTTAGATAAAGCCATAGTTAATTATCTCCCTTCTGATCACAGCGGTCAAACCGTAACCTTTGAGTCCAACATACCAATACAAAAAGTGCAGATACAGTTCAGACCATTAACAACAGTTAATTTAAATAAATTTAATAGCACTTTAATTTATAAGTTAAATGATCAGGACCTTACAATGAACAATGTTAATATTTTGTATAAAGAATTCTTTTCAGTAGTCCAAACCGAGTTCAATAATTATTTTAAAAAGAACACTAAAACTATCAGCCCTAGGTTTTTATTTAGTGACTGGGCAACTAAAGGACTCAGGAAAAGTAGGGAAAGACTTTTCGAGTTGTATGGCCTTAAGCCTTATATTAACACAGACACTTTTAATAAGTATGTTGCTACTTACTCTAGAATTTTTAAGAACACTTGTAAGGCAGCTAAAGCCTTATTCATCAGTAACAAGGTTAAATCAGCAGACGATAAAATAAAGACGGTTTGGAAAATTATCAATAATGAAACAAACAGGAACAAAAAGCATAATTCTGATTATACACTGGAGACGTCGTGTGGACTTATTTGCGATAACAAAGTAGTTGCGCAAGAATTTGTAAATTTCTTTACCAGTATCCCACTCAAAACGACTGAAACCTTAAATTCCTCACCCTCGCTCTCTTTTGATTTAGTAAAGGCGAACGTTTCAGCCTGCCCGATTGAATTTAACTTTAAGCATATTAACCCCATAATAGTAATAAAAGCTTTTAAGCAAATCAAGATCAAATTAACCGAAGATCTTTGGGGAATGTCTGTTAAAGTCTGTACCTCTATAATTGAGACTATAGCCCCTTACTTAGCCTTAATATTTAACTTGTGTGTAGATCAAGGAGTCTTCCCGGATTTAATGAAATACAGTAAGGTAATACCTCTTTTCAAATCCGGGGACAGTAAAGACACCAATAATTATAGACCCGTATCCGTGTTGCCGGTTTTCAGTAAGGTGTTTGAAAAGGTAATGCTTAATCAAATGCTCAATCATTTTAACACGAATAAAATCCTTCACGAACAACAGTATGGTTTCACCAAAGGACGTTGCACGACCGACGCCGGTGTAACATTATTAAGACACATTTTTAACGCGTGGGAAGAGGCCCAAGACGCCATAGGAATCTTTTGTGACCTCTCCAAGGCATTTGATTGCGTCGATCACGAAACCTTACTTTTGAAACTTGAGCATTACGGACTTGGAAAACTTGCACTTAGTTTAGTAAAATCTTATTTAAATGATAGACAACAGCAAGTTCAAATAAATGGTATCAATTCACTCGGTTTAAAAGTAAAAATGGGTGTTCCACAAGGCTCGATATTGGGTCCTTTCCTTTTTTTAGTGTATATAAATGATCTACTCCATTTATTAAAAAATCAACCACAAATGGTGTTATTTGCTGACGATACTTCCTTAATTTTTAAGGTAGATAGACGTGCTACAAATTTTGACGACGTAAATAACGCTCTATTGCAGGTCCAAAATTGGTTTACTGCTAATAATTTAGTATTAAATGGGAAAAAAACGAAGTGCATAAAATTTTCTTTACCAAATGTCAAAAGTAGTGATTGTGAGATAGTATTGAATCAAGAGAAACTAGAATTCGTCGATAAAACTGTTTTCCTGGGGATCACGCTGGATTCAAGACTACAATGGGGTCCTCATTTAACATCTCTTGCAGGACGGCTAAGTTCAGCAGCATATGCTGTCAGAAAAATCCGTCAATTTACTGATGTAGATACCGCGAGGCTAGTCTATTTCAGTTACTTCCATAGTATAATGTCTTACGGTATTTTACTTTGGGGACGGGCTGCAGACATCGAGTCTATTTTTATTCTGCAGAAAAGAGCCATCAGAGCCATATATAATCTCCGCAGGCGCGATTCTCTAAGGGAACTGTTTAAGGATATTAACATCATGACGGTACCTTGTCAATATATCTACGAAAACATCATGTACGTAAGGAAAAATTTACATCTTTTTAGAAAAAGAGGTGAAAGACATAATTATAGTACTAGAAATAGGGACCTATTAGCTCAACCAGGTTTCAGACTGGCTAAAGTAGACTCATCTTTCATGGGGTACTGTTTAAAATGTTACAATAAAATTCCTCCCCACATACTTCAACTGAATGAGACTAAATTTAAATCTTGTATAAAACGCACACTATGCAGGCAGGCATATTATAAGTTGGGGGATTACATCGCTGATAAAAATGCTTGGCTGAATGCTGGTCCTGCTCCACAACCTCAGCTAGTTAATTAACATTTGACAATCGTGTTGGAGCTGCTGAAGATTGTAAACTATTTTTGCATTGTATAAACTCAATGTCCTTGAATTATATAATTGCATAGCACAGGTGTGAGTACTATGTACTATAGAGCTACCATTTACCGGGTAATATGTCTTTTATTGACTTGAATGTGCCCTGGCGGCTGAGAGTATGTCATGCTCATTCAAATGTCTCGCTGGTGGTGGCGTGTGTGTTGGATCATTAAGTTCCCTTCAAAATGGTTGAGCTAAATGGTGCTGATCCATGCGTCATGTTCGTGAACGGGCGCCGTCAGTTGGGACTGGTCATCTCTTAGCTGCCACGGCTTATTTTAATTTTTGAATTGTTTCTATTACGGACGCTTCTAACGTGCACGTCTTTCTACATTGTTCTCACATGTATAACTTCAACATGAATGATGTAACCCATATTTTGTAACAATATTTTGTTTTAAAAGAGTGTCCATGGAGTTTCTTGTCCGTTCTTCTCCATAGGAACCTACTACGCTTTGGAATGGGCAACTAGCTTCATCTTTCTGACTGACCGACCCCTTGACAATTCAAAAGTGCCTGTAATTGGTTTATTTGAAATAAATGCTTTGAGTTTTGAGTTTTTGAGTTTTGACACTTTTTAAAATGCCAACTTTCAAGTAGCTGTTGTTTAGCGAATGTTTTAGTTTGTTCTTTTTACGATAGCGATTCGCTTCTGGCACATCGCCGGCCGCTACCGCGGCACGCTCGCTTTGCTTGCTCGGCTCGTGCGTTGTTTGTCATACTCTAACCTAACCTAACCTATCGGAACATGGCTCTGCATTGCTGCCAATTTAAAGGTTTAATTAATGTTATTTTTGAGATTCTTAAATAAAAAATGTATGTAAAAATAACACTGACAAAACGTCATTCGTCTAATAGTTGTGTGGCCTAGTGAAATGTTTGCCAAATGATAAATGTCCCAAACGTTTTGTGTCATTATAATAATCAGCTTAACAATAATTCTACCAAATGAAACGTTATCATACAAAAATTTGCTAATCGTTAGTTGTCAAAGTGAAACATCGGCGAAACGTTGGTTGGCGAGTGATAATCTGCCAAACAATTTTCTGCGAAAAGGCAGGATACCCTAAAGAAGATGATAAAACAAAAGTTATTTTAATAAAACACGTATAAACCCATAGTGACCGCAGATCCTGCAGATCTCTTGCCACTAACATCAACCCTCTGAATTCTGTTGTTCAGATAAGAAGTCAGAAGGTCGAGAGTCCTGTCCCTCATACCATAGTGATGCAGTTTCCTGATGAGTGTATCATGATGTACGCAATCGAAGGCCTTACGACAAGTCGCAGAAAATGCCAAGAGCATCCTGCGACTCCTCCCAGGCCTCGAATATGCTCTTCAGTAATTCCACGCCCGCGTCTGTAGTTGAACGACCCTTTGTAAAACCAAACTGTTTCAAATGAAGTAAGTTAAGTTTACGTCACACCTGGCCATAATGTGTGTTTTACCGCACGCTACGCGTACAGTAAAACTCGCATTGTGGCCAGATGAAGACGTAAAATTGTGTACTCACCACGGGCAGTAAAAAAGAAAGCTTTTTATCGCATATTTACAATCCTGGCCTGCGGCTCGGGTCACAAATACCTGCGATTTCGGGCTTTCTTTCTTTTAAAGCCCTTGGTAAGTAATGTCCTAACATTTGTTTTAAAATTATTTTTTCAAAGATTTTTCTCAATGTGTAGGTAATATCGAAATAAGCCGAAAATTTTTAGGATCAGTTGTGCTGCCAGCTGCCAGATTTGAACAGTGGATTCACTTTGCTAAGTTTCATCAGATTAGAAAATACACCAGGGCCTCAAGTCTGCTATTACAATAGTGTCAGAATGGTCTTGCCATTGTGAGTATTTGACAGTGTTTGTATGGCAAATCTGTCAAATAATCACAATGGCGAGACCATTCTGACACTACTGTAATAGCAGACTTGAGGCCCTAATGCAATACAAGAGTTAAAACAATTGCACTATATAACATAAACATTATCTTAAATATTCATATCTTATTATAAGGAAATGCTCTAATTCCACCTAATTTTTTTTTTCAAATCATTAATTCTACTCGTTTACAAGTGATCATTCAGTATAATAGTTATTTTCAACACAATTGCTCATAAAGTGGCTCTAATTTCACCGCAATCAGGCACATAATGACACCTGTAATCAAACTGTGACTTTTTCATTGCTATTATTCACACGTGAGTTATAGAGTATTTTTTTTTTTATTGGTTGAATTGCTTTGTTCTTAAAAAAGTTTAGATACAAAAAAGATCGTGTTCAATAGAACAAATAAATTAATGTACCTATTGCTTGCTCATTTCATGCAACTTCGTATTTAAATAAACTGTGACTTTTTCATTGCTATTATTCACAAGTGAGTTAAAGAGTTTTTTATTTTTTTTATTGGTTGAATTGCTTTGCTCTTAAAATATTTCAATAAATAATATATCTGATAAGACCGCTATGCCATCAAAAACAGTTCATTATAATTTTACTAAATGCACATTTACTAATTGTTTCTCTAAATAAACTTTTCATCTACTAAATAAAATTATTTTTTATTATTATTTTCTTCACAGTGTGTTGAAAAACGTCGTATGATACACGTGTGTATTGATGATTACCGTCCTCGGCTCTCTTAGGACCCTCACCTAACGGCTCGGGTCTCAATGGCGCCTCAGCGGTAATCACCATCATTACACACTTGTACCATAATGTACTATTATGCAACTGTTGTATTATAAGAGGGATTAAAACTTGCTTGGAATGTGGGTATACGAGTATCACACGAGGCGAAGCCGAGTGTTATAATAGTACCACATGAGTGTTTTGATTTGGTCAGTCATTACCAAATTATTAGTGCCTTTGAGAAAGTTACTCATCGTTCTAAATTCGTAGTTCATTGATGGTGAATGAATAATGATTTCAAAAAAGAGAAAGTGTTACCAGACTGGATTCTTTTGTCAGTATAAAAACGTTGGTGGTTGTAATTAAAAGCAGTAAAGATGCTTCTGGCAAATATTTATATGCAGACAAATATCTAATAAGAAGCTAAATATTTTATCGCAAGTCGTTGCCAAACTCAAAGCATTTATTTCAAATACAGACACTTTTGAATTTACAAGGGGTCGGTCAGTTAGAAAGATGAAGCTTGTCGCCCATTCCAATTCGCATATAGTTTCAATGGAGATGAACGGGCAAGAAACTCCACGGACACTCTTTTAAATCAAAATATTTTTACAACGTCACCCAAAAATAAGAGCTTAAGAATTAAGGCTCCTACAAACTGGCGATACACGCGACGTGACACAAAGAAAACGCTCGTCGCGAGTCGCGCCTGTTTGTAGGAGCCTTTAGCGTAAAATTGAAACTATTTAAAGTAGGTACTTATATTTATATTCTTGTCGACATAGTAGATAAGTAATAAGCAAGTAACAAGATTCGTACGCATCTTGGTCACATTAGTCAATTTGAAAGATTTTGACGGTCATTCCTAAGCCATTGCTTCATAATATTATATTTGGAAATATCGGAATGAATGTTGTTGAACTGGCAAAATGAAAGGCATTGTGTGTTATGCAACCCCACAGTTTATTAGGCATACTTAAGCTGCGAAATTATATCTGTATTTTTTATGGTGTACATAATAAAGAGTAGGTATTCTATGTATCTATCTATGTATCTATCTGCGTCCTCACCTATGACATGTTCGCCAGCAGAACTTTTCGATGTGAAACACAAGTAGGAAAATATGACGTCACACAGCTATCCATTTCAAACTCTTATAGAAGACCACATTTTGCCCAAATTACCTATTTACGCCGTCGACCTTTCTGCAAATTAATCCACATATCAAGTAAGTCAAAACTTCAGTTTAAATAAACACATAAAACTCGTATAAAACATTTATTATGCAAAATTTTACTTAACTAGTTATCATAAATTATACACTTGCTTCCAAAATTATTGCACCGTAAAATATTAATCAATATCTCACTCGTGCAATTGTTTTGTCTTCAAGTGTAGACTTACACCAAATGGACGGAATTAAAATACAAATAAATACTAATTTGTACAACAACGCAATGCGTTCACAAGTTTCCATAGAATAGTAATACCTAAATGATGCCAAAGAATTTTTGTTTAAAAAGAAAGTTCCATTTCAGAAAAAAATACATTAGATTATCTAGAAATTCTCTCGAGTTATTTATTTTTATTTAAATAATTTAATGCAATGTAGACCAAGTTAATTAATTTACTCGAATAAGCCAGATAAGCCATTTATTCTGGCGAAATTTGAATCTTTTACTAAAATGTGTCAACCAACAATGTAGGAAAAATAAAAATTCAAGTACCTATCCTGCGACTAAGACAACCTTCAGCCATGGGGAAACCACATTCCGTGACATCGTCTAAAACCTAAAACTAAATATTTACACTACTACAAGGATCTCGATGACGTTAACAGCGTGGCGCTGTTGGTAAACATCTGTGCAGTGGCGGTCCTAGGGCGGCTGCACCGGGCGCAAAACGAAACGCTACCACCGAGCCTCGTTGTTAACCGACGATCGATAGGATTTTAGAATAAGTCGACCGAGTAGCTGCTATTTCGGTGGAACTTCGTGGAGCATTTCCGACGTTTGGCTCCCAGACTGGAGCGGGCCGGGGCTGCCTTAATGCGGCTCCTGCCCAATCTTGGGGGTCCAAAGAGGCATTTGGACTCGTGCTTGGGTCGTGCGGCCATGGTCCTTTACGGGGCACCGGTGTGGGTGCGTTCCTTGGGGCGGCGACCTGCATGCCGGTTGATCGCGTCCCAAAGGGTCATGGCCATCGGGGATACCGAACGGTCTCCGGTGAGGCGGCGAGCCTCCTTGCCGGATTGCCGCCATGGGATCTATAGGCAAAAATCCTTGCGCACTTATGGGAGTGGTGTGAGGAGGTAAAACGCCGGGGCGTAACTCCGCTGCCGCGAGAAATCACGGCACAGCGGACAGAGCTCCGGCGGGATCTCATGGCGACAAACGTACGTACTATTTTTTTTTCTAGAGTTCTTAGCAACATACGATTAATCCTTGTGTATGGTATGACCCCTTTAAAAATAAAGTTGACAGCACTGCAACTTCGATGTGAAGCGTGACTGATATTACTGTGCTTGCCCCGCATATACACCTGTATATTTGGTAGGTCCAATACTAGGTATTTATAATCACGGATAAGCAACTGCATACTGCCTAATATAGGAACACTAAGGTTTTGTATTTAGAGGCCACTTTGAGGTCTCGCAACACCAAAATATAATATTTTGCAAGGGCCGCCACTGCATTTGTGCAATTGTTTTGTGGAATGTATTGAGAAAAACAAGATGGCGGCGTTAGTTCTGATTTTAGCCACGCGTCAAAAGCCCCTTGTAGCGCTTTATGTATCTATATCTAGGGCAGGGCGGAGCGCGCGTGGCTGCGGCGCTGACGTCACAGCCACCGCTGCCACGTGGCTTGCTGCGACGAGTCGCTCGCTTGCAGCACGTTGGACAGACCGCCGTGCGCCACTGGGTAGGGAGCCTGGAGAAAGTGAATAGGTGTTAAGATTATTACAGCTTCCTTTGTTCAGAGAAACTACAGCATGAATAACAGAGGCTTATTTTTGATAAGCAGTATAGGTATTTGAAATGCGAAGACCGGATGATAGGAACAGCGGTTCTAGTTTTGGGTTGATAATTATTATTTAAATGTTTTCCAACGAGCCTATGGATTATCCAAACAAGTTTTCAAAAGTCTTAAGTAAAGTAAGAAGAAAAGAAAGAAAATATATTTGACCCAGATATAAAATACAAAAAACTAGAAGTAACTGAAAAATCGACTTACGTGAACAGTCCCCAACCAGCGT
Source organism: Dryobota labecula (assembly GCA_947523025.1). Taxonomy (NCBI): domain Eukaryota; kingdom Metazoa; phylum Arthropoda; class Insecta; order Lepidoptera; family Noctuidae; genus Dryobota; species Dryobota labecula. Next base: position 22,254,495 of record OX383303.1, read on the forward strand.
TGCTTGATGAAGTCGGCGACCCTCTCGCCGATCATGATGACGGGCGCGTTGGTGTTGCCTGACGTCACCGACGGCATCACGCTCGCGTCCGCCACGCGCAGCCGGTCTATACCTTGCACCTGTGTCATAGAACATGCTGAATATGAAAGGAATTAGGAGTTACTATTGTACAAAGTTGGCTAGGATAGTGTGAGCGTCATACGTGAGATCATTGCTCAGAATAACTGGTCCCATGTGATTCTACAAAATAATGCTGAATGCAATTTCAATAATAATGATGCGATGCGTTTAGTAAGGTCTGCACGCCGTTTGGGTAGGTACCTGACCTGATTGCAGAAGCATTTTACAAAATCAGGTCAATAGACCTAGTAAATTAATTTTGCAGAACAATAAAATTAAATATAATAATACGATTTGATACCGTGAACCGTTCATAGTAAAATATTACTCTTCTTAAATCTGAGACAGCCTAAAAGATGAAAATATGACGAGGGCCATACCTCACCTGTTCCATTTCTAGGACCTACAGGCATTTTTGGCTTAGTAAAGGGGGGGGGAGGTACTAGATAATTCTTTGCTATCATTTCGTTTGAAGATTAATCTAGATAGAAAACAGCAGCTATCAAAGCTTACCTGCAGCAAGTTATCAACGACAGCACTGTCGTCTCCTCTCGGCCCCATCTTGCAGGATCCTGCCTGATGGTTCTCTGGAGCCGTCTGCATTCTCACGGCGCACTCCCAGTACGCGTCGCAGCCGAACTTGATCTTCTCACAGCCCTTCACTGGGGTCTTGTCCAGTTTCACTCCGTAACGCTTCAAGGCTTTGGTCTCAGCTAACTTGAGAGAGAACTTGATGCCTTCCACTAAGGTTTTTACGTCGTCTGGGTGAGTTAGGTAGCTAAAATTGTGATAGAAGTTTTTTTAAAGTAAAGTATAACCAAGTTCAAGGCAGACGTTCGCAACATGAGATAAAGGAATTGGCAGGCAAATCATGGCTTGTGAAAGCACAAAACTTGCTTTGAGGAGGCCTATACCCTTAATAAATGAATTAATGCGAGTAACATTAAAGCAAGTAACTTGTATCTTTTACACAATAAATTACACAAATAATAATAATAATTGAATTAAGTACAATGAACATTTTTTTTTTGTAATAAATGAATCTATACTAATATTATAAAGCTGAAGAGTTTGTTTGTTTGTTTGTTTGAACGCGCTAATCTCAGAAACTGCTAATTGGAATTGAAAAAATATTTTTGTGTTAGATAGTCCACTTATTGAGGAAGATTATAGGCTATATAATATCACGCTATGACCAATAGGAGTGGAGCATAAATTAAAAATGTTGCAAAAACGGGAAAAAATATTCCTTTTTGAGAGCTTCAGTTGCATGTGCTGCGTAAACGGTTTAAGTTACGCAAATATCATGTATCATGGAATTGTTCATCTTTAAAAGTAAAAAAAAAAAGTCCATGACAGCATAATATATATCTATCTTTTAAGATGGACTCACTATAACCTTTTTATGGTAATCAAATTAGATCGAAATTAATGCATTATTTGCGAAGGAGTTTTATCAACATAATATTAATCCTTATGCAAATAAATATGTTATTAATCACAAGTATTTAAATGTAAACAAAATTGTCCTTGACATCACTTGATTTCAATCAACATCTTAGGAGATATCATAATATTAAAATAACTCTGCAACAAAATAATAATAATAATAATATATAATGAATACCCATTGACTCAAGTCAACCTTGTGTTTCCATACAACACTCACTTGGCATATATCTTGGGGTGCGCGAACGGGTCGGCGGACGCGAGCTCCAGCCGGCCCCTGCTGCGGGGGTGCAGCACGGTGGGAATGAGCTGGATGCTCCGGGAGCCGTTGTCCAGCCGCTCGCCCACCATGCCGGTCTTCGCGCAGTCTGCCAGGAAGCCGCCGAAGAACAGCTGGATGTCGGGGTTGTCTTCGGCTGGGTTCGAGTACTTCGTGTTTATGAAGGCGGTCACTTCGGATATGCCTGGGGAAGTCATGATTCAGATGGTTATTTGATGATGTGATATTCTCTTGAGTATGCAGGTTTTCTTCTTTTGCTTGGTTAGTAGTCGTGCAACTGCAGAGGGCTTTTTCGCTTTTTGGGCTAATTAAGGTAAACGGAAGTCAATTGAGATGGTAAGTGTAGGAGGCAAACACCGTGATATCGTCATTATTAAGTCTCAAAAATTTAATTGTAATTTTATTCTTAGTCTTTTGATAAACAAAGGTAAGCAGCATATTAAATGTGTTTATTCATGATCGCATAACCCTGTTTTTTGTCATCAATTCTGAAGTCAGTTAAAAATACACCATGATGTCTAAAGATAAATTGCAAGCTTTAAATCACTTATCGTCACTTACCAGTGCCAGACATAAGTCCATCTCTGAACAGCAGGTACTCCATAGCTGTGGCCCAGTTGAGGGGGGTGGTGTTGTTGTCATTGACCTGGAAGTTCAGGAAGTGCGCCACGTGGTTGTGCAGGTTCCTCCCCACGGCGGGCAGGCTGTGCACCAGCTTCACGCCTGCGTTAGACAGCACCTTCGGGTCGCCCACGCCGCTCAGCTGCAGGATTTGTGGAGAAGCTACTGCGCCGGCACTGCGGAGATGAAGTTAAGATGAATCTAGCTGCTTGATAGTTTTTCTACTATATTTTTATGGGATATCTAATTATGGGATGGGGAATTGAGTAGAAGTGAAACTGTACGACGTTTCAGACTTTTTTGTTATACGATCATTTCATTTAGGGCAGTTGATATGCAAGACAAGGTGACAGTTACCTATAGTTGCACCACTCATGGTACAAAAGACACAATTTTTTTCGTCTATAACTCCCCTGAAATTTTGGAATTATAATTGAATTAAAATGTCACTTAAATAATGTCCATTATTTTCCCGTTCTGTTCAAAGTAAAAGCACTATAAGTAAAAAACCCACCTCAAAACAATCTCATTATTAGCGAAAATAACTTCAGTACCACCGAAGCTGTTCCTGACTTCCACAGCATACGCCTGGCGGGTGGTCTGGTTGATGAGGATCCTGGTGACGGTCGCGTTCAGCATGACGTGCAGGTTGGGCCGGTGCTTGGCGGGGCGCAGGAAGGCGCGCGCGACGGACAGGCGGGACCCGTTGCGGTTGGTGGTCTGGGCTATCGAGAAGCCGGTGTGGTGGATGCCGTTGAGATCTCGTTGTTTGTAGCCTGGAGAGAGGAGTTTTGTTGGAAAAATATAATTTATAAAAAAAATGTTACCTTTATGCTATATACCAACTAAAAAGATCTCAATTTTTTTTTTCGAAAACATCATTCTCTTGCCCATATCCCAATTTATTTAGACTCGACGCCACGTATCTTTTTTTCCATACTTCTGTAATAGTCGTCATCTCGGGTTCGTAAACCTTACTTACAACTTTACAAGTCTGAAATCTCGCCTTTAAATCGGGAATTTTCTGTTAAATGAAAATTCTCTTGTTGTTGTTAACAGCGGCAGCACATTCGAAGACCACAAGGATCACAGGTAGAAAGTAGAGGTGCTTCTATCGAGCGAGTCATAAGGAGATAGCTACCAGCAGCAACGGGTGACCATAACCTACTGCTATACTACAAAATACTTACAAAAACACAAGTAAAACTAATTACAAAATATGAAACTCACCCAGCTCCTCTCCAGCTTTAACCAAGCTGTAGCTGAGCGGCGGATGGTACGGGAACTGTGCGACGGTGAGCGGCCCGCCGGTCGCGTGGTATCCCTGGTCCATCTCCTTTAGCTGCTTATTGTCCTCGGACTTCAGGAAGTACGGCAGCACGTCCTCGTACGACCAGCCCTCGTTGCCGGCGGCGGCCCAGCTGTCATAGTCCTTGCGGGAACCGCGGATGTACATCATTCCGTTCATCACTGAGGTTCCCCCGAGTACCTGGCGAGGTATTTTTAGGTGTTATTCAAATAAGGCTCGGAAACAGCACTTTTCCTTCTTTGTGTTCAAAATGAAAAAGTTTTCTAGTTTATAAGTCATTTTTTCTTTTTTTTTAACGCATTTTTTCAATGCAATGCATCTCAAAAACCTGCAAGACTTGAAGCAGACCATGTCATCGGAATGCCAAACTGCCCACCGTAGCAATAACCAAAAATTGCAGTTCTAACATAGCTAGACGGCAAAGAATGGCAAAGAAAATGGCCGATAGACGGCTTGAAAGGCTTTCTCAAGAATTTATGACGAGAAGCACAACAGTGACCGAAGTGGAAGAATTGGGGGAGGCCTTTGCCTGAGTATTATGTTGAATGTCGATGGTTCGTTCCGTCAGCCTACCTTCCCTCTAGGCCAGTAGCACTTCCGATCGGTCTCCCCGAGACAGGCGGCAGGTTCCGACTCGGTCTGGTATCCCCAGTCTATGCTGGAGCCGATGAAGTTCAGGAACATGGACGGCACTTGAGCACCTGTCGGCTCATCGAAACCTGGAATATTAAGGATCAAATCTAAAGTTTTCGGTGATTATGGACCGTGAAGACTGACGCAGATTTGGGTGTGCCATACCGCTTTTTCTTTGAAGCAACACACTCTACAAGTGGGCCACACCACACCGCATTGTGGTATGAAAATGCGTTGCGCTGCGGCCGGTTCGGCTGTTACGTGTGCTTAGCTTTAAAAACTAAAACCTTGTACTGCAATAACAGGTATTTTCTATCGCAAGTTTATTTCTGTTTATTAACAGGTAATGCTGTATATAAAATTATTATACAACTAGGTACTAAATTAAATGTATTTATTATTTACTAGCTTTTGCCCGCGGCTCCGCCCGCGTGGTTGTCGATTATTGCGTAAAAAAAGTAGCCTATGTCCTTCTCCCTATCCCAGGCTATATCCCTGCCAAATTTCATGACGATCGGTTTAGCGGTTTAGGCGTGAAAACAGACAGACAGACAGACAGAGACAGATAGACAGAGTTACTTTCTCATTTATAATATTAGTATGGAAGTATGGATTTAATAACAGGTAAAATGTTTGAATGCTGACATACCTGCTTCCAAGAGTAGCACCCTCCACTCCGGCACCTCTGATAGTCGCGCGGCCACCACGGACCCTGCTGATCCTCCTCCCACCACGATGAAGTCGTACACAGAGTCCATGTGGCGACGGTACTGCGGGACAAGATGAAAGATATTGTTAATTTATGTTAAACCAGCTTCTGCTCGCGACTTTGTCCACGTGAAATTTCTTGTACCCCGTTCCCCGATCTGTTCTCGATATAGATATCATAAAAAAGCCGTTCTATACAAAATGAATGAGAAAATTAATTTTCTTCATATTTTTTTTTGTTCGTGAATTTTTCGCATGTTTTAATAGTTATTCTGCTATTCGGGGCGGAGACAAATCTAAAAATCAAAGATCATACAAATCGGACCAGCCGTTTTTGAAATTAAAATCTCGATTTTACGCATCGATTGGTCCTTCACCAATCGGAGTGCTAAAACCCTTTACATAACAGTCTCTTTCCCTCCTCTTCAATCCTACGTCAATCACAAAATATTATGATCTTAATTTTATCAACATAGATTACATAGTACAGATTTGTATCACAATTATTATTGCAAAATAATTAGGTACTTAGGTAATGCAGTCCGATGCAGAAACAGACCGCAAATCTGATGAGGAAGTGATTTCATTTCGGTGGCGACTTGCGGTTGTAATGAGTGCGGTGAAGAGATGCTTGGGGTTGAAGTAACCGTGCTGTTACTGTGAGAAACTAGCATTCAACCATGGACGGCTAACTATTAGCTACTAAAAAAAAAAATATCGTTACCTTCGCCCGACCGCGTCAAAAGATGGTCGCTTCTGTTTCGTTTACAATGACATTCAATCCGATCCGGCCAAAAGGTACCTATTGAGTTCTCCCAGCTAGTTCGCAATAGCAACCTGTTCTGCCATCAACAGGGCATAAATCAAGATCTTTTAAAAGTTATAAGTCCCTTGCATGTAATAGAGGGAACCCTTACTGTCAACTAACTGGAGTGTGGCAGCGGCAGGTACTATTTTAGATACACTTCTGCCCAAGTGCCTGAATACAGCACATGAGGTTAAGTTCGTAGAAAGTTTCGTCCTATTTATTTAGGTATAAAGGTTAAGGAGGGGAGGGGCTTGTGGCTAAGTAGTAACAGCCGAATGGGTCGATCGATCAGGTTAAGCTACGCTTGCCGCGGTTGTTTCGTGGATGGGTGACCATCTTAACATACCAAGACCCCTCCGTGCCTCGGAAAGCACGTCAAGTCGTTGGTCCCAGCTGTCATTCGTGAATCTTTGGCAGTCGTTACGAGTAGGCTTCCGAAAGTCTGAGTACCTATCTATTACCCAGTAGTAGGTAGGCAGTCGCTCCAAGTGAAATAAATACTGGTGTTCCAGCTGCATCTAGTTAAACTGGAATCCGACTCCAACATATTGGGAAATGGGCAGGTAGATGAGGTTGATTCTTCTGACAGCTGTCAGAAGAATCAACCTCATCTACCTGCCCATGAACATGTGAGTTGCATAAATGGATACATATAGCTATATTTATGTAACTCACATGTTCAATTTTTACTACCGACGGCGACCGACCGTCGCGGACGAGGAAAACCCAACATAGATAGCGCTCGGTCCCATTCCATAAACGCACAGAGAACAAAACTATTCCTGTCCACACATACAATTGGACTGCTGACGTACGTACCTACAATAATATATTATAGTGCTACTTATGTTCATTCAACGCGAAATCAAGGGATTAACATTAACAATCTCTTTCGGTTACTTATCAGACATTTATTATTTCAAAAACAGAATAAAATACAGGACCACGGTAAAGTTATCTACCAGTATTGTGACTCAGCCCAGATAATTTTAACCGAACAAAATTCCATTGGGAGTCTCGACGAGGTGTTAGCGATGACACGCCCTCGTAAAGTTCCCCCAATAGAAGGTGACGTGCACACATATCGACCATTCGAGATTTTCATAGCGTAGCTCAGTTTTTTTTTTCAGTCAGTGATTTAAGTACCTACATTTTAACGCGAGTAGCAATGGCATAACTTTTGAATTAAAGGAAATCAAAATCATTCTGTTTCATTTCGACTGAAGATGGCATATGAATAGCTTGACTGTGACTTAATTTGTTAAGTCAGTATTAAAGCTGAATGTCCATCCGTATCGCTTTCTTTTTCGGACACAACGAGCTGATGACACAGAGGTACTCGCCAGCACATCAAGCTACCACAAACTGTCCAATTTTCTGTGTTTCATTGTCTCATTCAATTTTCAATTTAACTTTGAATATTTTAAGGTTTAAAATCGTTTGGAGAAATTTGACAGTTGTGTATAATCTTTTGTGCTGGCGACTGTGTACTGTACTGATATTTGTATTCAATATTCATTCGACGCTCAGCGAGTAAGAGAGAGGGCGTGTGGTCGGGAATAATAATTATAGTCAAATTAAGTCCGGTCTGATACACTTAAGTCGAATTATCATTCTCAATATCTCCGTTCGTGAGTCACCAAACTGTGTGTGAAGTCAATACATTATTTAAGTTATCTACAAGTGTTTACAAGACAGTTATATTGTTACGTCAGAAAATATTGGCGAATAAAAGGTTAAAAGGTTAGATTTCATTCTGTTTACTTGCTTTAATAGGTACTTGCTTTGTCTTTGGTTGTAATGACGCCTATCTCAAGGGCAACCAAAATCTGCCAAAGGCACAGACCTAGAGTTCGGAGCGCGCAAGCCCCACCACGACGTCAACGTAGAGATACGGCGGTGGGGTTATGGGCATGGTAGGCTATACTAAACTGGAAGTAAGAAGGGAAGTAAAACTCGCCACTTACTTATTTAAGATTATGCGTGGTATAATACACAACCCATGCGTTCTACGCACGGTTAGGTTGTGTGTACCTGAAGGGCACGTGGGGTGACGGAGGCGGCCGCCGCTGCTGTGGGTGCTGCCCGCTCGCAAGCACGCGCCGCTAACGCGCGCCCTGCATGCGCTCAATATGGTGTCACAACAGACTGACTGCTTCAATTGTACTCTGAGTGAATACACACGGGCCGCATTTTGTAAAATTACACTTGGTTGTTCACAATAATTATGTAATTGTAAGTCTAATATTTGTAAGCTATATAACTACACTATTGTATTAGGTAAGCCTGTGATGATAGTTGTATGTGTTTTTAATTAAATAAATAAAAAGTGGTAAGCAACTGTGAGTTCGACTAGACACCCACATTTTGCACTTTATTGATATGTTGCATGTCGCAGTCGCCAACTTGTTGTGTTTCGATAATTTGTCTGTAGAAACGTAACACGGGTATTAGTTTGTAAGTATAATTATGAAGGTACTTAATAACTTTTATAAAAATTTTGTAACAGGTTAATTAGTTAGCCGTGTTATTGCGTCATTTCATTCATTTTCCTGTTCCGAGATATATTCGTTTTGTATTTGTATTTATGGCTAAACAATTAAGGGTCCTACAAACAGGCGCGACACGCGACACGCGAAGAATGAGTACAGTAAATCTCCTTAAAAACAAATTTGGTCTTATACAATGTGCAGTAACTTAGGTGTCAAAGGAGTGCTTTGGCACTCGTACTAGGATTACCCTGTATCACGAATGCCATAGAATGAAATGAAACTTTTTATTAAATAATTAATTTATTGAAATAGCAAATTCTTAATTGTTAAAATAATACATACATTACATACACACATTGGAAAATAAAAGCTTTGTTTAAATACCTCATATATTATTTTGCAAAATTGTAGTAAAAATACCCTTTTTTATATTGGTTCTTTCTCTATTCGAATAGGTACTTAGAATTTTATTTAGGGATTTCTTAAAACCATTTAAATTTTACCGTATAAACTAACTGAGTAAAAAGAATTTAAATTAGGGTAGTTACGTACGATGAACTTATACGTACGTGGCTTATACAGGCGTTTCATTCGGTCAAAAAAACATCTTTTATACTCGTATAACGGTCACAACACTACCGCAGCGAACAAAAAGACATGACATTGTAATAACGTCATGTCGGAATATTAATCAACGATTAATTCGTGTTTTTGAGTGCATTTTTCCAACATAAAATTAAACTTTGTGCTTACGAATGATACTCATTATTATAGTGTATGGATAACAGAGTAATTAATTAGGATTATGAATTTCATTTTTCGATTTCTTACGTAGTCGTTCAAACAAAGTTGTCGCGGCAATGGTGTCGGGAATGAGAAACGTCAAATCCGACTTCTTAGATTGTCGCGATTATAAAGTTAATTAATCAATCTGCCTAGCCTTTTCCTAACTATGCGTACTGCAAGTACCTCTTAATAAGACTGGTTATCAGACTTTCGGACTTAAGGCTCCTACAAACAGGCGCGACACGCGACGCGACATAAAGACACCGCGTGGCGCGTGACGAGCGGTGCCTTTGTGACGCGTCGGGTGCATTTCTCATTCCCGACAACTTTGTTTGAACGTCTACGTAAGAAATCGAAAAATCAAATTCATAATCCTAATTAATTACTATGTTATCCATACACTATAATAATGAGTATCATTCGTAAGTACGAAGTTTAATTTTATGTTGGAAAAATGAACTCAAAAACACGAATTAATCGTTGATTAATATTCCGACATGACGTTATTACAATGTCACGTCTTTTTGTTCGCTGCGGTAGTGTTGTGACCGTTATATAAACGATGTTTTTTTGAATGAATAAAACGCCTGTATAAGCCACGTACGTATAAGTTCACCGTACGTAACTACCCAAATTTTGTTTTTTTTTTACTCATTTTATACGGTAGGATTTAAATGGTTTTAAGAAATTCCTAAATAAAATTCTAAGTACCTATTCGAATAGAGAAAGAACCAATATAAAAAAAAGTTTTTTTTACTACAATTTTGCAAAATAATATATTAGGTATTTACTCAAAGCTTTTATTTTCCAATGTGTGTATGTAATGTATCTATTATTTTAACAATTAAGAATTTGCTATTTCAATAAATTAATTATTTTAATAAAAAGTTTCATTTCATTCTATGGCATTCGTGATACAGGGTAATCCTAGTACGAGTGCCAAAGCACTCCTTTGACACCTATACCCAAAGTCTCTAATTCAGATAATTTATGTAAACAAAGTAATGTGAAGAAAGTCACTGTCAACTGTGACAGGACAGTGGTGCAAAACATTTTATCATTATTTTTTTTTGTAAATAATCATCTAGAAATTAAAGTGAATTAATTGTAAGAACTATGCAAACAAAATACCGTTGCCAAACAATGTTCTATGTAGTGTGTCGGAGACACGGCCTATGATCGTCATAATCAGCTCTTGTTAAGTCGACTGCTAGACGTAGGCCTCCCAAAATCGATTTCTACTCGAAACTGTTTACAGCCCTTTTCATCCAAAATGTGGCTAGATATGCTACATACAATATGAATCTATGAATGAGAGGTTTTAATATTAGTGTTGTTGAAGATGTAAAAAATGTGAAAATGTTTGGATTTCCTGCATTGTTACCAGTATCATAAAATATTTCATACCAGAAAATCTCCTTTTTTTAATAACTCTGTTTAAAACCGAAAATTTATAAAAATAATTACGGTATGAATATTTTTGAATTATTATTTCTTATATTCAGTACTTAAGTAATGTTCCGAAAGAAATATTTTTCGTAAAGCGTCTCCACTTTGTCTCTGTTCTTTTTCGAACTTTAGGTATTTTAGCTCACCTATTTCCGATCACTGATAATGACGCATCGTAGCGTCTCTTCGCCTCTTGTATAATTTTAATCGTGTCCGTGCCTTATCCGTTCCACGCCTCCGCTGCGCCTGCGCCGCGCCTTTACCTTAGGTACTCCGTTTCTGTATAATTCACGCCTATGGATGGGGACCATGTTCATACCCCCACCTCCAATAGCCGTGTGTAATACATCGTTGTATGTCTCTTTTTAAACTGAATAAAATTTACTATGGCGCCTAATTTCAAGCATCGATATAACACGTTACTCAGTAACCGGTGATGGATTCACTCCTTCCCCCCTTCCTTCTAACGGTCAGAAATTAAATCTTGGGTTTCTATCGGTAAGCGGTGTCGTCAAATAAAGCTTGCAGCATTTCAGGTTGGACCTGAATCGGCATCGCCGTGAAACTTCATTCATACTGCCTAGTTGGAGGCGTGTCGTTAAGGTGGGGCGGTGCTGATCCGATGCTGGGCTGAAATGTGTACCTACGATGACCAAAACGGCTGCAAAGTAACGATTCTCCTGTAAATCCTTCATGATGATGATGATGATGATGATGGGGCTCCCTTTTCCGCATTTAGACTCCTACGAGTATTTGGTCCGTTGTGCGTGGGGATTCTGGCTAACAGAGCCAGCTTAGCTCCGCCCAAAAGCACAGAGCTTCACGGAGCGACCTCACTGTTCCGAGGATTTCTTCACGTTGTGGAGCCATGACCTCGCATTCCAAATAAATTATAGTTTAAAAAAAATACGGATAAAAAAGTGTGTCATTCATTTGTATCGTGTGTGACTGCGCTCTGCATCTCTCTCTCCTGCATCATCTTATGCACACCAAAAATTAAAACCAACAATATTGTACAACAGCGTACGGTGGCCAACACATCAAATTACCACAAACTGACAAATTTTCGCGTTCGATTTTGAACTTAATTATCAAGATTTTGAAGTTTAAAATCGTTTGGAGAAATTTGACAGTTTCGTGTAGCTTGCTGTGCTGGCCACTGTACATGCAATTGGCAGTCGCAGACGATCTTTTCTCGGCAACCTCTGATTGGATTAATTAAATAAATTAATAATTATTTTTGGTTTCAGATCCAATTCCGTCAGATAAAAATACGAAACGCCACGTCAAATGATAAGATGGACGTAACCGCATCCTCATCAAAAGACACAATAACCGAAGTTCTAAAATTAGATGAAGAACCGGCAAAACAGAAAGACAATTGTGAAGTTCAGAAGAAGTTTGATTTACCTCCTGAATACGATGAAAATGACTCAAAATGGACATTAAAGCATCGTGAACCTGCTCCGGGACTTGTTGAACTAATGAAAAATTCCAGTGTGTATGTTAATGCTGACAAACTCGCTGAATGCCAGAAATGGTCGAATGATTGCAAAACATTTGCTCGAATGTTACTGACTGAAATCTTTACTACAAATGCATTGAGCACATGTTTATGGTCTGGTGTCAGAGCTAACGCATCCCAAATCGACGGTGGACATACAAGACCTGGATTAGATGAACATGCAAGAAATATATTATTGAAGTTTGTCGTAGAGTATGGGCAGATCCGCGATTGGATAATAACAGATTACCAATGTATCCTAAAAGGTATCCGACAAATAATGATAGAGATGAGACTGAAAAAAGAAGCGGAGCAGGAAAAAAATAATGTCGGACCTCAGAAGAAAGGTCCTAATAAACGCCGGTTTGTTTTTCCTCACAAATATAACTATAAATATAACTCAAGATGGACGCTAAAGTACCGTGAATATGCTCCGGGACTTGTTGAATTAATGGAGGATTCCTGTGTGTATGTAGAAACTAGTCAACTTGCTAAATGTAAGAGATTGTCGAATGATTGTGTAACATTGGCTCGAATGTTACTAGCCGAAATTTTTTCAACAAGTGCATTGAGTACATGTCTAGTGACTGCTGTAAAGGACAAAAACTCCTACCACGAAGCTACAAAGATCAGACCTAGATTAGATGAAACTGCAATGACAGCATTGCTGAAGTTTGTTGCAGAGTATGGATTGGAGAAGGATTGGATGGTAACAAGTAACAAACGTATTCAACACAGCATCCAACAAAAACTGGAACTGTTGAGACGTCTTGAAAGTAAAGAAGATGGTGATGCACCTCCAAAGAGAATACTTCATCCGAAACGCAAGTATATTCTTCCAGAATACGAAAATGACTCCAGGTGGACATTAAAGTATCGTGAACCAGCTCCGGGACTTGTTGAACTAATGGAACATTCAGGTGTGTACGTTAATGCTGACAAACTTGCTGAATGCAAGAGATTATCGAATGATTGCGAAACATTGGCTCAAATGTTACTTACCGAAATTTTTACTACAAGTGCATTGAGTACATGTGTATTTTCGAAAAAGAATCGCGAGTGTTACAAAACTTACAGAAGGTATAGTAGAGCCCCGCTAGCCGGTTCCTCACATGTACGTTTGCAACCGACTACTAGACCTGAATTAGATGCTCATGCCGAAATAATACTACTGAACTTTGTTGATGAATATGCACTTGAAAAGGGTTGGAAAATATTGGATTTCCGGTTTATTAAAAAGAGTATGATCCATAAAATTCATGTGATGAGGGATGAACACGCTTCTAAAGAGCGGTAATTTAATTTAGCTGGTCTCGATGAGAAATTATTCCCTCTATGAGGCTAAAAGTCCACCGGCGAGCGCTGTTTTCAGTTACTGATGTAAATAGCATTAAACCTAAGTGAAATAAGTGACTAAGTTGTGATAAGAGAATGAGTTAATGATCCTCAATGTACTGACTGCTATCGTACTGAGTCTATTGACGTCTTTTCATGTGAGAGCATATAAATAAATAGTCTTTATTGCAATTTGATATTGAAATTATTGATTTACATAAATATTGACACTTAGGGCCCTTAACTAGAGGTATATTATATTATAGTAATTGGATTTTACCTGAACTAGGATTAAACCTGTAGCTCAAGTATCTCACTCAAGTGCATTAATATTACCTAAGATACTAACACGAATACTTAATAACTTATCTGACTATGCTTATACTTGTTTGCATCATCGTAAGACATTTTTGTAACCGTGTTCTATTCTTATTTATACGTATATAATGATAATATAAAGTTTTTAACAAGGTCGCGTTTATATTGCTATAGCTAAACATTTGCCGTGAACTGAGTCTGTGAACATTGTTTGTATTTGGATTCCTTTTGATGTGAATAAGTCTTTATTTCCTTAATTGCCTCCAACTATAGAAGCAAATTGTTTCTATAGTGGGAGGCAGTTTAGACAACCGATGATAACAATATGGGATACAATTTAGTGTTGCAGCTACATACCTACCATCTACATCCAAAATGTAATTACACCACTCGATAGCAATTCGTTACGTTGAGTTAGGACTATGACTCAGCGCACGCGGCGGAGAAGTTGTCTCGGAGAAGCTACGACGTTCAATTGAGTTTGAACCGTCAACTCTCGTTGATCTATTGATTGCGTATATAAAAAAGGGTGAAATAGTTATAGTGAATATGTATATGGAGTTAAAGTAAAAAATAAAATAAATAATGCAATGTCGGCTGATACTCGTCAAAAAGCCAAATCAAAATATAGAGATCGTATACGATTGGAAAGGGCTTCTCAAGATCAATCCAGTGATACCCATTAAACACCATAATTGACAGAGTAAAGCAGAGTCAGGAACGTAAAAGAACGAAGGCGTCCAATCGGTTCAACGATGGTGCCAGTACATCTGCAAACGTACACGTATTCACGTAAAACACACGGCCGTGTCCACGATACAACCAAACCCCGATTTATTGTCTGTTTGTTGATCTCGTGGTCGCAAGTGCAACTGTTCGAAGTGTCGCAAGAGCATATTATGGGGCTCGATCCCCAAGTCGGCAAAGTAATATTAAGTTTTCCCATTAGAAATTTCTTAATAGGAGCCCGGATTCTGGATTTCTGTTTGGTTAATGATAATATTTAATGAAAAAAATTACGTACAGCAAAATACATAGAGATACGACATAATTATAATTTTGTGTACAAAGGTACTGCTTATTTCTTAAGAAATTTTTCCAGTAGAGCTGCGAAATATTTTGTTTTTTAAATACCTAAATGATCTGCTATGTAAGCTGAATAATATAAATAATCATAAATCGTACAAGTAATAATATTAGGTATGTTTTTCGATGACTCGTCTGCTGATAACGTAATTCATAATAAGTCCTGTTATTTGTATTGTTTTCCTCCTAGTCTTGTCAAATAATACATTTTTGTAATTGAAATTATATTATTAATTTTTATATCAAAAACTAACGGTATTTTCCATAACCTTGCGGTTTTAATGAACTAAATTATTTTAGTTTTAAAAGATTTTTTTTACATCATATTTAGTTTTTAGTATTTCATGCCCAATATGTTGTTTCTACGGGACCTTACTAATAATGTAGTCTAAGAAGTCTGCCTGTCAGTCTGTTCGTCACAGTGCTGTTTTAAATCGTAAATACGTAATACATAGTAGTAGCCGGATTTTTTATTACGGTGGCAATCAAGCCGGCGACTTTCTGATATAAAGTACCTAAGTGATCACCACCGTCCGTGGACATCTGAACCAGAGACATCGCAGGTGCCTTGCAGTCTAGAGGCAAAGCTAAAATGTCTCAAATTTCATCGACAAGGGCCGCACGCTGATTGTCAATAGTACCTAATGTATGCTTATGAAGAACGGGTCCCGTTCATCACCTCGCAGTGGATGAAGTGACGTCACTGATGTACACACGGCCACAAATCAAGCTATACATTCCAGTTTAGGCTGATCTCGCATTGTATAGGATTTCCGTACAATGAGAGGTCAGCTTATACTGGAAAATATAGCTTGATTTGTGTCCGTGTGTACCTAAGTATACCTAAGCACAGTTAAAAGTAAAAGCCAAATTCCCGAAAAATATAAATGGGAGAAGGTTTCCCCACGGATGTTGAAAGCCTGAGAAAATTACGATATTGAATATTTCATTCATTTAATTCGAAAACAATATTTGTTTCGATTAGGTTGAATTGGAATACAGTTTTATTGTTACGACCATAGAAATATAAAAAACAGGAGAAGTGGCAAGGAGGTCTGTGTCCGCTCGCAATGATCAAAATGCTCGCAATAGGCAAATGGCGGTCTCCGCGCACTAGTGCGCTTTCGACCGTGATCGTGACAAATTATAAGAATGATAGAATACTCTTTATTATGTACACCATAAAAATGACAGCTATAAATGTAGAACTGTTACATAGAATACCGTGTTGTTCAGTGATTTCTTGTAAAAACCGAAGCCAAAACAAAATGTTTGTACATCATGGAATCACTTACCATAAGTTCAGTTCAGATCATTTATGTAAACAAAGTAATGTCAAGAAATGTCACTGCCAAAATGACAGGACAGTGGTGCAAAACATTTTATCATATTCTTTTTTGTAAATAGTCATCGCTAAAATTAAAGTGAATTAATTATAAGAACTATGCAAACAAAATACGTTTGCCAAACAATGTATTGTGTAGTATGTCGGAGACACGGCATATGATCGTCATAATCAGCCCTTTTAAGTCCAGTGCTAGACGTAGGCCTCCCAAAATCGTTTTCCACTCGAAACAGTTTACTGCCGTTTTCATCCAAAATGTGGCTAGATATGCTACTTACAATATGAATCTATGAATGAGAGTTTGTAATATTAGTGTTGTTGAAGATGTAAAACATTTGAAAATGTTTGGATTTCCTGCATTGTTACCAGTATCATAAAATATTTTATACCAGATAATCTCCTTTTTTTAATAACTTTGTTTAAAACCGGAAATTTATAAAAATAATTACGGCATGATTATTTGTTAATTATTACGTATTAAGACAAGCCGTAAAATATTTCTTGTTTGTACTACGTTATTTTTGTTTTCATACATAACAGCGACTGTATTATTTTTGCAATAAATACATTGCTTCTTAACCACTACGTAAATATGACGCTAAGTGACTGGACAACGCAATGTAAAAATCATAAAACGATAATTTGTGTATGCGGTTCATCGCGTAGTACGGCCGCACTGTTTTGCCGCGAGCTAATGACGTGCTTGTGCAGATCCATACTAACGTAGGCTATCGACAATAATGTCGATTGTCTAATGAATATGTTGCTATTATAGTTTATTCTTCAATTTGTCAACCGTTTTAATCCGGTTGGAAGACTCATGTGAAATAATGTTTAGTACACATCTTTATTTTCTCATATTGTTTATTTATTTTTATTTACTTAATAATATTTTGTTTTTAGCAAAATATTGTTTATTTATAATATATTATTATTTGTACACCGTTTATTATTTATTTTATTTTCAGATAATTTATGTAAACAAAGGGGATAACATAACAAAAAAATATCTTCGTAATGGCATTGTTTGGCAACGGTATTTTGTTTGCATAGTTCTTATAATTAATTCACTTTAATTTTAACGATGACTATTTACAAAAAAAAAAGAATATGATAAAATGTTTTGCACCACTGTCCTGTCATTTTGACAGTGACATTTCTTGACATTTCATTTCATTTATTTTCATTTATTTATTCATTAACAATTAACATTGTGTTGAACATTACATTGACATTACTTTGTTTACATAAATGATCTGAATTAGAGACTTTAGGTATAATAACATACCATTAGTCACCTTCTGTCGTAGCCATAGATATAAGAAAGAAGGAGATATGCAGCTAAAATGAAAAGAAACCCGGTGTCTCCAGTCTTTTCCTTCCACTCGCCACAACTACACATGCAGTTCAGTAAAAGAAATAGATACGAAGTCGCGCACACACTCGCAATTCATAAATCGTAACTTACTACACAATCAATTATAAACCGATGCGATAATCAAACACAACGCGCATTTACCATACACCGTACAACTCACTCACACGAAAACATCGGGCTCTATCGTTGTGCTGTGCAAAAGCCATTTATTTTACATATACGCTAATGATTGACTTAATCGAAAAGTTATCGATTCTTCCAATTATTATTGTATTAAAACTTTTGTGGGGGACCTGAAAATAAAAAATAATAATAAACGGCATACAAATAATAATATAATATAAGATTTATATATTGAATTTATAGTTTGTAATAGGTTTATGTATATCTTTATATTTAATTGAATATTTATTCCTCAATTTTCGCTATTGCACCTACTACTGTATGTCTCTGCATCACCCAAGGGTTGACTGGTAGAAAATGCCTATGGCATTAAGTCCGCCTCTGTACATGTTTTTGTGCTTAAAGTATTAAATAAATAAATAATAAATAAACAATATTTTGCCAAAAACAAAATATTATTAAGTATATTAAAAAAAAAATCAATATGAGAAAATAAAGGTGTGTAATAAACATTATTTCACATGGGTCTTCCAACCGGGTTAAAACGGTTAACAAATTGAAGAATAAACTATAATAGCAATATATTCATTAGACATAGACATTATTGTCGATAGGCTACGTTAGTATGGATCTGCACGAGCACATCATTAGCTCGCGGCAAGACACAGCGGCCTTACTACGCGACTCAACTGCATACATATAATATCGTTTTGTGATTTTTACATTGCTTTGTCCAGTCACTTAGCGTCATACTTACGTAGTGGTTAAGAAGCAATGTATTTATTGCAAAAATAATACAGTCGCTGTTATGTATGAAAACAAAAATAACGTAGTAAAAGCAAGAAATATTTTACGACTTGTTGTTTTTCATGATTTTAAAGACAAATATAGTTAAATACTTGTACTAACTTATGGTAAGTAATTCCATGATGTACAAACATTTTGTTTTGGCTTCGGTTTTTACAAGAAATCACTAAACAACACGGCATTCTTATAATTTGTCACGATCACGGTCGAAAGCGCACTAGTTTGCGGAGACCGCCATTTGCCTAATTTGCGAGCATTTTGGTCATTGCGCGCGGACACAGACACGCCCCCTTGCCACTTCTCCTGTTTTTTATATTTCTATGATTATTTACGTCAACCTCGGTTACTTTCGGTGCGACCCTGATGGTAACTGGTCCCTGCCGCCGCCGAGGGAATCCAGAGAGAAGCTGTAATGTTTCAGGTGCCTATTGTGACACGGGCACCATACTATTCATATACTCGTATACAAAAAAAAATTGTATAATAATAATGTTAAGGAAATTACTACCTACTATTAACAATAAAAAAATACAAAATAAAAAACAAACATTAAACATTTAAAAATATATTTTTTATATTTTTAAATGTTTTTATATTCAAATATTTAAAAATATAATTTATATGGATTTATTGAAATAAAGGGTTCAACGAGCATCGACAACAAGATGGCGAACCTTTCGAGAAGTATTTCACCGATTGCCGACAACTAATTATATCTTGTTCGTATGACAATGAGATGATTTTTCTGATGAATAAACTTCATTTAATTCCTTTTTCGCAATATTTTGTTATTCGTTAAAAACAACAAACAACGATAATTAACAACGTTTTTAATTATTACAACGATTACATTTTGAGCGACAAAATAAATATTTGTGTATATTTTGACAGTCGTCGGCAGACGATTACCATTTCTTATTTTTTTATGTTCCTACACAAAATAGAAAGAAAGAACAAGTATTTATTGTGACTCGCACAGGAAGATCACAAACTAATAAACACACAATCACAAAAGTATAAAAAAATAAAAACAGTTCTGTACGAGGCCAAAAGGCTCCTATCTCAGCATGATGCTGCGACATTTAAAATAAGTGCCGCAGCGCTGGTATTCTGATAGGGCCCGCTGTGATGTCACGGGCAGATACAGAAATATAAATAATTATCAATTAAATAGATATAATCGTGTAAAATATTAACAAATAAAAAATTTAATATTCGGTAACAAATAACAATTAAAATATTCCGCGCGTCAGTACCCGACGTAACCTCATTACTTATCTGTGCCTTAAGCGCAAAATATGACTTAATACTACTAATTCAGTAGATTAATAATGAACAGTGCCACATTGTGGGAGAGGGACATTAAGACCAGTCCTTAGATTGGTAATGCAAAATAAACTTTATTTCTGAAATATAAAGTTTGTTTCTATTTAAAATTTGAAACAGTCGTCTGTAAGCTGTGACGTGCTACGCTTTTATTCGTGTTCAATGTCATGTGACCAATGGGAATTTTCTAACTGTCAACTAGTATATTGCACTTTATTATTCTGTGCCTATTGTTATCTACATTTTCATTAGCACAAAAACTTTTACTGTTGTTTCAAAAAATTTAAGTTTATGTGGAACAGAACAACAAGACAACAAGCGTCGAAATATATCCAACTACAGCCACGAAAACCAACTACAACTACGAAATACAAACCAATACAAATAGACCCAATAGCGTTGAACATTTTCGTCGGTTATTAAAAAAAACAGCAGATCCATAAAAAAGTATAAAAGTACCTACACGATTAAAATGTATGGAACAACAGTATTTTTTAATAACCGACTTTCATCCCTGTTGGGTCTAGGATCATGTACTGAATCTATATGAAAAGTTTATGTCGCACGACTCACGATATCGATATACCTTGTATAATATTCTAGTCGGTGTCCAGTCCACAACAATCAAACATTTGACGATTTTTCGAAGATTATACTTGGGACTCCCTGAGAGCCTTAACTATTCAGGATGGTACATGGCTAACGCCAAGGATCGCTCCATTTCTTCTTTCCCCAAGATTAGTAGACGATAATATTCATCAGCCTCTATCCGAGGATCGCGGAAAAAGCGATGGATAGATATGGCAGATACGTGTCAAACATAACGAAGTGTATAGCCAGGCATGTGCCAGCATGTGCCATTATGCAGTCAATCATTTTTTGCCTCTTGCTTTGTGTATCTCTCGGTAGAGATGAGATAGGCATGGTTTTTGTCTCTAATGGAGGTTTTGTACGTAATTTATGGGAATAGCAGCAACAAATAACTTAAAAAAACCCCTAACCGATTATAATGCTGTCACTGCAAATGAGAATAAACGCGAAAACTGAATTGAACACGTAAAGTTTTAGAACGTTTGCCATATTATGTGTTTCTCATGCCAATCGCGTTAGTTTTCTCTCAGACTTTTGTTTATCTAAAGATTACCTTTATAATAAATTGATCACG
Organism: Dryobota labecula; assembly: GCA_947523025.1. Classification (NCBI taxonomy): domain Eukaryota; kingdom Metazoa; phylum Arthropoda; class Insecta; order Lepidoptera; family Noctuidae; genus Dryobota; species Dryobota labecula. The sequence goes on from OX383303.1 coordinate 22,275,537, forward strand.
AACAGTTTTTCACAAACGATTTCGTTGTGTCTCGAGCGTGTAACAAGGAAAGTTATAACAATGCATGTGGGATAGCTACTACAAACTAAAGAAAATATGAATGGATTTTGTAAACAAGGGTAGGAAAGGATTGAATAGGGCACTAAGAAAATAAAAACTAGGCTTGTATGCTAGTACGAGTTGAACTAAAGTTGGGACTCTGCCAATCACGAACAAATTAGGGCAGGAAAATCATGATGAATTCTTTCACCATAATATTAATGTAAATTATCATAAATTTTGTTCTCGAATTTCGGAGATTTACACAATTTGTAATTGAAATGACCAACCCTTTTTTTTGTCGAGGATTTCCATCTCTTGGATGTCTTCCGCCCTGAGGTGGGCCAGTGGTGTCTGTCAGACTCTTATTGACTAAAACTACCCCGGTGTTATCGCACACTTGCGTCACGGGGCTGCGGGTGCGGATGTGTCTTCCGCTGCCCCGGGCTGTTTAAGGGTCCGCGCGCTGCGGGCCCCGTCCCGTAGGGGGAGTAAACTGTTGAACTGTTAGAGAGGTGCGCATGGAACACTACGCGCCGCCATCTTGGGTCCTGTATGCACCTGATATTTTAGATGACTACTTCAACCTAAATTAATTATTTTTAAATTTACTTCCTTTAATATGATATATACCTACATATAAATGTTAACATGTAAATAGAAACAGAGAGTAGATAGTGAGTTAGAGATAGAGAGGTTGTGTATAGGGTTATTTGTAACGTTTCAAGATAAGACTTCATCATTTTTCATTCATGAGATAATGTCCAATTAGACTGGACTGGAGGTGTGACTGCCTTGTTCGCAAGCGCTACTGCTGAGAATGAGGTCCTGGGTTCGATTCCCGGGTCGCGCAAAATGTTATTGGATTTTCCATCAAGAATTTCTCAGTTGCAGCCCGGTGTCTGGATTGGTCCCCGTTTGTTGGCCATAGGCTCGCCCCTTATTACATGGGACTTAAACATAACTGGTGAAATGTGGATGTACTATAGGTACATTTCTGCCTTACCCTTCGGTGATTACTAGCGTGATGTAATTATGTCCAATTAGTATAAATGCGTAGTTTCAGTCACTATACTGATTGTAATTAGGCATGTAGGTGTGATTCTGACGTCATTGCTAATAATATCGGACGGAGGCACGTCCTTTTCAGTTCCTATGTAACTTAATCATTTCTGATCTTTTTTAGGGTTCCGTACCCAAAGGGTAAAACGGGACCCTATTACTAAGACTCCGCTGTCCTTCTATCCGTCTGTCTGTCTGTCTGTCTGTCCGTCCGTCTGTCACCAGGCTGTATCTCATGAACCGTGATAGTAAGACAGTTGAAATTTTCACAGATGATATATTTCTGTTGCCGGTATAACAACAAATACTAAAAAACAGAATAAATAATATTTAAGGGGGCTCCCATACAACAAACGTGTTTTTCTTGCTCGTTTTTGCTCGATATTGATAACGGCAACAGGTAGACGCTTGAAATATTCACAGAATATTTAGTTTTTCACTTTAAAAATAAATAATTAAATTAATTAAAAAAAAATATTTAAGGGGGCTCCCTTACAACAAACATGATTTTTTGCCGTTTTTATAGATAATGGTGCGGAACCCTTCGTGCCTGAGTTCGAGTCGCACTTGGCCGGTTTTTTATCAGTTATCAAGTTATCAGTAATTTAAAGGGGCTTGTCTTTTGTATCTTTTGAACGCATTATCTACATGATAAATGGAATAGAATTTGTATAAAATCATGTAGGTATCAGATTAATTTCCAGATGGTACCGGTTAATAGGTATATGCCATGACTTTTTTTTTGTTCACTATGTTTGCACCGTATCAAAGTTGAATGGTTCGTGTATGTAACACTAAGCTTTGTCAGCCATACAAGTTTAATATAATTAACATTATGTAATTATTTCTTTAATAAATGTTTATTAACATTAGTTAGTAATACACTAGAATCTCAGTAATCCGGCACTTCAATACACCGACACGTCCAATAGCAATACAAAAAATGAGAACTAATATTGTGCCGGATTAAGGCTCGTACAGACTAGTGCGATATCGCGGGCGCGACGCGACACTAGTAGCACAATTTCTTTGTCGGTGCATGCCTGTCGCGCCCGCGATATCGTGCGAGTCTGTACGAGCTTTAATCCGGCACAATACGAGTATTAGTTCTCATTTTTTGTATTGCTAGGTCAGTTTCCTTGGCAATAACGCGATTGCGTATAACACGAGATTGATTTAGATTGATAGCTGATAATTTAGTTTTTAATACACTTGAGCAGAAGGAAATGGAGTTTCTACACAAGAATTGATAGTTCTCAGCTATCTACGTGAGAAAGTTTTTAAACAAGGGCTGATGGGCAAAAAAAAAAACAAAAAGATAAGTTAATATTTCAAGAAACACAAATTTTATTGTTTCTGAAATAGGAAGTATACACACATGTCCCAATATTTGGCATTATTTTCCCATATTCCGAGTTAGTGTCGAATTACCGAAATTGTACTGTATTAGGTTGTTCCTCAAGTCTTGGAGTCTATTCGTACATCGTCTTGTAGTTTATTTCTTGACGACTACCTACTTTTTAATTCAATAGTCTGATGTTTTATTTTGTACTTAATGTTAAGCTGTTCCTCAGCAGCCCACGGCCACTCTACGCACGAATACGTGACTGGCAAACATATGAACCGCACAAATAGCGTGGTTAAGGTACACACAATATGTTCGGATCATCAGTACATTCGGCAGTATTTGTTGAACAACAAAGCCGACCCGAAGCAATAACTGCTTTTTTCTAGCATAATATACCTATCTTACATTTTCTCTTACGATTTTGCCGCCCGGCTGTTCTGAATCAGTGGTCGGTCGACTTACCTGTGCCCGCCCACATGGGTCTTCCAGGTCGCACTGGCTCCTGAGGAACACCTCCAGCAGCCCCATGAACAACATGAAGGCGCCCCCCCCGCAGGTAGCAGCCAGGGTCGGACCCGGCTGCGTCATCGGGCAGTCGCATGTTATCGCCATCTGGTGGACAAAAAACGAAGCTTGTTAATATGAGGATTGACAGAAGGATTTTTTTAATATTTACATCACAACATTATTCAGCCAAATGTCGTCCACTGCTGCACCCGCCTATGTCCAGCAGTGGACGTCAAGCCTCGCTAGTCGCCACATCGAATACTCCTGTGGATCTAATATTCAATGGCAATATACCGACAATCTACATTACTATAATCTTAAAGGATAAATTAAAAGATTATAGTAAATCTTTTTATTTATCCTTTTATTATGTAGAAAAGCTCTTTTTAGAATCAAGGTAATTAAGTTAATGGTGAAAATCTACTAATCTTAATAATCAATTTGTAAAACTGACTTACTGAACTTACTGAAGTATCATAGTTTAGAGTTAGTAGATATCTGTTTACCATTTCTAAACTCAAAAAGAAAAAAAAACCGGCCAAGTAAGGGTCGGACCACGCACAATAAAGGGTTCCGTAGTTGGGACAAATTTATCCTATGAACAAACTTAACATTATAGTTGAAATACCTATATGTTCTCCCATATATTCCATCTGCAAATGTAAGTTGATTGGCCATTACTCGTTATCGTATAACGCCTGCTTTTCTGTTATAGTTCTCCTTTTAACTTCCTTAGGTATTGTTCTTGGTGTTTAGGTTGGTGTTTGCTTAGCAGGAATTTGGTAATTTAAAATGCGTGTTTACTTCAAGACTTTATAATTGCGACTAAAAGTGGTGGGGGCATACATACGTTAATAAACACTTAACGATCACAGAATATAGACATAACATACCGCCCACCAAAAGGACGTAGTTCTTTTATTAATTTAACTTCAACCTTTTACTCTAACATATTAACTTAACTATAACATTTTACTCAGTAGCAATGGGTAAAGGACATAACTTTGAACAACATCTCTTCACTACATTATTGCCACTTTTTATGCTGTAGACTCTGGTAATACCATCTTCTCCAGGATGTTTGTCTACAACGCGACCCAAAGAAAATTTCCCAGGCGGTAATCCATCGGTTTTTATTAAAACAACATCACCAATCTTGAATTCATCTGCTTTCTTTAACCAAATGGGACGTTGTTGCAATCGTGTTAGGTATTCTTGTTGCCAACGTCGCCAGAAATCGCCAAGCAATTTTTGAGTGTATTGCCACCGGGACAAGGAATGAATCGTTGTATGTTTGAAATCAGGTGAAGGTACAACGATAGGAGCTTCCCCGATTAGGAAGTGTCCAGTGTTAGTACTTCTATGCAGTCTGAGTCCTTGTCATCGATAGGACACAATGGCCTAGAATTGAGACAAGCCTCAATTTGGCACAGTACCGTGGTCATTTCTTCATAGGTGAGGTTAGTGGTGAGTACGCGTTTTAAATGGTGTTTAACAGATTTTACACCCGCCTCCCACAATCCTCCAAAGTTCGGTGAGTACGCTGGTATGTAATGCCATTGTGTTCCTTCCAGTGCCAATGTGTTGGATATGTCACCTTCAAAGACCAGATTTGCTTCTTTCCATGCGGCCATCAGTTCTTTGTTGGCACCAACAAAATTTCGGCCTTGGTCACTCCATATATCGCTACATTTTCCTCTTCTAGACACAAACCGCTTGAATGCAGCGATAAAGGCTTCGGACGTTAAATCGCTAACAAGCTCAAGGTGCATAGCTTTGGTTGACATACATATAAATACACAGATGTATGCTTTCTGAGTTCTGATGCCTCTTCCTTTGGACATGCTTATTTGAAATGGGCCTGCAAAGTCAACTCCGGTATGTATGAAAGCTCGAGCAGGAGTTACTCTCGCTTTAGGCAGGTCACCCATTATCTGTGTCCTTGATCTCGCTCTGAGTCTAGCACATACTAGACACTTGTGTATGCAGGATTTTATAAGTGCCTTACCTCGTACAATCCAATACTTTGAGCTTATGTAACTCAACATAAGTTGAACTCCGCCATGTAATGTGTGGGTATGTGCATCAGCGATAATCAAAGACACCAAATCGTTCTTGTTTCCCAATATAATAGGATGTTTAACCTGCTCATCCAAGTTCGCGTTACGAAGTCGACCGCCCACCCTGAGGATACCATCTCCGTCAAGGTAAGGATTCAAGGTTTTAATTTTACTTTCTCTTTTTACAGCTTTATTTAATTTTAGTCTTCCTATATCATCTTTAAATTCTTCCTGTTGTATTAATTCTATGCATTTCATTAAGGATTTTTCTAATTCCTTTGTAGTAAAACCCTTTTCCGTGTTTTCTAAGCTTCTTTTAAAATTTAAAAATCTTCTACAATATGTTATCACCTTTATCAATTCTCTTAGATTATCGAATTCTTTAAATTGTAACTTTATACTTTCTTCATGTTCTATTTTTAAATTTGCTTGTATTTTATCCTTTTTCTTTTCTAATTCTGTAGATGTGTTTTCTTTTGTTAATCTTATTTCTGTTTCAGAGAGCCAAGCTGGACCCTTCCACCACAAATCAGACTTTTTCAGATCAACTAGTAACATGCCCCGGGACCCAATGTCTGCAGGATTATCTTCAGATGAGACATGAAACCACTGGTTGTTGTTTATATTTTCAGCAATCTCTACAACCCGGTTCGCTACAAATGTGTTCCATTTGTGGGGATCGCCAGATAACCATGCAAGGACAATTGTTGAATCTGTCCATGCATAGATGTTCAATGCAGATATTCCCATAGCGTTTTCTATTTGTTTAAGCAACCTCGATACCAACAGCGCTCCGCACAGCTCCAACCGTGGTAAGGAAACAGTTCGTAGCGGTGCCACTCTAGTCTTTGCCGCTAGCAGTTTTGTTGACACTGAGCCATCTCTCATCTTTATTCGGACATAAACCACTGCTGCATATGCTCGTGTGGAGGCGTCGCTGAAGCCATGAACTTCAATCTTGTCTACATCAATACTTAATGTGCCTAGCCATCGATCAATGTATACTTCTTTTACTTCTTCAAAGTCTTCACGAAGAGTCAACCACTCGTCCACCAAGTGTTGGCTTATTTTGTCGTCCCAGCCAACCTTGTCTAGCCATAGCTTTTGTATAAGCATTTTAGCCAAGATTAAACTTGGAGCAATCCATCCCAGCGGATCGAACAGTTTTTGCATGTCTGATAAGATTGTTCTTTTTGTAACATTATCTGACATCACAGGTAAGTTTATTTTATATTGAAACTGATCTGTTCCTAGATTCCAGATCAATCCTAGGGCTTGCACAGTTCCATCTAATTTCAAATCTAAGTGTACTCGATTTGTTCTCTTATTGGCATCTATAGATTGCATAAACTCAGTAGAATTAGAAGACCATTTTGATAATATGAAGCCACCCCTTTGTAGTATATAAGAAACTTCTTGAGCTGTCTGTATGGCTTTCTCTGCAGTGTCATCACCAGATATTAAATCATCGACGTAGAAGTCAGCTTTGATAATGCGTGCAGCCTTTAGATGATTTTGACCTTCATCTTCAGCTACTTGATGAAGAGTTCTGACTGCTAGATGAGGTGCTGACGCTGTACCAAACGTGACACGAAGCATACGGTATTCTTTGATCGGATCTGACTCTTCCTCTCTCCACAAAAGGCGTTGATATGTATCGGCGTCTTGTTTCTGTAGTAAGACTTGCATATACATTTTTTGTATATCACTTGCATAGCAGACACGATGTAATCTCGATCTCATAACAATATCTCTAAGGTCATCTTGCAGCTGAGCACCTACAAGCAGTTCATCGTTGAGAGAGACGTGATTCGAGCCTTTAGCTGAAGCATCAAACACAACGCGTGTCTTCGAGGTTTCCTTTTCGACGCGGACAACGGCGTGATGAGGTAAGTACACCGCTTTATTTTTCTTAGTTTCATTTTCAGGTATTTCTTCCATGTAATTTGATTTTATATATTCTTGCATGGCCTTTTGGTAGTCTTCTTTTAGTGTAGGTGCTTTTCTAAATCTTCTTTCTAACTGTAATAATCGATTTCTTGCTATTTCTTTTGTGTTTCCGTTAGGCGATAAAGGATTATCGGTTTTAAAAGGTAACTTTACTATGTACCTTCCTTCGTTTGTTCTTGCATGAGTGTCTTCATATATTGTTTCACATAGCTTTTCTTCTCTTGTTAACTTTCTTTTCTTTTCAGTGTCAATTTCCCAGAGGGATTTCAACAGATTCTCTACTTCTATTTGCTGATGAAGGACCAGAAAAGATTCATCTTGTAAATTGGAGTTGATTTCTCCAAACAAGATCCATCCCAGGTTTGTTTCTTGAGCACACGGAGAACCGGGAGGACCCTTGATTAGGTTTTGTTGCACGATTTGTGCATACTCTTTAACACCTAGAAGCAAGTCAATAGGACCTGGTTTGTGATAGTCCGGGTCAGCCAGTTTGATCCCTTCTAGGTGTGGCCAATGTGCGACAGTAACAGCTTTGGAGGGGATTCTCGTAGTCAACTGTTTACTCATGACGTATGCTTGTATGTTGATCTCGAAGCTTGGATTCAATCGTGAACCAATTTTTAGTTGCACCACGTGATCGACATTGGTTCTTGTAGATCCCACCCCAACGATATTTCCTCTTGCTGTATGCCTGGTTAATTTGAGCAATTGTGTCGCCTTCTCGCTGATGAATGATGCCTGCGAACCTTGGTCCACTAGCGCACGTAGAACAACAGTGTGATTATGCTCGTTCCTTGATAAAACTGTTGCCGTGGCCAGTAGTGCTATACTTGTACTTTGTTTGGCACTGTGATGCGACGCGATCGTAGTATTGACTATTTCCTCCTTCTCTTCTACACTGTGTTGTGATGCTTTCGGTTGTTTAGAGTCCTCAGTTTGTACCGAAGAAGCAGAGTCCTTATTTCGATGTAGAAGAGTATGATGACGTCGACTGCATATACGACAGGTCATTTGCAATTTACATTGATATGCGGAATGACCTGGTACCAAACAATTAAAGCAAAGTTTGTTTGACTTAACATATTCAGATCTCTCAGCAGGTTGCAGTTTGGTAAATTCCTTACAATGGCATAAAGTGTGTTTTTCTTTACATAACACGCATGTTCTATCTGCCGACGATAGTGATGTGGTGGCTGTAGCAGTAACCAGGTGTGAACGTTCTTTTATAGGTTTTTCACGGGTGCCCGATGTTGACATTATAAGTTCTAATGTACGGTATCTTGATTGTAGAAACTCCTTCAAATCATTCCAGGTAGGTAATTCATCTTCGTGATTTGTGCAAGTAGCTTGTTCCCACTCTTTATGAGACTCAGGGTCCATTTTCTGTATCACAAGAAAAATAATTATAGGATCCCATGAGCTCGTAATTATGTTTAAATTTTGTAAGTTATTCAAACAATCCGTTGTGACGTCTAATAAATTCTTTATTTGATTTGCAGATTGAGCACTTATTTTCTTTTGATAAAATAATTTCTTTAACACTGAATTGATAATCAATCTTTTATTACCATACCTTGATTTGAGAACACTCCATGCTTGTTTATAATTACTTTGTGTAATTTGAATAGGCTTCAATAATGTCTCGGCCTCCCCGGTAACACTGCTCTTTAAATAGTGTAACTTCTGAACATCACTGATCGCCGTGTTTTCATGTACTAATGAAATAAATAGGTCCTGAAACGTAGGCCAATCTTCATAATTCCCACTAAAACTCGGTAGTTGTATCCTCGGCAGCCTAACGAGTTGATCACTATTTGCACTTGTAAACGAGTTGTTTTTCAATGTTGTGGATGACGCGGACGCTGCATTACTCGTCAACAAAAGGTCTTGTAAATCGGCTAATAGCACAAGATATAAGTCTTCATAAATAAAGAAATCTTCGTTAACAAAATACGGTACATTTTGTTTATGTTCTTTCGGTGTTATCTTGACTAATTGTTGATGAGTTTCCCTGAACGTAGTCCAATATTGTTCTATACATCTGATTCTTGCCTCAATGTAACCTTTTGTCAACCTAGTTTTAGGACATTTCTTCAAATTCACTTGTGTTTTTTGTAATAAAGCAGCTGTGTCTTCTAAAACGTTAATTAACTCCGCAGTAGTACTCATCGCACCTTTTTATATTTTGCTAATGTTCACTAATCACCTCTGGAATGCGGCTGGCTATTGTTCGCGCCGGCCGCCCGATATCTTCGATAACTTGTATTTTTCCGTTAATTAGTCCGGCTCGATTTTGACCACTATGTTCTTGGTGTTTAGGTTGGTGTTTGCTTAGCAGGAATTTGGTAATTTAAAATGCGTGTTTACTTCAAGACTTTATAATTGCGACTAAAAGTGGTGGGGGCATACATACGTTAATAAACACTTAACGATCACAGAATATAGACATAACAGGTATATAAACTACTGCTGTGATTTTTTTTACATAACCAAAAACAACCATTTAGCTGGCAGAGGGGGCGCACCCGTTATCCGTAAAACCATGCAGAAAAAAATAATGTCTCCGTCGATTACGCGCGCCTTATTATTATTGCTTGGAAAGAAATGTAGGCCCGTCACATCTCACCCTTAATACTCCCACTCCCACCAATCGGCACCTATGGTTTTGCGCACTTTGGGGTTTTCAAATATACTATAAAAAGAATCAAATCTATCGAAAAAAAAAAAGTTCTTACTTTTAAAAACTTAAAAAAAAAAGTGTGAGTCGGACTCGCGCACGAAGGGTTCCGTACCATTATCTTATAAAAACGGCAAAATAATCATGTCTGTTGTATGGGAGCCCCCCTTAAATATTTAGTTTTTCTGTTTTTTGTTGTTATAGTGGCAACAGAAATACATCATCTGTGAAAATTTCAACTGTCTAACTATCACGGTTCATGAGATACAGCCTGGTGACAGACGGATAGCAGAGTCTTAGTAATAGGGTCCCGTTTTACCCTTTGGGTACGGAACCCTAAAAAGCACCGGGTGTTAAAGTATAGTGGTTCCAACCTTTTTGTCATGTACCTACACTACATGACAACATTCACTCATAATATTTCAATGTAAAAGAATTCATAAAAGCAGGAGTTTATGGCAGATTTAGCTAGTAATGCAAAAATCTACTGTTTTATGAACGTGGGTTTGATTGCCCCTTACCAACTTGAGCTCCGTTGAACTGCACGATTACTGACAAATGCGTGCACTGACTGGTCAGGTCACTGAATCTGTGTGGTTCTTCCATCAAAGACCATTTCAGACACCAATGTATGTGGTCTTCACATGATCTGACCAAGATTATGTCTGGACTTCAAAAGAGACTGTGACCTCTGAGTTTGATTCGGCCTTTCTTCTCAGAGTAGTCAGTTAGGAAACGCCAACCTCATCTAGTTTTTAAAATATGACTGACGCGTAATAGTGTTTGTACAAACCTATACTTACAAAAATACAATCATTTATCAACTAAAGCACCGCAGACAGAGTTTCTTCAATCAGTTAGCCAGGGATGTAGGAGACGCCTCTCTCTCGGCAAGACCTTACCCTCCCAAGGTCACCATCTTCATAAAAATAGACAGCATATCGTTATTACTTGATAACCTTTATTAAAAGTTTCGCAACGATCCTCGCTAATCGCACGTCACCGTGTGCGTGTGCGCCGGTCAAAGCGCACTCGAGCAGGGTCATACGCAATCTCTTCGAAGGTAATGTCAGGTACACACTGACTGACTCAGGTAAAGAAGTTACAGGCCGGTAATATGACACACCGAGTTTAAAAGAAAGTAACTTTGTCATATTTAAGCCAAGTGCACATTACAGACGCAACGGGCCGCAGCGCAACGCATTTCAAAAATAAAAAGTGTGGTGCGGCCCGTCTGTAGTGTGCGATGGTTCATAGAAAATGTACGAAAGTGATCATCATCATCATTTCAGCCGAAAGACGTCCACTGCTGGACATAGGCCTCCCCAAATTTGGAGGAAAAGTGATGAAGGAACAATTTTGCAATGCGTTGCGTTGCGGCGCGGCCTGCCCCAGTCTGTACGAGCCAATACAGTACCTCGTATGAACTGTAATGTAATAATGGATCTAATTAAAATTACTTATAGTAACAAGACTTGATAGCTACAGTTTGTTATAAATATGAAGTTCCAAACGGTGAAGAAAAACATCGTGAGGAAACCGATGTTTCTAGGACCAAAAATTTGAAGACATGTGACATCCACCAACCCGCATTGGGCCCGCGTAGTGGAATATGGCCCACTCTCTTACAGATAGGAGGCCTGTGTCCCAGCAGTGGGAAATTTATAGGCTGATAATGCTATGTAGTTCCATTTTTCGGGTTCGATTCCCGCACGGAACAAATATTTGTATGACCTACAAGTAGTTGTTCCGGGTCTGGCTGTTTGTGTATGTGAGTTTAAATGTTTGTAAACGCACCCACAATACAGGAGAAATTCCTAGTGTGGGGCAACGTTTTTATAGGTATATAAAAAAAAAAAAACAAAAAATATAACCGAGTTTACAAAAAGGAGGAGGTCCTCAATTTTTTTTTTAATATTTGTTACCTCAGATCTCTGTCGTTTAGGAACCGATTTGGTTTTTTTATTTTTATTTGAAAGAATACGTCCAGATTGGTCCCATTTTTATCAAAATCCAGTTGTGATGATGGGATCCATGAGGAATTGAGGGAACTCCTCAAATTTTTATAGGTACATATATAGCGATTTTTGTGTTTAAATAAAAAAAATACAACCGAAGAGAGATTCCTTTTTGGAAAGTCGGTTAAAAAACATGTTCTTCCATATGGAATGTATGGAAAAGTTGTTTTTCAACTGTAAATGTAAGTTGGTCGACTATTACTCAGTAACTTGTGACGCCTACTTAGCTGTGATAGTTTTCGTTATAGCATCATTATATTATACTACTGCTGTGATTTTTTTTACATATCTATCCAAATACAATCAACAAGCACAAGCCCAAGCACGTACAAGCAGGCAGGGGGGAGGACACTTGACTTTAGCAAACATTAGCACTTTAAACTTAAAGCTTAAGAGGGTTGCCACCGGTCCACTAGCGCCACTCCTTTAAAAATATATTATCTCGTGACTGAGAAGGAATTATAAAAAACGGCTCAATCAACTATATCGGTAAGTGTGTCTAGAATTTTCTAATACCTTTTTCAAAGTTTCATATTGAGACACGAAGCGACAAAATTCAATCTAAATAAAAACGGCCACATTCCACTAGATCGTATTTTGTTGCCAGTTCATTGCCCTCGCCTGTCAAACACCCACTGAATGATTAAAGGTAAAATGTTACCTTTAATCTATAGATACGAATAATATTATAAAGAGGTATTTGTTTGTAAGTTTGTACGTAGGGGGTAACCTCTGGAACTACCAGTCAGATTTGAAAAAATATTTTTGCATTTGATAGCCCAATTCTTGAGGAGCCGAGTAAAAAGAAGAGTCAGAAAAAACGCTAAGTGAAAACAAAATAATATCGAGGGCAGGCTATGGGTCGGGGGCACAAGAAATTTCACGCGGACGAAATCGTAGGCAGAAGCTAGTCATTATAATATTGAGTGATTGATATGATAACATCTCTCTCGGGTCGCTGCGTTTGTAGGTCTGTGTGTCGCGGCTTTATCGTAACTGCCTACTTATTATTGTGAGACTAAATAATTAGTGGTTAAGACAAGACATATTGTGTTGTGTCAATGCCAGTGTTGAAATTAATGAAAAATATGGGAATTAATGCCTGACTAATATTCTTTCATAATATTTTTTTCAATTATTTGCGTATAATTTGTTAATTCCACAGGCGCTGGTAGCTGACTTAAACCAACAGGCATACCAATTAATATCCTATTAAGTATAGTGGTAGGTACATAATATACTTACATAAGCGGCCAATAACATTCCCACTGCTGGGACACAGGCCTTCTCTCTAATAAAAATACTGATTTACACGGTGCGATTTTATTGCCTGTGTATTGTAAACCATGTTTAGATGTGTATGTGGCATACCATAAGCTGAAGCGACAGTCAATCAACTCAGCCTATCGCAGTCCACTGCTGAACATAGGCCTTTCCCATGTTGCGCCACATCACCCTGTCCTCCGCCTTCCGCATCGTCTGTCCCAGCCACCTTTTTGAGGTCATCGGTCCATCTAGTTGGGGGGCGTCCTACACTACGCTTGCCGATACGCGGTTTCCACTCCAGGACTCGTCAGCTCCACCGGCCATCGGTTCTTCGACAAACATGGCCAGCCCACTGCCACTTCAGCTTGCTTACTCTGCAAGCTATGTCGGTTACTCCGGTTCTCTACCGGATAATTTCATTCCTAATTTTATTCTTCAAAGAAATTCCGAGTATAGCCCGCTCCATAGCGCGCTGAGCGACTTTAAATTTGTGGACCAGCCCGACTGTCAGTGTCCACGTTTCGGCACCGTATCTCATAATGGGCAGGACGCACTGGTTTAAGACCTTAGTCTTCAAACATTGCGGTATAGGCGACCGACAGTAAAAGTTCTCATTTGTTGCTTCAATTTAATTGTATGCCACAGAGATGAAACTTAGCATAATTAGCTTATAATGTTCCCAGTGCTGGGACACAGGTCTCTTCTCTGTGAGAGGGAGTGGGCCATATATACCACGCGAGCCCAGTGCGGGTTGGTGGATGTTACATGTCTTCGAATGTTTGGTTCTAGGACATGGCGGTTTTTCATGATCTTTTACTTCACCGTTTTGAGAGCAGTGGGAATAAAACAATTAAGCCGGCCAATAAAGGCAAGAATGAGGTGGGAGCTCAGTTCCTGGTCAGTGTTCACTTCAGCCGGCCAATAAAGGCAACCAGAAATGAGGAACATGACTTCTCCCGGAAGATATAGGGTCCGTGGGGTCGCAACTGCCTAACAGCTCGCCACATGCTGCCCTGCGGGTTTCTGTATCTCTCTTGGTCTGCCTCCTCACTCTAGACATGTTCCGGTAAAGTAAACTCTACAGGCACAAATCTAGAGTTCGGAGCGCGCAAGCCCCACCACGACGTCAACGTAAAGATACGGTGGTGGGGTTATTATTATTATTATTATAATGTCAGATGACAACACAAGGTGTACTACCTGATGCTGATTTTCAGCTGTAACCCAAGAGTGCTAGAATAATAAACACATAGGTAAGTGTATCCGTTTTAATATTACGAGTATAAATCCATACTAATATTATAAATATGAAAGTAACTCTGTCTGTCGGTCTGTTACGTCTTCACACCTAAATCGTTAAACCAATCGTCATGAAAGGTAGAGATCTAGCCTGGGATATGGAGATGGACATAGGCTACTTTTTTTTCGTTATAACGGACATCCATGCGGGCGGAGCCGTGGGCAAAAGTTAGTAAATCTATAAATAGAAAGTACTCAAGGCAAATCGTGTGACTGCGTTGTTCCTCTGAACTACAAAACGGATTTTGATGCAGTTTTCACCAAAATAAACGATTTTATATGGCAGATATCGATAGATATGGTTCGAACACTTTCAAAATCTATTTGATGATTTAATAAAAAATCTTTTAATTTAAATTTGAAAGTTGAGCAACTTTTACTATACTTTATGGGAGGAGGGATATTGTTCCAGCATTTAGTAGTAGTGTAGCGAAAACTGCCTCATAAAGCCGCCATTTTGTGACGTGGGATGGAAAGCAGTTGTTGAGTACATTTTCTTCCCTCACCAATTCTGTGTCTTCTTGTCCACGGTAGTGTGTCATATAAGTAAGAAGGTGAATGAGACTTAATAACGCCAAAGAGTAGGCTCGCTAAGCGGAGTTTACGTCTAGCTTCCATTTTTAAAACGATGTGGTCATTGAAGAAAGGTGTAAATGTCGCCTAAAGGGAGCTTTAAAACAGAAGCGTGCACAGGCGTTTCGAAGTCTTTGGATCATTATTTCAGTTTGTGACAGTAGTCGTTGGCCATACACCGTGTCCGCATAATTTAATTTTGATAAAACAAAAGACTCGCAATTCTTCACTAAGATAGAGACAGACTTTGTATAAAATCTTAAGTCTATAATAGCAATTACGGAAAGACGGATAAGTGTTTGTGAAAACGAAGGTCCGTTTCCATGATTGACGGCACGGTTGGCGCAGTGTTTATGTGATTGACTGCTGCGCTGTGTGTCACGGGTTCGATTCCCGTACGAAACAAATATTTTGTATGACCTACAAGTAGTTGTTCCGAGTCTGACTGTTTGTGTATGTAAGATTAAATGTTTGTAAATGCACCCACCATACAGGAGAAATTCATAGTGTGGGGCAACGTTTTAAAAAAGAGAAAAAATAAAAAGATAACCAAGATTACGTGCTTCGTAGACTCATTCGATAGGCTCTCCCATAACAGTCGCACAGCTGGCACAGGATTTAATTTTACCTAACTGGTTTACAGTTCCAAAAAGCATGTAGGTACTTGGTTTTTGTAGGGTTCAAAGCATGCGTATTGGCATTGGACCATTGTAATATGTTTTCAAGATCTGTATTAGGATCTTTTAATGCTTGTTCATAGTCTTCTGGCTTAAATTACTTTTAAACTTGTGTATCATCGGCATACATATGATATTTACATTTATTTATATTTTTAATTATACTCAATACTCAGTATATTTATTGCTTCCACATGTGAACTTAGGTGGTACTGCAGGGTTTTAAATACCGGTAAATTTTCATAACGTTACCTTGTATTGACAGAGTTAACGTTATTATTAAAGTAACGGTAATTGATTTAACGTTATTTATGCGACTATTAATTTGATCTTTATTTTAAACGGGTGAGATGTAAGTAGTGGGGCCTGGGGCTTGCGGCGCGGCGGGAGCCCACCCTCGCGCCTCTCTGATGCCGTGCCGATCAAAACATTGCCGGAATCTGCCTGATTCTTACCCACAGAACGGCAACGTTTCTAAATTAACGTTAGTTATCGTATTTTTGTTAATGTTAATTAACGTTATATTACTGGTAATTTTATCAAGTAACGTTAAATTTTTGTAACGTTAGTAGGTATAACATTGAAATTTAACGTTACGTAACGGTTATTATTTTGTTATTTGGTAACGTTAACAAGCCCTGGGTGGTAGTGTTGGTGGTTGTGGTGGTATATCGGCACAATACAAAATAAACAATACTGGCCCAAGAATCGATCCCTGTGGAACCCTTCTTCCTACTGAGCGATGTCTAGAGACAACTGTTGAGCCGTCCGCCCGACGTATTTCAACGAATTGCATACGATCGCCAAGATCAAACTATTTTATTGTGTCCTCGTCAAATCCATAAAAAGCCATCTTCATACAGTCAAACGCACGTGAAGCAACACCAAAAGAGTGCACATCCCATTATCTTGAGCCGACAAGATATTGTCTGTCACATCCAACAAAGCCATGGCTGTACTACGGCCCTTCCTAAACCCTGATTGAACATCTGGGAGGATGTTATTTGTCTCTAAAAATCAACAAATTGTGCATTACGAGTATATACTACTTTCTCTAAAACTTTAGAAAGTACCGGCAGTGTAATAATAGGTCTAAGATCCTTCATTTCGAATGCATCTTAGGCAATGGGTGCACTTGGCAATTTTCCATAACTCAGGGCAAGATGAGGATGTGACAGATGTATTTATTAAAGCAGTCACTGCGTCCAAAGTCACAGGTAGTGTCAGTACTATCATATTTATGGTAAAGCCATCGCAACCTTCAGCATTCGATTTAAGAGCGGTCAACCCGTCATACTTTTCATACAAACGCTCGTACGTGATTATGGCGTTGGAACACATCTTTCAATGAAAATTTTGAACTAATTGATATTATGTGCACTATAACTAGGTTTCTATGGAAGCAAAACATTTAAATTTGGAGAAACTAATTCAGTATAAGCCTCCAAAAATCTGCTTTATGCACACATTTTACCTGAACTTTGGCCGTTCATAATGTACTCATAACTTGGAAAAATAAAGAAAACATGTCCATAGAAACATCGCACATGTAATGGAGATTCTACATAACACAAACACATTTATTTCAAAAACTTGTAAGGCTTTCTCAAAAACACGTATTTCCTGTAACAAGTTTTATGAAATTTCCGCACACTATTTTTCGTTCAATGTTATTGCGGTCTCACTTGCCTGTTAGCATTAACATTGCGCTGGATGAAACAACAAGCTTTTCAATCATGCTCGCGTTGACGATAGACGGACCGGGAAGGGCCCTCCTAATAGTAATCATTATGTTCGTGATTTCCTTGCATGTTGTAGGTATCCAACCAAATAAAGAAGGTAAAGCGCCTGTCTGGGTTCAAACCTACGACCTGGGGGCCAAGTCTACTAATGTACAAACGTTGCAATGGTCTCTTCATTGTGAGTTTTTGACAGATTTGCCATACAAACACTGTCAAATACTCACAATCGCGAGACCATTGCAACGTTTGTAAATTAGTAGGCCCCTGAATGCATGAAATGTCACATCATGTCTTAGATATTTTTGTTGTAAGACATTCCACGGTTTCCTCGGGGAGTAACGGTATTAAATTAAGGAACAGTAAAATAAGTGGAATAGTCTGCATTTACCAATATAATAAATCTAACTAAGATTACTTACCAAAGAAATATGTAACACGTTAAGTTTAAAATTACGCGCACATCCGCTACGTATTAAGTAAATCAATGTAATTAGTCAAGTAATCAATGAAATCTCATAAATTAGTCAAATGTTATGTATTGCTCAGGATATAAGCGATTTAAATCGCTTTTGGATAGGTGGGCAAACTACTTCAGATTCACGAATTTAGAAAGCTTAAGAGGTGTAAGGGTTTATTTATACAGCGCTACAAAGTTCTTTTGGATTTTGGAGGAGCTCGTGGCTAAGTAATAATAATAACTAATAATAACTGCACGCGGCGCCGCTTGCCGCGGTTGTTTCATGGATGGGTGACCATCTTTACATACCAAGACCCCTCCATTTCTCGGAATGCACGTTAAGCCGTTGGTCCCAGCTGTCATTCGTGGATCTTTGACAGTCGTTACAGGACGTCAGAAGCCCGAAAGTCGGACAACCAGTCTTACTAAGGGCCGGTATCGTATTACCCAGTAACTGGGTTGTGGAAGTCAGATAGACAGTCGCTCCATATAAAATACTGGTATTTAGCTGCATCCGGTTAGACTAGAAGCCGATCCTAACATAGTTGTTAAAAGGCTCAGGCTCTTTTGGCGAATGGCCAAAACTAACTCCGGTTTTCAATAAATTTCACAAAACATTGCACAAATGTTTAATAACAGTGCCCCCTGTCAACGTCATTCGACCAACCGCCAACATATCGCGGTTGCACGCAACGTAGCTAAGTAAAACTTAAAAAATATGTGCCAGCTAGTCCAGCCGTAAAGTTATATAATTATATTTAGATATTGCTCATTGATGTATAAAAACAGGAAGATTAGGTACGCGCTCCTCGACATGGACCGCATAACATACGCCGACCGGCACAACTTACCTTAGTCACAATCGAACTGGCGTTTATGTCGCACATGTGTAGCACTTTAAGTAATCGTCTAAATAAGCAACAACAATTCTGTGTTTTCAAAATGTGTACAAATAACTCACAAACCAAAAACAAATTCCACGAGATTATTTTCCACTCGTAAGTACATCAAAACTTATTTTCTTTAAAATTCTCCTGAATAATGTTGCTTTCTAGGCCACCATTTGTTTCCGAGTTGATATGGGTACGTAACAGTGACAATTATTGCTACCTCGTTCCCGCTGCAGATCAGCTCTCTATTTAAGTTGTTTCACGACATCGGGAAATGTAGTTGTGTGTTTACATGTAATTGTTTCTAGTCCAATAATGTTTACGTGATATTAGAGCGATGCCTTATCTTCCTTTTTTATACATAAACTAGCTTTTGCCCGCGGCTCCGCCCGCGTGGATGTCGGTTATCGCGTAAAAAAGTAGCCTATATCTTTCTCCATATCCCAGGCTATATCTCTGCCAAATTTCATGACGATCGGTTCAGCGGTTTAGGCGTGAAAACGTGACATACAGACAGACAGATAGACAGACAGAGTTACTTTCACATTTATAATATAAGTATGGATTTTCTAACACCTTTTGTAGCATATTCATGCATCCAGAATAATAATAATAAATCCACCCTTAAATACCGTTAAGTTCATGTAGAATAGCATCAAATTGTATCGAATTATATGTCGGTTGTTTTCCTATAATACTGAGTGCACAAGTCCAGTTACCGGATTAGTCTCGGTCATGCAAATGTTCAGCCAGTGTGTAATGGCCTAATAGTCATATTTCTTCGATAAATTGATCTTACGTAAAGCGTAGTGAGTATTGACCCCGTCAATTATTGCAAATCATTTATATTATGTTATGTAGATATCGTAAAACATTACTATGTTTCTGGTAACGTCTGTTTGTATGCGTTCGGGGAAGCTGAAGTGGCAATGGGCCGGCCAAATCAGCCGTAGAACCGATGTCCGGGGTGGACGTGTTCTTGAGTGGATACCGCGAATCGGCAAACGTAAGGTAGGACGCCTCAGGCTAGGTGGAGCGACAATCTTCGCAGGGTGACTGGTAGCAGCTGGATGAGAGTCGACGAGAATCGAGCTGAATGGCATGCAATTGGAGAGGCCTATGTCCAGCAGTGAGCTACTGTAGGCTTATCTCAGAAAGTACTTGATCTGTTATGGTGAGATTTTATCCCAGATTTCAGAGCTTTTGATATAGATTGCTATCATGCCATACATGTGATGGTTTAAAGGTAATGTTAATAAATTGGGCTTGCCATGTATATATTATATGGGGCTAAATGTGGGATAACTCTGTCGACGCTTTTGAGGAAAACCGACGTGAAAAAAGTGTTGTTTAAAAAAAATAACCTTAGTCACAAAAAACATAATCTAATTTCTTATCCTTAAAAAAACCGGTCAAGAGCAAGTCGGACTCGCGAACCGAGGGTTCCGTGCCAACACCCAAATGAGATGTGTGATACCCAAATTCAGATTAATTAAAACTAGCAAGTCTTTTCTTTTAAACAGTATCCGCTTTTATAACAAGTTGTCAAAGTCCGTTACAGAACTTAGCGATGGAAAGTTTAAAACCCACATCAAACGTGTCCTTATCAAAAAAGCATAATATAAGATAAAAGACTACGTTGAAGACAAGGAAGTTTGGCAATAATTCCTTCTACACATGTGGCTTCCCTAGTACCTCATAAACGGCATAACTATGTAAATGTCTATTAATTGCTCCCAAATAAATATATATTTTTACATACTTCCTTGACATAATCTTAACATTATTTGACATTATTTACCTACAAATCGAATTCCAATTCTTTATTAAGTAGTGGCTTTTGTGGACATGATATTTATTCAGATTTGTTACTGTAGTTGTAATGGCAATCATGTCATTTGGTTTAAATAGGTTTTCATTTTAATTTAGTTATATCTTTTTTATTTTTTAAACTTTTAGGATTATTTTCTATTTTGTGAATGTGAGAACGTTGTAGGCCTAGTAGAGTGTAGATTTGTTGGCACTTTTCTATTTTGTTGAGTATCTGGTAATTGTTGAAAGGCCTGCACTAGAAAAAAATAACTTAAAAATAAATAGGTATGACTAAAACGAACATAATACAATTTCAGACATACAATTCAAACATAAATAAAATAGATATTAATTATAAAGATTCTCACTTGACCACAGTCGATAATTTTATTGTGTATTGTTGGGTATAACGGTCGATAAAAATTGCAATTGGAAATGCGATTGGTAAACACATAAATAAAATTCTTGTAAAAATATATCGTTTTGTATGTCTTGAAAAGAATTAGACAAACAGTAAACTGTGATACTGCAATGGTGGCTTATCATGGTTATTGTACTTAGATACGGCATTGTAATTTGGGTAACTCAGTAGATTTTGACAGAGTTTTTAAAGCTCAAAAAGAATGTATCCGAGTAAAGTAAAAAGTTTTTTCTATTTAGGTACTTTAATTTGTGGTGCTCATTTTTTAGACAGCTGCAAGCCACTATTTCAAAAACTTAAAATTCTGTCTCCGCCATGTTTGTATATTTTTGTAAATGTATTTTTGTTAAGAGAAACTACAATTTATTTGACACTAGCACTGACAGGCCAAATAGCCGAACATATACAACGAATATTTTTATTATTATCTTTATAATTAACAATAATTTTGCTGTGCCCTTACAGGGTCTACAACGGCTCTTGGCTCTAAGCCCTTTGTTAACATCTTTTTACCTTGTGGAATGCAAATAAATGAATATGAATATGAAAGACTTCGGCTGGCACCAATAAAACTAAAATTATTTAAGAAAAATGTAGGTATAATGCATGTCGATTATTATTTACAATCATTTATCAAATAGTTTTCAAGACTTACCGCTGACAATGTTTAAAAAATACTTTTCAAACTATTATTATTTAAAAGATTTTATACCATTAAGGACTATTTAGAAGACGAATCAATAGAATCTGTAATTTGTAAGTTAGAATAATTGACATCGCTGATTGTGAATATATTTGTACGCCATGTTATGACAGGATATGCTGAAACAAATTTATTGTAACACCTTATGTACCATATTCTAGCAAATAAATATTTTTGATTGATTGATTTGATTGATACATAAATAATAAATAAGTACATAAATACATACATACTAAATATGAATAAGCAACGACAATAAATGTAGACTACCTACCTACAGATAATTACAGTTACGAGAACAACGACCAGTAATTCTCCTTCACGAGTCTTTTTAAATACAAGCAATGACTGCGCGCGTTTTATTTGAGCTGGCAATGCATTCCACTAACAAGCGGCCTGGAGAGTAAAGGATTTGTCGAGGGAAGTTGTGGAATGCATAGATATTTTAAGCTTCAAGTTCTGATGACCTTAAAATTGTTTAAATAATATTTTTTATTATTCCTATTGCATTCTTATCAAGAAATTGAATTAATATAAATCACTTTCGACTTTGTAGGAATAATAATTGGATATAACATTACCTATAATAATATAAATTATTAAAAAAATCAGACCATTGAATGAAAATGAGGTAGATATTCGTCAAAAATTGACTACGAGACTAGGGGAAATAACCTAATATTACAAACTAATGTTAGTTACATTAAGTTTACTTAAAACCTATACCCGAATTTGCGTAAAATGCAGACGTATGAGTGACAAAACAAAAAGCCAAAAACAATTCGATATTTAATATTTGGAAATGCCACATAAAAATAACGTATAGAAATAATATGACACCTCTGCACTGCCTACCACTACGGGAAAAAGCGTGTTGTAAAAATTATAAGTTGATATCACTTTTTCGCTTAGATAAAACAATATAATGACTTGTTAATAAATTAAGATTTATATTCGAATAAAGTATTTGAATAGAAAAAAGAAAAAACAGTTTATTAAAAAAAAAAAAACCTGTCAAATACCCTATTATAAATACGTAATGCGTGTACAGTAATTAACAACATGATGTGCGTAACTAAAGTCTAAATGCTATTATTTCCAATTAAAGTACAGAGTGTGGAAAATTGGAAATCAGATCTTAAAGATCTGATTTCCAATCAATTTAAAAGTAGAGTTAATCAATATATTATCTTTTAGCGACAAAAATAACGACTTATTTTTCACACCACCTGCTCGAAAATGTCAAATTATAGCCCAGTCTAGCCGGGTAATACCAATGCACAATGTACTGAATTAAATTGTAAACATTATTGACCCACTGGTCAATAATTTTATTTGAATATGGAACCTCAATATACGAAAATCGAATTGCTTTTTATTCCCTCGCAGAAGGTGTGAAAAGTAGAGTATTCTCCTTGGGGATAAAGGTGTCTTCGTCTTGGGCGAGCTTGAATCCAACGCTGCACTGGGATTCTAACTTTGAACTCTCTCGCTGCGCTCGGAAGCACTAGAATGCTTCGTTACGTTCGGGATTCAATATAGCGCCTGTGACATAAGACACTGCATTATCTCCGTAGTGCATAATCTACTATTATTATCTACAACAAACTAAAATTCATATTTGCATCTCATCTCTTGCATTTTATTGCGTATACTGTTTAGAATAATTTGGTTTTCGTAATTATTCCAACCCTCGTTCTCTGCACGATCTGCAACATAATTCAGTAATACTGTTCTTGCATGTTCATTTAATCCAGGTCTTACGTTTGTCCCGTCGCGGTCGAAAGCTTTGGCTCTTGTACCAGTCCATGAACATGTACTCAATGCAATTTTAGTAAAGATTTCCGTTAGTAACATTCGAGCCAATGTTTTACAATCTTTAGACAATCTCTTGCAGTTGGTTAGACTTAAAGCCTTCACATACACACCGGTATGGGGCATCAGTTCAACAAGTCCCGGAGCGGGTTTACGATACTTTAGTGTCCATCTTGAGTCATTTTCATCGTATTCCGAAGGTAGAACTACCTTTTTGATACGTTTAGTACAACTTTCTTTCTTAAGAGGCTGAATATCTTCATCATCGTCATCTTTCTCTTCATTTATTTTCTTTTCATTTAATTTTGGAGCTTTCTGTGTCGTATTCTTTGATGGAGTTGTAATAGGGCAATTGTATCGCCAAGCAAAACACATGTTAACGTTACTCATGAATTTATTCACTGTTTCAGTAAACAATGAAGACGTGTAGATTTGCAAATTGGTTTGCAATTCTCGCACACATATGGTAAAAAGTTCGCCAATAAATTCTTGCTTTGCAATTATTTCAGGATCCAAGGAATGGTTTGCTTCTGAAGGATTTGGGTTAACGGGTGGTCTGTTCTCTGCATTATTTATATTGTTGGAATTTTTAAAACGTAATTCTTGTATACATAGATCTTCATAGGAAATTTCAGGATTAAGTGACTGATTTTCACTTGTCAATTCGAATGCTTGACTAGATGGTTCTGCGGTCTCATAATCAGATTGATGTGGCTCAGTCACTCTTAATCGTTTGTTATGAGTTTTTTTATCGGGACCCGGCAGTGCTTTACGTTTAAGTGTAGTTTCTTTTGTAGATTTGAGGTTATTGGTCGGGTTCAAATCCACGTCGTCCATGATGTTCATATTAGCACTTCTCGTAGTGAATCTCGCGCATCTGCGTGGTGTTTCCTCAACCATTGCTGATGATTGAGGATTATCTAAAACAAAATGTCAATGTTAAATGCGTACACAAGCGCTCTCTGTTATGCACGGATGAAATGCTCGGCTTTATCTCCTGGCTATGACGACATGTTTTATAAAAAAAAAACATAAAAGTCTTGGAATATACTGGCTGCCTCGTTGGTCTTGTGGTTGCAAGTGCTACTGCTGAGCATGAGGTCCTGGGTGCGATTCCCAGGTCAGGCAAATTGTTATTGGGTTTTTCTATCAGGAATTTCTCAGTAGCAGCCCGGAGCCTGGATTTGTGCCCGGTTGATGGCAATGGCAATAGGCTCGCCCCCTATTACGTCATGGAACTTAAACATAACTAGTGAACTGTGTAAACCATGGAATAGAAAAAAACACCTCCGCTTAACCTTTCTGGGAAAACAGGCGTGATGTTATGATATCTTGAAATATATTTACCTGCATTTCGCATCTCCGGAATCATTCCTTGGATATAAAGTTTCGCTTCGTCATAGGAATCTGCAAAAAGTATCATTGTGTCACATAACTACGAGTAAACTTCAGGCTGTTATTTTCGTCCCATAATATATAGTTCAGCAGGTACATTTTATTCCATGGGTTTTTCCCGCTGACGAAGTTTTATAGTCTATTTATTTTTAGATTTTTATTTAAAAGTCTTCGTTTGAATAGCTATGGACTATAAAGTTCGTCACAACGCACAAGTTGTTTCAATGCCATACATACGAGTATATAAATGTCTATGCCGTTTCGAATTTCAAAGCTCGGCTTAGCGCCTAAAGTTGAAAATCCAACAGCGCTTTTATTTCGGTATTGGTGTCTATCTACACGGAACTAAAAGTCAGTAATCAAACATTTCTTACCAGTTCTATGTTTAACCACGCACAAGTAGGATTTCCATTGATCCAACTTCTTTTTCCTTTTCTTTACACTTTTTTCTGTGTCTGATGACTTCTCATCAGGGTATGAAACCCTGACTTTTCGATCATCAGGTGCTCGGGATTGGACCCAAGACCTCGGAACACAAACAAAGTCAGCTATATCTTTGTAAGGGGCTTCCAGAAATTGTATCACATTGTATTTACATTCATCAGCTCGATTCATCTAGAAATAATAGAAACAAAACAAAACTATGTATCGAGTTATCAATAGTTTGGTGAACTCAGACGGTCAAGGACACTCAGATAGTAAACATTTCAGTAGCCCCTGAGGAAGCGTTGTTCGATAGTATCGCACTCAATACATCGTCGCCTTGAAGGGTAATAGAGCTGTTCCACTGAACTTACACTTCTGAGTTATAGACATTTAAAAATAATTCTGCGTCTTTAGCGTTTAAAAAAAACCAGCTTATAGTCATGATATTTGTTAGATTTATAGACTAATATAAACTATAGCTCTTTTTCAACACGTTAATGCACTTAACTCCATTTCACAAACATTGTGGCTTAGCTCCATTGCCCTCCAATACGACATGTTCTAGGCCCGAATCAGACACTCACAAACAACAACTAGTTAATAGGTAACCAAACGACATGAATCCATCATATTAGGTACAAGCTGTTGTCCGCGGCTTCGCTCGCGTTAATTTAGAATTTGACAATCAATTCGGATTGTACTCTGCTTGTAACTCCTAACACACTACTGAAGTTTATCTAATAATATAATTCAATCATGATTCGATAGACACGTGGCGCCATCTATTATCATAAGAACGTTATTTTTGTTTTCCTCGGGAACAGTACATTTTTTCGGGATGAAAGGTACTCATAAAATGTAAAGGTATAAAATGTCCGTTTCTGTACACCTGACAACATATTATGTGCAAAATTTCAGGACGATCCGTTCAATGGTTTAGGCGTGAAAAGGTAACAAACAAACATATATACTTTCGCATTTATAATACTTATTAGTTAGGATTCAATTTGGTAAATGTTACATTTATCAGCGGGGTAGTTGTGTAACACACTATCAGTAGGAATGAGTTTCATTTTGACAGTTCAACAACATTCATTGCGTTATTTACGTCGTTGAGCAGACAAAGTTTTCGAACATAATATGAAACAATGGATTAGCAATCTGCTTCAAAATAATTCAGATTGTGATTGATAGTGTGTCACGAAATTAGGGTGCTGCTATGAAAAACTTTTTTATAAAGTATGTACAATGTGCAAAGTTGTTTAGGAAGTGGACCACATATGGAACAATAGACATGACATGACAAATGAGGCGTCTAATTGCAAACCCCGCTTAAACGATTTTACCTTGAAACCGACCTTATTCTCTCTTTTGAAAGTTTTCTCAATTCTGTACTAAGTGACAAACTCATTTCCGAGCAAATATACTAAATTGAGCCTCCAACCTTATGTTTGGTAACAAAATACACTATAAATGGCATGGGTAAAATTCAAATTCATCTACAACGAAAACAACCAATCACAGCGCTTGCTTTTGCACAAAGTGACCTTACGAATAGTATGGCGGACCAATGGAGACTTGTGTAAATGTGTCGTGCACCAAGGAGTGCGATTACATTTTATTGAATTTAAAACTCATCAATAACTCAATATCCAGAAAAATCCTTTTAGCGGGGTTTGCAATTAGACGCCTCAAATGTGGTACGCACATACCTATTAAAAGTGCTCGTATTCCCTTTTTATTATGATTTCATTATGATGTCACGCGACAGTTTTGGGCCAATAGTTTTGCACAGTAGGTATCATTAAACAAGTTATATCGCTTTTAGTTATGGGGGCTAGTGGCAATGGGTTTCTTTAATAATTAAAATGATATCATTGTTTGGCTGATGTTTATACTTATGTTTAATATAATAATAATAAGCAAAGTAAAATAAACATTGTCAATTAATTTATTCTGCAATATCAAATAGATCTAGCGAGATTCCGGCAAAGACTGAGCCGGACTCGCACACCGAGTGTTCCGTACTTTCGTTAGGAAAAACATTTTATTTCCATTTTCAAAGTTATTTTTTCATTGTTTGCGACCGCATAATTAAGTAGGTAAGTTTGTAAAGGTTTTGCTGATTTAGTGAAAACGGTGTTAGTTAGAGACATCGATTTTTATTTATGTAATATCTAAGATTTTTTGCTTCAGAGATAAGTTAGACGGTAACGTTTTTTATTATTTAAATTTTCCAATAAGCCAAGATCTTTGCGGAATTAATGAAAATATAAATATGTTCTGTAATGGGCAAATGAAGCCCTTTCATAAGCCTCTTTTTTTACAAAAATATTAATGACAGACTTGGTCATAAAACTAATAAGTACCTACGTAGCTTGTTGAAAGATAAAAACTAATTTTCAGGTGTTTAGTATACTTTTTTTCTAATTCTAGGTAGGTATCTACTGCAGGACCTCTCATAACCGGGCTGGACCTCGGTTAACCAGAATCATGGAAATACGTGGGTCAAATTTTTAACCCATAGGTACAAGACGGATGTTATAAAATGGCTTTATTTTTCCGTATCTCACAGTTTGGTCATCCGGATGACCTATGACAACATTGTGCTATCAGGACTTATTATTGTTCAGCGTTCTATAATTAACTATCAAATATCAACAATGATAAAATCATAATAATTTTATTGCTACTAGCTCTACAGTCCGAATTCCGGTCACCTAGAGTGTAATTCTAAAACAATATAAAAACATAAAAATCTTACCTTGTTCCCTTGTTTTCCTGTCGTCACAATGTTGTCACCGTTCTAATTTACCGAACAAAAATAAAAAATATTTTGAATTTAATCTTAACAATATGATTATAAATTGATTCCCGAATACAATACTTTGCACTTGCCAATCAAGCGTTGATTGAATGAAAATAATAAGTAACACAAAGATATTATGATCTTAGGTACCTACGTCAAAAGGCCG
The DNA here is from genome assembly GCA_947523025.1 of Dryobota labecula. Taxonomy (NCBI): domain Eukaryota; kingdom Metazoa; phylum Arthropoda; class Insecta; order Lepidoptera; family Noctuidae; genus Dryobota; species Dryobota labecula. Next base: position 22,303,649 of record OX383303.1, read on the forward strand.
ATGATGAACAAAGGGCGGAGCCTCTTGACTTCTTGAGTAGATCATTTCGCACAGTATGCTGTTTCAGTCTAATTGATCGCAAACGTTCAGCCACGACAGAGATAGCGATATTTTACCTGGGACCTACGTCATTGGAATCAACTATAATAAACCACGTCTGATCAGCAACGGGTTTTCCCCGATGAGCGCTAAAATTCGAAGTACCTAGTAGATTGTTTGCTGGATTCCTTCTAAAAATGGAAAAACGGAAACGTGGCTGATTGCCTATTATGGTGCGTCTAAAATGCATTTATGTATCTATTGCCATTTAAGAGGCCTATTTGATGTAACATTAGGCTCTGGGGTCAGCGTATTGGCACATAATTATGAGCTTGTGAGGATATAGAGGGAATTTAACGCAAAATTGAATCAGCAGATAGCGCCACCTGAGCACTACGTTTTAAACATAGCAGTAGGTATAAAGATTAATACTAAAGTTTAACGAAACCTAACCTTACATGAGTACCTACCACCTTCAAACATATTTATTTTTATGATATAGAACTGCTTTGCAGTAGACTTGGTCTTCTAATAGTGAAAAGCTCTAAAAACAATGTGTTTATACATTAGGTTTATACTCTGACCTAATCTAACCATATATATTTATTTTTAGTATAACCATAAATGACTGAAGAGGCCTAAACTTCATGTTGTTCTAGTGCAATGGTGTTCTCTAGCGGGAGAAATTGGCAATCAGGTTCCTTATTGGCGTGTGCTAACTCACATCTTCTATATATACCTCATACCTACTACATCATTATTGTATCGAATCTAAACTACATAGTTGGATATAATTTAACAGATGTAGACGTGTTACCACGTGTTGCTGGGGAGTTTGTGGATGCGCCGCCGCGCCGCTTCTTCCCAGCTAAAAAACTGTAAGCGGTGAAGGGTCTTTGTTTTGGTATTGCCTTATTTGAATACCTGTATGATTTTTATTCAGTTTGGCTTTATTGCCGATGTTCAAATGTACTAAAATCGCATTTAGGAATGGCAGGCAGAACGGACCAGTTAAGCTGGGACTAATGTAGAAAAAAAATATTCAACATTCATTTAGTCTTCGACAGTAAAATTAATCAACAAAATTTAGTCTACGAGCTACGCTATAAGACATCGAATATATTCAAAGATAATTAAGTAAGATGATTTCTGAAAAAAACTGAAATTGGTCCGTTTTACCTTCTTATGCAAGGCACATCGGACCGCACAGGAAGATAAAATGGATTCCCATAAAAAAAGCTGTCAGGAAGATTTTGTTCACGGAGCAACACTGCCTCGACGTCATCTTCGTCACAGCTAGCGTAAACACATTGTAAGATTGTAACCGTAAACGAATGGCAAAATAATTACTTAACATGGACACACGGTCACAAAAATCAAGCTTTATATTTCCAGTATAAGCTGACCTCTCATTGTACGGAAATCCTATACAATTCGAGATCAGCCTAAACTGAAAATGTATAACCTTCCTGGCCCCTATATTCTCTGCCTTGCTTTATATTCAGATGGGAACGCCGGAACGTCACACTTTCACGGGCACAGCTTTAAGGCTTGGAAATAAAAGATAATAACATTTTAAAAGGACGTGATCGAATCGTATTCGGATTTGGGTGAGTCGTCGTCTTTCTTGAACTGTTGGACTACAATAAATACAATTTATTCAAATTAAGTTTTATGCTTCTGTCTTCATATTACAGATAATATATTAGGGGGTCATTCAATTATTACGTAAGCATCAAAGGGGGGTGGGGGGGTCTTTGCTTTGATTATTTTTGATGACATGGGGGATGGGGGTCTGGATGGTAGGATTACGTCAGCAATATTTATTAATTTACTTTTCAGATTCAATTGCAAAATTTAATTGAATTTGATTTGAACAAAGATGGCAACCCAATGTTCAGAGATTCCCCAAAATAATTGATATTGCTTTCTCGCTCTCACGCGATTTTTTATGGTTGAAAAAAACCGAAGTAGGGTATTTACTTAAATGGGCATTCAATTAATTTTAGTCTATAAATTCCTTATTTCTAGACTCATGAAGAACAGACTCATTATAAATTCTTGCTTGGTGTAAGGTAGGGTTTTTTGTATTAAAATATATTTCAGAGTACGAGAGTACGTATTTGCTTATTGTGTAGATTTGTCAAATCTATTATGCCTGGTCCTTCCTCTTTCCTTGGTAATGTACCCTAAGTCTTTGTACGCATGATTAAATTACTAAAGGCTCGTACAGACTCGCGCGATATCGCGGGCGCGCGCGACAGGCACCGACAAAGAAATTGTGCTACTAGTGTAGCACAATTTCTTGCCGCATTAGTCTGTACGAGCCTTAACCAAGCTTCTGTCTCCATACTACAGAGATCTTCGTCCATTAAATAAAATAATAAAAAATTCTCATTAATCCTTGACCATAACCACATCATGAATCCAGTTCCAAATTGACAAACAAACCAGATCTTTAAACAGAATCAGTCTAAGTAGAATGATGTCGTAACGACAGCTGAGCTTGCCAGCAAGAATCAGCGAAAAGCAACCTCATCAGACATGACGTAACACACTTAGCGTCAATTAAGGTACGGTCGCGCAATCAGGAAAATTCACCTGCATGCATTGCCTCATATGTATAAACGAGATAGGCTGTCAGTCTGACAGTCAGATCTAATTGAGGGTTCCGTAGCTAAATGGAGCCATTGATCTGTCTTCGTCCTTCGAAGCCAAGGACAGAAAATATGAGCTCTCGGAAACTACGGGACCAATTAGCTATATTTGCCACTGTGCCCATAGCAGGACCAGCGCACTGGGTTTGTACTTCAAGCTCACCAATCTTTCTTCAAGTTATCCTGAAGGGTTTTCTAATAGTGTGTTATTGCGCAGTTGATGAGCTGGCAGGTGGTGTTTAGAACGTGTCTGTCACATACATATGCCACAAATATGAGTGCTTGTTATGTAACTTGTTAGACTAAGAACTGATGTATTTTATTTTTGTTTGTTTGGGGTATGCTGGGATTGTCATACGCATTGCGGTTATAAAAGTCCCTAATTAAATAAGAATATTTACATAAAAAAGAATAATGTAAACTTATATAAGTACTTACTAAGTATTTTTTTAATCCACATCGGGGGAGCTCTTGGCTTCATCTTACCTGATGGTAAATGATGATAAGGCCGAAGATGGAAGCGAGCTTCACCCTCCGAATCCTCAAACACAGAGGACTTGATAAGATGGTGGTAGCTAGCCAGGCAGACTTAGAACAAGCCCTACCACCAACCAAACCGAGCAGAAAATTAAATAATAATATATGATAATATTTTCAATTAATTGTATTTTTTTTCAAATAAATTTGAATACTTTTTAAAAACTACTCCCTGAAAAGAGTTGCACATAATTGGCGTGCGATTGGAGAAGCCATACTCAGCAGTGGACTGCTATAGGCTGATGAAGATGATAATGATTTCTCATGTAATATTTAAATCGTAAGAAACCCTATTATTTCATTTCGGCTACAGGCTCAATAATAAAGGCTCATACAGACTAGTGCGATATCGCGGGCGCGACGCGACACTATATAGTAGCACAATTTCTTTGTCGGTGCCTGTCGCGCCCGCGATATCGCGCGAGTCTGTACGAGCCTTAATACGAGTATATAATATAATAATAAAAACAATCTTCATCAAGGGCAGGCGGGTAATAAACAATCAGAGCGCATGCGCCAAGCGCGGCCCCGCGTCGTCGCCTGTCATCAAGCTAGCGACACGAGGGCGCGGCGCGCGGCGCCTGTGCGTCATCATAGCTGGTGTTGCCAGGTCCAACTTGTTTTAAATCCGGGCATAAGGTAAAACAAATCGGGATTTAGGGTTGTAGATAAACACAATAAAGAAATAAGTTTTTTTTTAAACTAACGTTTAATTTATTGCATTTCGCAACTAATATTATTAGTAAATCTAAATTTTATCTTAAAATCAGACTTGCTGGACTAGTAGTAATTAAAAATATTACAATATTCGAGGAAAACTAAATAAAAGGATGTGCTGCCCCCCCCATCGCTACCAAAGATTCACAAGACAGCGCACCGGATGGAACAGCCCAAATTCGACACACGAACATCAACGCTAACGCAGTCTGAACACTTCTGGAAGGAGGTTTTATCCCTTCCATACACTTATCGTTAGGTATCTGTCCAACTCACGTTTGTCATTAATAGATAATCGCGGAAGTCACAAAATTCAACAAATAAATGGCACGCATAATTGTGTGAAATGTTGACCAGAAGTTTTCAACAAAAGATTTCCTGTCTGCAAAAGCTTACGTAGTTAATTATATATTAGACTATACACTCAGAATACCATCTTCATTCATATTCATACAACGCACTTCGCGTCGATCCCTCTGATATGACTCTTTAATTTTATTATACATTAATAGCTGCCCGCGACTTCGTCCGTATGACACTCGGCAAATACTGTAGCTTCACGTTAGTGAAAGCTTTTTTGGAATCGGGTCAGTGGTTTATTTTACTACCTCTTTATAATAAAGTATAGATTGAGACCGAGCGACACGCCCCTGCTTCGCACGGTTTATACGATTTGACAAAATATCTTGATTTCGTTATTAAAAATTTGTAATTTAATATAAATGTAATACATAATACCTTCTGCAGTAAATTCTCAAAATTATGGTGTATACCTGTAAACCGCAGCAAAATCCGTTGCATAGATTAAATAAAAGAACAACGCGGTCACACAGACAGACATGAAAAGCGACTTCAATTGATAAATGTATAGATTATTGTAGTTTCTATTTCTGGCGCAGTTGTTATAATATCGATGTTTGACATGCGTATGTGAGGCAAGGCAAGAGGCAAGAGTCTAGAACTGACTTTTTCAGCCTGAGGGGTAAACTGGATTTTAATATTTCTTTGTAGCTCCTAAATTTATTATGTGTTATATTTACGCGTCTAGTTAATTCATCTGTCTCTGGATTTCATTTGATGGCCGAGGTAAATGTATTCTTGTGCGTATTATAATGCGCTTATTGGTCAATTTAATGGCATTTTCTCTTTCGTTAGAGATAATTTTCGTTTTAATTATATAATTTAGTTCCAAGCCCGTTTCACGACTGACGGCGCACAATTCATTTATTATTACTTCGTGTTGTGATGAAGTTTCTGACAAAAGTATAATATCATCCGCAAAGCTGAGGTTGTTTAAGTGATGTCCATTAACTGTTATTTCTTTTTTAATCCAGTTCAGGGTTTGCATAATATTTTGCAGAATTACTGTCACTTCACTACATAATTATATTGATGACTCGGTCTTTTCTGTCTAGTTGCACTTGGCTTACGCTTTAGTCGTAGATGTCTTTAATTATTTCGATGGCCTGATTATGTATTTAACGATCTTCAAGAGCTTTCCAGATGCAGTCATGGGATATTGCGTCGAAAGTTTTTGCGTAATCGATGACAGAGGACAATGGAAAGAAGCATACTAGATCGGCCGATCTGCTGAAACGCATAAACAAAGAAAAGAACATGTTAAAGGAAAACGAACGAATGTAATAGATAGTCTAGAATAAAAAAATAAAAAAATAAAAAATATTGCTATTATAGTAAACACACACACCACTCATACACTCACGCACTCTGGAAAAAGAAATTGGGGCAGACCACAGGAACGCAGCCCGGTTCGACATTAAAAAAAAAAAAAAATGCATGTAGATTGGAAGATAGATTTGGCAAAAAACAAACATGTGGAGTAGGCCTAAGTCCATAGTTCTCCCGCTCTGGGCCGAGCGGTAGGGCGATATAACGACATAACTGGCGAAATGTGGGTACTAATAGGTACACCTCTGCCCAACCCTTTGGGAAAACAAGGCTTGATGATATGCCTATAATATTTTTCTTTAGTTTCCTTCTTTAATTTTTATTATTATGTGTAAAATATTATAATATGTATAGAACAAGGACACGAATACGGATAAATAAATGGTTTTAACGAATTAAAATAATAGGCCGTGAAAATTCTTATTTATTTATTTTATTATTTATGTACACACAGTTAAATACATAGAGATACGACATAATTATAATTTTAGTACAAAGGTACTGCTTATTTCTTAAGAAATTTCTTCCAGCAGACCTGCGAAAGGAGAAATGAAAAAGAAATGTAGACAATAGTGTGTGAGAACATGAAGAGAATAATATGAATATGCGAATTCTTAAACTAAAATATTAAATATAACATATACTTAAATAAAGCTACAAAAATAAATACATATATGTATATACATATATATACATAAAATACTCACAGTTGAGAGGAAAGGTAATGCTCTTTTACTCGATATTTGAATAGAGATATAGTTTTTAAATCGCGAATGCTAGGCGGAAGCGAGTTCCATAATCTTACAGCATGTACAGAGAAGGAATAAGAATAGTAGCTAGTTTTATGAGGATGAGATTTAAGGAGGGATATAAGGTGTGATCTACACGGTGCGTCGCTAGGACGAGCGTAGGAAAAACGCTCACGTAGGTAGGAAGGATAAGACGGAATTAAAAATACCAAGTAATATATGACACATCTTATAATTGAAAAATTTACGACTATGTATTGTAGTAGTATAAAAAATAGCGAAAATTACAACATAACATAACTGAACATCACACGTGTATTCCCGAAGGGAGAATCAATATCAGGTAGAAAGAGTAAAAGCTCGTAAAAAAAAGAATAAATGGATGGTGTGGAGAACTGTGATTTCGCATCACTGTCAAAATCACAATGATCTTTAATCTCCTTACAGTAAGATTATTGTTGGGTTGCTGCTGTCAGAGAAGTAACATAACTGAAAGGACTATAAAAAGGAAGTGCCGCTGAGATGATAGCATATATAGAGATGTATCTAAGAAGAAGAAATGCTGAATACCAATTCAGTTGGATTATAGAAAGGTGGACACTAATAAAGAACTGATCGATGATTGGCTATCAAATGTGTGGCGGCTGTTGTAGCCTTGGGCGTAAGGCATTTAGCAGCGTGTTGACCCAAGATCAACATACCAACATACTTTTGGCAACAGGAAAACAGTGACCTTAGTGCGTTTGTTTACGTGGTCGATAGTAGTAGTTCATCCCGCGCGGGCTGGCAACGTCGCATTTCTAGAGGTTTTTCGTGATTATTTTATTAAATTTAAGTCAAAGTAAATAGTATGTGCCTATTTAGTAATATTTAGATTTCTGTCAGAGCACACATGTTTTTATGAAGCAGGCAAAGCTGTATACTATTATATATAGTTATCTTTTTTTGCAATAGTAGGTATAACGCTGGTCACATACATAAACAATAATAATAACATCACACATATGTAATACACACACACACACCCATTATTGATGTTCCAGCGTTGCCAATGCCTATTTTCGAGTTTCCCCAAAACTTTGGTGAAAATCCCCCAATTTGGGAAGAATTTGGGCTGATTCCCACAAAATTCCTTCAAAATTATTTAATAAAATAAACTCATTTCTGTACAAAAAAAAAAAAATAATAATAATAACAAACTATAAAAATTCACAATTGAATCAAATATAACCCTAATGGTAGGATAAAAAAAATATATTCAGACACTGTCTTACTTTGCCATACGTTTTTGATGAGCATATTGTTGGCAGTATTAAATTTTGTCTTAAAGTTGCCCCTTGTTTATAACGCTACTACAGTGTCTGTATGTAGGCGATTTCGATTTTCTGTTTTCAAGTTTTTAGTATTTACTTACACTGAATTTTCTCTCCACTGATGCATTTGCAAAAGGCAATACCAGTCAAAAGGTGATAAACATTTTTAAATTTGGGAACATAATATATTATATTCCCACTGTTTTGAAGGCGAAAAACTTTGTCCCAGTAACTTTCAGCAACATCATTTCCATCAAGGCCATGTAGAGAAAAATCTAGCGTAGCGTGATCTCGCCACTCGTCATCCAGTTTTTGTGATGTTACAAAATGTTCAAGCACTGCATGGAAATCGTAATAAAATCCCCACATTATTCCCGCATGGTGCCTTTCCTCACAAAATCCACAATCGTTTTGAGATTCCCCGCAGTTTGGGGAAATCCCCACAAATTGGCAACGCTTGGTTCTACTATGCTATTAATATATTTGGTATTCATTTAGTCTCTCTCAAGGGCATCGCGACGCCGCGACGACGCCGCGTGTTCAGGTCGAATAATAGTAAACAACTTCAGTCGTGTTGGGTCCATTCAAGTTGCCTAATTTATTGTAAACAATCAACTATTTCAGTTAATTGGAATAAGTATAGTGAAAATATTGTAAAGACAAAAAACAACAAAGTGAGGACAAAGTAAGTTTTATTTTTGCTACGATAAGCGTCGATAAAAATCTGCTGTTCCTTACATTTTGTCGAAGTAATGTGAAATTGTGAATACAAATGTGTGAAAAACATTTTTCGTGATTTCGGTTGGTTCAGTGGCTTCTTACCACCCCCTTTTCGCGTATTACGAAAAAATAACTTTGCATAACCGATATCGCGAAATAAAAGTGCTGTTTCTGAGTTACCTATGCCAACATGATGTATGTTTAATTATCATTTGTGATGTTGTTTTGTTTATGTTTTGTTTTGTTTTTATGTTTTTTTTTTAGCTATTTTGGTTTACGGTCTGGATTGACCCCATAGTAAAACTTGTTTAAAATAAGTAAAATAACGTTCAAAACTATTTCATTTATTTAATTACACCGTGTTTAGGTAGTAGATAGTGTTCGTCTGATCACTACAGGAACAGCAGTCGAAATGATCACTATATGAGTGACCTTGACCGTTACAGTTCAAGTTCACTAGACTTACTACAAGTGGTTATATTTTTATTTCCTTTCTTTTATTTCTAGATGAGTGGAGGTGGTGGATATAAATACCATGTGATACAATTCTTGGAAGCTCCTTACAAAGATATAGCTGACATTGTCTGTGTTCCGAAATCTTGGGTCCAAACGTTTGGAGCTGATGTTCCTATAGTAAAGGTTTTGTATCCCGATGAAGAACCATCACTCACGGAAAACAGAGTTATGAGTCGAAAAAGGAAGTCGGAGAGTTGGAAATCCTTTCTTTCGGTAGTGAGATATAGCACGGGTAAGATAATTTTCATAATTAAGGCTTCTACAAACAAGCGCGACACAAAGACACCGCGTGCCGCGCGACGAGCGGTTTCTTTGTATCGCGTCGCGTGTCACGGCTGTTTGTAGGAGCCTTTAAGTTTTTAGACTAGAACAGATAGATAAATAAAAACCAACCAAGTGCGTGTTCGACCACGCACAATGAAGGGTTCCGTAGTTGGTATGAATTTATTCCAAGAACACACTAAACATTGTAGTTGAAAAACATGTTCTTTCATGCGGAATGTATGGGAGAACATGTTTTACAACTGTAAATGTAAGTTGGTCGACTATTACTTGGTAACTTGTAAAGCCTCTTGCTAAGACTGGTAAAACCGCGGCTCAGAACCCACTTGGATCACAGCTCGTGGACAAACAATCATAGACTTAACGCTGGCTACAGAAAACACGACACACCTCATTACTAACTGGCACGTATCGGACGAGCCTTCTTGCTCAGATCAAAGAAGGATCCGCTTCGCACTAACTACCAACACAAGAAAACCGGTATCGAGGCGTAACCCGCAGCGCACCGACGTTCCCGGGTACAAACGCCTCCTAGCCTCGCTACTAGTTAGGCATTTATTACAGGTAGCCCTAAGAGACCAAGCACAATTGGAATACACCTGACAAAACTATCAGAATATCTAACCGAAATATAAAGTCAAAGTCAAAGTCAAATCATTTATTTCAAATAGGCACGAAGATGCACTTTTGAACGTCAAAAATTACATGAATAGTTAATTGATTCTAGTTGCGCCTTCCAAAAGGTAGTTATGTATGGAGAAGAATGGGCAAGAAACTCCATACTTACTCTTTTAAAATGTTAACAATAGTTTGTATACATTAATTAATAATTATACCACGCATGCTGCAAGCTAAGAGCGCCACAAACCAAGAACGAGAGGAACCCTTGGTGGAACGCTGAACTTAGCAAACTCAGAGATGCATTACGTAAGCAATTCAACAGAGCCAAAAATTCTACTCTCTCGGACGACTGGGAATTATACAAAGAGACCCAATATACATACAAAAAGTAAATCAGAACTGACAGGAGAACGGCATGGAGGAAATTCTGCGAATCCATTGAAACGAAAAATGAAGCCGCAAGGGTAAGGAAGATCCTATCGACCGATCAGGACCGAACTCTTGGCTAGTAGTCTAGAAATAAGGAATTTATAGACTAAAAGTAATTGAATGCCCATTTATGTAATTTCCCTACTTCGGTTCTTTCTAACCATAAAACTCCGCGTGAGAGCGAGTAAGTAATATCAATTATTTTGGGGAATACCCGGGGTTGCCATCTTTGTTCAAGTCAAAATCATTTACATTTTACAGAAAAATATGAAAAGTGAATAAATAAATATTGCTGACGTAATCACCATCCAGCCCATGTCATCATAAATAATCAAAGCAAAATCCCCCACCCTTTGGTGTTAACGTAATGACCCCTGACTGACGCTGAAACGCTACTCGTCTTTACGCACACATTCTCAGGGCCTCAAGTCTGCTATTACAATAGTGTCAGAATGGTTTCTTCATTGTGAGTTTTTGACAGATTTGCCATACAAACACTGTCAAATACTCACAATGGCGAGACCATTCTGACACTATTGTAATAGAAGACTTGAGGCCCAGGATGTTTGTTCACTTGGTTCAATTCAGTTAATAACATGGACCCTATCTCCCAGGAGATGTCATGTTCCTCATCTCTGGGTTGTCTTTATTGGCCGGCTGGAGTGAACACTGATGAGGAACTGAACTCCCACCTCATTCTTGCCTTTATTGGCTGGCTTGAGTGGAGATTCGCAAGAGCAAACGTGCTCGGAGGAAGAAAGTATTCCAGTAAGTGCTGGTAGGGATCTAGACCATCTCCGGGCTCTGGGGTTGTTCTGATAGCCGTGGAATAGTAGTTCTCAAGTAGTTCTCTAGTTCTCAAGCACCTTAGGATATATTGCCCCCTTGTTGCTACGGCACTAAGTGCTAGCGACCATTTCCGGGGGTCCATTATTGAGTGTGCAAGTCATCCGCTGCCATTTTATCCGTGTACAATAAATAAAACATTGATTAGGCAGGGGCCATAGTCCTTTCATAGTTTTAGGTAACCAGTCCATTTTAACCACCTAATCCCATAGCCCAAGATTTTTGTTTCCATATCCTGTAATAGTCCTAGACCAACTGGGGGTTATCCTTGGGTGCACTTGTATAGTGCGTACAGGGATATTCATCAGTTGTTGCCTCATTTTATTATAAGCCACTAACGAGCCTCTGCGAGTTGGCTTCGGCCCCTCGTACGCCTGTGGCGGTATCAACAACGCAACATTCGAACTACGCATTAAAGACCTGACGTCACAAATCCTGCATCGCGCTATCAGAGTTTACCGCGCGACTTGCATATATACAACATCCCGACATCAACCGTTGGGCAGTTGCCCACCAGACACAACACCCGTCTGGTCGGAGGATCTTCCCTTTACTATAGAGTATGAGTAAGCTTTACACCCTATCCCTCATACCTCTACATTGGTGACCCCGAACATGGACATGAGCGCAGCCTTCGTGCAACTACTTCAGCGTGACGTCATCCATCACTTCCTCAAGCATTCGAGCGGCGAGTCACACAGCCAGCCAGCACCCACGGCTTCAACGGGTATCCTGACCACCGGCATGCAGCGAACGCGTATACCTGGTCATCACCCTCAGCCTCATCAGCCACCTTGGAATAGCAACTGCACTTTCGGCCGGTCCATAAGCAGAGCCCTGCAACGCTCTCCTGGTCGACGCCAGCAGTCAGCCTCATCCCGGCGCTGTACGACGTCCGACTCACTGGATCAACAAACGCAGCGCCACCCCGCGTCACTGGGGAATCACCGCAGACAGTTCCGACTCACCGTGAACTATGCGGCTCCCGGTTCCGACTCAATGGAATCACAACTAGCCCTGGCAAACATCATATGCACTGACTCAGCCCACTATCGACCTCCGGTCTCCGGAAGGGAGTAATTTGGCGGTATCAACAACGCCACATGCGAACTACGCATCAAAGACCTGACGTCACAAATCCTGCATCGCGCTATCAGAGTTTACCGCGCGACTATATACATACAACATCCCGACATCAACCGTTGGGAGTTGCCCACCAGAGACAACACCCGTCTGGTCGGAGGATCCTCCCTTTACTATAGAGTATGAGTGAACTTTACACCCTGTTCCTCATACCTCTAAACGCCTTTCAAAGGTTCGGGACACCAGGGGCTAGAGTCAAAGTTAAAAAAAAAAAAAATAACAATTCACATTGCGTTCGAATATAATCCAGCATGAAACATAAGTATTATCAAATCAAAATCAAAAATGTTTATTTTAATTACATAAAGTATTAACATGCGTGATTTGGAGATCACCTTTTAAGCAAGAAGATGCTTGTGTTAGGTGACTCCTATCATTGGGATCAACCGATTACAAATATAAAAATATAGAAGAATAAATGCATTTCTAATTTCATGAGGCTCCAGGGGCTAGTGTGGATCTTTGGGTTCATTCGAGTAATCGAGTCTGGTCAAACCACGCTGGGGTCGGCGCATATCATTCTTTCATTCAAAGGAGATTGTTCTGCATCCATACATCGTTCGCCCCAAAACCAACAGCAAAGGAAAATTACTTTGCGTGTTCTAAATTACAAGTATATGCCCATGAAGACAAAGTTTAATGACGAACAACGTGCAGAAAGAATTTATTTAAAAAGAAAACAAAGATTTTGAGGTTATATTTAGTAAGAAACAATCCTTTCAATACTTCGAAATACATGCTAATAAATTCATGTCTCTTATTTCAATTGCCTTTTATGTGTTTAGTTAAGCTTAGATAATCAGAATAACATTTAAGTACCTATTAGGTATTTGGTAAATCTTCTAGTTTTTGTATTAAAATAGGTAGGTAGGTAAATAAGTACTTATTTATTTAACTTCAATGCAAACGACTTTATCCTAATGTTGCTTGATTTTATTTATTTATACTTAGGTAGGAAGTCATATTACCTCATGTATGTTAGTCATGTTATTGAAAGATTGGACATCACTAATTGTCATGTCTAATCTAATCGTCAAAGTTGGCGGCATATTTTATGTGATGTCGATAGTCGCTCTTTTAATTGTTCATTATGGAACGCAGAATGTCCGTTTCATACAGATATTCGCAATTAGTCTAATAAAATATATTTATAATTATTATGTAGGTCAGATGTCTGTTGGTCCTGGGGCCATTTCCGACGATGTCCTTTAAATTAGAAAATATTATTAGATAAAAATAAAATAAAACCACAAATCACCACCAAATCACCTTCAATCACCTTTGTACGTATTTTTCTGTTCCTTTCTTCTTGTCCGTTTATATGTGTGTACATAAATTGTTAAATAAATAAATAAAATTGTCAGTAAAATAAAAGCAATTTAAACGAAAACATTAATACAAAAATAAAAGTCATATGAACACAAGATAGACAAATAATTCCGTGTCAGTTTTAAGAGCAATAAAACTATTACAAATTATCTAATGAGTAGAGAAATCTTTGGCTCGAGCCTTGCCTTGAATGAGCCTGTGTAAAGTATGCTTTTTAACTCAATCGGTAATTTATTTAATATTTTAACTGCCTGATACTGTGGACTATGTTTAACTATTCCAAAAGCCCAAGGTTAACACAAGCGCGCGTCGCTTCGTGAGATAAAATTCTTGTTTCGGTCCAGATGTAGCCACAATGTACTGATTGATAGTGACGAATATTTAATAAAGTGTCAGTAATAGTGTGTGTTGTGTTATAATTTTATTTTTATTATGATACTAATTTGCAGATAGTTATGAAAACGCGAAATTTTATATCCAAGAAGAGATAAACAATTCGAAGAAAAATAAAGAAGGTAATTAAAAAAAAAAAAAATACTGAAGCTATACCCAAAGTCTCAAATTCAGATCATTTATGTAAACAAAGGGGATAACATATCAAAAAAAATATCTTCGTTATGGTAATTCAAATAAAATAGCGAAAAAAAAGGATCCATTTTCTTTTAAGTACTGAATTTAAGAAATAATAATTAAAAATAATCATACCGTAATAATTTTTATATTTTTTTGGTTTTAAATAAAGTTATTAAAAAAAGGAGATTTTATGGTATAAAATATTTTATGATACTGGTAACAATGCAGGAGATCCAAACATTTTCACATTTTTTACATCTTCAACAATACTAACATTAGAACTCTCATTCATAAATTCATGTTGTATGTAGCATATCTAGTCACATTTTGGATGAAACCGGCTGTAAACTGTTTCGAGTGGAAATCGATTTTGGGAGGCCTACGTCTAGCAGTGGATTTAAAAGGGCTGATTATGACGATCATAGGCCGTGTCTCCAACACACTACATAAAACATTGTTTGGCAACGGTATTTTGTTTGCATAGTTCTTATAATTAATTCGCTTTAATTTCATAGATAATTATTTACAAAAAGAAATATGACAAAATGTTTCGCACCACTGTCCTATCATTTTGACAAAGACATTTCTTAACATTCATTTGTTTACATAAATTATCTGAATTAGAGACTTTGGGTATAGCAGATATCAGAAGCTTCACTTTTGTTTTTCAATCAAAATCAAAATATTTTATGTCACATAAACCTACATGGGCACTTATGAAACGTCAGAAGCTAGGTGCACGGTTCCAATTAGTGGTTTCCTATGAAGATGAGCCGGCAAGAAACTCCACGGTTACTCTTTTAAAAAAATTGTCTTTACAATATTATCAAATAACATTGTCTGTCTGTCAGTCTGCAGCTTTCACTCGAAAAGTCTGAACAAAAAAAAAAAAAAAATTGTCGAAAGTGTGTAAAATGAATTCATTAGTGAACAGATCGAATGATGTTGAATTTCGACACTCGACATTATTCACTCGCCTATCGAATGATCGAAAAATGAAATGAGCGGAACATAATGAACGTTAATTCCTAGGTAATTATGCCGGTGTAGTTTGAACATGGAATGAAGCAAAAATGAACATTCTGATATCAGCTTTAGTGAAAATTCTGAAGTGAATGAATGTGGAATGACTAATGAATAATAAATTATGCTTTTTGCAGATTTCTATGTTGACGGGAAAAATATTCAAGATAGGAGAAACAAATCGGAGAAAAAGAATGCAGGTAAATATGAAATAGGTACCTATAAGAACTTAATTTTTTAATGGTTCGTATAGAAGGCACGGAGATTAGGCGATCACAACGACCATATAGCCCATAGACGCTTAATAACAGGTGACCGATGTCTGTCAACACATCAGACTTATAGATCTGATGTAGGTTGCCACTCAATAATTTCGATTCAGTTTCGACCAGTTCTGTGAGCCGTAAACACAAATAAATATTATAATAGCCTCTTGCACAATACGTTGGTGTGGTAAAAACAGCCAGATTTCGAGTTTCCTTAAAGATGGCATTACCAATTTCGTCGGTAAGGTAATAGTTACTTAATCATATTTTCTGATATTATTTATCGGAGTTCATCTTATACTGGTCATACTTGTAGGTGAACCAGAGGTGCAAGGACCCTCGTTGATGTCTTTCATGTTTTTGTCCCTTACTTTTGAAAGTGATATTTCGAAAAAAAAAAGAAATAAAAACAGTCTTTCATCAATATGGGACTTGTTAGGTTAGGTTCGTAATAATAGCAGCGTATGTCGATTCGGAATTTTAATTATTATTACGAACCTTTAAATTGTATTAAATATTTAAAAAAAAAAGCACAATAGTACTGCCTCGTTGTGTAAGAATTTGCAAGATTCGAATTTTATCTAACTCTTTGGATAGGTATTGCTAACGTACAGGTGTTGCTGACAGTACCAATTTAATGAGAAATTTAAAAAAATGTTTTTCATAAATTCATGTGTTATTCGTTCCAGTTGAATATATTCTAAATAGATTGATGATTGATTGATTTGATGATTTGTACATGGTGTACCTAATATTGTTGCGTGCGTTTGCGAATATTTAATCCACTAAAGAATGCTTCATGGTGTCATTACTCATTGTCGACCTATAGTAAGGTACCTACCAATATTCCCACAAGTATAGCTAGGTTATGTATTATTTAAACATCTCGCAAGTACTCATATTTCCTCAATAGACTCAAAAGGCTCATAAGGATCAAAACTTAAAGGGATTTTGTCCACGACTGGTGTCCAGCCAGACCAGCGCTGTAGTGAACAATATTCGTAACTTCGCCAGATGTTAAAATGGCATACAGTAGAGAGCGAAAGTATAATGTACACACCATTTAATGAATACTGTAATTTTATTTTAGAACATACATTATCAGCAAAGGCGAATGCAAAAACAAGCATATCCACGCAAAATGCTATGTCAGCAGCTACGATAGACAATGATGCTTGTGTCTTGGGTATGGTAGACACCCTGGGATCGCGCATATCTTCAAAATCTGCAAATACTATAACACTTAAACGAAAGGCATTGCCGGATCCTGATAAAGAAAATGAGAACAAACGATTTAGTGTGAATAGACCAGATGAATCTGATAATCAGGTTGCGGGACCATCCAGTAAAGCATTGGATTCGTCAAGTAAGAGTCATTTGTCCCCTACTCCTGAAGATTCCGATGAAGATCTGTGTACACAAGAAACATTGCGTAAAAAATTCAACGACAATAGTACAGAGATGAGACAAACTATTAACCAAAATTTTTCAAAACAAAACCACTCCTTAGATCCCGAAATAATCGTCCAGCTCGCAACATCACCAATTTTTGCTAGATGGTGTATGTTAATGCAAGAACTGCAAGAAGTTTTTAACAATTCAGTGTTCAAAGAATTAATAAACAAACTCTTGAATAAGGATAACGACGGTAGTGCTCCGCAAAACAATGATCTCGTCGAATCTACATCGAGCGATGCAGTGGAAGCTGCAAAATTAAATGAAGTGAAGAGATATAAAAAGCCGCTGGGAGAGAAAAAATCTGATGATGGTAATTATGATGACAAACCTCTTAAGAAAAAAAGTCGTCCTAAAAAAATTAAAAAGGCAAATGAATTTATTGAATATACAGACGTTAATAGCTCGGAAGAGAGTGATTTAGATTTGGTTGAAGAATTAAAACTACCTCCGGAATACGATGCCAATGATTCAAGATGGACACTAGAGTATCATGAACCTGCTCCGGGACTTGTTGAATTGATGCCACATACTGGTGTGTATGTGTGTACGGAACTGCCTAATTTCAAGAGGTTTTCGCAACGTTTCGCATTGGCTAGAAGGTTATTAAGAGAAATATTTACTGATAATGCAATGAGTGTATGTAAGTTACCTAGTATAGGAGCCATAGCTATGGACCGCGACGAGACAAACGTTAGACCTGCATTAGATAAACATGCAATATCCGTATTAATTAAATATGTCACTGGTCATGCAAAAAAGGAGGGTTGGCCTAAACTCGATATCCGAAGTATTATACGCAGTATGCGCGATTTATTGCTAACTTATAGACAACACAAAAAATACTTACATTAATAAGAAACCAAAAAAAAAAAAAAACAGGTCAAAAGCGAGAAAAGGGGTAGGCAGAGGTGTATTGTATAGTCGACCTCGTAATTGATTTACCACCTTATGTTGAACGTCATAAAACGAAATGGTCTGTTTTGCTTTCAAAACATTGGTTTTGAAAGCAAAACAGACCGTTTCGTTTCTTCACTAAGATGTGACACCGAGCGTAGTCAATAAATCCATACCATCGTTATTCGCTGACTACTTGAAACTAGTTCTTGAAATGAAATAGGAAACTGATCATGACATACTGCAGCAGGATATTGATAGGGTAGTAGAGTGGAGTCGTAGCAATAAGTTGTATTTCAATGTGGCCAAATGTTCGGTGTTGTCATTTACCCGTGCGCGCGACGTCATTATCAATATTGCATGGATGGAATCCGACTGCAACGTGTCTCCGACGTTAAGGACTTGGGCGTGCGCTTTACAGTTGATTTAAATTTTCGTAAGCATCCCAATGTTTGTAAAAAAGCATACCGCAATTTAGGGTTGGTCTTACGGCTAGGAAACCAGTTCACGAACATCAGTGCGCTGAGGGCATTGTACGAAGCGCTTGAAAAAGTCATATGGAATGCAATGCTGTCGTCTGGTCGCCACATGAAGCCAAGTACAAACTAATGCTAGAACGTATTCAGAACTTTGTGAGATTCCTGTACTTAAAGCAGTATGGTGTGTATCCAGGGTATCCACTGTTGTATCCTACTCTATTTGTGCTGGGCATGGTAGGCTATACTAAACTGGAAGTAAGAAGGGAAGTAGCACTCGCCACTTACTTATTTACGAGTAAGATTATGCGTGGTAAAATACACAACCCAGGCGTTCTACGCACGGTTGGGTTGTGTGAACTTGTGTGTACCGATGGGCACGTGGGGCGACGGAGGCGGCCGCCGCTGCTGTGGGTGCTGCCCGCTCGCACCAACCTGCTGCAGCACGCGCCGCTAACGCGCGCCCTGCATGCGCTCAATATGGTGTCACAACAGATTGACTGCTTCAATTGTACTCTGAGTGAATACACACGGGCCGCATTTTGTAAAATTACACTTGGTTGTTCATAATAATTATGTAATTGTAAGTCTAATATTTGTAAGCTATATAACTACACTATTGTATTAGGTAAGCCTGTGATGATAGTTGTATGTGTTTTTAAATAAATAAATAAAAAGTGGTAAGCAACTGTGAGTTCGACTAGACACCCACATTTTGCACTTTATTGATATGTTGCATGTCGCAGTCGCCAATTTGTTGTGTTTCGATAATTCGTCTGCAGAAACGTAACACGGGTATTAGTTCGTAAGGATATGAAGGTACTAAGGCCTGTGTTCACCAACATTTAAATCAACTGTTTAGTTATTTAATCAGTTGTTTACTCAACATTTCATAGGAAATTTGACATAAACCAACTGTTTAAATACCTAACCGGTGGTTTGAATGTTGGTGAACACAGGCCTTAGTAACTTTTATTAAATTTTTGTAACAGGTTAATTAGTTAGCCGTGTTATTGCGTCATTTCATTCATTTTAACGGCGCGATACGCGACGCGACACAGACACCGCATGGCGCGTGACGAGCGGTGCCTTTGTGTCACGTCGCGTACCGCGCCTGTTTGTAGGAGCCTTAAGTCCGAAAGTCTGAAAAACAGTCTTATTAAGAGGTACTTACAGTACGCATAGTTGGAAAAAGGCTAGGCAGATTGATTAATTAACTTTATAATCGCGACAATCTAAGAAGTCGGATTTGACGTTTCTCATTCCCGACACCGTTGCCGCGACAACTTTGTATGAACGTCTACGTAAGAAATCTAAAAATCTAATTCATAATCCTAATTAATGAATTAATATGTTATTCATACACTATAACAATGAGTATCATTCGTAAGCACGAAGTTTCACTTTATGTTGGAAAAATGCACTCAAAAACACAAATTAAGCGTTGATTAATATTCTGACATGACGTTATTACAATGTCATGTCTTTTTGTTCGCTGCGGTAGTGTAGTGACCGTTATATAAAAGATGTTTTTTTGACCGAATGAAACGCCTGTATAAGCCACGTATAAGTTCATCGTACGTAACTAATTACTTAACTAATTTAACATTTTTTTACTCAGGTAGTTTATACGCTAGGACTTAAATGGTTTTAAGAAATCCCTAAAGAAAATTCTAAGTACCTATTCGAATAGAGAAAGCACCAATATTTAAAAAAAAAATGTATTTTTTTTTACTCCAATTTTGCAAAATATATATATATATATATATTAGGTATTTACTCAAAGCTTTTATTTTCTAATGTGTGTATGTAATGTATGTATTATTTTAATAATTAAGAATTGGCTATTTCATTAAATTAAGTATTTTAATAAAATGTTTCGTTTTATTTTAAACAATCCCATTTGTCATAACATGACAACACGCCTGTAATCTGCGAAGGGGGCAGAAGCGTGCATAATAGAACACCTACATTCCACTAGTTATGTTTAAGTCCCATGTAATTGGGGTCGAGCCTATTGCCTTCAACCCAGCAAAAATCCAGACTCCTGAGAAATTTCTGTTGGAAAAACCTAATAGCTTTTTTAATTAATTTCCCTGACTGTACCTTTTATATTTTATTAGGTATCCCTTGCAAAATACTGATGATTGGAATATAAGATTTACAATTAGTGTCATTGACATTTCGTTTCTACTTTTGAGCGCCACAGTCACGTCTACAGATTATAAACCAAAATGTGCCCAGCACGCCACGGTCACGACTACATGACAGACTTTTATAAATTTATACGTAAATCTGTAAATAAACAACATTGTCCTTTTATTCCTTTTCCTTTTCCTCGACTCATCTTAATTTATATTAGTAGAACTTCGTTCTTTAAATTTCATCTATAGATATTAACATATTTAAGATGACAAAAACTCGAAAGGATGAATTCGTGTCTTGGCGCCGAGGGCACGTTTTTGCTTTTTTGAAGTGGCGGTCAAAAGGTTAGAATGTCAAATGAACTCGGTTGCATGAGATGTTACTTGAGCAGGATCGTTTCCTGCTCAAGTACGGCGACCCTACGGGGACAAAGGGTCGCCTTTTCGGCTCTTCCATGCCTGTATGCCCTCCCCGAAGGGTTGGGCAGAGGTGCACCCACATTTCGCCAGTTATGTTCAAGTCCAATTTAAAAGGGCCTCTTGCTATCAACCGGGAACAAATCCAGACTCCGGGCTGCTACTGAGAAACTGCAGATGGAAAAACCCAATAAAACTTTGACCAAAATCAAAATCAATCAAAATCATCATAATTGGCTTTTACAATATTTTCAAATAACAGTGTTGTAGTTATGGGAGGACAGTACGAGTATATACCTTTCGACAAGTACCAGGTCTCTACTAGTAATCTACAGTCTACTAGGCCTACAACGTTCTCACATTCACAAAATAGAAAAGAATCTATAAAAGATTTAAAATACCGACCGACCTGGGAATCGAACCCAGGACCTCACGCTCAGCAGTAGCGCTTGCGACCACAAGACTTAAATAGTTAACCATATAAGTAGATAGTGTGCATACTAAGTAGGTAACCTCTGGCCTAGAGAGGCATGTTGTTGTAAGGTCTGAATCTAATTTGGGTGACACCTTTTAAGGCTATATATAGACTTAGGACTGACCAATTTATTAGTGCCTTTGAGAAAGTTACGCATCGTTCTATATTCGTAGTTCATTGATGATGAATGAACAATGATTTCAAAAAGAGAAAGTTTTACCAGACTGGATTCTTTTTGTCAGAATAAAAACGTTGGTGGTTGTGATTCAAATCAGTAAAGATGCTTCTGGCAAATATTTATATGCAGTCAAATATCTGAGAATCTAAAAAGTCGCAAGTCGTTTTCAAAGTCAAACTCAAAGTATTTATTTCAAATAAACCAATTTACAGGCAGTTTTGAATTGTCAAGGGGTCGGTCAGTCAGGAAGATGAAGCTAGTCGCCCATTCCAAAGCGTAGTAGGTTCCTATGGAGATGAACGGGCAAGAAACTCCACGGACACTTTTTTAAATTAATATATTGTTACACATTCACCTAAAAATAAGTGCTAAGAACAAGCGTAAAATTGAAACTTTGAATTAGGTATATGTATATTCTCGTCGACATGTAATATCAAGTAATGAGGTTCGTACGCATGTCAGTAATATTTTAGTGAAAGTAATGTCAGAGGTATGACATGCTGATGTATGGAGGAAGGAGGGACATGACAGGTTACGGAAAATATCGTACGTACTACAACTTGAGCTGTACATTTGGTAACATGCATTATTTATTTAGAAGTCTGCGATTTATTTGAAATCATTAGTAATTATTTTACCATAATTTTTATGGAAGGTGCCGTAGTTAAGTGGTGGTAAAGGCAGACAGATTGATTGACTTGATTATGCCAAAACAGCCAACAATAGGGAAACCAATCAATGGTTTCATGGCAAAAGCAAGCAGAATTTTCATCATATCGGGTCCAAATTCCCAGTAGCAAGTTTTAATTTGCGCGATTATTTTGACCTTCATCCAATACATTTTATTTGAATGACCCGGTGATCATATGGTTGAGTGTTGCTAAATATAAAACTTAGCTGAACCGGAAATGTCAAGGTTCTTAGGTAAGTGCCGATTAACATCCTGTCAGAGCATAACTGACGGTTTGACACGATAATACATTGCTTGGTGGTTAATCATCTTTCACAATATATTTAGTTCTTCCAAAATTATTTCTAAGGCATGTGCCTTTGATTTCTTGTAACTTGTGGGTTCAGATCATCGTTCTTTGTCATTAATTGTACCTATATTATGCTTCTCCGGATTATCAATACATAGAAGTGGACCTCTGCCAGGTTCCAGGGAGCTGATGGATGGACTAACAAACTACACCATAAATATCATCGGTGTTGTCTGTTCCAAAAGTAAGTAATGAAAGAAATAACCAAACCCTGCTTAGGTTTAATTCTTACGAAAACGCTCAATAGTGAGAACTAGTTACACATTCATCTATATGTATTTAGAAGAGGTTTCAACTGTTTGTCTTACCACATTTACCAATCAGTAATTATTGTTTGAATAACATTAATAAATTGCAATTGAAAAAACGGACGAAAACTTATATCTAAGTAAGTTTATGTGAAAATTAAAATTTCGGGGTATTCAAATAATCAAACCAAAGCAGTCAATTTGTAAGTGGCACTAAAAACTGGCACCCATAAGTACGTTTTGTTATCCATGTGTTTACATTTTTATCAAATAGGTACTTTTGGAACAGATTATGGGTAGGTAAGTGGTTTTCTTGACAAGTATTTACTTTGCGCCAAAGTGGACCTTGTAAATAACATTATTTTGATTTATTCTTCATTCACTATGTGGGTTATTTTGTCTCAAAGCGACAGGTAGGCAATTGTTATCTTTTAATCTGTAACTTATGCAAATACTGCAGTGTATAATAAACTAGTTACTCTGTTTTTTTATTTTATGACTAACTAATGAAGGTGTCATGTGTTGCAACTGCAAACAGGCCAACTACACCACACCAAAAGTTAGCGATGAATGTACAGACGCCAGCAGGTCAAGCTACCCGAAACTGTCAAATTTTCGCAATCAACCTTGAACCTTATACTGTAGTGATTAAGTTGAAAATCTATTAAAGAATTTTGAGAGATTGTAGTAGCTTGATGTGCTGGCGTCTGTACAAGTTTAAGTTTTTAGGATTCCGTACCTCAAAAGGAAAAAAACGGTTCCTTTATAGGATCACTCGTGTGTATGTTTGTCTGTCTGTTCAACTGTTACAGTCGGTTTGCTCCGAAGCTACTGGGCCGATTATGTTGAAATTTGGTACACAAATGAACTTCTGTGACTCAAACCAAAAATGGACGTGTCAGGTAAATTAATGAATTTTGAATATGGTTTATTTTTTCATTACTGATTGGGCCTGTTCTTGACCTCGATCTCGCCTGCTGGAAAGCGATGGATGAGGTCTATGACGGAACAAGCGTGAAAGGACATGTCCGAAAATAGTTTATTATTATTCAATCATTCTAACCAGGATAAGTTAAATATATTTCGATAGACATCCCAAATAATAGTGGTTCTAACTATAATATACCTACATTTTTAAAGACCTCCAATGAACCATATTACCCGGTTCGATTTCCGTTTCGGGCAAAGTGTTATTGGGTTTTACCATCCAGAATTTCTTAATAGCAACCCAGAGTCTGGATTTGAGTCTGGTTGATGGCAATGGCAATGGTAGGGCTTGTTCTAAGTCCGCCTGGCTAACTACCACCACCTTATTTAAATATGTCGCCATAACAACAATGTGAACAGCATTTGTTGTTTCGGCAGTTAGAAGTAAGATAGCCAGCTGTGTGGTTGAGGATTCCAGATGAAACTCGCTTCCACCTTGGCCTTATCATCACTTAACATCAGGTAAGATGAAGGCTAAGAGCTTCCCCGTGATGGGCTCGCTCCCTGTTACATGGGACTTAAACAGAACTGGCGAAATGTGGGTGTATTTCCTATATGTACAACTCTGCCTAACCATTCGGGGAATACTGGCGTGATGTTATATTAAGCTACGTGAGAGAGGTTCAGTAATCTCCTGATAAGGAAGCACACAGTAGAGATTGTAGAAACTCAAATTTAAAAGCTACATGACTCGGAAATCCTGACTACGAGTATAATTAAATTGCATTTCTCTTCGTGTCTTGGATTTAAATCTGATAAAGTTATAACGATATGTAGAAAGTTTTTAAAATGATTAAGTTAGTATAACTAACCTGAACAAGGATCTAGCGAATCCATGGACGATTAACTTTTAACGCAGTTAAAATTTTCTTTTTTTTTTTTTTTTAAATTTTAGAAATTTTAAAGAACATATAAAAAAGTTAATATAACGTTAAGAGATAATTACATAAAAAAAAAAACAGTAAAGACTGTATTACGAGTGCCTTACTATAAGTACAGACGCCAGCACATTAAGTTACTACAATCTGTCAAATTTCTTTAATAGATTTTCAACTTTATCACTACAGTATAAGGTTCAAGGTTGACTGCGAAAATTTTACAGTTTCGGGTAGCTTGACCTGCTGGCGTCTGTACAATACGGAACGGAAAACTTTTTAAAGAATTTTATAACAACATGCGTTAAAATACCTTTTTAAGAGCAGTGCTATTATGTAACGTAACTTGCTACATGCTCCATTGGCTTCCTTGCCATTTGAAACTGAGGTTCTATCTAGATCTTTAGCCGACTACAAAAAAAAGGATGTTCTGTTCATGTATCTCGAATCTTCATAACCGAGGTTCAAATTTAGCAACTTACTTAAATTGAGAAAATGCATGTGACGAGGAGAGTGATGAAGATAAATGTGGATGGATGGAGAGGGAGAGGAAGGCCCAAAAAAATATGGATGGATTGTGTGAAGAATGATATGAAAGAGAAGGGAGTGAATGATAGAGTGACGGTTGACAGGGGGGAATGGAAAAAGAAAACGTGTTGCGCCGACCCCAAGTAACATGGGACAAGGGCAGGAAGAAGAAAAAGACTTAAATTTAGAATAAGTAGCTTAAATATTTAGGTGAAAAGCTCTACGATCGTTCTATATCAGTTTACGCACTATACAGAGTGAAATTGAATTCATGAGCAACCTCTTAAGGGGTCATTGTACTCATCATTATGAACGACACTATGGGACCAACCCTGAAATCTCGAAAAATAAAGCAGCTGTTCCCTACATTTTGCTTTCATTTTGCATTTCGTATTTTTTTTTTTTAGCTGATCTAAAAGAATTATTATCTCTCTCGTGTTTGATTTGGCGATGCGTTGGTTCGAAACCACGCTAAACCGTGCTATTTTCGAAAGTTTCCGTAATAATAAGTAAAAATAGTAATTTTTGATAGTGGTAAAATAATCAATGTTGTAACAACATTTATTTATTTATATAAGTATACTTTGTTGTACATCAAATTATACATTATAAAAGAAAAGAAACACCTATACATTACAAAATATACAATGGGCGGCCTTATCGCAGACTGCGATCTCTTCCAGGCAACCTTGGCATGGACAGTGAATTTCTGGACATAAAATGGGGTTGTCATTGGTGCAAATAAAAAGTATAACAGTACAATATCCTATTATAGATACACAGATATACATGTGCTATATAATAGATACATGCATACTAACTATATAAGCAAAGAAAATAAATGAAGACTATAGATTATTACAGCTAACAACGAGAATCAAAAATCACAACGACAAGTAATGTTCCTTCACGAGTCTTTTAAACACAGGCAACGATTGCGCGCATTTTATTGGATCTGGCAATGCATTCCACAAACGAGCGGCCTGGACAGTAAAGGATTTGTCAAGGAAAGTTGTGGAATGCATGGGCATTTTAAGCTTCAAGTTATCTGATCACCTTAAAATTTTCGTGTGGGAGTCGCAAAGAAACTGGAAAAGTTTTTTTTTAAATAAAGAGGGGTGGAAGGGGAAAAGAGCACATTATACAAAAGGGAAAGAATATGAGCATTCCAGCGAATTGGTAACCACTTGAGCTTCATACGAAATTCAGAAACATGGTCATATTTGCTTAAACCGTATATGAACCTAATACAGAAATTTTGAAGCCGCTCGAGTATATCGAGTTGATCTTGAGTAAAGTCAAGAAAGCTGGCATCCTCATAATCAAGGATGGGTAGAAAAAGTGATTGTGTAAGCGCAATCTTGTGCAACATTACACTTTTTGACAATAACATTGAGATCCAGATTCCAGTGAAATATGATAAAGCGCTGCCTCGCTCTTGTAAAATATATTTTTATGGTTTTTCGTGGGATACTGAATAATACACAAATATTGAAATCGTTGATTGCTCGTTCCAGACAGGAAGTTACGGTTGGGACCGCGGGGAGAACTTTTTAAAGTTGCGGCTACCCGTACAAACTTATTAAAGTTTACACCGGTGATTCGTGCAGTAAGAATACTGAATGATATCTCTCGGCGTTTGGACTTACTTTTCTTGCTCTTTGGCGGAATTCCAGAGGGTGGCACTTAATATGTTGTCCACTGTGTAACTTGTGCTTCTACCCAGACTCATTCCTTGGGACTGGACAGTTATCACTTAATTACTACTTTTGTAAGCTTGGGTATTACCTGTTAAAACAAATGTATGTGTTAATTAATAAAATAAATAAATAAATAAATAAATGATGTGAATAACCGTCAGTCAAAATTAAAATCACTTTAAGTGCCACGTAAAAATAATTTTTATGGTAGACTAACCGCGTCTTTCACAATACCTTATTTACATAACCAAACTCTTCTTCTTCAATCGGTCCCTCATTACTGAGGATCGTGGTCACTGGACCCCTTTAAGCGGACAATCTGCCTCCATCGACTCCGGTCCAACGTTGCCATCACCACCTGCTGAAGTTTGCTTGAGGACGTAGCTTCTTTTACTTGGTCGGACCATCGTGTTTGCGTCCGGCCTCGTGCTCTCTTTCCCTCGGTATTGCCAACAATGATCAGCTTTTCAAGGTTGCTATTTCCCTTTCGCATTATGTGGCCGAAATAGGTCAAAATACGCTGTAAGCAAACTGTAGACAATCGTGTCTTTATGTCGAGTTGGGAAAGGACAGACACATTTGTGCGTTTGGCTGTCCATGGTATTCGGAGCATCCGCCTCCAGCACCACATTTCGAATGCGTCTATCCTCTGTCTTTCTCTTGCTCGGATTGTCCACGTCTCAACTCCATACATGAAAATCGGGAAAACTAGCTCTCTGACCAATCGGGCTTTAGTTTTATAACTTATACCACGATTTTTCCAGATGTTCTGAAGGCGTGTCATAGCATCTCTATAGCCATGGCTATACGTCGTTTTATTTCTGGGACGCAGCTGCCTTCATTATTAATACTAGAGCCCAGATAAATAAAACTGTCCACAGTGCACATGCCTTGGATGTTATAGGCACCCGATAGCTTTTCCGCACGATCTATCACCATAAGCTTGGTTTTCTGCCTATTTACTGCAAGACCTAATCTGCCACTTTCCACCTCCAATCTACGTAACCAAATTAGGTGCCTATACGGAAACAACTTGTGTTTTTAAATAAAACATAAATAAAAATAAAACAGAATAAAACTTGGGGGTCCCCACTTTATGGTAGGACTGTTTAACTACACTGTAATTATTGATGCTCCATAAATATTATACTTACATAATTTATTGTTTTCACATAAGTTGTTTTTCTTTAAAATATTTGTTTGTGTCGTATTATGATATACGTGTCTTCCCATGGACTGGCCATGGGGACACACGTATATCATAATACGATTATTAACATCATTACTGCACCATGTTTTAATGCAAATAATATAAATATTCTATTCTATTCTATTCTACGAAGTCAGACGTCACGCGTAATAGCGCTTGCGCACGTGCCGCCATTGTTCTGTAAAGATGGGTAACAATGAAGGTGCCTGCCGCATGGATAATGTGATTCGGGGACAATCGGGGATGCCCCGCTCAAAGACAATCCTGACCACAGAGCATAATTATGTATATACTCTTGGGCTTGGGAGATCCTAACGGTTACTTCACCAATATTTACTAGATAAAAACTATCGATAAAACCCGTATATTAAAATTATATCGCAACGGCATAAATCGTGACCTTCCGCGAACTTCGACAGGTCACCGGATATTTGTGTGTGAGTGATAGAGAATTTTCTACGAAATAATTGTTTTTTATCAGAGCGGGGTCATGAGTTCATGACGAGACATTAATTCGGGGAAAATCCATATTCCGCCTAACGCAATATTGGTTATTAGGGTTCCGTAACTTATAAGGAAAAACGGAACCCTAATAGGACCACTTGTTAGGCTGTCCGTCAGTCACAGCCAATTTGCTTAGAATCTACTGGGCCGATTTGGTACACATAAACTTCTGTGACCAAAACACGGACTTGTAACGTAAATTAATTAAATTTGAATAATATGGGGGTCACTTATGGGGGAAAATAGAAAAAAAAATCTAAACTTTATTGTGTGACATATCAAATAAAAAGGGCTTATTGTAAGGATTTCAGACATATTTTTATAATTTTAAAATTAAGTTATTTATGAAGCTAGATGAAACTGACCATTGACCACCCCTTCTACTCGTATCAGAAACTGACTACAATTTTGTTAAAAATACAGAAAATAGTTGAAGTCTGTATGATCTTATATAAAATAATAATATGATAAATCTCTCAAAATTATGCGTAGAAACTTACATTAGCAGTTGGAATGTACGGGAGAACTTGTTTTTCAACGTATTCGTTCATGAGATAAATTCATCCCATCTACGGAACCCTTCATTGAGTGTGGGCCGACATACGCACGTGGCCGGTTTTTTTCTTGTAACATCTTTAATACATTATGTGACGGACAGACAATACCTGATAGGGTAATTCGGGATGTATTGTACTGGGTCTTGAAAGAGAAAGGTTTGTCTGGGAAGTATACATATAGAGTTAATTCGTGCTATGTATAGTCAATCTCGTAGTACCTACGTCCGGTCGGCTGCTGGCAACACTGTGTCTGTAGGCTTGCAACAACGGTCGGCTTTAAGTCCTTACCTCTTCCTGTTGATTTTGGACGCTTTGACGTCGGACATACAGGAAGAGGCACCCTGGTGCATGCTGTTTGCCGATAACAATCATGTTGATGAAGATGAACCTGAGATCCAGATCAGATTGGAGAAAAGGCAACAGAAGCTGGAGAATGTTGGCTTGAAAAACAGCAGAACCACAACTGAATATATGTGCTGCGATTGCGGCGGTCTCTCCAGTTCTGGAGCTATAGCGCTTGATGGTGCGCTTCTCCCAGTCTGCTCCGACTTTCGGTACTTCGGTTCACACGTGCAAAGCGATGGAATTAGTCGAACGGTTAAACACAGAATTAAAACTGGATAGATGAAATGGTGGCAGTTCACGGGAACAATCTGCGACACCCGCATTCCCTAAACGGGAATATAATATTTAAAAATAAAACCGGTTAAGGAGCGAGTTGAACTCGTGCACCGAGGGTTCCGTATCAGCCCAGAAAAACTACAACTGTGCTTCACCCAAAGCACACATTTGATTTTTACTAATGTAATGTAATTTCATAATTGTTACCTATGCTGCCATCTGTGAATTTCTTTTCAAGACTAATTATAATTTGTTCGAGTTGAGACCCCGTGCCCAAAGAAACTGCTACCTGCTAATATGTAGGAAGGAGGACATTTTGGTTGTGAAACGTGAAATGTTTTAAATTTACATCAGCAGGAAAAGAAGAAAAAAATGAAGAAAAATAATAAAAAGAGAGAGATAGAATTTTAACACTGCGGTGTAGAATATTGCAGTTTTAGGTCATCGCCATCTCTTGACAGATAAAGGAACTAATGTAATTTTTGTTGATTTCTGAAAAAGTGTGCTATTTACAGATGTAGTTTAAATTTTACTGTAATCTTTACATAAGCTTCTATCACAAAGAATAATTTCAGATTTTTCTCTATGCGAACTTCGGAGGTAAGGGAACGGTATTTTTTTTACATTTTTCATCAAAAGTCGAAAATTATGCGGGCTAAAGAAAAATGAAAAAATGTTTGAGAATGTGCAAACAGCGCTCTTTCATATGATACCTCACATGCCCAAGTAGCCGCATTTCGTATTTTTAAGACCACCGCTCAGAACCTGTTGCAAAAAAAAAAAATTTGTTTCTTTATTATTTGCAAAATAGTTGGGCAAACGTCATCTAAAGCTTTCTAAATTTAAAGTTGATAGCATCAGTAGTTCTTGAGATATTCAGCTGTGACAGACAGACAGACAGACTAGTCACACCATAAGGGTTCCTTTTTACCATTTTGGTACGGAACCCTAACAATCGTTAGACCTGCTGTCTTGTATGTATCAAAATGTTGGGCCACAAAAGGGATGAATGAGAGGCAATTGCATGCAGCTGAGATGAGAATGCTAACAGGAATGTATGGTGTTACACGTATGGATAGGATAAAAAAAATTCCGGTACCACTTTGTGACCGGTGTCAAAGTGGCACCGGTGACAAAAAATTTGTGCGGAAATTGATTGTCATGGTATGGCCATGTGAAGCGGAGGGATGAGTAAAATGTCGTGAGAAAAGTTTTGAGTATGAATGGACAGACAATGGTGCCGATTCCCTTGTTCACAAACTAAACTAAATTTAAGTTCAGTGCAACTTTTTCTTTCTACTTCATAAAGAAAAGGACAGAAGATAAATTTTAGTTTAGTGCTGTCAAATTAATCAGCGCCTGTCACTACTCCATACAAGTTTAGACATGATTAAAAACTTGCCGACTAAAATTACGTCAATTTACGTCAAGCGCTGATTAATTTGACAGGACTAAACTAAAATTTATCTTTTGTCCTTTTCTTAATGAAATAGAAAGAAAAAGATGCACCGAACTTAATTTAGTTTAGTTTGTGAACAAGGGAATCGGCACCAATACCTACTTAACTTTTTTCATGGCCTTCGGACCTTTGTCAAAATAACTCACAGCGGTTTTTGGACCAGTTTAACCCATCCCTAAACACCGGATCACGCTTGACCATTGGTGACGTAACTGAACGTGTAATAGAATTTAACCACCTTGAAAAGAGCTCGATTCTGTATTTAACAATAGCACCGTAGGTGTTATCTCACTGTGTCGGTGGGAATCGTGCCGCGGGAACAGAACGTGCTACTATGCAGAGCTTGCGAATTCATAACATATTTTGAGCTTAGATGGCAGCAAAAGAAACATTTTGAGCATTACGTAAAAAAGACTGGTATTTTAAGGAAGATAGTTTTAAGTTGTAATTTAGATGTTGAGGAGGTAATTGGTTTGTTTCCGGCGATCATCTAATTAAGTTTTCGACTTGGTAATTTCTATTATTTGTAATGCTACTGATCCTACCAGATAAGATACCGGCTGAATGTCTACGACGCTCGCTCTGTAAGAAACTTATCTAAAGACAACACTTTCTTGGAGTATTCTTCCTTGTATAAGTTCAGTACCGAGATTCTGGCAGATAAATTACTTTGACTGGAATACACGTGAGTGCAGTGCGGTAAATTATATTGTGTCATGTGTGCCTTTTAGTCTGTGCTAAATAAATGTATTTTCTTTCTTTTCTTCTTTCTTTCTTTCAGTGTACAGTCAACAGCAAATCAGTGGTGACAATTAGACATTGACAGTTTTTTATGGTAGATGGTAGAGGTCAAAGAGGTATACTAATAATATGGGAGAAGAGCACGGGAGAAGAGAGCCCTCTTGTGCCATTTCGAAGCATACAGATTTGAAACGTCATCTACATATTTTAATGAGAACTAAGGCTCTATAGATATATATATATATATACTAATAGATAAGAATATGTAGCGCAGACGCAAGTTGCGGCGACCATAATGTGTGATGTTGCCAGAAAACTTATCACACTTTTAATATTTCCGTGACAAGGTTGCAATAATCGATATTGCTGGACAGGTATGAAATAAAATAATGTGATAAATTAGATGAATAATATCATACATATTTATTCTCTAGAAAAATACTATAAATTAAAATAGAGAACTTAATTATTTGAGTTTCTGGCATTAAAGTTGTATCTACAGAGACATCTATCGGTATTTATGAAACTATTAGGTATCATAGTTTCTCTGTTAAAGTAAGTAATGTAGATGGCGACTCTTCCTTTACTGAAGTTGTTCTTGTTCTAACTGTCTCCCCTCTGGTAGAGGTGTTTCGGGACATTACAAATCGACAGGGACGAGCCCGAAGCAAGGGTCTAAACCAAAATAAACGATGGAAGATCATAAGTTCGAACTACCAAGTAATAATGCAAAGCGTGCAAACCTGAAGGCCATAGATGAATACAATTGGACACAATGGACACACAGACCATACTTAACCCCATGTAGGACATCTAAGAACTCCTACAATCATAGTAATTTTCTGCCAAGAACGTAGTTTTAATAGTGGCAACAATTATATTGATAGCGGTGGCCGCGCGACAATTGCTATTATGGCACCACAGTGGCAATACACAAAGAGTGACTGTTTGTGGTTACTGTTATGTGCCATTATTATGCAGTTTTAATAAAACTTTAGATATAAAGTTACGGCTGGTAGTTTGGTGGCCTTCTACCTGACTCGGGAAGATATAGGTTGTTTAGTTGTTGATTATAGAAAGGCAGGATTTCGGAGATTTTTAAGCAATGATAGGTATAGTTGATAGGTTATATCTTCGTTCAAAAATTTATTTCACTGTTGTAGGTGAGTGCGGTTTAGTGAGCTTAGACATCCTGTCAATTCCGGGGTGTGAATAGACTAAAGGTGTATTGTCATCCATAAGGCTTAGGTTATTTAGAGGGTGCAGGATCTTATTATAAAAGACTGGAAAAGGAAGAAACGTTTATTTAATACAAGAATGAGACGCTTGTTAGGTAACGGTGTTTATCAAGTTTAAGCTCATAAAATTCGAAATAAAGCTCCGTTTTTTCGCCATTTCTTTTCAGGGGTAGGTAGTCAAATAGGAAATGTTGACTCCATCTAGCTTATATTTTTAATATGACGTGTAAAAGTGACTCCGATATCCTATTTATAGAATAAACAATTTCTTTTCATTTCATTTCGTTGAATCCAAAGTAACCGCTGTGAACATCGATTTTGTGATTATGTATACCAGAGTCAGATCACAGCATCTTACAAACTACAAGGGGGATTACAAGCTAATGAAACAGTAACTGTGGCAGCTGATCGTTGCATAAATTGTATTATTATAGTGGAAGGCGTACAACCAATCTAAGGCTATTAATAAATATTACGAACTGAAGTTATTGCTCCGGGCAAGAATGCACCTTTTGTTGCTTTGGCCTTTAAATGCTCTGATATTTTTAAATATATTTTGATATAAAATCTATATTTAGCAGGAGATCGTTGTGCGATAACCGTGCTACAGCAGCAATATTTTCTCTCTGCTATAATTTAACGAATTTGAGTTGGCGCTGACACTACGCGATCTGCGCTTATTTGACTTGGTGCTCACACTACCCGATCTGCTCTAATTTTTGTTATTAACATAACCTCTCTAACATAGATTTATAAACTAATATGACGCCGGTTTTTGCCACTTAAGCTTAAGTGTCATGCAATAGGGGACTAGCCTATTGTCATCAAGCGGACACAAATCCAAACTCCGGGCTGCTACTTAGAAATTCATGACGAAAAACCCAATAACACTGCACAACCGGGGAAGGAATCGTACCCAAGCCCTCACGTTCAGAAGCAGCTCTTGCGACCACTAGATCAACGAGGCAGTCAGCCAACTAAGATTTATCTAGCTTTTTTTTTCGTTTTGATTGTGAATTTGTTTCAAAATCACAATTGTTTCCAAATACTGGAATGTTTTTATGAATTTGCGGAATTTTATTGAATGGGAATTGTCAGTGGGGATTATTGGAAAAACCTATTGAAATCATTCATATTTCTACAAGTTACATTTATATGTACATATACTACTTAATTTTAATCAGTCTACTTAACTTTTTTTCACTACTCATCCGTTGTTTATTTAAATACTCTCTTCATTCGTTCCTTGACATATTCGAAGATGCTTTCCTGCCAGTAAGCCGTTCACTCGCTCTTGAGACTGGCAGAAAGAGAAGGCGTCTTTGCCTTTGTCTGTTCGCAAGGACAACGAATACTATCGTTTATAGTAATTATTATACTTTGATATTGTTGTTAAGATCTTGAATGTTTGTTATTTGTAATTGAGTTTCGCGTTGTTGACAGTTGAATGGTTGTAATGATTAGAATTCGTTGAGGCTGTAAGTGTATAGTGATAAACTTTAGCTTTGTTGGCCAAAGTTGTGGTTAAAGCCAGATTGTTTAATCCTTTAAACATATTTCTGTGAAACTAGATTTAAAGCCACTTTTATTAACCGCAGTTCCGGTTCCCTTACATTTTTGAACCGTAATCATGACTAAAATTACCTTTGTAAAGCCATAGACTAACTTAAAATAATTCACATCATTTCATCAAATTAACAAAAACCAGACGGCTATTCAGGACTTTCTCTAAAAGATATGAATCTGTTTATAGGTATATATATATATAGGGTGTATCTATTCAAACACGAAATATTTTAAGAGATACACCTATAGGTGGTAAAGAAGCTATGGAAACGGTTTTTTTTTTTAAGCTGAGTATATTATTTAAAAAATAAAATAATTTAAAATTACTTGGTATGATGATTAATTATCAAAATTCACCGCGCTCGTGCCGCCACCGTCGCCGCGTCCGGGCGGGTCATTCATAGAATAAGTAAAATTTGGAAAATGCAACTCCTTTGCAAAATGTCTCAAGCAATTTTAAAATTATAATAATTATTTAAAAATATAAAACACTTAGATAATTTTTTTGTTCGTTGCTGAGGCTTTTTTACCACCAATAGATGGTCCTCTTAAAATATTTCGTGTATGAATAAGGTACACCTTATATAGATTCATAATATAATATTTTCTATTAAATTACCTATTCTATTTTACAATGGTTAATTTACAATTTTACACAACAATTCAAATCAGTCACACAGCATCATCCATCAACGATTGCTAACTGTCAAAGTGACAGATGACAGACAATCATCTATGGATGTTGCGGCATGGTCAATGTCGGACATTGTGTCTCAACGATCACAGGGTAGTCGGTCAAGGTGACTGTCGCTGTATGTCCACGGATTAACTGCTACATGCGTGGATAGGCTGTGGTGGAATTATGAAATGTACGAATAGGGTTGCGGGTTAGTCTGAATGGGATACCGTGGCCCTGGCACACAGGCAACTGAAGTTTTAGTCAGTAAATGTCTGACACGCGCCCGCCCAGGGCCTCAAGTCTGCTATTACAATAGTGTCAGAGTGGTCTCTTCATTGTGAGTTTTTGACAGATTTGCCATACAAAAACTGTCAAATACTCACAATGGCGAGACCATTCTGACACTATTGTAATAGCAGACTTGAGGCCCTGAGCAGTAGAAGTTATTTGATCATAACCCACCCAAAAAAAAAAGACAATCCACATACATAGTAGGTATTTGTAGTAAAAAAAATTGGTTGCTGATTTTCGATAAAAAAAAAAAACACACTTCGGAGACACAATTGCAGAAGTGTTTTTTTTAAATCGGAAATCAACAAACAATTTTTTAAAGTATCGTCTTTTCTGTGATTTCTCCATATATTTTCAACTCTGGAAAATAGATCAAAAGACTTTGGGTTTTTTTAATGAATTATTAGAATTTGTGTCAAGATTAACAAAACTGCGAAATTAATTTCGAAATTCAGAAACTTAAGTAATTGCGATGTCGTGTGTACGCAAAAATGATGATGAAATTCGAGTTACGGAAAATTATATTCCATTACGATTACGAAATACGAGTACCTATACAGGGTGAAATTGAATTCATGGGCATCCTCTTAAGGGGTGAAAAAAAAAATAGGAGAGATATAAGTAAATAATAAATATATCCTTTGTGCTGATTCTTTTAGACCTCTAAAAGAATCAGCTGTTACATTTATGTTCGCATAGCTCGTCAAAATGTAGGGAAGAGGAAATTATTTTTTGAAATTTCAGGGTTGGTTCCATAGTGAAAGTTGTTCATAATGATGAGTACAATGACCCCTTAAGAGGTTACCCAGGAATTCAATGTATAGTGCGTAAACTGCTAGAGAACGATCGTAGAGCTTTTTACCCAAAGATTTAAGCTGTTCTAAATATTGTAGTATGTTGCTAAGTTTGAACCTCGGTTATGAAGATTCGAGATATCATGAACAGAACATCCTTTTTTGTAGTCTGCTAAAGATCTAGATAGAACCTCAGTTTAAAATGGCAAGGAAGCCAAAGGAGCATGTAGCAAGTTACGTTACATAATAGCACTGCTCTTAAAAAGGTATTTTAACGCACGTTGTTATAAAATTCTTTAAAAAGATTTCCGTTCCGTGTTGTACTGTTGATAACTTGATTTTCTTGTTGACTTATAGGAAGGCACTCGTAATATAGTCTTTACTGTTTTTTTTTTTTAATTTAAGTATCTCTTAACGTCATATTTACTTTTTTTATATGTTCTTTAAAATTTCATCAACTTTTTTTATATTTATAATTAATAATTATTTTAACTTTGTTACAGTACGACACAATTTAGATGTAGCATCAGCAAAATTCGTAAAACCGATAACATTCGAACTGAATGCGCCTTCAAAATCACCAATCTTTATTATTGCTTTATGCAAAAATGATATTTACGCAAACGCAATAACTTTTTAAGTCATTTAACCAAATACATTTGTGGTATTGATGCGTAGATTTCCATGAACTTCCTTGCAAAAGAACAGATCACGTAAATAAAGTCTGTATTATTTGTTTGTTTTTTAAATTCGATTTGAAAGATACAAGGCTAACAAATCAAACTTCTAGAGATATTTAATGTAAAAAAAATCACTTCATATTGTTTAAATTATTTGTGTTATTGGATTATTACATATAATTATGTAGCATGATAATTAAATACTACCCTTTATTAATTAAAAACTTTTTAGTCTTGTACTCTTCAATGTAATTCATAGAGTTGTTACTAAAAAGTTATTATTATGTATGTAGTTAGTCTTTATAATAACACTAGCTTCTGCCCGCGACTTCGTCCGCGTTAAATTTCTTGTTCCCCCGACCCACCCCGTCGCAACACATTGCCTGCCCGTGATTTTACTTCATTTTCGCATAAACTTTCATTTAAAAAAAAATTGTGTCCTAGTTAATAGGAATGTTATTCTTCCTCAAGAATTGGGCTGTAAAATGCAAAAAGATTTTTTCAAATCCAACTCGCAGTTCCAGAGATTAGCGCGTTCATAAAACAAAAAACCGGCCAAGTGCGAGTCGGACTCGCGCACGAAGGGTTCCGTACCATCCATACAAATCCTTACTAATATTATAAATGTGAAAGTAACTCTGTCTGTCTGTCTGTCTGTTTATATGTTACGTTTTCACGCCTAAACCGCTGAACCGATCGACATGAAATTTGGCAGGAATATAGCCTGGGATATAGAGGACATAGGCTACTGTTTTACGCGATAACCGACATCCACGCGGGCGGAGCATAAAAACGGCAAAAAAATCATGTCCGTTGTATGGGCCCCCCTTAAATATATTTTTTTCTGTTTTTTAGTATTTTTTGTTATAGCGGCAACAGAAATACATCATCTGTGAAAATTTCAACTGTCTAACTATCACTGTTCATGAGATACAGCCTGGTGACAGACGGACAGACAGACAGACAGACAGACGGACAGCGGAGTTTTAGTAATAGGGTCCCATTTTACAATTTGGGTACGGAACCCTAAAAACTAACTCATCAGCTTTAGAATGGACTACCTCGCAGAGTTGATCATTATTTTGCTGCGGAGTTATTATAAAACAGTTATATCTCCTAAGATATTCATTGAAATTAAATGATGTATGGGCAACTTTGTTCAAAATTAAATACTTGTGATGAATAACGTATTTATTTGGATAAGGATTAATACCATGTTTATGAAAACTCCTTCGCAAATAATGCATTAATTTCGAACAAATTTGATTACCATAAAAAAGGTTATAGTGAGTCAATCTTAAAAGATAGACATATGCTGTCGCGGACTTTTTTTTAGAACATTTAAAGAGGAATAATTCCATTATACATGATATTTGCGTAACTTAAACCGTTTACGCAGCGCACGCAACGGAAGCTCTCAAAAAGAAATAATTTTTCCCGTTTTTGCAACATTTTTCATTTTTGCTCCGCTCCTATTGGTCGTAGCGTGATGTTATATAGCCTATAGCCTTCCTCGATAAATGGGTTATCCAACACAAAAAGTTTTTTTCAATTCCAACCAGTAGTTCCTGAGATTAGCGCGTTCAAACAAACAAACAAACAAACAAACAAACAAACTCTTCAGCTTTATATATTAGTATAGATTTTATATTTTTAGTCATTATAATTAAAGGCATGCAATAAATGGAATAGGTTATATTAAAAAACCATGGCAATGTTTTTATTGGCCT
Organism: Dryobota labecula; assembly: GCA_947523025.1. Taxonomy (NCBI): domain Eukaryota; kingdom Metazoa; phylum Arthropoda; class Insecta; order Lepidoptera; family Noctuidae; genus Dryobota; species Dryobota labecula. Next base: position 22,342,588 of record OX383303.1, read on the forward strand.
TGAACAACATAATACCAGACATTATAAAAATAGTTTATTTTTATTAGAATGGTTGTATATACCTTCGGCATCCATACTTATATCTCCAGTCTCAACAGCTCCACTAAAGTCATCAAACGATTCGTCGCTGTCTGATGATGAGTCACTTAACTATGATAAATTGATCCAAATATTGGTCTGTTCTATCCTCGTATCGCATATGCTCTTTTTCGCATTTTATAGCGTGATCGACTACTTTTTCCCGTTCGGATACGCCAATAGATTCGAATTTCTCTATTAATAGTTCTTTGACTTTAGATTCATCGAGACATTTTGGAACTAATGTGGCCTTTCACTTGGGCCCAAATATTCTCGATTTGGTTGAAATCCAGGTGATAAGGAGGTAACCGTAAAACAAAATGACCATGTTCCTACATTATTTGGTGAATTGAGTATTTAATGTGTTCTGCTTTGTGGCGTTTAATGGTTTCAGTAAATTTGACGCAAAGGGTACGTTTTTAGATGTAAGCCATGATTGCATGGTTGGTGAGAGTTGGAATTCGGTGCATTGACTATCTTTGTGTTATGGTAAGAAGTATTATCTACAACCACAACAGTATTAGGTCGTAAATTCGGAATTAGATATTTTAGCCATCTTTCGTAATTTTATTTATTCATCTCGTGGTGATAATCGCCAATACTTTGAGAAGATTTATAAACTAAAAGAGCGCCAGGTACAAAACCTCTTGAACTGTCAGCGTGGACAATAATTAATCTTTCACCTTTTAATATCGGTTTTTTTAAGTTATTCTTAAAACCATCCCTCCAATTACTTTCCTTTGTATGTGTGGCGTGTATGTAAGATTTGTCAGTATAAACTATATCCCGACCTTTACTTCTAAACTTTTGTACTTATCTGTCGAAGATACTTAATCCGCTGAAGTTTAACTTCATCTTTCTAGGCCAGTAAAGATCTATTATATTAAATTTTATTGAATTTGAAACCCAGTTCATGCAATATTCTTCGTAAAGTTTCTCGACTGCCTGTGAAGTTTATGTGTTCCTTTAATTTATTTAACAATGATTTTATTGTAGGCAACCTTTTTTCCGTGACATGAAAGTCATACATCTTCCTTCTAATGACATCGTAATCAAAATCGACTAAATCTCAATGTTCTTTCTTTTTTCTGGACTTTTTAGGCGAACTGAAAGTTGCACAAGCGAAACTACGAGTTGAACTAGTCGAAGCCGAGGCATTGTCAGGAGCAGAATCACCAGGTAAACTAAGAAGTCGAAATCGAGGCATTGTCATGCTTTTTCAAAACAGTATGTATTGTTCTACGTGACACACCAGTTGCTTTCACAGTTCGCTCTTGAAGGTTTTGAAAGTGATTTTGGCCAAAAAAATATATGATTTTTTGACTCCTCTCCCCTCTCTCCTCTCCTCTTGACTCATAAATCGATAAACATTAAAAACGTTTCAACGAAGTCATAAAGAAAAAAAAAAATACCAACAAAAATATATTCACTTTCCCATTAAATTGTCACGCCGTGTACGATTCACTCACGTGCATACACAACGCTGTCTCGGGTTGAACGGAGGCAGATATATAGCGCGAATAGCGTTGAATGGCGCGATAGCGATATTTCTATTGGTTGTGTAAATTGAAAGTGATCGGTTTTACGAATTTTGTCGATGCTACATATAAGTTGTGTCATACTGTAGCTTAGTTGTTAACTCCTTCACTTATAGGAACTCCTTCACTTATAAGTGAAGGAGTACACCTGCTTAATACCTGATGTTGCCCTTTATTTATGTGGTATGTATTGTGTACATCTTTTGTTGGAGATCATAAATCAATAAATAAATAATGACTACATAAGAAAGTTGTAGAAAGCTTGGATTTTGGTTCATTGTTACAAAATGTAAAGTAAATAATAAATGAAAATAGAATAGGCCTGTTCGGAACATTAGATTTAATCTATATATATAAAAATGAATCCCTATTTCCCTTGGTCACGGCATCACGCGTGAACGGCTGGACCGATTTCGCTAATTATTTTTTTGTTGTTTTTGTTATTGTCAGGAGAAGGTTCTTATGTAAGAAAAATTTAAGAAAGTAAAAAAAAAAAAAAAAATGTAAGAAAACGACCATATTTACATTTTTATTGTAATAATAAGTAGGTAACTCTATCTTCTAATGTAACTTTATGGCGTTTGACATAACGTGTCAGTCATCATTTGGTAGGTCTGAGAATAGATTTTATAAAAAAAAAAATTGAATGTTTTAGTTAGGTAGGGTAGGGTAGGTAGGGTTGGTAGGGTAGGGTAGGGTAGGGTAGGGTAGGTAGGTGGGTAGGGTAGGGTTGAAAAGGGTAGGGTAGGTAGGTAGGGTAGGGTAGGGTAGATAGGTAGGTAGGGTAGGGTAGGATAGGGTAAGATAGGGTAGGGTAGGTAGGTAGTTTCCTTTGCGCGTAGACAAACTGCCACAGTCAAATAGCTTTTGACAGAACGTAGTCTGTCGGGTCAGCTAGTAAATAAATAAATATTTTCACTGTTTATCATTACAGTACGTCAAAATGAAATCTTTCCTAATGCAGTTAGTTCGACTAAATTTCACATTATAGCAAAAGGTCAACACAAAGATATTTTGATCGCTAGGTATCACATTTTATCGTAATTTAAAATGCTCTTAAAATTATCTGACATTCTTCCTTCTGACATTAAGTTGATTCGATGTATCATTCCCAAGCGTGGGGTAATCTGACAGCAGAGTTAATATCACGGCCCCTATTACATTCTGTCGCAACGTTTAATAATATACCTACGTTATAGTAATATTATGGTGTTTTTGGCTCTGTTTCTTATGATAGAGAACATTATTCTGTCGTTAGATTTTGTAACAGAACCATGGGAAGTGGGCTTAAGGATTTTTGACAGTGTTTAGTTGCAACTTTATGCGCAATTGAAGGGTCTGTATCATCAACTAAAATTGAAATAAAACAACTAGTTTAGTGAAATTTCTTTTTCCCCCGATCCACCGCATCGTATCGCATCACCTGCACGCGCTATTACTTCGTTTTCGCTTGGCATTCTTGACTTTTCTTTTTACTCACCAACTAACGTAGCGTGATATTAAATAGCCTTTCTTCAAGAATTCGGCTGTCAAATGCAAAAATATTTTTTCAAATCCGAATGGTAAATTTAAACAGACAAAATAAAAAATAACACAAAATCTTTTTATTTTAAAATTATTCAACAAAATATATTGGATAAAGGCGACCCCAATATTCAAGAATCATTTATTTTCGTTATAGGTACGTCCGTGTCTGGGTCACAGAAATTCATATTATGTGTAATAAAAAAAACTCCATTACATTCGGAGCAAATTGGTTGTGATATAGGGTTTCGTATTTTCGGACGTACGGAACCCTAACAGATAAACTCTTCAGCTTTATGATATTATATTTTATCGATTTAGTTAATTAACTCGTCGAATGTCAAGTGCACCTGTGCGGTGCATAAGAGCAAAGCTCGAAATGTCAAAAAAAAAAAAAACTTTCAATCAAGCTCACCTTCGCTATTGGTCGATGTATTTGACATTTATTTTAATTGAAAGTTATGCACCTCTGCGGTGCATTAGACATTTCGAGCGTTTGCTCTTATTCACCGCATAGGTGCACTTGACATTCGACGAGTTAAGGATGTTTATTGGAATTACGACTGATATTTTACTAGCTAGTGATGTTACCCTAAGTATATATTATATCGATACATTTCTGACTCAAGGCCGGCCATTCCCATAGAATTATGTGTAACAGTCAAAGACTAAAGCTATTACAGTTTTGCAACGATTTTGAAACTATACTGCGTTTATAAAATGGTTAGATTAAATATTAAATGTATATCGAGTGCAGTAAAATAATTACGTTTCACAGATGAAAATTATTTTATTATTTAATTGACAGAGACTGAATTAGGAAAACATTTTGATTATAGTTTTTAATAGTTTACAATCAAAATATTGAGGCAATCTTGGAAACTGCAAACAGTTGATTTGGCATCAACTGTAGACAACCTAGTTAATAATTGTGACCTCTATTCATAAAATACTCGATGAAAGAAGCGAGTCTCAAATAAGTGCCACTAGTACACCATTAGATGGTCTGACTCAATTCAAACAAATTGATCTAACCACGGCTATTAACGACATCTCTGAAATATCGACAATGAAGGTTGCATCACTAACTTTCTAGTCGTGGAGATGACAATAGTGTTGTTAGTTTATATCGATTGTCACGTTATTGTTACATGGAGGATGGTAATGATAGGAAAGTGGCACAATTATTTGTATTGTGGGAATAACGATACTTGAGATGAATGCAAATTATTATGCTCCAGTTTTGTATAATGAACAAATTACTACTGATTTGAACTGTTTCAAAAAGTTTATAGTAAATCATGCCTTTACTGTGAGCCCAATAACATAAGTTATCTGCTGGTCGTATTAGGGAGTAGGCATTTGTCAAGATCTTAGATCAAAATCCAGTCTGTAGGATTCAGAATTTTTCGACAACTAATCGAAACGAGAGAGATGGGCGGACGACATTGTTGCCATCGAGGGTAGAACCTGGACGAGGCTGGCACAGGTGCGTGGGGATTGGCACAAGAGGCCTGCCGAGCAGTGGGTCAAGTTGGGCTGTGGATGATGGATCGAATCGAAGGGCTGAAATGATGATGATGATGAATCGAATTTGTACGGTATGGTATGATTGTATAATGATAGTCGTAAACCTATTTTAATTTATTTAGAGATGAACTTAAGATTTAAAAGTGGATGAATATTGCTTTTCGTTTCACTTAGTATTACATTGAAAAACACAAAAACTCTGTACTGAAAACAGGTACCATCGCCTAGATTCTAGTTACAATGCAATTTAGAGCCTGCCTAAGGATGAATTCCTCAGGCAAGCTCTAAATTGCCCTTTAATATTTGTACACCTAATTTAGACTAACGAACTGATGTGCTCTATACGAGTCGTGATGTTTCAATAAAGATCACTGCTCTCCAATCCTTGACCAAATGAACATTGCTTAACCTCATAGATCGATTGATCTTCATGATCATGTACCAAGCCATTCTAAATTATGACCCCATAGAGTATTAATTGCATGTTTCAACAAAGTATCGATAACATGATTAATCATTGGGGTTACATCACTATCTAGTGTCGTTATCAAATGACAATGGTGTTGATCTTATCGAATTACTGTCATGGGATATTGATGATAGAAATGTTTTTCGTCAGAGAAAGATTTTTGTTTTATTTGGGTCACGCACAGGAAATACAAACAATACTCGTAAAAAAGAACATTAAAAGTAACACAACAATAAAAAGAACATTAAAACTAACAAAACCATGAAACAAAACAAAAACGACCTGTGCGAGTCAAAAAGGTTCCATCTCAGCATTCTGCGATAATTAAAAAAAAAAAAAAAACCGCTGCTCTGGTAATCTGATGCTTGCATGACCTGCCCGCTGTGATGCCACGGACACACCTACGAACTACGGAGTCGGAGATAAATATATGCCACTATCCGGAGCAAAATGCCCGGCATGCGTTGCAATGGCCTTTTCATTTTTTTTTTACTAGGAATCTTCTCTGGCGAGACAACTACTTACCAAAGTTTCAACATAATCGGTTGAGCCATTTTCGAGTTTTAATGAGGCTAACGCACGGCAATTGATTTTTATACATAAGAAGATAAATGATACTGCTTATTTTAGTAGTAATTTAGGGGCCACTTTGCCCCTGAATGACGTTACGAGTTGAAATTCATGATAAGGTAAAAGGTACTGTCTCATATCAATGGTACTACGAGTATAGCTATCGACAGGGCCATCAAAAGGCCTACCCATTTGTACGAGTCCCAATCGTCATGCACTGTATTTCATTTGATTCGATTGACAATCAAATCGATTTAATTAAGATTGTATATGATTTGTTAGTTTAATCGTAAGAAATTATCATTGCTCTATTTATGTGGTGTCAACCCTATAGATCTATCGTAGTGATATTATCTTTTAGCATTGATATACTAAAAAACCCTCTTTTAGGCAGGTTGTGGAATGAATGAGCAAGAGATATGGTCCGGGCGATCAAGTACAAATTGAATAAAAAAAAATACGTTTTACATTCTTTTTTTTCATTTAAAATATGTGCTATTGTTGAAGGTGTGTTCAAGAGGCATCTACGCGCTTACGCTATTGATTCAACAGATTGGGAGAGGCTGCTTCACATAGGTCATCTTGGCGCTCTACTGTCTACAAAAACGTTTTGATACACTAAATGAAAAAAAAAAAAAAAAAAAAACAAAAAACACGCCTACCTTGTCAAAAAGTGAATTGAAAAAATAAAAACAAGCTTCCAATCTTACAGGTTCCCCACCTGTTCACCTGTTCTGTTTCAATCTGTTCATTAGAATAGATTGTTTCAAGGAACCGTCCCCCGACTGCAATGAAAAGATTGGTAAGATTGGAAGCTTGTTTTTAATTTTTTGTTCATTTTTTGACAAGGCAGGCGTGTTTTTTAATTTATTTAATTATTATTATCACAAGTGCCGCGAAAGATAATTTTTATTTAGGAAATCGATATCGAAGAAGTTGGCTGGTTATTGTGTGTATTGTTATATATTTTTGTTATGTACTAAGCAAGCTCTAGACGATGGTAGTATCCGTAGCCATTTTTTTTCTCATGAACCTGGCTCCCCCATTACATTAAAAAAAAAGTTACCAGCCTATGTTACCCGGGATAACGCATTGCTTCTAACGATACCACATACATTGATATCGGTTACGCCGTTTAGAAGTTATGGTAGAATATAGAAACCCTGAAAACATAACACTCCTTTTTTTGGGAAGTCGTGTAAAAACGCCAAATACGTAAAGTGAGACCTAAGCCTTCGTATAACTATACCTTTAACTCTGTCGGCCTACTGTACTGTATTCGTTGTGACCGGGTATTTAAAACAAAATTCGGTCTAGCGAGTAAGAAATAAATTCTTTTGAACTGTAAATATTAGGAAATAAGGTTCATATTTCTATGAATCGCTTAATTTACTTATCAAAGCAAAGTCAAAGTGCGGTCTCTGAATCTTGCCCATAATCTAGTTTCTATAATCAAGGACATAACATATTTCTCTCTTCCTGTTTCAAGCGTGATTTTTTTTGCTGCGTTTAATGCATATAACCTTTCATATCGAGCATTATAAGTGCATAATAATAACTGAACTTTAATAGTGCCGTGCGTGTATGTAACAAAAATGAACTATATTCAAAATAGCGGCACGACTTTGAACATGTAATGAAGTTATTTATTAAAGGAAATTAGTTTTTTTTGTATTTTTAAAAGAGTAACCGTGGAGTTTCTTGCCGGCTCTTCTCCATAGGAAACGACTAATTGGAACCGTGCACCTAGCTTCTGACGTTTCATAAGTGCCCATGTAGGTTTATGTGAAATAAAATATTTTGATTTTCATTTTGATTCTAGTGTTAGTTATTATTTATTTATTCAAAATTACGTACATAACACCTTAATAGCTATAACGCCAATGCAGTGTTACTACCACAGAAATATACGTTACTCACATACATTAAAAAGAAAAAATACAATCAAAATACCATCAAAAAACCATTAAAATACAAATCAAAATCTATACTAATCTATATACTAATATATAAAGCTGAAGAGTTTGTTTGTTTGTTTGTTTGAACGCGCTAATCTCAGGAACTACTGGTTGGAATTGAAAAATTCTTTTTGTGTTGGATAGTCCATTTATTGAGGAATATTATAGGCTATATAACATCACGCTACAACCAATAGGAGCGGAGCATAAATGAAAAATGTTGCAAAAACGGGAAACAATATTCCTTTTTGAGAGCTTCCGTTGCGTGCGCTGCGTAAACGGTTTAAGTTACGCAAATATCGTGTATGATAGATTTGTTCCTCTTTAAATGTTATAAAAAAAAGTCCGCGACAGAATATGTCTATCTTTTAAGATTGACTCACTATAACCTTTTTTATGGTAATCAAATTTGTTTGAAATTAATGCATTATTTGCGAAGCAGTTTTCATAAACATGGTATTAATCCTTATCCAAATAAATACGTTATTCATCACAAGTATTTAATTTGGAACCAAGTTGCCCTTACATCATTTAACTTCAATGAATATCTTAGGAGATATAACTGTTTTATAATAACTCCGCAGCAAAATAATGATCAACTCTGCGAGGTAGTCTATTCTAAAGCTGAAGAGTTAGTTTTTAGGGTTCCGTACCCAAAGGGTAAAATGGGACCCTATTACTAAAACTCCGCTGTCCGTCTGTCTGTCTGTCTGTCTGTCCGTCTGTCACCAGGCTGTATCTCATGAACCGTGATAGTTAGACAGTTGAAATTTTCACAGATGATGTATTTCTGTTGCCGCTATAACAACAAATACTATAAAACAGAAAAAAAATATATTTAAGGGGGGCTCCCATACAACGGACATGATTTTTTTGCCGTTTTTTTTGCTCCACCCGCGTGGATGTCGGATAACGCGTAAAAATGTAACCTATATCCTTCTCTATATCCCAGGCTATATTCCTGCCAAATTTCATGTCGATCGGTACAGCGGTTTAGGCGTGAAAACGTAACATACAGACAGACAGATAGACAGACAGATAGATAGACAGACAGACAGACAGACAGAGTTACTTTCACATTTATAATATTAGTAAGGATTTGTATGGATGGTACGGAACCCTTCGTGCGCGAGTCCGACTCGCACTTGGCCGGTTTTTTGTTTTTTGAACGCGCTAATCTCTGGAACTGCGAGTTGGATTTGAAAAAATCTTTTTGCATTTTACAGCCCAATTCTTGAGGAAGAATAACATTCCTATTAACTAGGACACATTTTTTTTTAAATGAAAACGAAGTGAAAGCACGGGCAGGCAATGTGTTGCGACGGGGTGGGTCGGGGGAACAAGAAATTTAACGCGGACGAAGTCGCGGGCAGAAGCTAGTATAATATAAAAATCAATTAAAAACAATTAAAATATCATGTCAACACTTTCAATGCACTTCAGTGCTACTTCTGTGAACTTCATTAGGCTGCAGTGAAATATATCTACCTCATTCGAGATAATATTTAATAACCTTCTGGCGCGGATAATATTCTGTTTATAGGTATGGGATGCCTAAGGCAATGTTACAAAATTGAAATGTTCTCAATCTGTCATATTTTAACTGTCAGTAAAAAATATGACAGATAGAGAACATTTCAATTTTGTTGACATGTACACACGGCTACATATCAAGCTATAATTTCCAGTATAAACTGATCTCCCTTGTATAGGGTATCCTTACAATGAAAGGTCAGCTTATACTGGATTAGTATAGCTTGATATGTAGCCGTGTGTACTAAGATAAGCTAAACTTAATTATTCATAATTTTTTGTGACATAACAGAGTGCGTCAGTTCGACATTTACTGCAAAAAAAAATACATCGGAACTAACGAAGCAGAACCAACGACAAATATGCAACACGAAAAAACATTTAAATTTTAACAATATTTTAAACACATAACCTTGTGGGGAATCGTGAGTATATAACTCGTAACCCCATTGAGATTATTACAGCTAGCCTGAAATGGCAGACGGACACTAAACGACGAGTACTTTCGATAACTATTAGCGTTATGTCAAGGAAAACTCCTGGATGGACGGCAGACTAGCGTTTATTAGAATAAGATAATAAACGCTAGAATAAGATATAATATATTGTAAGATAATCTTGTTGGCAATTTTTATGAAGTTGTTAAGGTAATATGAAACAAATAAAAATGTTTTTATTGGTATGTTGGACACACGGCCTTTCCGCCGTAGCGGCGGAATTAGGCCTAGGTCCAGCTGTGGTCGATATATCATCATCATCATTTCAGCCGTAAGAGGTCCATTGCTGGATATAGGCCTCCCTCAATTGGAAGGGTTTGCCATAATCGCCACGCTTGGCAGGCGGGTTGGCGATCGCAGTTGTTAAAAATGCATAGAGAACGCTGCTGCCCATTCTCTAGTAAGTCTCTTAGTCGCCTTTTACGAACACCCATGGGAAGAAATAGGGTCGAATATATAGGCTGAATTAATTGCAATCGCGTCAGCTAAGATAAAAACTTCAAATCTCTTAAAGTCACAACAATCATGGGATAGAATTTGGTTTGAGGGACATGAAAGTGTTTGAAAGGAACTTTCACTAATTAAGAGAAAAACTAATGTATAAGTGCGTGTTATCACAGAAAGCTTTAAAACACTCGGTAAGCGTGAATGTAACATTAACTACAGAATGAACTACCTACCAACAATGCGACACACACGTAATTAGCTTAATTAGGGAAACCACTGACACTAGGAAATAAAGCATTAATTGTAAACAAGCCTCTATTACTAAGAAAGTTAGATGCAGTAGAAATTTTAACCTCGGAAGGTACAAATAGGAAATCCAAATTTGACATGACAACTGCTTAAAATCACCACTCTCGACGAAAAAAATGGGTATTAATGATGAGTATCATTTGCTTCAAAAAGATTAATCGGTTGAAGGACATGAAACACAACGTCTTATTAAGTGTTATCACGTGGGGGGTTTAGAGTCCCGCAAAGTGTTAATAGTACGGAGAGTATTGCTTAGTACGTAACAGAAAACATTGGTTTAATCATTCTGCTTGAAAAACAGATTGGCAACTAGATTATTCTAGAGAAGAATGCATCTAAAATGAATATGTACCACTTGAACAGAAGAAGAAGAAGAAAGGACAGAACGGAAAGGTGATTTTTCAAATTTACGCCAAGCTTCTACGAGAAATTAGTTTCTTAGTGGATAATTACGACCTTCTTATGCTCATATTATCTGCCCCTGATTATCTAAGCAGGTCACAATCAACTAAAACCACTACATAATGTCTCAAGGGGTCAACCGCTACATAATGTCTACATATTGCAGTTTGATCATGATGTCCATGGTCAAGGTGGAAACGACTGTCGTTTAAAGTTAACTTGATCTACATTGATTGACGGTATACGTCACGTCTTTCTAACCAAATAATAGCAATCAATCAAGGAACGACACTGAAGGTTGGAAGTTAGAGTATAACTGTCACCCAATTAAGGTAATATTAAGAGCTAAATTAATTTAGTGGTCTATGCGGTTTTGGCTTGTATTTGTATTACATGTTGCAAATTATTTAAGAAACATAATTGAACATTGCAAACGTAGTAGCCTAGCAGCGTTTTTTTTTTTGTAGTTATTTGTAACATATTTTGCAGTAGTAACTATAGTGACCTTGACAATCAGTACCTAAATGTTTAATGTAAAAGCGACTCGCTTCAGTAGTTTCATATGTACGTGTTATTACAGCACTGCCACACGTTTCAGCTGTCGTTTGGAGTTATAATATTATCTTTATCATCACACTCTCATATAATTGTGTAGCTGGTCTGGTCAATAGTCTCCATGCATGGCTTTAAAACTTTTTGATAAAATTTGTTCTACCTATGTGTATGTTTGCATCAACTGGCTTCGCGCAACCTTCACCAATTTGTCTTTTGATCTGGCTGATTGGCTGCTTAATACAGAGTTATATGTCGGTCAAGTTATACAAATATCTATCATTGCCTGTGTGATTAAATTAAATTTTTCATTAGTAAATTTTTTTGTTCTTAAACGCCACTTCATGCAAAAACGCAGTTCCTGAATCTATTTTAAGAGTATTTCCTTTTCGTGGGTCGTGATAGGTCTCTCGACATTCTACTGAGATTGGTTACGTTTCGTCATATCCCTTCGGCATTCTTTCGACACGTTCAAAGCAATAACTTTTTAAAGCACAAAAATTGTCGTCAGGAAACATCGAATCGAAATTGCTGGTAAGGTTTGGTGAACTGTTCCTTTGAGTACATAAAAAAAAAAAATGGGATTCTTACTAATAAGAAAAAAGGGTTTTTTATGCAGAGAAAGAGCAAGCATCATTGATCATCACCGAGCTTACAGTGTGTTGGCTAATTAAGACGTTTAATTATAGGATTCCTCAAGCCCCATATACAAAAGTGACTCATTCAATATGAAGTAGCTTAAGAGCAGTATCCTTCACGAACGATGCTATCTTTATGTCATCATTTCAATCTATTGATCTTATTCAAATGGTTAGCTGTACACCTCAACGACGATTTCGTTCCCCAAGTTTGCGGTGACTTAGCTCAACTTCACCGGATTTCAAGCTACGTAACGGTTGACAGATCTCGTCTAAGGGAATGACTCAACGTAATCTCTTAAAACGCTTAGGTCTGAGTTGAGAAATAAGGACAGATTAGGCGCTAACCGGATTAGTTTTTGTCGTAGTCACTCGTGTGCGATGTTGCACCGCTTTTTGTCGTTCGTGTCCTGTCGCAATAAAGATTGCTATCGGTATGAGGGAGAAGGTTTGGCAATGCGTGCTAAATATCATAGATGCGTAGCTTTCGTAGGAGTGATGGATTTTGGAGTCGTGAGTTTGTGAGTGAAGTGTGATTGAGATCACGTTGCTTCATTGCATTATGAATCAGTGATGATCACAGTGCAAATATTAGTACTTTAACATTGCTTTCTTGTATTATTATGCCCAGCATTGAGAGTGAGGATCGTTAATCACTAAGTCAACCATCATTTTACGTGGGTGTTATAATGATGAATTGAAAACGATTACCACTACGATACATAAGCACTTTATGTTACTCGTTATTAGGAAGCCTTTCATGTTGTAGAAGATGTTTACTGCCTATTTTGCGTCAGTATCTCTCAAATTATGTTTTAAAAACGGCAGTTTCGTCACAAATTAGTGAACGTACGTATAATTTGCGTTACTTAATCAAAGCTATTCTAATTATAACTGAGACAAAGCGTCCCACGGCTGTGAGAATGTTTGTTTTAACATTTTAGGACACCTATTGTTGATCGGATCAGTGTTATGATTCTGAAGAATAGTGGTGGTGTACAAAATGGTTAATTAAAGATAATTGGGTGGTCTTATAGTTGGGTGACTTTGTTGTGTGGTCTTAATAACAAATGGATTGTATTCTGATTGTATAATGGCAATAGGCTCGCCCCCTATTACATGGCACTTAAGGGGAAGCGTCAGAATACGAACTTAGTGAGTTGTATTGAGATTTTATGTTTTAATTCTATAAATAAATTTTTGATACGGCCGCGAATCATATTTAGATCAACATCACCACCTGATACTGATCTGCAAATTACACGTAAAAAAATTGAATTCCGCGGGCTACCTTGATGCTTCCCTCTGAAATGTAACAGGCAAAATGTGGGTATTCATTGGATACACCTCTGCCGAACCCTTCGGAGAATACAGGCGTGATGTTATGATTCTGAATTAAAACATGCGTGGATGAATGAAAACTCGAATAAGACGATGGGAAATTAGGATTATAGATTTTACGCGAGTGCAAGTTTGTATGTTTATATAGTAACAAAGCAACCGGTTTAGATGAATCAAGAATTGTCTGAAAATAATTACTTATTAGGGTTCCTTGCCAAATGGGAAAAAGGAACCCTTATGGTGCGACTCAGTCTGTCCGTCTGTCTGTCACAGGTGGATATCTCAAGAATTACTGATGCTATCAACTTGAAATTTAGAACAGTTTTAGATGACGTTTGCCCAACTATTTTGAAAATAAGAAATATACTTTTTTTTTGCAACAGGGATTTTACGGGTCTCCTAAAAATTCGAAGTGAGGCTACTAGAGCATTTGGGGGTATATGAAAGAGCGCTATTTGCACATTCTCAAACATTTTTCTTTTATTTTAGGCCGTATAGTTTTCGAATTTTAACGAAAAATTTAAAAAAAATTACTGTTACCCCCTTATCTCTGAAGTTTGCATAGAGAAAAATTTTAAATTATTCTATGCGATAGAAGTTTATGTTATGATTACAGAAAAAATAAAACGATGTAGTTTTTCTAATATTGCAGTTTTAGGTCAGCGCCATCTCTTGACCGATAGTGGAACTAATGTATTTTTTTTAATGGTTTTTGATGGTACGGGACCCTCGGTGCGCGAGAGCGACTCGCTCTTGATCGATTTTTTTTAAAGCTGACACATTACTTTTCATCAAATTGTACTATACCCAAAGTCTCAAATTCTGATAATTTATGTAAATAAAGGGGATAACATATCAAAAAAATATCTTTGTAATGGTAATTCACATAAAATGGCGAAAAAAAGGTTCCATTTTACTGATTTTAAGAAATAATAATTAAAAAATAATCATACCGTAATCATTTTTATAAAATTTCGGTTTTAAACAAAGTTATTCAAAAAAGGAGATTTTCTGGTATAAAATATTTTATGATACTGGTAACAATGCAGGAGATCCAAATATTTTCAAATTTTATACATCTTCAACAACACTAATATTACAACTCTCATTCATAGATTAATATTGTAAGTAGCATATCTAGCCACATTTTTGATGAAAACGGCTGTAAACTGTTTCGAGTGGAAATCGATTTTAGGAGGCCTACGTCTAGCACTGGACTTAAAAGGGCTGATTATGACGATCATAGTCCGTGTCTCCGACACACTTCACAAAACAAATATCAAATTTTAAGAAAATGTCCGATATTCATAGTCTAAATACCAGAAATAAACACAATCTTGCTGTACATCGCACTCGCCTCCACAGAGTAGGCAACTCATTCATGGGTCAATGTATACGCTTTTACAAAAAACTTCCCATTGAAATTCGAAACTTACCCATTAAACGATTTAAAAGCTGTATTAAAACCAAACTTAGCAAAAAAGGGTACTATAAAATTTCTGATTATTTAGAAGACAAAAAAGCTTGGGATTGAACTGTTCGCTCTGCTTAAAGCCGTTTGATTAAACCGTAAAACTTGACATTTTAATAATTATACAACGTTTTATATACATACCTAATTATTGACATTATTAAATATTATGTACAAAATGACATGAATATTTACTTTGAAAAGTATTACATATATTACTTTAATTATTGTGAATGTGAGCACTATGTGGGTCATTTGTTTTCTTTAAGATTATCTCTTTTTCCTCTTTCTCAAGTATTTTTAATGATGGTCTGGTTTTTTTGAGTACTTTATGCGGCCTACCCAAATGTCCTTTCTTTGGTATTGTTCGTCGAGTCGTTGAGCTCCTTAAATCCTGAGTCTCAACTCAGGATTTAAGGAGCTCAACGACTCGACGAACAATACCAAAGAAAGACACGCTACACGTTTACTGACAAATGCTTGCACTGACTGGACAGGTCCACTCAAAATTGTGTGGTTCTTTCCTCAAAAGACCATTTCAGACACGGATCTACATGGTCCTCACATGATCTGACCAAGATTATGTCTGGACTTTAAAAGAGACTTTGACCCCTGAGTTTGTTTCGCCATTTCTTCTCAGGGATAGTCAGATAGGAAATGTCGACTTCCTCAAGCTTGTTTTTATATTTTTTATATGACGTGTAAAAGTGATTCCGATATCCTATTTACAGAATAAACGATTTCATTTCATTTCATTTCATTTCACATTGTTTGGCAACGGTATTTTGTTTGCATTGTTCTTATAATTAATTCACTTTAATTTTGTAGATGATTATAAATTACAAAAAAAAAATATGATAAAGTGTTTTGCACCACTGTCCTGTCATTTTGACAGTGACGTTTCTTGACATTACTTTGTTTACATAAATTATCTGAATTAGAGACTGGGTATAGATTTCATTGACATGTTACTTCGTTTTGGACGAGAACTCCCTTCAGTATTTCAATTCCACGTGACAGGTGGTGAATGTTTTATTTCTATGGAGATACAATTTGAAGATAGGCTTGCACGAATTTGAAGGTAGTTTAAAAAAATAATTAAAACTAGATATTTCGTTTCTAGATAATTGTTAACCTATCCGAAGTGAACTAAATCATGCGTACCACTGCGCTGCTTTTAATAATTTACTACGTAGTTATATGTATTTTGAAATATTCAAGTTATAGTAACAGGTGTCAGTCTATTCCTACTGGCATACTGTTGCAATGCGTGTAAACGGCATATGTTACGAGTGTTTAGCTCCGAGCGACATACGCAGCACTAGCGCCTACAGCTTAATGAAATTAAATGTCCCCTACATTTAATTTCATAAGAAAAGTTTCATAATATTGTGATAAAAAATAGTGCTATTATTTTTGCAGTAACATAAGCTTTGTATGACTATTTAGTCAAACGGAAACTTGACTCAACTCCATTCTATGTGATAAAAACAACAGTGTATAATCTGCCTTTACCAGCAGTAGAAAAAATACACAAATATTATAAAACGCCTTCAATGATTCAAAATCTTTTCTCCTACTAGGCCGAAAAAGATATTATTCTACCAAATTAACATAACATGAAATCCAAAATCCATTCAAGAATTCTGCCGCGCTAACGAAGAATGCAATAACTCTATTTTGGACGATTTTGAGTTATATATTCGCTGAGTTACCTATATATTTGGAGTCAGCGAATCGAAATCTATTAACTTACTCTTAGCAACTTTTTATTGATCGTTCAGGGCTTATTCCACAAATCCCCCCTGAAAATCCCCCTTAGGAGGAAAAGTGGAATCTATAAAAAACAGTCTAGAATTCACCCCTGATAATCCGGCGTATTCCACTAAATCCCCTGAGAGAATCCCCTTCAGTGGGAAAAACTGAACCCTTATGTAAAAAAAATCACTTTCAGGGGGGTCTTGGAATAAGTTTTTTTTTTCAATTCTACTAGACTGTTTTTTATAGACTCCACTTTTCCTCTTAAGGGGGATTTTCAGGGGGGATTTGTGGAATAAGCCTCGTTCGGGAACTCGGTTTTTCAGTAAGCAAGAATAACTAAAACTTCATAACAAATTCAATAATCAAAAATACAATTCTCGGAAGCGGCAAAATCGAGTTATTGCATTTTTCGTTAGTGCGGCAGAATTGTCTGGAATACATACAATAAAATATAAAAAAAATAAAAACTGGTACCCAGCTGCATCGGTTAGATTGGAAGCCTACCCCAATATAGTTGGAAAAAATCTTGGCAGATTGATTGATTGTTTGCTATTAAAAAAACAAATCTTCGAATCCGATCCAATAGTAATAATTCGCTCGAGTTACCGTCATTGTGAAGTGATTAACCGCAACTGTACAAGTCAATAAGAATCACGAGTCAACCCGCGAGCGGTCACGGTGGTTGCACCAACCAGAACCACGCAGCCACGCAACCACGTAACCGGCGCGAAAGGGTTACGAACAACCGTGAAGTCGTGACCTTAGTTTTGTGTTCTAAATGTTGATATTTTATTGTTTTGTAAGTTTTTTTATGTGGGAATCTTGTGATGAGTTTTTGCATCATTAAGTTAGTAACATAATTAGCTTGTAATATTCCCACTGCTGGGACACAGGCCGCCTCTCTGTGAGAGGAAGCGGGCCCAGTGCGGGTTAGTGGCTGTGACATGTCTTGGTTTTAGAACATTTCTTCTGATTCCTCACAATGTTTTCCTTCGCTGTTTTGCAAGCAGTGGTGATGAAATTAAATAAAAACTCACGACCTACAACAACTCGTAACTCGGGGCCAATACCACTGGGCCACCATTGCTCTTCGTTATGACGCAGATATATGCTAGTGACATTGAGTGATTAGCTTGCGTGTTCTGTACTGAGCTCATGCAACGTAGTACGTCCAGTCAGTAATAGGACTCGCCCATCCAGGAGCGCTGTCCCAAATAAGACGCATTATTAATTTAATACATAAAACAAAAGGTATTTTAATAAATCACGTATACTAAAAGATCAATAATTCAATTATCTTTAAAAAGGTGAAGGTTTCAGAAAAATACTCTTGTTATATTTTGCGTGATTCTCAGTTTTTTATCCGCGTTAGGCATAACTTTACAAATTAATTTCACTATGTAATATAAACATAATTTAAAATATTAAGATATTAACATAATGCTTTAATTGAATATATATTTTTTCCAAATCATTAACACTACTCGTTTCGACGTGATCTTCAGTATAAAATCATTAAAAGTCTGTTATCGTCGCCTTAAGTAGTAGACTATACCTAAATTAATATCCACATTGGAATTATGAATTTCCTTATTTAAATGGTTGTACTTAATTTATTGTGAGGGGCTATCCTAATCTGGATAACATGGATTTGTTATCAGAGTGAGTGGAAGGGAAACGGATGTTATTTATGCTTTTTATTTTAAACAGCTTGTCGTGTTAGTACACACGGAAATATTAAAGGAGACGTGGATCATTGGTAGATAACCACACGTGGTTAGGTGATAAAAATGTTGTGATAAATGGTTTGCGGTTCAATTATGTATTGCTTCATGTTTCATAAACTTTGAATTATATAAGGAAGTTACTTGTTTGTAGATGATTGTTGAAAAGTGTTTGTAGTGTCAATAAAATGTATGCGAAAGTTGCAGTTAAGTCATAACAATGTAATAATACTTTGATGGCGAAAGTAGAATAACTCCAAAACAAAACAGTAACTGAATTTCATACTTTCTTAAAATATTTAGAAATATTATTACATTTACATATTCATAGCCTACCAATTCAGAATAATCGTTATTAAATCTTGGACTTTTTTCTATATGAAAATAGAGTCACTAATACCGTGGCAAGAGAGTGTTACATACTCGTAGATGGTGTAACATATTATAAAAGCAATATATTGTAGCTGCCGTAATATTTAGACGGATTTATGGCAGAATTGTGTGGTCATGTGCATGATTTGATGTGAACAGAACCGATAATGCTATTTGTTTGCCGATTGAAGTTGATTGGATAAAAAGTTGACTATAAAAGATCAAGAATTTGGAAGACGACAGAAATATTATTCAGAAAGTATCTACATCGAGACAGTAACGTGAATATGACTCTCATAATTCTCCCGTTTTGATCCTAATTCCTCCGCATCACAAGTCCATACCAGACAACCGATCCACTCAACTGTTCAGTCACAGGTGCCACTTTCAGATTTCCTCTTATATGCTCATTTCTTATTCTATCCGTTCCATTATGAAAAAAGCATTTAATGCGGAACATGTATCATTGAACGGATATAAAGATGTCAGATAAAGTTTTTATTTACGTTTAGCGTTGTTATAATTACGCTAAGACAGATTTTTATTGTAGCAAATTGTTAGCTATAAGATATTTTATGCTTGTGAAAGTTTAAGGGTCTTATTATTTGGTTAGGTAAGCATTATGTATTTGAATGATGCAGTTATTGGTACAATCACAGTTTACTTAGTAGTTCCTACATTTACTTACTATAAAGTTGTTTTAGCTTTTATGGTAACAAATGGTGCCCGATACGATATTGTATTTCTTTATTAAAACTTTATGCCCATTGGATATTTCTCATCAATAACCTCGAAGAGTTCAGATAGAGCCTCTTACCCAACTGCGCAGATCTACCCACACGATTTACATTAATGGTTATATTGTGCTAAGACAATAGACATCGCTAGCTTGGTGCGCAATGAAACAAAAAACTTTGCAAAGCGTGGTACCTGCTTGTTGTGGCAGTTCTTTTCATGGGTGTCACAACAAAAAAATCTGTTTATTTAATAGACTATTCAGTGGTTACATTAGTGATCGACATTTGGAGCTCTTTTGGCCGTTGTCTTTTTCTGATTCTTTCATGAAATCATGCATCTTCTGTCCGATAACGCAGTTTTCAGTGGAAAGTGTTTCTGTAATTTAATAAAGTAAAGCCTTTAATAAGTAGGTCTTCCTAGCGTATCAATTACTAAAAGTACTATGTTTGGCCCAAAATTCAGCTACGACTACATGTGTATCAGAAAACTTAGTTTATTGTTAAAATTACTACCCTGTAAGTAGTTCTGTGTCCACGTTCGTGTTGCAAAATGGAATGGTAGGTAATCGTGCTACTGATCCGTAGGTACAGTTTCTTTTCTTAGGATCCCTCAATAAGGCACTAACATTTGATAGTACGGCCTCTGATATCTTGTACACTTAAACCTATAGGTACCTAGTGTTAATAAGTCAACAGTAGACATAAGTAGAAACAAACCTCGCTTTGAACCGGATTTCTGGCTTAACAGTTTAACAAACAATAGACGGATCTACCACATCGAGATGTAGATAGTGTTGATGCTATAGATATGGTGTTACCCAGTGGTACCGTGGTGGTATGAAGGACGTTTGCCGTAAGCCATCATCAATGGGGCATCCTTCACGGTGCTCTTACGGTATATGGGCAGAATTAGATGCGATATTGATGCAAGAGGTAGATGTAATTATATTCGGAAGTTCCGAATTGTTTTGATAATTCTTGTTCAGTCATTTTGCGGAACGTAGGACCTCTAGGATCTCTATAGATTTCTTCGTGAATATCGACCTAAATCGTCGCGGTGCAGTCAAAACCTGGTAAGAAAATTCATTGTCTTTATATTTTTTATTTGTTGGGTAGAAAACCTCGTAATGCATATTAAGACCAAACGTAAACGGAAGCTCTAAGATGCTTCTAACGATTATAATGAGCACCTCGGGGAACGTCAATGACGGCCATTTTTAAGTCAGTTTTTTCTCCATCTGTTTATTGCAGTCAGGAGGTTTTCACTGCACGGCGGAGGAATGACTGTCAGTTTCTACATAAACTAGAATTTGTAATGGTATGTACTGCATCGTGCAAAGTTATTATGTCTATCGAAGTCCATTTTATTTGGCAAAGCAATTTTTACAGAACTTATTATTTAAGGTCGATAACGAATAAGTTATCATTCCAAGTTGTTCAAGTTTAAATTGCTCAATTATGTATCATGCTACAAACTACAAACACTATACAGATAGGTTGAGAATTTGTTAGGACCAAAAAATCATCCCTTGATTTTGACGGGTGTTGAAGGCATTTCAATCAAACACACGGTCATTATGATACATTTAAAATATTATATTTTACATAAACCTTGCATTTATTTATAAACCGCCAGAAGCAAGGTGCACGGTTCCAATCATTCAATTCCCATGGAGGAGAGCCGGCAAGAAATTCCACGGTTACTCTTTTAAACTATATGATTTTTACAATAGATAGTATACTGTTTCTTATGTATACCACATAAATTACAGATACAAAATGTGTGTGTGTTGTGTGTGTGTTTTGCTATTCAAACTCAAGCCTCGATTGATTCTCTTAAAAATTGGCCCTTCTGTACTTCATTACTCAGTGTTACAGACCTCAGAACTTGGTCCTCCATTCATACTGCTATAGAAAAACGAAAGGTTTACCCAACGAGCTGCAAGGTCACTCTATATTGTTTGTGTTCTTCCTAATGGTATGGAACGAATTATTTTATTAATAGGTATTTTAATGTTATACATTTAAGGCTGTTTACTGGGTATAGGTCCAAAATGAGTTCCGTAGTCACGATAATGTTATGGTTAAATATCTTAAAGTCGTTGTAGTTGGTATGGTAAGTAGTTTTTTGTGCACATGAACTACTGCCACGTGACCTTTTTGTCAAAAAGAATGAAGGATATCAGCTTCAAGAGCATAATATTAATATAGGTAAATACTTTGATTATGGGTACTATATAGCTACCTCCAATTTAGTTTTCCGATTAAGAAAAATACGGATTCTGAAAATTATGCACAGGTGCATCTACCTACATATAATCTTTTCTGGAAAAAAGGACCAGAAAATATTAAAGATATGCTTGTATTGTAAAAATCATGATTATAGGGAAATTTTCACCTTCATGCATTTCCTCCTTGCCTTTTACGACACAAGAAACGTATGCGTCTTCGCCATTGTTTAAAACTACACACGCGACAACATAAAGATGCATTCGCTATCTTTGAGAGTAAGAATGAAAAGTTTTAAATGATCGGAGGAACAAATTCTGTGTTCATGATTTATTTCCGGTAGATATTTGTAGGCTAGAACTAGTATTTAGGTACCTATAGGGTGAAGCAGGTACCTATGTATATGTAGATTGCAAAATTAAACACTTAGAATGAAAAAAAAAAAGTATTATTATCTACATCAAGGGATGTACTTATATATGCTATATCGATTAGCCATGCGCAATTTAAATATTTATGAAAAATGGCTACCTCCGCTGAAATGTAGATCGTTTGCATAAGATCTTTGTATTTAGGGATCATAGTTCAAATGTTAGGTTGGCAGAAATACTTCAGTAATTATAATAATAATAATCAGTCATTTTTAATAACGAGACGAGCTTTTCGTAAATTAATCAAATATGCCAACAAAATCGATTCGATATTTTGTAAAAACACAATCATCATAAGGTAAGGTAAGGTTAGGTAATTATTACTTTTAAATCACTCAAGGAAATAATAATTGAGAATTGAATTAAGTTCGCAGAGAATGTATTAAGTTCAATGAACTCTTAAATAACGCAAATTCTCGAAGTAGGCACATTATCTTAAGTTTAAGATAATGAATATTTATTACAAAAATGCCGTAAAAAATTGCTCCACATTTTTTGTCAACATAAAATGCAGTTATCCTCGCAAAAAACTTAGGTGGGTACCTAGTTCCTAAATATTTTAAAAACACTCACCTTCACAAACTCCCCAGCTCACACGAAAAATCACAAATTAATTTACGAAAATAAATACACGTTGCAGCTGCAACAGTCACTGCACACCTGCTAAAAGATTCTGCGCGTCTAAGTTTCGCGCCGGTCGCGTGCTTACTGCTGCGCTTGTTCGAGATGTCAGATGCGCTTGCGCCTGACAACTTAAGATCTTGTAGCTGTACTAAAAATAATGTGCAGTGATATAAAACAGTTTGGCGTTAAATTGGCTATTAAGAGGGCGTACAACGGTCCACTCACCACTTTAAAAATATTATCTCGTGACTACGAGATAATATTTTTTTAAAGGAGTGGTGCTAGTGAACCGTTGTATGCCCTCTTAATAGATTTTCTCCTACAAAGAGCCGCGACACGCGACGCGACACAACGACACCGCTCGTCGCGCGACATGCGGTGCCTTTGTGTCGCGTCGCGTGTCGAGGCTGTTTGTGGCCTTTAGCCGTTAGTCTAGGTACCTACAGTCTATCTTCAGTTGTTATTAATTAATGATTCTGTACTATTTTATTTATTGGAAAAGTTGAACATTGGGTATTGTTGACAGAAGTAACAAGTTATGATAAGTGTATGTTTTCGTCGGAAATCAAAATTAGTTCGAAGTTCTGATTACAAAAAAAAGGTTATATTCTACTAGACAATGCGTCTAGTAGAATATAATACATGCGTATCTAATATAAGCTTGTATGCGTGTCCAAGAAACTTCGGACCATAGGACCGTTACCATTCTTTATAAGTAAAGGATTAAAAAAAAAAAAAACTTACAAAAGTAACGAAAGTATAGGAGAACTTTATTTTAATTTCACTCTCATAATAAAGTCTCTAATGAGGCTCCAACGCAATTCTCATAGAAAAAAAAAAAATCTATGAAGTTTTCATAGAAATTGTGGGTAAAATTTAGTATCGTGCGGCACGCGTAGGGGGTGGGGGTTGGGGGGGAGGAATTGGGGGTGCCCTCTTGCCCCCTGGTACTACTCCCATTAAAAGGTAATGCACCATTCCTGTAAAAAACCGATAAATGTAACCTAACCTCAAAACACTATAGTCGCTTAAAAAGGCGTAGTCGGGTTAAAATTTGGGTTAGAGGAGGGACAGGGGAGGTGCCCCTCTGCCCTGACACTACTTCCATGTAAAGGCAACATACCGTTCTTGAGAAAAACTAATAAATGTAACCTAACCTCAAAACATAGTCGAATAAAAAGCGCTCAATGTGGCGCAGTCAAGGAAAGGGCATTCGACGGAGCCCCGCTTTGCGGGGCTCCTACTTCTGAGTGGTTAAAAAAAAATAACCACGAAGGGTATGGCGGGGTCTATTCGCTCGCTTCGCTCGCTCATTCGACCCCGCCATACCCTTCTAACCTAATCTATCCGAGTCGGGGTGCCCCAAGTCCCGAGCTCGCTTCGCTCGCTCTTGCATCCAAATTATCCTAGTCGCATTCTCAGCTTCTAGTAACGGAAAGAGGGAAAGCCAAGTCGTCGACTACTGCAGTCACAAGAAAAACACAACGAAACACAGAGAGCACATTCACACAACTCGAGGAGAAACGGAATGAAATGATAATTTTTCACGTCATTTTGCACCATAGACAATATGTGGAACAGATTTAGTTGTCAATCACCCATTTTAACGTTCCGTTTTCGCTATAAAACTGATTTGAGGTTAGAAAAAAATTTCATTAATTTCTCGAAAAATATGCATTACCTTGTAATAAGAGTGATAGCGTTATAATCGGGGACCCAAACCATACTAGCTTTAACCCTTTTTAACCCCCTCTGCGTGCCGCACGATACTAAAGCCAACCCGAAATTGTTCTACTAGAGTCGCGTCGCGCCGGTCTGCAGGACCTGCAGGCCTTTATACTGTTTTTATTACCTGTAGGTAGGTACTAAAATAACTTACGTAGACCTTTTAAGGCTAAAAATTTGACAAAAAATATCCCGCTAGAGTAAACACCGTCCATCAATCAGCTCGACTCAAGGCGAAGGTTGACCCCCAAAGTGTTAAAAACCCTTTGCCTTCACCTTGAAGATCAGTTTTAATTACTTTTTATTTTAATGCTCACAATAAAACGCACTCTTTGTACCATTGCGTATTATGTATCGCACCTCAATGTTTTTTCACTCCAGATATTTTCCTAAGAGACTCAATAGAATCGAGAAATTAATCTGTTAAGACTTAAAAAAAGTATGGTATGTAAGAATTATGACTTGAATTACAACAATAAATGAATTTTAATTTGAATATGAATAGGTATGTATGTGTTTCACACGAAATTTTCACCGTTGCAGTGATATTCAGGCATACCATAAAATAGGAGTCTTGGATATTTGCTAAACTCAATTAGAGCTGCTTAATTTATTTATGGTTCAGTATGCAAATTTGGTGTGCTTCAGAAGAAAGTCTCTTATTTTGGTCCTACGGGGTACGTCTATTTTTTTAATATTTTAGTAGGTAGGTACTTAATACTTTTTCCTTATTCTTTGGTCAGCTACGTACCTCGCCATCGCCTTAGTTCATTAATTACTCAACGCTCTGCTAATCAAGTTGAAATAATTGGGAAGCTTGAATCACCTTGAACGCACAATAATTATTTTCTGGAATTCCCAATATAGAAAACTACTCGTAGCGTATGCCTGTAGTTTCACCCGCGTATAGGTTGAAAACTATTCACACAGGAACATACCACAGTGATAAAAAGTATCCTATGTCCTAACCCTGGTCTACCTGTGTGCCAAATTTCATCAAAATCCGTTCAGATAGACCGAGTTACTTTCGTATTTATTTGCGTTAAGCGGGCGCCCGCGACGGGCACCCGTTGCGCGTGGACACGCGTGTGATGGGCTCAGTCGGACCGCGACGATCCCTGTCGCGGGTACCCATCGCAATTAATTAACCCGTAGTTCAATTTTAACGGTGTGCATGTACAGTCGTAATTATGTCTGATAGAGAACTAAATATATATTATTACGTAGCAAAACGACGATTATTTATTTATTTATATATACTTTATTGTACATCAGATTACACATTACAAAAGAAAAGAAAACTTATACACTATAAAATATACAATGGGCGGCCTTATCGCATACTGCGATCTCTTCCAGGCAACCTTGGCATGGACAGTGAATTTATGGACATAAAATGGGGTTGTCATTGGTGCAAAAATAAAAAGTATAACAATACAATATCCTATAATAGATACACAGATATATAATAGATACATAGATACATACATACTAACTAAATAAGCAAATAAAACAAATGAAGACTAGATTATTACAGTAAACGACGAGAACAAAATCACAACAACAAGTAATGTTCCTTCACGAGTCTTTTAAACATAGGCAGCGATTACCACAAAAATAAACGACAAGCCTGAAATAATATAAGATGTAACTTTTGTTTGCCTGCCATACCAAAATTCTATAGATTATAATATAATATAATGCTTGTTTTTCTCTTTTCAGTTATGTTTTTGCAGTCGGGTTTTTTGTTTTTTTAAATCATTTTATTTTTCAAGCTTTTTATTTTTATTAATATATATTAATTGTCTCATTACTAGCTTTTATTTGATACCAATATTGATGTAATTTTTTTTAAACCTTCCGCTCCCTCTTTTTGTATTTGCAGATACAATAATATATAAAAATTATATAGCCTTTGTCACTCCTACAAAGAATACGAATCTAACGACACCTTTGAAGCTAAAATCCATGGAGCTGTTCGTTCAGGCGGCAGGGCGTGCCAAACAATTATACATACATACATACATACTCTCGAAAGACATAACCCTCCTTCTGGCGCAGTCAGGTAAAAAGCGATCATCTCCTTTCTCGGTGCTTCGTATCGATAGAAAACTTGACTAACATTTTACTCTATAAATCGATTGGTTTTTAAGAACCACATAGCTGTTGGGTTTACCTAGATAAAGCCTTGATGAATGATTCACATTTAACAATAACTTTGTCTCGGATATGTCATTCACCGAAGACAAAGTAATGATGGTGAATTTTTGTAGATATAAAGGTATCTCTCTCTCTCTGCAATTTTTATCTATTATTCGAGGTAACTGACCCCTTTTGCCTATAAACCAATTTTTCCTTTCTTTCTTTCTTTTGTATGCACGTTTTTCTGTGACAAATAAACCAATTTTTCTTTCTTTACATTCACCGTCATTAATCAATCAAATCACTATCAATTAATTGGACCTTGGAATAGATAGCTACCTGTCTGTTTAATTGAGTGAATACTATGAGTACAAATGCATCTCATATTGTAATGACCAGTATTCAATTATTCAGTCGAGCGAAGAAGCTACATCAGCCATTGCTGCTAATAATTGCACGGAAATAATAAATTTTAATGCAGATATTAAATCAATTTATACCACTTAGTAGCGATACCACGACATAGCTCTATTAAGGAATCATTTCTCTTTTCTGATATGTTATTTTATGGAGGAACATTAAAACCATTCACTTTTAAACAACTGTTATGCAGTAGAATCTAAAGTCGGAAACACTTTTGAGTGTATTAATGAACTACGTTTTTTTAAATTAATTACTAGCTTTTGCCCGCGGCTTCGCCTAAATGGAGGTCGGAAATTATCATACGGAAAGTTACTACCGGGATAAAAAAGTAAGTGTGCCGTGTGCCTAATTTTATTCAAATCCGTTTAGCCGTTGAGATGTGAAAAGTCAACTGACACAGAGTGACTTGTGCACTTATTATATCTTGGATATTCATATGTACAGAGACATGAATATATAGGACCACTTCTAAATAGACGTAGTTAAGCAGAAAGGACTCAATCCACATTGTGGATGAGTTTTATATACCAAAGAGGTCCTAACGGTTGGTTCTATCACTCAGCAAAAAAGATCCATGACTGTACCAAGAGAAGGTTGATTTTTAATGTTGGGAACCAACCCACACGTAGTGGGGTACCTTCCGTTAACCGTTAGGACCTCTTTGGTATAACCAACTCATCCCTGACCAAAATGTGGGGTGAGCCCTTTCTGCTTAACTTCGTCCAAATTAAGATGCAGGCCCAGTACAGCAGACTGTCTGTGACTCCTATGACAAAGAGGTGTTTATTAAATGACCCCTGGCCAGATAAAGCTGCTGTAAATGCACGCAGCTGTTGTTTAGTTAGTCGGAGAACCTGTTTCGTGAGGCGTCCATCAATTGCAGGGAGTGCTTCCTTAGCCTGTCGGCACTCACCTTGGTCCGACCATAGTTTGTGATGTTGGTCCCCGGTGCTTTTCTTTACCAGAGTGCGTAAGTTCACGAAGGAGTGCGATCATAACACACAATAGCAATGGTATTCAGTTTGATAGTTCATTAACATTGATTGCGTTATTTATGTACGTTTTTGAGCAGACAAATTTTTCAAACATATGAAGCAATGGATCAGTAATATCCTTCAAAATCATACAGGTTATGATTGAAAGTGTAACAGTTAAGATGCTACTTACTACCCACTAAATGTAATATAATGTGTATTTTCTAATACCTTTTATAAAGTTTCATATTGAGACACGAAGCAACAAAATACTTTCTGAATAAAAACGGCCACATTCCTCTAGATCGTAGTTTGTTGCTTCGTGTCTCAATATGAAACTTTGTATAAGGTATTAGAAAATTCTAGACACACCGAGGTAGCTGACTGAGCCATTTTTCATAATTCCTTCTCAGTCACGAGATAATTATGTTTTTATCGGAGTGGCGTTAGTGGACCGGTGACAACCCTCTTATGTATATGAGCATTTGCATTTGCAAAAATAATTCAACACAAGTGACGTTTGTATTCATTATGTCTGAGACATTTCTCAGCTGTTCAAGTTGGTTTAGCTTGAGCTGTCTGTCTCTGAGTTGACTTATGTACATACGTGACTTAAGATAAGCAGTCATCATGACATTTAAAACAACTTGTTTATGTAACTGCTTAACTAGTCAATTCGTAGAAAGTTCGTCTAAAGCTTATTATTTTAAACCGTTTATGTCACGATTTCACGAATCATCCTAATAGTTTTATGTTTTTGTTTTTAGGGTTCCGTAGTCAAAACAAGGAACCCTTATATTTTCGCCATGTCCGTCTGGCTGTCTGTCTATTCGTGGCTTAGCTCAGAAATCCTTAGTACTAGAAAGCTGTTACGTATGGGTGTACATCACAGAAATATAAATGCCTTATTATTTAGATTTCTGTGGTGTACATAATTATTAATGATGCCGACAAAGTGGTAAAATAAAATTATGATATATTTTTTTTTTTAGGGTTCCTCCCCTGCCCGTAAAGTGGGAATGATATATCGTTGGATAGGCCGTTCAAAAATATTGCGGATTTATGAAAATCATTTTTCGATTCAGGGATCCGTTTGCGGAATATAGCTTTGAAGTGCAAATTTTTGTTAGAGTCAAGTGTCCTCCCCTCCTGCTAGCTAAATGGTTGTACTAGGTTATGTGAAAAAATTCGCAGTGTACAAAGAAGTAAAAAGGAAAGCTATCACAGCTAAGTAGGCTTTACAAGTTACCGATTAATAGTCGACCAAATTACATTTACAGTTAAAAATTGTGTTTTCCCATACATTCCGTATCGAAGAACATGTTTTTCAACTACAATGTTAAGTTTGTTCTTGAGATAAATTCATACCAACTACGGAACCCTTCATTGTGCGTGGTCCGACACGCACTTGGCCGGTTTTTTTATATTTTCTCCTATGTTTAATACATCAAAAATAATAGGTAAATACTTTATTTATTAAAACGTTATATCTTATTATGTCAGACTTTGGTCTTTATGGGAATTATTTTGTTTATAAATTACTTATGATGGACAAGCATCATGATCGTGATTTGACCAACAAAACAAATTTAAAGTTACATAGTATACCATGGGGACGACAATAAATTAAAACACCGACAATTCTTGTGCATAAAAGTATTTTGAAACCATCAAATCCATACTAATATTATAAAATAATGTGAAAGTAACTCTGCCTGTCTGTCCGTCTGTTAACTTTTCACGCCTAAACCGCTGAACCGATCGAAACATGAAATCAAATCGCATGAAATTTGGCTGAGATATAGCCTGGAATATGGAGAAGAACATAGGCTATTATTTTAGTGGATGCGATAACCGACATCCACTCGGGCGGAGCCGCGGGCAAAAGCTAGTAGGATAATGACCTAAAATGTATGAAGAGTTTAAACATTCTCCTGATGTGAGGTTGTTCTAGGAGCTGACAATTTCTGCAGACGTAAATTAATAGCAGCATATATGTAAAACAAATAAGTGTCAAAAGTGCCATGTATTTAAATCTAGCCTTGCCTAGCAAGTTCAAACCAAACCGGTAAACTTTTAACCACTTCCGAATTAATTTGACTCATACAATCCTGTCTTATAAAAATAACTTACTTAACGGTTGCGAAAATCAATTCAAAGTTGCAGTAAATTCTTAGAATCATGTACATTTTACACATTCGAAGGAAATGATTAAATGCCTACTTATCCTGTCAAGTCATACATAATTATGTGTAACTTAAAACATATTGGTTTTACTCCAATGACCTCGGTTGTAAAATTCATAAATTTAATTTAATTTATTGGTGATATATTGTTCCAGAAACTTATTTATTGGTCCTTTAGTAATCACTGTTTTGTTTCTCGCAAGTTGTAAGAAGCACCATACTGCGTAACTTAAGATGATATTATGACCAATTTATTTGTACCTAAGGTATTTTGTATTAAATTGAAGAAATTGTTATAGATCAGAATGACTGTCG
Organism: Dryobota labecula; assembly: GCA_947523025.1. NCBI lineage: Eukaryota > Metazoa > Arthropoda > Insecta > Lepidoptera > Noctuidae > Dryobota > Dryobota labecula. Next base: position 22,373,088 of record OX383303.1, read on the forward strand.
AAAGTCGAAATACCTACCATATTCATTGGTGATTTTTCAATAAAGGCTCGTACAGACTCGCGCGATTTCGCGGGTGCGACAGGCACCGACACAGAAATTGTGCTACTAGTGTCGCGTCGCGCCCGCGATATCGCACTAGTGTGTACGAGCCTTAACTGTTCATGTAAGGCCAGTGACTAAGAACCAAGTGGTACGATTTCAAGTTACTTTTGCGGAAACTTGGCTTCTGAATCACTTGTTGTATGAAAAGCTATCATCAAGTACTTTTTAAGATTGTGTTTGCATTTTATTAAAATAATAGTGTTTTACACATTGGCTACGTTTCTTATAGAACTCTCCTGTCGCAGGTTTGCTTGATGAAATGTCTGTTGAAAAAAGCAGTACGTCTATGCTCTTCCATTTTTATGTATTTTTCTCTATTAAATGTTTTGTGTGTAAGTAGGTACAAACCACAAGCAGAGTAATATGTTACACACCAGGTGTAACATATTATGATATCACATTATCACTACCAGGCACTCCTTAGACCCCCTCCTTGGTCCAGTTCTGTCTCCATAAACTGGCCCTTTCTATCTAATTACTGCGCGGCTGATAAGCGCTGCGCATGCGCAGGTGTGATTCGATGCAACTTTCCACGTTGCGTCATGTGTGACCCAAGTACGGACAGCAGTGATATACTGATAACGTTTGGCTTTTGTAAGTTTAACTAGATTTTTAGGGTTCTGTAGGTACCTCAAAAGGAAGAAACGGACTTCGTTTTCCGTCTGCCTGTCTGTCAGTCTGTCAAGACCCGTTTTCTCACGAACGCGTGGAGGTATCAAGTTGAAATTATCAAATACCTAGTACCTCGTAGGTATACGGTTTCTTAGAGCACTAAAAAAATCAAGCTTTTAAGTTAACGCATTAAAAAATACGGCCATTAATGAGACATATTTCGATACTCGCAAATAAATCAAAACCTATAGGGTATAGAGGTATAAGGAACAGGGTGTAAAGTTCACTCATCCATACTAATATTATAAATGTGAAAGTAACTCTGACTGTCTGTCTGTCTGTATGTTACGTTTTCACGCCTAAACCGCTGAACCGATCGTCATGAAATTTGGCAGATATATAGCCTGGGATAAGGAGAAAGACATAGGCTACTTTTTTACGCGATAACCGACATCCACGCGGGCGGAGCCATGGGCAAATCTAGTACTCTTTAATAGGGAGGATCCTCCGACCAGACGGGTGTTGTGTCTAGTGGGCAACTGCCCGACAGTTGATGTCGGGATGTTACATATATGCTAGTCGCGAGGTAAACTGATTGCGCGGTGCAGAATTTGTGACGTTCGCATGTGGCGTTGTAGATTCCGCCACAAAGGTACTTCCTGTTGGCCTAGAATCATGAAATTTGGCAAACTAAGAAGCATGGTCTCAATATCGTTAATTTGCAGTTTTATATAAAAAAAAATTGGCTTTACGAACTTACATTTTACAATTAGAGCATTGACTGGGACTTATATCGATGTATGAACTTAATTTTTTTCATCTACAACGTTAAGTTTGTTTTTGGGATAAATTCATCTCAACTACGGAACCCTTCATTGAGCGTGGTCCTACATGCACTTATTACCTTTAAAAGCTGAATTCGCCAGCGGGCTGGCCATGTCTGTCGAAAGACCGATGGCCGTTGGAGCAGACAAGTCTCCAGCGTAATACCCGACGACGATCTTAAAAAGGCTGCTGGATGACAGACTGGATACAGAGAGTGGAGATCTGGATGTTGTGGTGCAATTTGGTAGAAGTCGTTATAGCTGTAAGTGAGCTGTGGTCTGCGTTAAGTTGTATGACATTTTTCGGGATAGATCGAACAATCTCAAAGTCGAGCGATGCCGTTATTCATGATGTGGTGAGATCAATAGTCGAACGATTACATTGGTTCAACAAGTACTTACATTTTCTAAGACGTGTTGTATTACTCGTAATTAGCCAAAGATTGGAGGATCCTGTGCCGGAATTGTACACGTCAACTTTGTCCGACTGGGTACCTAAGACCTTAGTACTAAACTAAGCCAGGAGATCGTCTTGTTTTGTAGTGCTAGGGTGGTATCCTTTGCAGAATACTATTACATAACCTGGAAATGTAGATTATTTTGGAACAAAATCATATTTCCTGACTGTACCAAGTCTAATACAGATAAATGGAATCGTATCGAGTATGTGCGTTTGATTAATACAGTTGCACTTTAAAACACAATCCGCGACATTATAAAGTACAATTTATTAACAACTTTATTCAGTTGCGATACAGGTCATAATGCTGTTGATCAGGAACGCAATAGAAATGGTCCGAGATTGGATGTTGATTTACCTGGTTGTCAGCCGGTTTGGGCTTCTGAGAAAGATATGATGAAGACTAGAATAAATTTTGTCGGATTTTACTGGACATTATGTCAGACTGTTTTAGGAGAAAACTTAATTAATATACTGAGAAAATATATGCTTAGGTGATTTGGTCATGTTGGAAATGCCGGGACGCCCCAGGATGACATAAATAGTGACCTAATTGGTTGGTTGGTAGTACTCGTAACCGACGTGCGTGTATGACCAAATGTATGAACTTAAACGAAGCAAAAGGAGTATGTGACGAGCGTTGCAGTTCTATGGTTTCTGCCTACCCCATGGGAAGAAGGCGTGAGTTTATGATTGTATATAATATATTTAGAACTTGATACTGCTTTTTAGAACGCAAATTGCTGAAGCTCGTAAAGTCTGCCCCACGAGTGAGCTTTAAGCGAAGATATCACACATTACCCAATCAAGAATTAACAAATGAATACGTTAGATCTAGAAGGATACTGACAGGATGAACTTTTGGATTTAATGGTTTTTGATGAGAGCGGTTGACAACTCCAAAAATAAGCCTACTGTCATTTATTTATCAGGTCGATATTTGAATGTGAATCCTACCTGACCTTACTATGTAAGATGACGGTGTGATTGAATGAAACGTTTCTTTCAGACTGGCGTACGTTCTTAATGTACCTAATTCAAATAAAGTTAAATTTCCAAAGAATTTGTCTTTTTGACTATGATGGCGTTGATGGGCCTCACAGTTTTCTTCCACACGTTCTATCTAGAAAATTATACATCTATGACCTATAAGTAAAAGTGTCTATTAAATGTCGTATCTGCATCTCATTGATCCTCAGCATCCATCCATCGAATCCGACTCTTAGTCATTGATCACATTATTGATGATTCAATAACCTCACCAATCTGGACCAAACAATTTAATCTTTAATGCAACTTCATACAATTTGGAACGATGCGATAATGTTCAATGATCACCGTGACATTTGCGATCCTTTCGCCTACACTGACATTTGTTTTGGCAGTAGCACGGACGAGATTGTAGAGTAAGTAGTTTGCATAAATCGATGGTCTAGAAGGCAGATATTATAAGTGCAGTTTTGATAATTTTTCAAGAGAGCAGTTTAAAGAAAGTTGAAAGTTTTACACGCTACGAGTATTACGCAAAATGTGCAGTGTAGTTTATTATTTAACTATAATGTAGAGTACTTATCTGTATTATCATAAGGAAAAGTAAATATTACTTTTTATTAGATATGCTGAAGAAAATTCAAAAACATGAAAAAATAAATAAAAAAAATCTCCGTCATTTACTACTTTTGTGTATATTACTCGTAAATTGTAAATAAAATGTGCTCAATTGCGGGCAAAGGATATCAAATTTTCCCTTTTGGTCACTGCAGTTGCTGTGGGGGGATAATACTTTCTTCCAGAGTGATGAAGTGTGCGGGGGGGGGGGGGGGGGGCTATCCCAGATTTGACCATAGTTCGCATCTCTCATCCACTGCTCTGTCTTGCGAGGAGGACGTGTATCTCTAGAAGCTGTTTTGACTCTTTCAGCCGGCACTCACTGGACATACGAATTTTACAGCAGAAGAAGAAATAACTATGCTAGTTGTGTCAAGAACCTGAGCCGATGCTAGCGCATGTAAGGCGGCGAAGTATGTTGTTAGAGTATCTAACTTTAAACGCTTAAGAAAGAAGAAGATCTGTTTGTCAAAGACCTTTCCAGAGTTATAATTTATGCAGTATCACTTTGCTTCAAGGGGCTGAGAATCTTATTTACTTCAAGGTTGTGGAGATGGGACACATAGGAGTACAACTTACAATGTTCAGCGATACCTAATCATAAAAGTCAACTCAAAAAACAGTATACTTTCTGTAGCTTCAACATTTTATAATTGTGAGGTAAAGGACAAAAGTATTAGATGCACTTAAAAGATTCATTCAAACACCCGCTAGCGTGTTTTCTTGGGCAAAATATTTGTGGTGTGGTTGAGATAAAATCACTTAATACAATTGAAAACAGAAATATTGGCAAATGCCAAAAATAATAGGTTCAGATTCTTTGGAAGATACAGTAATAAAACAGAAATGATAATAAAGCTGTTTAACACATTTGGTAGCAAGAAAATCGATTATTTAATGGACTGTTACACTATTAATATGTCAACTGAAAAAAGGTAGGAGGAGATAGAAAATTGGTTTTCTGATTATTGCAAATGGGCATGATCACATAACACACATTTGACCGCTTAATTTTTTTCAAAATCTGCACTTATTATGTCTGTCTTCTAGACCGTCGAAATATAAACCTGTTATCCATAAAAATAAAGCAAGAGATGTATCTCACGAGAAAGAATATTTAAACAGTATCTTATGTTGACAGTTGACGGCCATTAATTTATGGGCAGAAGAAGGATAATTTCGAAATTCACAACCAAAAAATAAAGACACAAATCGACGAAATGAAACCCTGGCCTTGCTATGATAAGAGTTATACAGTGGGATGCTTTCCAGGTAACGACCAATGACCTGCAAAAGACAGCATGGAGTAGACTGGATGGAAAACAGGTTGTTGTGGTTCAATTTGGAAGAGGCCTTTGTTCAACAGCGACCTGCTTTTAGATTAGCTGAATAGACTGATGCTAAAACTTCTTCTCTGTTATATGAACGAGCCAAAATATGAGGCCACACGATGTGGTGCAGCTCCGGCGCGGCGCCTGAGCGGTAAATACATATAAATGCCCATGGTATACCACACGGTGCGGTGCGGCGCCGCGCCGCACGCTTACTGGACCAAGACAAAGGGGGAGGGTGTATGAATCGGAGCGGCACCGCTCCGACGTCGTAGACCGCAGATGACATGTGTTGACGAAGTTGTGAAATGTCTCTGCTGACTGGGGCGCCGCAAGAGCTGTTCATACGGTGCGGTGTGGCGCCGCACCGCACCGTGTGGGTCTTACGACGCCGCGTACTACGTGTGCACGCTGATACGGCAAAATGGTTGCGGTGCGGCGGCCTTCCGTACCGCATCGTGTGGCCTCATAACTGCTCAAGACTTCGCCGTCCCTTTGTAAAACAACTGAAGATCATGTAGCTGTCGTGCAGATTCGTTTTTCCACCGTGTTATTATGTGATGCTGTTGTTTGTTACATGCGATGTGGAGCGATGTAAAGGTTGGATAAAAGTGTCGTTTTACATAATGCTGGCTTCCGTTTACAGCCGTGTGTGCAGATACTTCGTGTTACAATGTATGATAGGTTACATTGATATCAATCTGTCTTTTGTTTCCTAGACAATAGACACTGCCCCCAATATATCTTTTGAGAGTTTTGTGATAAATTGGGGTGCAGCGATCAAGAGGGACCTACACCATTCTGAAAGAGTACATAGTGGCTTAGTAGCAGACTTAATGATTTAAAGACTTTAATGTCTTTAAATCTAAATTTTGGAATACTTATATACGTTGAGTTGAAAAAGTCTACATAATAAGGTGGTAAGTTTTTTGTCGTTCATTACTACAAAAAAAAACCCTGCCAAGTGCGTGTTGGACCACGCACAATGAAAGGTTCCGTAGTTGGGATGAATTTATCCCAAGAACAAACTTAACGTTGTACTTGAAAAACATGTTCTCTCAAAAATTTCAACTGAAAATATAAGTTTGTCGACTATTACTCGATAACTTGTAAAGCCTACTTAGCTGTGATCGTTTTCCTTTTAAATTCGTTATATTATTATATACTACTGCCGTGAATGTATTCACATATCCAAAAACAACCATTTAGCTGGCAGGCCACACAATTTACTTTCAAGCTTATTACAACAAATAATATTAAGAAAAAAAAAAAAAAACATGTCTCACAACCCGCAATATTTAACGAACGGCCTGTCCAACGATACCCCATACCATGGGTTAGACGTGAAAAATATATCATTTCAACTTTAGCTATAGGCACCTAAAGTTGAAATGATATATCTTTCACGTAGGAAGGCACCATAAAAATAAAAATATAAACGATTTTATTTTACCACTTTTTCTGCGTGATTAATATATGCCAAATTACAGCTTTCTAGTACTAAGAGTTTCTGAGCTAAGCCGCGGACAGACAGATGGACATGGCGAAACTATAAGGGTTTCCTTGTTACCATAAAAATTAATCTTTTTACTTAATAAACGTTTTAATATTAATAAAATCATATTTTCTTTAGCCTACTGCTTGATATAAATAAACCTCATCTCCTTCAAGTAATATTACTATAGAAACAGTTAAGAGCTCGTCCGTGTGCCTCTCTGACCCTGTTCCCACGACGCATCACTTTCGGTTTCTACCAGACATTACATTCACGACCTCTAGTGGTGTAGGTACGTGGTATGCCTCATCTTTACAAAGTATCGATAGTTGAATTTATTTTGTCGATCGTTCTGTTTTCACGTATCGTTAATTCAATTCTCAAATCCCATTGATTAAACTGAGGTCTATTTTCATTGTCTCTTTTTAAATCCTGTTTATGCGGCGTGTGTTGTTTATGCGTTTGATCGCGCTTATGACATATTGTGTGGTTTAATAGCTTTCACAATAAGCCATTGTTTGCGTACCTAATCTTAGACTAGAATTGATGGAACTAGCTGATTCTCCTGGATATTAATGTGGCGGAGACGTTTTTTTTAACCTAGACATATAAATGAATCGTCTGAACTGCTGTTATTCAGGTAGCTGTAGAAAAAAATTGCACTATACTAAATCTGTGACCTCTGAACGTAACAATAATATGAGTCCCTCAAATGTTTTCATCATATTGAAAAATACATATCTATTTTAATCAATCCATACTAATCCATACTATACTAATATTATAAATGTGAAAGTAACTCTGTCTGTCTGTCTGTCTGTCTGTATGTTACGTTTTCACGCCTAAACCGCTGAACCGATCATCATGAAATTTGGCAGAGATATAGCCTGGGATATGGAGAAGGACATAGGCTACTTTTTTACGCGATATAACCGACATCCACGCGGGCGGAGCCGCGAGCAAAAGCTAGTAAACAATAATGTTCACAAACAATGGTGCCGATTCCCTTGTTCACAAACTAAACTAAATTTAAGTTCAGTGCATCTTTTCCTTTCTATTTCATTAAGAAAAGGACAAGATAATTTTTTGTTTAGTCCTGTCAAATTAATCAGCGCCTGTCACTACTCCATACAAGTTTAGACGTGATTAAAAACTTGCCGACTAAAATTACGTCAAAATACACTAAGCGCTGATTAATTTGACAGGACTAAACTAAAATTTATCTTCTGTCCTTTTCTTAATGAAATCGAAAGAAAAAGATGCACTGAACTTAAATTTAGTTTAGTTTGTGAACAAGGGAATCGGCACCAATATCGACAAACTAGCCACAACACCAGCGTCGTGATTCCATTGATAGATCACCGAGTTCACGACTCTACCTAGACATAGCCAATATCAGATACTAATAGTTGAACCATGTTTAAAACTCAACCTAGGACAGTTTATTCAAAACATATATAGGTACCTATTATGGAGGGATGATTATTTCACTAAGTTTGCTTTTATCTGATTGATTTTCATCATCATTATCAGTCTACAAAAGTCCCCGTTAAACATAGGCCTCTCCAATTGCACGCCATTTAGCTCGAGTCCAGGCAACTCTCATCCAGCTGCTACCTACCGAAGATCATCGCTGAGGGCGTCCTACGTCTGGAGTTCTGGACCCAGTTTGCCTGATTGATTTTGTAAGTATAATATTGTAATCAGTCCAAATCGTTGGCCTCTTAAGCAAAAAATAACCCACGCCCTATTTCCATGATAAAACCCACCCATCCCTTTTTCCTTAAGGCATTATGTGAAGGCCTAAGAAAATGACAGCATATGAGCATACTCTCCATGAACATACCTAACAAAATAAGTACTGCGTTTGCTAATTAAATCTTTATGGATAGAAGAAAAAAATATATATACCATTGAAGAGTAATGCTTAAGTACAGTTTGGCCGGATTCTTATCTTCGAATCCTCAATTAAGAAACTGGGTGTAAGTAGGATCATCATCGTCATCATCGGTAGCCTTCTACTGAGGACGCCTATACTCTGCAGTGGGTGGAAACACACTGCAGAAGGCCTCCTCCCTTTTGTGCCATGCTTCACTGGTCTGTGCGAGTCTCATCCAGGTCTTCCCCGCGATCGTTAGGTCGTCCTCGTCATCCTCAAGTAGGATATTCACAAAAAACCGGCTAAGTGCGTGTCGAACCACACACAATTAAGGGTTTCGTAGTTGGGAATGAATTTATCCCAAGAAAAAACTTAATATTGTAGTTGAAAAACATGTTTCCCCATACATTCCAACTGCAAATGTAATTCATGTGTACCTTTCAACTTAATCGGTTCAGTAGATTCGGAGCATATCGGCTGTGACAGACGCAGACAGACAAATAGACACACGAGTTATCCTATAAGGATTCCTAAAAATAAAATGAATGGTAACCCTACTGACAATAGAACGAGTTTTAATGGTAAGTATACTAAATAGGCACTTTTGTAATAGGAGTAGGTACGGTACACATGGTCAATTCGATTACATAAAAATAATAAAGTATTATTGCTCTAAACCTGTGTTTTTTTTCTGAGAATTGAGTACCTATCTAAAGTACTCTAAAGTGAGTTAAATTATATGGTTTAGAAGATTCGCTCACTATTTTATTTATGTTGTAGGTAATGATAGGTTAATTTATCTTCAAACTGTAGTTCGTTTCTGAAAAAGAATAGATTGACCCCTTTCTTCGTGGGTGTAGGAATATAATACGTAGAGAGAAAAAGAGGATAATCCGTGCCTATCGTCTATGAGTACAGCCCTCCTGTTTGGTAATAATAATGATAACGAGGTCATTAGCATTATTTATCTTCATCCGGTTAGATTGAAAGCCCACACGAACATAGTTGGGAAAACGCTTAGCAGATAATTATGATGAGGCACGTGGTCAATAACGACCATTTAGCCCCTGTGTTAGTTTGGTAGGGACTACTGAATCAAATGCAGGACCCCACGTACAACGGATTCTGGATTTGTGTCTGGTTTGTGACAATAATAAGCTTGTGGTATTACCTAGGTACACTTATATATCTACGTGAACTGTCCAAACGTGGGTGTATGTATTGTTTATACAACTCTGCCTACACCTTCAGAAAATACGATCCTTAATCGTACCTGATGAAAGTAAAACGTAAACGTACTTTACGAGGGCGGCACTGAAAATTTCGGGAATCAAGGAAGAGACACAATTACTATTTAAAAATGTATTTATTGCTTTTCGAAGTATTCTCCGCGAAATTTGACACATTTTTCCATACGATGGAACCAATCATTGAAGCAACCATTCCATTCGGAAGTTGGGGTCTCCAAAATGGCCGTTTTGTAGGCGTCCACAGCTTCTTCAGGTGATGAAAATCTCTGTCCACGCAATTTATTCTTTATTTTAGGGAAAGTATAGAAATCATTAGGGCTTAGGTCGGGGCTGTACGGCGGATGGTCTAATAATTCTATGTTTTCTTGCTCTAAAAACTCTTTTGTTCTGTGCGCGGTGTGAGAAGTCGCATTGTCGTGATGGAGGATGATGCGGCGGTTGCAGTTCTCTTTACGGAGTTCAGAAACGACCTGTGGCAAACAAATGCTAGCATACCATTCTGCATTAACCGTTCTTTGTCCCTCAAGAGGAATAGTCGTAAAATGGCCGGTTTTGGAGACAAACGTGGCCACCATTTTTTTTGCAACACTCCGTGAACGAACAATTTTTGTTGGCTTTAACTCATTTTCGAGCACCCAAACTCGTGACTGGTTTTTTATTTCGGGTTCGTACGCATATGTCCAGGATTCGTCACCTGATACGATGTTGTATACAGCATTTGAGGATCCTGCGTGGAATCTTTCGAGAGTACTGACGCAACAAGTAACGCGAGCCGCTTTTTGTTCTTCACAGAGCGAATGCGGTATCCATCGGGTAAACAACTTTTTTACACCTAATTGTTCATGCAAGATTATTTGTATTGGACTCATGCCAATGTTTAAAGTTGCCTGAATTTCGCGGTATGTCACATGTCGATCTTCCTCAATCAGCTTACGCACAGCATCAACGTTTTCTTGGGTGACTGCAGTTTTTGGACGACCTTGACGGACCATCACTGAGCTTGACACGTCCACTTTGAAATTCAGCAAAGCAGCGATAAGTTGTGGTTTTGGATGGGGCTACATCACCAAATGCAGAAATCATCCGGTCAACACACTGTTTTTGTGTTAAACCACTTCGAAAGTCATAATAAATCATCGCTCTTGAATTTTCTCGAGTCAATTCCATTTTCTCAACGACTAAACAAGTTTGACAAAACCTTGTGACAAGACCGAGAACTTTAAAAAAAAATAAATAAATGGTATTCGATTTTTAAAACCAAGGAGTTTTCAATTAAAAAGATTTTAATATGACAGGAACAGTGGAAATATTCCATTCCCGATACTTTTAGTGCAGCCCTCGTAGTAGTCTCAAATGTGGCCTATTCCAGCATGAAGTATTTTATTTATTTATTTATTTAAACTTCATGTACAATAGTGGTACATAGGCGGACTTAATGCCACAAGGCATTCTCTACCAGTCAACCTTTGGGTTAAATATAAAAACAGTGGTAGGGTACAAAAATAATGACAAAAATACTAACTTCTTGATTAAGAGAATTTATATAGTTTTGTTGATACTAATACACATATACAAATAAAATAAACTAATAGATATTTTAACAAATACCACCTAATAATAATTACTATGACTAGACTATCATTTGAGAGTTATTTAGTCTGACTTAAGTAGTGGTTACGAACTTTTCTTTTAAAAGTAAATTTGTTTTCAGCTTTTTTAATGCCAAAAGGTAGCGCGTTCCAGAGCTTTATAGTAGAGATAACGTAAGAATTTGACATAAAACCGGTATTATAGCGACATCTCTTGGTGAGCAAAGACAACACATTTGATTAAGTTTCCAGACATTGAAAATAGATGGCAGCACCTATGTATTTATTAATTCACAATTTTTTATGAGTTATGTATGAAATATTACTGTGTAATTTTTATACAGGAACATAATTAAACGGTATCAAAAATGATATCGTGATTGTGCATTGCTAAGCTTATTTATTGCTATGTTTTTACTTACAATTATTATGCCATACAGATAATTTATGTAATACATTATGTGGACACACGCAAAAAATAAATCAATTATTGAACCTGTTTCATTCCACTAGTTTTAGAATTACGAACTAGGCTAGAGACCTCAATCTGTCAACTTTTTCATAACCAATCCTTTTATCTGGTTACATATGTTCTAAACTACGGTACTTCAAATTAAAGTCGTCATCATCACCTGCTGCTGTAATACACTACCCCTTAAGACTGGTTTTCAGACTTTCGGGCTTCTGACGACCCTTATACAAATGACGGCGGGGCCCAACGGCTGTATGTGCTTTCCGAGGCATGGAGGGGTCTTGGTATGTATTACTTAGCCACACACAAGCCCCTCATTCCTATAAAGATGATTGTCAAGAAATCAATAATTTACCATTAATGACGTAATAACACTGAAGTTTATAACTGTTAGATAATGCTTCATAATTTTAACTTGGTACTTCAAGTTTCCGTAGTGTAGCGGTTATCACGTGTGCTTCACACGCACAAGGCCCCCGGTTCGATCCCGGGCGGAAACAGTTTCATTTTGTTTTGGAAGCTCCGTTAAATTTTTTGCAAAATATGTTTGAGTGCTGCTTATCTTTGCTTTAGAAGCTAGATTATTGATTGTAGTGGAAAAAAAAAAAACGCCTTTAATAAAGAAAGCCGCAATGTTTTTTGGTAGGCGCTTTTGTCTGTTATTTCTGACTGTGAGGTGTTCGAAAACAAACAATTCGTAGCATAGGGTAGCACGCTTGAACTCGATAAACTGAAGCAGTGTTATACCTACAGGGTGACTCATTCAAATAGTTAATCGATCGCTTACCCAAGTAGGCTGCAAACTGGCGAAATGGGACAATAAAGATTCATCCAACGTTCAGTGCGAGTGCGGTACTCCTGAACAGACGATGCCCCATCTGTTAGTGTCCCAAATATCCGTTCACCTGCACCTTGACGATCTGAACAAAGCCTCTGACGCCGCAATAATGTGGCCACCTACAGAGGTAAGGCAGCAAAAATCTGAAACACTATTGGAGGTACAGTTTGTTCTAAGGAACCACGTCGTCATTTTTACCCGATTGCGTGATAGTCAAGTGATAGCAAAGAATTGGGATATCTTCAGGTAGCTTTTATCTGAGGACTAAAAATTACGGTTTGACAGCATTGTATAGAAAATATGTCAAACCGTCATATTTATTCTTCCGATTGAATAAAATAAAATACTCTTTAGTACACCATACATAATTAGCCTATAATAATGTTCTCACTGCTAGGGCACCTCCTCCTCTCTGTGAGATACGAATTACAAATATAAATGTAGACATTTTATATTACGCCATTCAAGTATTATGTAAGCAGAGTTTTTGTAATTTTGAACCCTTACCTCCCCCTTGTCAATCAGCAAAAGTAAACAAAGCTCATACCCCACCTTCTATGCTTACGTAAACATTGGTATTTTTTAAATCTGTTCAGGTTTCTTTCTTTTTTTAATACGATGCCCCACACTAGTAATTTCTCCAGTATTGTGTGGGCGTTTACAAATATTTAAACTCACATACACAAACAGCCAGACCCGGAACAACTACTTGTAGGTCATACAAATATTTGTTCCGTGCGGGAATCGAACCCGCGGCATTCAGCGCATCAGTCCATCGCTTAACCACTGCGCCAACCGTGCCGTCAATTGTTATGTCATGTCATGAGCCTAGAAATAAGGAATTTATTGACTATAGAGTAATTTAGTAACACACGGCACGTCGCCGCCCGTCCCGTCCCGCCGCGCCGCGCGGCGACGCGACCTCTGAAAAAGTAAATACATAAATATTGCCGACGTAATCACCATCCAAACCTCCCGTCCCCCATGTCATCAAAAATAATCAAAGCAAAGACCTCCCACTCCCTTTGGTGCTTACGTAATACTTAATTGAATGACTTAGGGTGACACAATCTTTCGCTAAGAGTGTTATGTTAAAGACAACCTTTGGATGGATTCTAAGGGAGAGGGAGAGACAATAGGCTTCAACTTTCTGACTAACTGACCGTCTCTTTGACAATTCAAAAGTGCCTGTAAATGGTTTACTTAATTGAAATTAATGCTTTGAGTTTGAGTTTGAATACTGCAGGTAGTCTTTGGTGAACCATTTACACTGACACTACAAATAAATACAGATAAAAGTTTTGTTTACTCTATTAAAAACCATGATGTTTTCCAAACAGATTGGTTACCACCAGATCACATCCTTTAACAGAAGTTGAAGGTTTTTCTTAATTAAATAATAATTAATGTATTACATACATACATACATACATAAGCTCACGCTTTCTTCCCATGGGGATAGGCAGAAACTATAGAGCGCCACCTGCTGCACCGCGCGCACCGGTTGCGAGTACTATGCATCTGACGTTTCTGGAGAACATCACCAATTAGGTCACTATGTTCTCCTAGGGCGTCCCTCCCGGCATTTTCACTCACATCTGCTTTGTAACCTTGTACCTATTGTTAGTCGCCTTTCATTCATCCTCTCAACATGAAAAAACCATCTAAGCATACTCTTTTCAATTCTTGGCACTACATCTTCTTTTAAGCCGCACCGTTGCCTTATCACATCATTTTTCAACCTATTATATCATTCATAGTCACGCCAACATGCTTAGCAAGGAACGCATTTCCGTAGCATTTATTCTATTTTCATGCTTCTTTTGCTACACCCAACATTCACTTCCATACATAAGCGAACCTACATACTCGTATATGTAGGTATTACAAATCTTATAAACAAACGAATATGCATAAAAAGGCTAGTAATAAACACTAACAAATGAGCAGTTGTCTAATTTTTTCTAGCTATTTACATAAAATTCAATAAACCACTGTATTTTTTAATAAATGTTTACAAGTTTTTGCTAAATTTGACATTGGCTGCATGATAAAAACCAAAGCGTGAATGTTAATATGTCAATTGGCCTTTTTAGATGACGTCACTACACTTTATAATGTGCACGTCATTATAGATTGTCATAGTAGATTGTAAATTAAGTGCATAAAACGCACCATTTTACGCGAGAAGTTTATCCATCCGAGCGAGCTTGCGAGCGAGGATGGATATAAAGTAGAGTGTAAAATGGGTTTTATGGACGAGTTGTACACTCTACTTTTCACTTCGATTGCGAGGAAATGAAATATTCTAAATTTAATAATGTAAATATTGTAAATTTAATTTAAATTGAAAAATAATTATGGTTCCCGCCAATTAACTTTTTTTTTCTGTTGTAACGTGACATAACACCTGACTAACGTCGTTACATATTGCTAAGTTACTATAACAATTGTTTATCATTGATATAAAAACAAAATGTTTTTATATCAATGATAAACAATAGTTATAGTTTAAATATATTGATTAACTAATATAAAAAAACTAATTTAAAAATTAATAAATGGACGAAATAAAAAATATAATCCGCCTAGCATTCGCGATTTAAAAACTGTATCTCTATTCAAATATCGAGTAAAAGAGCATTACCTTTCCTCTCAACTGTGAGTATTTAGCTAAAAAAATATAAATACATATAAATATATATTTATATGTATTTATATTTTTTTAGCTTCATTTAAGTTTGTCTATCGCATTAGGTTAAGACCTGTAATGACAGTTTTAAGGCATTTAATTAAATAAATAAATAAATAATAAATAAATAAGTATAATTATATGTTATATTTTAGTTTAAGTGGTTTAAGTCTTTGCATATTCATATTTTCCTCTTCTAGTTCTCACACACTATTGTCTACATTTCTTTTTCATTTCTCCTTTCGCAGGTCTGCTGGAAGAAATTTCTTAAGAAATAAGCAGTACCTTTGTACTGAAATTATTATGATGTCGTATCTCTTTGTATTTAACTGTGTGTACATAAATAATAAAATAAATAAATAAATAATAAATATAAGTCTATTTCATGACGTTTTATTTTGTACTTTGGCTGTTGGTATCCTTGCCTTGCTCTTAGAATACTAACGAAACGAATTAAAATAAATAGGTTATTCTATGAAGTTGAAGTTGTTCGTGTGGCTGTTGGACCGATTGTCTTGGTCTTCGACGAAGATTTTACTTTATGCTCAAGAGCATAAAAAGCGACTTTATGTTGCCTACGCACGACATAAAGACGAACTTTTAGAGCATGAGAAGTGAAAAATAATTTTAAGTTTGTTTAGAAAATAAAAACCGGCCAAGTGCGTGTCGGACCACGCACAATGAAGGGTTCCGTAGTTGGGATGAATTTATCCCAAGAACAAACTTAACATTGTAGTTGAGAAACATGCTCTCCTATACAGATTGTATGGGGAATATGTTTTTCAACTGCAAATTTAAGTTGGTCGACTATAATATTACTCGTAAAATTGTAAAACCCACTTAAGTGTGATAGTTTTCCTTTAAACTTCGTTATATATAGGCACTACTGCCGTGACATTTTAATTTCTAACTACACTGCCGTCCGATTACTAAAAGGCCGTTAAGTGAATAAACCTGATTTAACCTGTTTATTCACTTAACGGCCTTTAGTCATCGGACGGCAGTACAACAGTTGAGTTGGTAGAGGAGGGGGGGACTTGACTCTAACGAAAATTGGTACTTTAAGGCTTGATAAGTCACGAACGGATTAATTGATTAAAAAACGGTCTTCCCAAACCCCTAATATTTTTGAAAGATCTATCCAACGATATCCCACACTATGGGAAGGACGAAAAAAAATTTATCATCCCCACTTTACATGTAGGGGAGGTACCATAAATAATTGTTTTTTTTTTCACAATTTTATTTTACCACTTTTTCGGCGTCATTAACGTGTATACTCATGACAAATTACAACTTTCTAGTACCAATAGTTTTTGAGCTAAACCGCGGACAGACAGACAGACAGACGGACATGGCGAAACTATAAGGATTCCTTGTTGACTACGGAACCCTAAAAACTGGCCAAGTGCAAGTCGAACTTGTTGCACTGCTACTTTTATAACATGATCTTAAATCAAGCAAGTGGTCGGCTGCCAGTCTAACCAGATGCAGCTGAATTCCAGTATTTTACATGGTGCGCCTGCCTGACCTCCACAACCCAGTTACTGGGTTACACGATACCCCTTGTTAAGACTGGCTGTCGGACTTTTGGGCTTCTGACTACACGTAACAACTAAGTATGAAAGATCTACGCATAACAGCCGATACCAACGGCTTCACGTGCTTTTGGAGGCACGGAGGGGTCTCGATATGTTATAGATAGTCATTCCCCCCCATTCACGAACCGACCGCGGCAATCTGTTATCAATTTTCATTTAGTCACGAGCTAAAAATTAATGATATTTACTTAATAATTAGTTTAATTATTTTTTTGACGAATAGGTAGCCTGGGAGCTGGAGAAGAACATAGGCTACTTTTCATCCTGGATATTTGTATTAGAAACTAGCTGACCCGACAGACTTCTTTCTGTCAAAAGCTATAGTATAAACTCCACTACTCTACCCTACCCTACCTACCTACCTACCTACCCTACCTACCTACCTACCTACCTACCTACCTACCTACCTACCTACCTACCTACCTACCCTACCCTACCCTACCCTACCCTACCCTATCCTACCTACCTACCTACCTACCTACCTACCCTACCCTACGCTACCCTATCTACCTACCTACCTACCCTACCCTACCCTACCCTACCCTACCCTACCCTACCCTACCCTACCTACCCTACCCTACCCTACCCTACCCTACCTACCTACCTACCCTACCCTACCCTACCCTACCCTACCCTACCCTATCTACCTACCTACCTACCCTACCCTAATTTTTCGTAAAAACCATTAAAAAAAAAAAACGTTGCTATAAACCTCACGGAGCCCGAGACCTTTCCAACGAATGCAAAACCGTGGAAATCGGTTCGTGCGTTCTGGAGTTATAGCGTCAGGAAGGAAAACCCGACTTATTTTTATATAGTAGATAATGAAATACAAAATACACGCGGGCGACAGCTACGAGTAGTTTACGTATAAATTATGCAATTTCCAAGTTTAAAAACAAAATCTAATTGAATAGGATATTATCTATATTGATTTTATAAATAAATTAATTAATTTTGTTAATAGTTTTGTTTAGTTTATTATATTTTATTTTGTATTTAATTTAAATAGTTTGTTAGTTAATAACATAACTATATTGCGGTATAAAGCCCTATATATATATATCCCTAGATATCACGGCTTCAACCATCTTACTGCGACATATATACATTTTTATCGTATAAATAATTATTAAATAGATATAAACATTGTTTTCAAAACGCCGCTGTTTCAATTATGAGTACCTTCAATAAGTAATTTAATTCCTTTGAGAAATGATAAATTAAATTAGTACCTATACAATGACCGTCCTTTAGAATGTAGGGTCAACATACCTCACTGCTGCAATGGCAACATGGCAGGTATCGGTATCGACACAATCGACCCTGTTTAATTATGTATACCTAGTCTTTTGTGACTATTTTTGGTACTTAATCAATATCTATACAAAATACTGATTTTTTTATAAAAACCTACACCTTTAACGTGCCCTACCCTTAAACCGCCGGTAACCTACCTACCTCAATTATAAATGTAGGCATTGATAAACATATTTGTATTGTAACAACACTAGCTTCTGCCCGCGACTTCGTCCACGTGAAATTTTTTGTTCCCCGTCCTACCGCATCGCGACGCTTCGCCCGCCTGCACTATGACTTCGTTTTCGCTTAGCATTCTTTCTGGCTTTTCACGTGAATACATCTTTAAATTTGCTTCTATAGTGGGAGGCAATTCAGAAAACTGATGACAATAAATGCAGCAGTTTGGTGTTGAAGCTACATATTTTCATCTACATCCAAAATTTAATGACACCACTAGATAGCTAAAGGATCAAAGAATTCGTTACGTTGAGCTAGGACTGTGACGCATCGCGTGCGGTGGAGGGGGAAGCGCCGCCATGTTGAGGTCGTTTCGCGGTGTCATATAATTTCCATTTGGTATAAATTCTGTCTCGGAGAAGCTACAACGTTCGTTTGAGTTACAATTGTCAGTTCTCCTCAAGCTCTGTTGATTGCATATACCTATAAAACATTAATGTGAAATAGTTATAGTGAATATACAGGGTGTTTGGCAGAACGTTGAACATACGAAAATGGTGGATAGGTGGGGTCATCTGCTACTTACTCAGCCCTAATTTATTTGGCCCTGGCCCCCTGGATATTAAAAAAAAATTTTTTTTGCTTTCTTCTAGTTTCACCACTTTCTTAACTTTAAAGTGTAATTTGTATTAAAAATGGGTAAAACAGGCAATATTTTTATTTATTACATCTTTCTGTAAGTTTGAGGAGTCATAACTTTTTTTCTAGCTAACATCTGAATAAAGCAATAATTTTATAAGAATCTGCCAATATTAAAGATAAAAAAATAAACTAAAATATTGCCTGTTTTACCCATTTTTAATAAAAAAATACACTTTAAAGTTAAGAAAGTGGTGAAACTAAAAGAAAGCAAACAAATTTTTTTTTTATATTCAGGGGGCCAGGGCCAAATAAATTAGGGCTGAGTAAGTAGCAGATGACCCCACCTATCCACCATTTTCGTATGTTCAACGTTCTGCCAAACACCCTGTATATGGAGTTAAAGTAAGAAACTAAAATAAATAATTCGTAATCATAATCATTTATTTATTTGTTAACATAGGTGTTTATAAATAGGTACGAGTACAGATCTTAGCTTAGATAAAATAGAGCGCTATGTTATGCCAGCGTACAAATATGGTGTTCAATAAAAAATTGGTACAATTCATGTCAATTATTTTAAGTCACACTTACAGTAGGTAGGTTGAAAAAGAAAAAAGAAAAATAACAATTATATTAATTCCATTCTAAATTAAATTGTCATCTAAGTATTCGCAACAGTATAGTATAATAACATTTATCAACAAGTAATAATTTCATTTTGTTCTTGAAAGCGGTTTTATTATAACTTTTTTCAGGTCTTCTTTAAGTTAATAATGTGTGCTAGCACAGGTGCACACACACAGCTATCTCAATATCAAATTTAATGACTTTTGTGGATATGTCGTCAAACCCTACAGTACTAGTATTTTTAAGCGTTTTTGTGGCAGAAAAAATATCTGAGTTTAGAACAGGCTGCACAAAATTATTTGGTTTACTATTTAATTCAATGTCATTAATTTTATTACCTACTCTCAATGTCATCAATAAAATAACCATTAAATGCATTTACTATGTGATTCAGATTATTTATGTGGATTGTTATTATGTCAAATTTTTGTTTTTAATCGTCATTATTTGTTTTTTAGGTAGATTATTTTTAGATCTATTAACTATTTGCCAAGTTGCTTTAGATTTGTTTTGTGAATTTCTAATGAATTCATCATCAGTCATTTTGCGCTTTTTGCGTTAGTTTCATTATTTTTTTTTTACTGCTTATTGCAACTTTTAAAGTTAGTTTTTGTTTTATTTGTAGAATGTAGTCTGTAAGCACATAACAAACGACTTTGGTTTTTACTACAGGTTTTAATGCCACGCGATATCCATTTGACCTGTTTATTACTGCTTATCGTAATTATTTTATCTGGAAAGCAAATACTTATTATAAAACAATGAGAATAGGTTATAAAAACTGTTATATAAGCTACATTAACATCACTGCTTTCATAGACTTCTTTGAAGGATAACTTTTGTATGCAACATTTGAATTTTTCAAGGTTCCCTTTGGAATATGATAGTCTTTTTTAATTGATTTCCAAAATTTTATTTATATGTATTTTGAGTATTTGTGATGTGTGATCTGACAATATAAGATCAAATAATTAATAATTATTATTGAAATAATCTAGCATTAGACAAATAACGGCTAAATAACGACAGCTATTGTGTAATATTGTCGAAATTACTGCACTTTAGAGTAATATTTTTTTATGTAAATGGTAAATAGATTAATTACAGTGCTTTGTATTTATCGTGAAATAACGGAGTTTATTAAACGTTTACATCGAAATAACGAAAGGGTGAAAACAGTTATTTGTCTAATGTTATAATAAATGGAGTATGGTTTTAAACAGATCAATGCTTGAGTTTCTTTCTATAATAATACGGACCTAAAAATGGCTTTCATTTTACAGTTCAACTACATTATTTGCAATATTTACGTTGTTGAGCAGACAAATTCGAACATATGAAGCAATGGATTAGCAATACCCTTCAAAATCATTAGATTGTGATAATAGTGTATTACGTCATTAGGGTGCTGGCTGCAGATGATGATGATGAAGCTACCAGTGCCAAAACAAGATCTTTTGTTTATTTATTATTCATGGATGAAATAAATAAACTAGAATACATTTTTTTATCACACGATTTGAATACGAAATAAAAGACTCTCTATTTAATATAGACTTGAGGTAGTGTCCTAAATCAAACATTTTGTCAGTCCGAGGTCTAAAACCGCGAACCAGTGACTTTATAACAGACTTGAGAAGAAAGAGACTTAGAGAATTTGTTCCAGCGGCAACCGAACCCGCGACCCGTAGTAGAAATTCCATTGCATAGCCACTGTGCTGTGTGTGATCTTATTGTAGATATTTAATTTAATTGATTAACCTCTCCTCCTCTCCTTATGTTTGACAACTCAGCTTCCCACACGAATAATGTAAGTAATTTTGTGCTCATTAGATTAGGTCCTATAAGAAAAAATAACGGTCAGTAAATCATAAGAAACGTTTATTGATCAAAAGAATAGCTACAATACTATATAACGATAATTAAATTAGGTTAATCAGTATTACTTCTTTAAATTGCTAGTTAATATAAAGTTTTCAAA
This sequence comes from Dryobota labecula, assembly GCA_947523025.1. Classification (NCBI taxonomy): domain Eukaryota; kingdom Metazoa; phylum Arthropoda; class Insecta; order Lepidoptera; family Noctuidae; genus Dryobota; species Dryobota labecula. The sequence continues at coordinate 22,394,570 of OX383303.1, forward strand.
TAATCAACTGTTAGATTTTACTTTTATTTTTATTTAGAGTACCACAAAACTGATTTAAAATAATACTGCAATATTCACACAATCATTAAATGTATATAAATAATGTTTTACCAACATTATTTCTGATTAATACCAAATACCAAAATGGAGTATCTCGGTGAGGTGTTGCTTCGACGACTGTCCGTGGTAAAGTGAGCGCACGCCTTCCACTAGTCTTCTCAAAATGGCTGCCCTCGTGCGCCCCTCCTAACCTCTGGTGACGTAACCAGACGTTACGAATTATGTTTGACACAATTGCCAGCGGAAAAAATAGGTGCGACAACATCCGGCTATCCTGCTCACGCGTTCGTCCTCGAACAGCGTTTTGGTCCAATGTAGAAGCTGGAAAACATCAAAGAAATATTAGTTAAGCTGGATATACTATCTCTAAACACAGGTGAATTGCTTTAACACCGGACTGTAGATAAAGTGTTCGTCAGATTAGAGCATGGTATGCCATCGACGGTTAACATGCTCCTACTGTATGTGGCTTGAACTAGATCAATGTTCACTTAGTATCGATCTAGTTGTGTATCACCACGTATATAGTATGTGGCTTGAACTAGATCAATGTTCACTTAATATCGATCTAGTTGTGTATCACCACGTATACTACAACAGCGTTCACCAAGGATGCCTGTTGGTTCCAAAACTGAACACCCTATCAACATCCATGTTTAAAGCGAATGCATTGGACCACATAAACGATAAAGGCAGAAATATCGATCAGTAAGTTGTTTTAGGGGCAGAGTTTAAAATAATAATAAAAATACAAAAACTCTATGCTATAAAATTACCTTAATGCCATTGTTATGTATACCTATGTATCTTTGACAACATCCGGTACTTCAGCAACGCGGATCCAGGGCTTCATATTCTCCACACAGGCAATACCATCGTACTTTTTGGAAGATCTTTCAGCCCCCCTCATGTCCGCCACTTGATATCTATCGTGCCCCAAGATGTTCGTCACTTGAAAGGGCCCCTTATATAGAGGCAGTAGCTTAGTGCTTTGACCATCATTTGTGTGACTCGGAATTTTGAGTACCACTAAGTCTCCAACCTTGTAAATAGGGGCCTCTTTTCTTTTAGAATCGAAGGATGCCTTTTGACGTTCTGCATTACTATTTATATTTGCGTCGACCTTATTCCTCAACGCAGTGACGTCAATAAAATGTTCATTATTATCATCAGTGATCGCGTCATTATTCATTCGAATTCTGAACCCAAAAAATACCTCACTTGGCACGGCAGACGTGGTTTTATTAATAGTGCTATTAATGCCTTGTTGTATGCTAGTTATGTGCTGATCCCACTTATTGTTATCAGTATCAGCACTCATACTACGTAATGCTTCTAAAATTGTTTGATTATAGCGCTCGACTTGGCCATTTGAGCGCGGAACAGCAGTTGCAATGATATGAAGCCTAATATTTTTATTATTGCAATAAGTACTGAATAGTTTGGATGTGAAAGCACTACCTGCATCACAAACTAGGCGTTTTGGATTTCCGAATACTTTAAATATCTTATTTAATTCGTTCGTGACAAGTTTGCTTTTTGTGTTTTCTACAGCCGAAATAAAAACGAATTTGGTAAAAGAGTCAACTATAACTAATAGGTAACTGTTTTGCTGTGTAGTTTTAACAAATGGACCAAGGTGATCGACGTGAAGTGTGTGGAATGGCCTAGCGAATTTCGGAATTGGGTACAACTTGCCTGGTTTTTTACCGTGAATGTTTTTGTAGTAGATGCAATTCAAGCAGTTTTTTATATATTTTGAAACGGTTTTCTTTAAACGAGGGAACCAATATTTCGACTTAATCCTTTCAATAGTTTTGTCTACTGCGAAATGCCCGACATCATCATGGTTAGCGCGAATTACATACCATATACATTTTTTTGGTACTAACCAGCGCCTGCCAAATTCAGTTCTACGGTAAACTTTGTTTCCCAATAATTCATAAATATTAAATAAATGTTTATTTGTCTCGGCCTCGCCTGACTGTAATATGTTTCTTATACTACATATACTAGGGTCTTGCAATTGGACCGCTAGCAACCAATCGCCTTCAGTAATTGTGTTTACACTTTCTACTTCATCAGTTACATTGTTGCAAGTAACGACAGGGTTCCTACTTAATGCGTCAACGTGTTGCATCTGTGACCCGGCCCTGTGAACTACTTCAAAGGTAAAATCCTGTGTATACAATACCCATCTACTTATTCGTGGAATTATCTCTTTCTTACTTAATGCGTGTCGTACTGCATTGCAATCTGTAGTAATTTTAAAATTCGTCCCTAATAAATAATGCCTAAATTTTTGTAAAGCCGTGATTATTGCTAAAAGCTCCAATTCGAAGGAATGATATTTCTTTTCATCATTACTTGTCTGACGACTATAAAAGTACACAGGTTTTTCGCCGTTTTTAGTTAGCTGTGCCAAGATACATCCTATGCCATCACGACTGGCATCTGTATATAAATTAATGGGTAATTTAGGGTCAAAGACGCTGAGTACTGCATTGTCAATCAATGCATCTTTCACCCGTGCTACAGCCTGTTCATGTTGTTGGCTCCATTGCCAGATTGCACCCTTTTTCAATAAACTAGTCAATGGTTTACAGAGAAGCGCACAATTCTTAATGAATTTCCTAAAATAATTAATCAAACCTAAAAATTGTCTTAATTGATGAACTGACTTTGGGATTGGGTATTTTGAAATAGCCTCTAGCTTTCGGGAGCTCGGACTGATGCCTTGTTCGGTAATATCATAGCCTAAAAACGTAATTCGGTCTTTGACAAAAAAGCATTTATCTAAATTGATAGTCAACCCATTCTCGACAAAAATATCTAAAACCTTTTCTAAGCAACCCATATTTTCTTCTATGGTTTTCGTCGCGATGAGAACATCATCCATGTAACAAATTACACTTCCAAAACGTAGATTGCCCAAAACTGTATTCATTAGTCGTTGAAAAACAGCTGGCCCATTACATACCCCAAAAGGCATTCTCAAAAATTCAAAATGGCCATCACTTGTTATGAACGCAGTTTTGTGCACATCCTCAGATTTGATGCTTATTTGATGATAACCACTTTTTAGGTCAAGAGAAGTATAGAATTTACAACCCTGCAATCTGTCAATGAGGTCCTCTATCATGGGCATTGGGTATTTTTCCTTAACAGTGATTTTATTTAGCTGCCTGTAGTCTACGCATAACCTTTTAGCCCCAGATGCTTTATCAACTAAAAGAGCTGGGCTAGCATATGCAGAACTACTGTTTTGAATAATCCCATTTTTCAATAGGTCATCTACCAATTCACGCATGATAGCTCTTTCTGACTCAGACATCCTATACGGCCGTTGGTAAATAGGTTTATTAGATGTTAGTTGTATCTCCAATTCTACACAAGAGGTTTTTCCTAAATTAGATAAATCTTGAGCAAAAGATTGAGGGTATTTTAATAGTATGTTATCTAATGCCAATTGGTATTCATGTGGTACGTTATTAGTAACCTTAATACTGCAAACATTCAATGATTGAGCCGATCGAAAAGTTAAAGTTTCTCCGACACGAACATACATTATATTTTTGTCTTCAGTAAAATTCCTCCCTATTAAAATGTCACAGCCAGATAGAGCATCAATCACGTACAACGTAATAATTAATTCCACAGAATCGACTTTAAACTTAACTGAGACAGCCCTAGTTACTGTAGCAGATAAATCATTAGTAAAACCCACTAAGTTAACCGGTTTATTCAAAGGAAAAGGTTGCAATTTAAATTGGTTTATTAACGCAGATGTAATTAAAGAGCAGTCACTACCCATATCAAAAAATGCATTACATTCTTCATTGTTTATTAAAACCGGTTTGTAAAACTTTTGTTTTAATTTTGGATCAGAAATCATTTTCACATCAACATTTTTCTCGACCTTAAGCTTTGACTTGGAGTGACAGGCCACCTCTAAATGCCCTAACCTTTTACAGAAGGTACACCTCACATCATCTTTGACGGTACAATTATTTCTTCTGTGGCCTGCCTCGCCACATCGGTAACAGGTATAATTTGGTATATTATTATTATTCACTGAAGGTTCAACTTTGGTGTCAGATTTACTTGTTGTATTTTGGTGCCCGGATTGTAACGGTCGCGAAGAATGTTTTGGTAGTAATGCATATCTAGAAGGGACTTCATTAACCGCGGGCAAATGAATTTTGCCGTGTAGAAAGGAGGCTAAATCATCACAGTACCTAAAATTGCCTGCTTCGGCAGCTATACTAATGTTCTTGTCACCTATTGAACCTACTATTATGGATATTATATCTCGTTCTCGAAAACTTAACTGCAAGCGATCTATTTTAGACTTTTGTTTAAAAAAGAAATCGTATAAAGACTGATTTGCTAAAGGTTTTGTATCAATTAATTCTTTAAGAGATCTGAACATATCACTTCTTACTTGAAACGTATCTGACAATGTTTCGCGCCATTGCTTCCACTTCCACGTGGTCCACCTGGTTTCATTTTTTTGCAAAGCGTCTAGCCAAGTTTTCGCGGTATTACGTAATTTTTGAAGCGCCTGATACTTAATAATATTATCGGACCATCCAAACGCACGCGAATTCGCCTCAACAACATTAATCCACATATCTATACTGTCTATAAGTGGGTCAAATTCGGGAATCACTGACGATAATACGACACTCTGACTCACGGTTTGCGAATCCTTACGGCGGCGTCGCTTTTTGCACCTCCGGTCATCTGAACTACTGCTGCTGTCCGAGTTGGAGGTCGACGTACTTGAACTCGTCGATGGCTCCCTTCTTGATCTTCGTTTGCGGCTGCGCGGCATGTTTGTGAGCGTAGTAGGTACGTTTAGCACTTCTGATATAAGAAAAAATAACGGTCAGTAAATCATAAGAAACGTTTATTGATCAAAAGAATAGCTACAATACTATATAACGATAATTAAATTAGGTTAATCAGTATTACTTCTTTAAATTGCTAGTTAATATAAAGTTTTCAAATAATCAACTGTTAGATTTTACTTTTATTTTTATTTAGAGTACCACAAAACTGATTTAAAATAATACTGCAATATTCACACAATCATTAAATGTATATAAATAATGTTTTACCAACATTATTTCTGATTAATACCAAATACCAAAATGGAGTATCTCGGTGAGGTGTTGCTTCGACGACTGTCCGTGGTAAAGTGAGCGCACGCCTTCCACTAGTCTTCTCAAAATGGCTGCCCTCGTGCGCCCCTCCTAACCTCTGGTGACGTAACCAGACGTTACGAATTATGTTTGACACAATTGCCAGCGGAAAAAATAGGTGCGACAACAGTCCCTAACTAAGAATATGTCGGAGATGGGTAGGTTTCTCTCCTTAACATCAGCCAAGTTTTAACTACTGTGGACGTACTGTGGGTAGTAAAATCAAAAGTCATTTACTCAACTTAGGCTGAGAATCAGCACTTCCTAAATTACTTAAGACATTCCCCCAAAACGCCCGCCCTTCACCACTTCCTAGTGCTTTAGCTGGGAAGAAGAAGTGGAGCAACAAACAGAGAGAAGTAGTGGGTATGCAAAGTAATTAATGTAGGTACACGACATAAACACGGCGAATATGCGATCGGTCGCGTGCATATGTCACTTTTTGTCTCTTGGCGCGACCACGCCTTCAGGTTCACCGAACGAAAAGTTCGAACGATCGTGTATTCGCGCGCCGATAGGACGCGGGGTACGTTTTGCGCGTGAGTCGTTGCCGGTGGAACGGAATGTTGCCATTTTAAATATAATATTTGTTTAAACATTTAGAACTGTAAGTAGGTATTGTATTTATTTTATTTAGTTTGTTTTATCTCTATATATGCACCGGTTGACGTCATGAGTTCATACGACGTGATAGAAAACCAGCGCTGCGGCTCAACTCAAACACAAACTCAAAACATTTATTTCAAATAAAACAATTACAGGCAATTTTGAATTGTTAAGGGGTCGGTCAGTCAGAAAGATGAAGCTAGTTGCCCATTCCAAAGCCAAGTAAGTTCCTATGGAGAAGGACGTGCAAGAAACTCCACGGACACTCTTTTAAAATAAAATATTGTTGTAAAATATGGGTTACATCATTCATGTTTGACTGGCTCTGCCTCGCATAGGGTCGCAGCATAATGCTGCGCTTTTCTGTGGATGAGAAATGGCCGTTTTGCGTAGATGTGACGCATATTTTTCCCAATTTGTTCTTTTCGTGTTTCGTGTTCTTTCTTTGCATCATGTTTAGGTACCGCATATTAAACGTATTTTCTTTCATTTAAAAGCAGAACAAGACACCTTGTAATCATCTCCTTCATTTATTTCGATTTTAAAATCTGACTTCCGTGAAATATATCGCGCTAGTTCGATTGATTCGACGGATTGTATTTAATTATTATTTTTGTATCAATTTAGTTTTGTGTTTCAAATTAACATTTTCTCATGTTCCGGCACTGTTGTCAGAACAAAGCATTTTTGTCCAGATCAGTAAATGCTTGTTTTACAACATGCTTGCTTGGACTTTTCTTATTACTCTTTTCCGCGAACGTATTTCGCTTCAACACTTAGATAGTAATGCAAGCGTATTATTGTACCGCTTACACCCCTCTTCTTACCTCATTGCGGTAATAATGGAGACAGGTAAACTTGAAAAAGTATCGATACTTAGTAATTATATTTTGCACTCGATTCTTTTCAAATGCTTTTTCCATAGTATCGACAGTGCTTTATCGAATACACTGTTGATTTCTGAAGAAAACTGAGAAGTGCCTTTAGGAAGAATGTTTCTTGTTCGCAAGTTGACGACATTTTATTCATGTGTTAGGAACAATGACAAAATTTATCAATAGTTAAACTGTTGTTTTTAGATTTCATAAACACACATACACACTCGATACCTACCTTTGTTAGTCTACATAAGTATGTAGACTAACCAAGATAGGTATCGAGTGAGTGTTTACTAAAACTTTTTTTACTTCATGTAGGTTTATCTATAGAAACAATAATTTTGATGGTTAACGTGCATCGATACTTCTGTCACGATTCATATTTATAAAGCTGACATCAGACGCTGATATCTGTTCATTTTTTTTTTTCATTCCACGTCCACACGACACCGACAAAATGACCTAGAAATTAACTCATTCATTCATTCTCATTTTCTCATTAACTTTTTCAACCGTTCGGAGTGCGAGTGAAAGATGCCGAGTGAAAGATGTATTTTTCAATTTTGATCATTTTTGTGTTCAGACGTTTCACTTCGGGTGAAAGATGGCAAAGGAAACACGGAATGTGTTTCTAAATGTACAGAAAATGAAGCGTCAGATGTCAGGTTTTAACTACGAAAAACGTTAAAACCTTTAGGCTCGTCTTTTTATAATTGGCGGTAAACTGTAGAAGTACGAACATAATGTAATATTGCTCATCCCTTATAGCAAATAGCGTGATAATTTAAAGCTTAAAGACGGACCAGACTTATATAGTATACCTATGCAAATTTTGAACAGATTCTATCCGGTAGTATTTGTGTGATGCTGGAACATACATTCAGACAAACAGACAAAAAATGTAAAAAAGATATTTTCGGCATTAGAATCATTCCCAGACCTCATAACAATGAAAACAGTGACAGAAAACATCGTGAGAAAACCGGTACCTATGCCTGAGAGATATTTCTCGACGGCATGTGTAGCCAACTCAGAGGCCCATGGGCGGCATCATAACTCTGACACCAGCAGTGGCGTAGCTGGTCCTAAATGGGCCCTGCATCCAAAAAAATTGGGGGCCCTTTTTCGCTATCTGCGAAGAAGCCCAAAAGGAGGGTAAAGTTTATTTTTTTACAAAATAATCACTCGCTTATAAACAAAATAAGTAATGTTACAACTTAAAAGTACTGGGACGAGGTAGTTCCACAGCAAAATAAGGATTTTAAATTCTTAAAGATAATTTTCATATTTTTATATTTTTTCGCTAACTATTATTGAATTTGAGGTTTTGGGTACCAGAAGACCAATTCAAATTTTTTATTTTTTATTAATCATAAAATCTTTTTACAAACATTTGTTGAGGTTTAAACATACCACACAAACCATCGCGGGTTTAACAGCGGTATGGCCAGACACGGCAACTCGGTGCCACTAAATATTAATTATAAATTAATTAACAAGTAGGTAGGTAGGTTGGTACGGTGGCCAGTACATCAGGCCAAACGAAATGAAATGTTATTTATGAATTGTCGTTCGGGGGGCCCTGTAGCCCGGGGGCCCTGTATCATTGATACGGCTGATACGGCGGTAGCTTCGCCCCTGGACACCAGGTTAGTCACTAACCAAACGAAAAAAAAAAAAAGATAGTACCTAAGTACTTTTTTCAGAAATATTCAATCTACAGTTTCGATCTCGCTACGATTTTAATATGTATGTACATACAGAAGATAATTTTTGTATCGATACTTTTTCGTACCCTACACCCATCTCTGTTTACCTCGTAGCGGTAATAATAGACACAGGTAGTGTAGTTCGACGACCGCGCACAGTTTTCATTCGTGAAGGAACCTCTCGCGAGCTACCTACCGCGTACACTTGCAGATGCACCTATTTCAAATATTATCTTAATTCGCATTCTGACCTCTCTTTAAAATAATTATTTAAAATTTGTGGCTGTGTTTTTATAATTTTAATTATTAAGATTATGTTTTTAAGTGTTTGACGAAGGATTTTTGCGGTATTCCTAAAAATAATAATTTAATTTCGTATTTTTCTGGATTGTCTTTAATTGGTGAGTATTTTGTTTTCATTAGGATAAGAAACTAGTGCTTGTTTTATATTACGTTTAGTAAATACTTGTCGAACATACCACATTATTTTTCGCCAAAACGCAGGAAGAAAGAAAGAAGACAAAGTGTATTTTGTACAAATGAAACGCATAAATTCCTGTTGCTACCAACGCATAGCCAACGCATTAATAAAAAATGTCTAATAAATAAATACATTTCTTTTCTCTTTCTTTGCGAACTTAAGAAATCTCAATGAACCTCATTTTTCTTGGCATCTAAGTACCTACGTAATTTATGAACAGGAAAATCTGCTCACAATTTTGATACATTTACCTCTTGGCATCTAACCACCAACCTAACCACAGAAACAAAATTTATTATTAAAATAAATCTAGATGGTTTATCAAACTCCAACTCAAAGCATTTATTTCAAATAAACCAATTACAGGCAATTTTGAATTGTCAAGGGATCGGTCAGTCAGGAAGATGAAGCTAGTCGCCCATTCCAAAGCGTAGTCCATTTGAAACCAGGTTAGACAACTTTTTTACAGTCAGAATTGTGTTGGTGGCAAGACAAATGGCAACTGCAGTAAACAGTTGGTATTGTAACCACTTTTTTGCTTTTAATCAAAATCAAAAGTCATTTATTCAAATTAGGCGGAGAATCAACACTTTTCGGACGTCAAATTTACATAAGACAGTCCCCCAAAACGCCCGCCCTTCAATTAATGCTCTCCAGCCTACGGAATAGAAGTCAAAATCGGTTGAACGGGCTCTAAAAAAGGTTTTTTTTAAATGTCTAATTTTATTTCAAATGAGTATAGGTTCCTATGGACCATTTTTAAAAACAAAGTATTGTTACAAATCAAATTATACTTTTTGACATACGTGTTTGGCCCAGGTATGGTTGGAACTGCTTTCAGTCTATGCTATTGATTACCTGTATTTTACACAAGTTGTCTGAATCTGACCTCCACAATCCAGTATTACAGGGAATACCGGTTACCAGCAAGACTTCGGCATCTGACTATCCCTATTTTCCATACTATAGCAGTTTTTAGGGTTCCGTAATCAAATGGCACTGTACCTATGAGCATTGGAAAGAAGGGGTATTCTGTGCCGCGCCAAACAATGGTGTACTGACATGGAGCAAAAAAATGCACAAAAGCGTGTATCGTGGGATCACATATTTAAAAAGATTGAGTTATGGGGTGTTTTCGTTTACAATCTTATAAATAACTTTGCTTTTCATAGTTATTCCGATAAATACAAAAATATGAATTATAAAATCATTACTTGCATGATATTCATTCCAATTACAAAAACCCTTCACGGTCCGACACGCATTTGGCCGGTTCTTGATAACTGGGAGCAAGAATGGTCAATCATCGACACTGGAAAGCTGTGTAGGTATTTACGAGTACTTAAGCCATTAATATCTCCTTCGTTCGTATTCTCTAGTGTTAGACATAATCCATATCCATACTAATATTATAAATTCGAAAACAGAGTTAGTCTGTCTGTCTGTTTGTCTGTATGTTACGTTTTCACGCCTAAACCGTTGAACCGATCGTCATGAAATTTGGCAGAGATATAGCCTGGGATATGGAGAAGGACATAGACTACTTTTTTCAGCGATAACCGACATCCACGTGGGCGGAGCCGCGGGCAAAAGCTAGTAGGTAATAAAATAAATGCAGAGATAGTAGTGTAGTAAAATGAAAAAGAAACCTCTTGTTTACAATGAAGTTAGAAAGGAGGTAAATTTGCACTGTGATTAAATGGAGATACCTAGTTTGAGATTGTATCGAGGATTATATTTCTTTATGGTAATAACATGGATAAACCAAGTTGATGCAATATCATGAATTAAAAATTAAGTCAAAATAATCTTTTTAGGGTTCCGTAACACAAAAGCAAAAAACAGAACCCTTCTATAAGGGTTCTGTTTTTTTGCTTTTGTGTTACGGAACCCTACACTCGTGTGTCTGTCTGTCTATCCGTCTGTCACAGCCAATTTGCTCCGAATTTAATGGACCGATTGAGTTGAAATTTGGTACACATATCAATTTCTATGACCCAAATACGGATGTGGTACGTAAATAAATGAATTTTGAATAGTATATGGGTTACTTTGAGTGAGATTTTTTTTTTAAGTTATGCATACTTTACCGTTTGACATATCAAATGGAAGGGCGTACTGTGAGGATCTCAAGTATTTTTTTAAAATACATAGTTAAAAGTAATTTAAGAAAGTAAGTGTAAATTTACCATTCCCCACTTTTATCTCCGAAACTACTGAACATAGACCATAGTTCAGTAAAAGAGGTCAAGAGGAGGGGTTTCAGTGGTCTTAAAATAACATGGTAAATCTCCCAATATTGTGCGTACAAACTTTTATTTGCAGTTGAAATGTATGGTAGAACATGTTTTTCAACTATAATGTTGTTTGTTCTTGGGATAAATTTATCCCAACTACGGAACCCTTCATTGTGTTGTCAACACGCACTTGGCCAGATTTTTTTAATCTAGAAAACAGGTATTCATAAATAATATTAATAATATTATTTAATTATTTGGGATAGAAGAGCAAACTCAATCTCAAAGCATTTATTTCAAATAAACCAAATACAGGTACTTTTGAATTGTCAAGGGGTCGGTCAGTCAGAAAGATGAAGCTAGTTGACCATTCCAAAGCGTAGTAGGTTCCTATGGAGAAGAACGGACAAGAAACTCCACGGAAACTTTTAAAACAAAATATTGTTACAAAATATGGGTTACATCATTCATCTTGAAATTATACATGTGAGAACAATGTAGAAAGACGTGCACGTTAGAAGCGTCCGTAATTAAAACAATTCAAAAATTAAAATAAGCAAGACAATCATGTTACCCAGTAATTGGGATGTGGAGGACAGATTGGCAGCCGCTCTTTGTAAAATATTAGTATTTAACCTGGAAACAGAACCCAACATAGTAATGAGACGAGAAGGCTAATCAGATGATGACGACTTGAAACATTTCAAACACAACAAGGAAATAAAACAAATGTTAATAAACAATCATAATCATTTATTTATTTGTTAACATAGGTGTTTGTATACAATTCTTAGCTTAGATGAAACAGAGCGCTATTTATGCCAGGAGGCGTACAATGATCAATTAAAAATAGGTAAAATTAATGTCAATTATTTTAAGTCACATTTACAGTAGGCACTTATGAAAAATAAAAAAATAACAATCTATTAATTCCGTTCTAAATTAAATTGTCATCTAAGTATTCGTCGACGGTATAGTAACATTTTATCAAAAAGTAATAATTTAATGTTTTTCTTGAAATTAAATATTATATTAATTTTTTTTATGGCGTCGGGAATTTTATTGTAAATACGTGAGGCCATACCCAGAACACTCTTTTTTATTAATGCATTTTTACATTTACGATTACATAAGGAACTTTGGTATTGACTACGAATTAAACAATAATGTTTTGTAATTGTGCATTAAAAATAATGTTTTGCTTCATGTCTTGCAAAGTTGCAACATAAGTTTCGATAAGACTATACAAAACATTGTTCCCACTTCTTATAAACCACTACTTTTACGACTTCTAAGCTGAAATTAGCAGTTCTTTAATGATAGAGCTACAACCAGTGATTATGTACTCAAATGTGTGATCAACTCACAAACCTATAATCTTCTCATAAGTTTAACATGTGATTATCATCGGAAGTCATTAATGAGGGATTTCCTTGATGAAGGAACTTGACAAATTGACGTACCTACCTAAATATATATGTAGGTCCTATTCATTGAGTAATCGGAAAACCCTGCGTACGACGCCATTAAGTTAGCCAAAGAAATGATCTTTACGGGATCTTTGGTAATGGAAGAGAGGCCGAGGATAGAAAAGTGGCGTAAAATTGGATCGGCATTTAGGCATTACAGCGGTGGACGCTGATGATGATACAAATTAGGTGAGACCACAACCATCATTCCAATTGAAAAGGAGCATAAATCTACATCCTTCTAATAGTGGATTTATAGAGAGCGCGAAAGACGTAGCATGACGTAGCACCGAAGAGAAGAAAGACAAATACATTAAAAAAAATCTTTGTTGAGATCTCTTACAAAAAACAAAGTTTAATAGAATAATGCTTGTTTTTCTCTTTTCTGTTGTGTTTTTGCAGTCGGATTTTTTGTTTATAAATAATTTGCTTTATTTCAAGCTTTTTAATTTATTTGTGTATTTGGGATTGACAGCTTTTATTTGATACCTATCTGTAGTAAATTATAAAAAAAAATATCTTCCTCTCCCTTTTTCGTATTAAATTAAATAAATATAATAATAATATAATAGAGCGTGCCAAAGAAATAGACATACATACCTTCTCTTATTTAGATAAAGTTCAAGTCTTGTCTTGTACTATTTTCTTTTTGTAGACCACTTCTACCATTTTATAATTTTTGTCATTGGAGAGCGGGATCTCCTAGCACAAGTATAGCTTTTACTTAGAAGGAGGCCCCTATGTAAGATTTACTGAAAAAGTTGTACAAGTTTCTGCAATAAACCTTTTTATTTTCTATTTATTTTTTATACCTACATACGTACATACTCTCGAAAAACATTACCTTCCTTCTGGGGCAGTCGGGTGACAAAAGCACGCTCACTTTGTATGGGGGATATAGAAGTGGTCATACTAAGAGTGCTGGTACCACAGAAATGCCACTTAAGAGACAAAGTCGGAAACGTCGTCCAACCGGCTCCTTTCAGCTCCCTTCAAAATGACAACTTAGGTATACCTAACGAATAAGATAAAAGGATTTTTATCTTTGATATGCAGTATATTGCAGTGTAGATTCTTTGCTATTTGTTATCTTGTAACGCGCTGCTTGTTACTTAATGCGATTTAATGCAAGTCAAGAGCAAGGTTGCCTTGCAGTCGATCGGGTGTTCTATTTATATATGTACGTTGTTTTAACAACTAATCTCCTTTTTCAATTTATTATGGTATTTTACATAATGCAGCCTCGGGAGAGAATTTGTTTTTGCTTAAGTCTGGTTGGCTAAATGAATGAATTAATGCTATTGTTACGTTTGTATACAAAACCTTGTCATTGAATGATGAATAAAATACGTCTTAACTTTTTTTTATTCCCACTCCATCACAATGTTAATGAATTCGTAATTTTATATAAAAAACTTGTTAGGTCACAAGTGCTTTGCACACAGAGTACTTTGTATAAGAAATTGACTTGAACACGATTTATTATTTACAAAATAATCCATGTGAATTGAGCTAGTAACTCATGTACTTACATGTAATAGAACCATTTAAACTTGAGTGTGCTTACTACTTTACCTTGACTTGGAAACGGGCAAATATACAAAACAGCAAAATATACACACTTAGGTAGCACTTTAGTTGGTTTGGTTGCTTAAAACTTGGATTTTTTGTTTTTCTAATGTCATCTCCTGGGTTGTTCAAACTTGTAATAAATACCTATGGATACCTATGGACAATAAAGTATGGGTATTTTCCATCGCTTTTAATAACATTATGAATATTTATTTATTTATGTACAGTGTAACGGACACTTTTGCATTGAAATACCTTTGTTACTTGAAATACTTAGACCTTTATAACTGAGAATGCATTTGTTAAATGTATTCGATTTTTAACCCTCTAAGGAGAGGGTTAAAAAATAAGAGGTGAAAATTTTCATTAAAATCGTGTCGTGACCTGTCCAGATTAATATTCAAAGAGTGATAAATTATTATTAGTTGTCGCGTAGAGCGAACGAAGTCGCGGGCAGAAGCTAGTACAAAATAAATGTATTTTATTAGCATGTCAACATTCTGTCATTACATTTTTGTCTGTTATAACTTCCTAAATACTGTAATATGCTGTGTTCACTAATAAGAGTTCAAGTTGAGAATGTCCAATTGTCCTTAAAACGGAGCTAAGTGGCCAATATTTTCCATTTTAAGGATTACAATAAAAATTAACAATTTAAAACTACTGTTTGTAATAATAATAACGTATAGTCTTGTGGAGTCTTAACGTGGTTATTTTCTGTATTTTCATTCTGAAATAAAATAAATAACCGAACAAACGATGAGGGCGTCACTGCGCGCTCGGCGCAGAAATCGACATCGTCTTATGTCTAGACCTTTTTAGTTGGCATGATATGTCGTAGTCAGGTTTTAGTTCTTAATTTTTTTCGACTTAAATTTGTCAGTTTGATTTTTAATAAAAAAAATTGGTGGCCAAATAATTATTAGGTATATTTAAAATCTTTTGTCGGAGGTCACAGTTGTCGGCTCGCTCGATAGATGGCGTTGGAATCGAATTAGATTTCGCTATGGTTTCGTTACCGCGCCATACATGTAAAGGTCGAAGTTCATAGTTTCTCTAGAAACTATGCGTCTAAGCTCGAAATTAAGCACATTTTTTGTAAAGATCGGATCTATGGGTAGGTTCGATCTTGTATAAAAAACAAGAAAACCAATTATACCACTTTTGTTACGTGAATGATGTAGCCTGGGCTGTCATTCATTTTTAATATAAAAAATATGCTATCTATACCCAAAGCCTCTAATTCAGATAATTTATGTAAACAAAGTAATGTCAAGAAATGGCACTGTCAAAATGACAGGACAGTGGTGCAAAACATTTTGTCATATTTTTTTTTATCTATTTATTTAAAACTATGCAAACAAAATACCGTTGCCAAACATTGTTTTGTGTAGTGTTTCGGAAACACGGCCTATGATCGTCATAATCAGCCCTTATTTATGTCCACTGCTAGACGTAAACCGCCCAAAATCCATTTCCTCTCGAAACAGTTTACAGCCGTTTTCATCCAAAATGTGGCAGATATGCTACATACAAAATGAGTCTATGAATGAGAGTTGTAATATTAGTGTTGTTGAAGATGTAAAAAAAAAATTGAAAATGTTTAGATCTTCTGCATTGTTACCAGTATCACTATCACTACATATTATAAAACAAAGTCCTCCGCCGCGTCTGTCTGTCTGTCTGTCTGTCTGTCTGTCTGTCTGTTCGCGATAAACTCAAATACTACTGCACCGATTCTCATGCTGTTTTCACCAATGGATAGCTTGGTTCTCTAGGAAGGTTTTAGTATATACTTTGTTATGTTTTTGTATGCATTTTTGTATGAATTAACGATATTTGTTGGAGGTGTCGGAAAAAAATAAGCCGTCTGGGAGCTTTCAACGAAAACGCTGTCTAAGCCCTTTGAGATATAACAAAATAATGTATGGTGGAATTATGTATCATAAAAAGGTCTTCAAAAAAGTCCGCGATGGCATATGTCTATCTCTTAAGGATAACATACTATATCCATTTTATTGACTTTTTGTAGGTATTTGTTTGCCGAATTTTACTCTTGGAAATACGATTACGATAACAATACGCTATAATATCAGTAGCTATTAGCCAAATTATGTTCGTAGATAAATAAGCTAGCTACTTACGTGTATTTCAAACAGTATACAAGAATATTTATCATAAAAACATTACTAAACACGGCGGCCTTATGATCAAAATTTGTGCATTCCAAAACTTTCGTTACTTTTTCACTGACATATTTATCACTTTTCGATAAACTAACACTCACTACATATTATAAAACAAAGTCCTCCGCCGCGTCTGTCTGTCTGTCTGTCTGTCTGTCTGTTCGCGATAAACTCAAATACTACTGCACCGATTCTCATGCTGTTTTCACCAATGGATAGCTTGGTTCTCTAGGAAGGTTTTAGTATATACTTTGTTATGTTTTTGTATGCATTTTTGTATGAATTAACGATATTTGTTGGAGGTGTCGGAAAAAAATAAGCCGTCTGGGAGCTTTCAACGAAAACGCTGTCTAAGCCCTTTGAGATATAACAAAATAATGTATGGTGGAATTGTGTATCATAAAAAGGTCTTCAAAAAAGTCCGCGATGGCATATGTCTATCTCTTAAGGATAACATACTATATCCATTTTATTGACTTTTTGTAGGTATTTGTTTGCCGAATTTTACTCTTGGAAATACGATTACGATAACAATACGCTATAATATCAGTAGCTATTAGCCAAATTATGTTCGTAGATAAATAAGCTAGCTACTTACGTGTATTTCAAACAGTATACAAGAATATTTATCATAAAAACATTACTAAACACGGCGGCCTTATGATCAAAATTTGTGCATTCCAAAACTTTCGTTACTTTTTCACTGACATATTTATCACTTTTCGATAAACTAACACTCAATACGAAATCTACACTTATTTCTCAGTAATTCTGTATAAGATTCTTCTAAGATTAAACCGTTTTCTCATTGAATCCATTACTTTACGCACGTATAACCTTGATGAATGTTTACATACATTAAGCATCGCGTCACACCGCCACACGACCACAGAGTATAGACGTATTTTGTTTTCTTTTTTCGTTCGTTTAGTGGTGTTCCCGCTAAAATGTCAACCGGTCAATTATTAGTCGATTAATCGAATTCTACATCCAGATCGTGTTGCAAGTACAAAATAAATGTCTAATATTTCGTCCAATTGCGAACGTGACCCTGAGAAAAGTTAGTACTTACGTGAATTATTCTAAAATTATTATTTGTGTCGCAATTTTATTTCGTGTTGTATTTGGTACAATTGATTGCTTTAAGAATTTGAGTGAAATTTCGTATTTTGATTTTGTGTTTGTTATCTTTAGGTAAAGACTCATTCACGTTCAGAACATAAGTACTTTTACTATATTAAATCATTTGTTTCGGTTTCTATTCACATAGTGTTCATGAAGAAACCATAAAACCATAGTTATTATTGTGAAATGTTAAAAGTTTGATGTCAAGCTCGATAGATGGCGTTGACGTCGAAATAGATCTCGCTATGGTTTCGTTACCGCGATTTGGTTGGGGTCTCGCAATTTTAATTAAATATACCAGCTTAGATCAGTACACAATTGTGGTTTTATTTTCAACCCTATTAGTGTGCACATTAGTTCGATAGTTCAACTCATTACCAGCTCGGTAATAAACACATAGTGAGTCACATTAAAATTAATATTAAGTTAGAATTTTGAGATATAGCCTGGGATATGGAGAGGGTAGTACATAGGGTACTTTTTTATGCGATAACCGACATCCACGCGGGCGAAGCCGCGGGCAAAAGCTAGTCATAAATATTTTATACCAAAAAATCTCTTTTTTTTAATAACTTTGTTTAAAACCGAAAATTTATAAAAATAATTACGGTATGATTATTTTTTAATTATTATTTCTTAAAATTTGTACTTAAAAGAAAACGGAACCTTCTTTTTCGCCATTTTATGTGAATTACCATTACGAAGATATTTTTTTGTTATGTTATCCCCTTTGTTTACGTAAATTATTTTATACTTTCTTTAGACGAAATAAAAGCACTGTGGACGACAAATGTAACCAAATGTACCTACTGCAGTTGACTGTTATACTTTCGAAATATGTATGTATAAAATAATATTGTTGTCATCAACTTGTCTCACTGATTGTCTGTCCGGTCTTGCGTTTAAAACCTACATTACCTATGTACATGTCACATTTTATCAGTTGAACTCTGAATGGGCGATGTCATATTATTATAACACTGCCAAAAATCGTCACTTCCGCTGTCCTTGAGCAGCCGTACGACACAAACTGTCACAAAATAAAATACCTATACTCCATTTATAATAGCATTAGACAGAAGTTAAAAAAGGTTATTTTTGATGCACACTTTATAACAAAAGTACAATAAACTTGTTATAGTTACGATTGACGCCAAATCGATTAAAATGAATTTATATATCAGCTATCACACTTAATTGTAATCATTTAAAAAAACAACCATATGAAATTAAGTAGCTTTCATTTAGATATATTATTTCATTCCAATTTAAAATTACAGTGCCTATGCTAAAAACCTAAAAGAAGCAGGAGTCAACAATACTGCAACGCTTTTTGTTTCACTATAATCCTACCAAATCTAAAATATTACTTAATCCCTTCATAGCTGTGACAGCCGGGGATTTCTAATTTTACTGGTTTATGTCGTCTGTGAAATTGACTTGACAATGTTCTAAGATTGTCATGTATGTCATTTACTTGTGAATACTTTGTTTGTTATTGTTTAATTTTCGTGATTTTGTTGTTATTTATTAAAATAATAAATAATATTTAGTTATTTCTTTATTATTGTATTGTTATCAGTGTTGTCATTGGGTTGTTTTTACAAAACGTTACTTTTTTTTTGAGCTATGAGTGATCCCGGTGCGGGACCGAGTGGCTTACAACATATAAGTGCTGAGTCTGACCAAAGCCAACGGCGAAAAAAACGTGGTCCAAAAGTTGACTCCGACGAAATAATAATGTCTCCCAAAAAAAAGAGAACGCTGCGTGCTGTAGAAAAACAACCTGTGATAAATATTTTTAAGCAATTGGAGTCCTGGCCTGCAGATACTCCTCATTATAGGACTGAGATGATAAACAAAATCGCAGAAGTTGCCGGTAAGGATGATTCATAAAATTATTACTATAAAAATATTTGAAACTAACATGCATTGTGATAAAATGTATTATATTTTAGAAACTCCGCACATGATTTTATTATTTACAGGCGTATCTCGGGCTACTCTGTCCAATATTCTCAAATAGTACAACATAAAAAGTCGCCTGCAATCTCCCCCTCCCCAACAGAAGCACATGAAACGTGATGATTTTGATGACATCACATTTAGTGGAATATGCAGGAAAATTCATTCCTTCTTCTTTAATAATGAGTTGCCCACCTTGGAAAAGATGCTGGAAGCAGTTAACAGTGACGAGTCTCTGCCAGATTTTAAAAAAAGCAGTCTGTATAAAATAATTAAATAAACATTAAAGTTCACATAAATCAAACGGAGCAGAAAAAGCACTAAAATATCTTCATGAAATAAAAAGGCTAAGGAATAAAGGAGGGAAAATATATTATTATTTAGATGACACTTAGCTAAATGAAGGTACAGTGCTTCTAAATTTCTTAACAGCTATTTATGCACTAAGCAGTGTATGACCTCTTGCATTCAATAACATTATAATTAATTATACAGTTAAACATAATTTCATAAAATTGGTTCGTGAAATGAATGGTATTTATATTAATAACCTTTTATCATACAAACAGGTCACACGAAAAGCCTAATATGGCATGACACTAATAATAAGTCTTCAAAAGAAGCACATTGGGAAGGTCTATCTGCTGGTTTAAAAAATCCAACCTATAATCGGTCATACTGGTATGTATTTTATGGACTGTCCTCGCCATAAAAAAATGAACACCCCATTGTTATTGACTATTAATTAAGTAATACATATTATATTGTATTATGAATTAACGCATGCAAAGCGAACTTTTAAAGTTATAAATTTTGTTATAGTATTTATCTATGAACTATTTCCAGCAGTGAAATTATATAGGGGGTACGGAATAATTGACTTGTATTAATTTTATTTCACAGGGTTTGTGAAGGGTTTTTAATGGATGCTGCGTTAATATTTGATGCAAAGAAAGGTGATGAAGATGACCACTCCGAAATGGACGCCTTCAACTTTAATAATAATAATAATTTATTTATTTACACTTCAAGACACAATCATCTGTGTAGCCCTGACTCTTGTACTAGGATTTCCTGTTTCATAAGAGCCAGACCTCTCAATTTACAGGGAATATGTTATAGAAGCGCGATAGACAAAAGTGAAAATGGTTCAAGTTAATTTTGTCAAAAATTGAGAGTGGCGCTGTAATTTTTATGGACAATGCGCTATACCACTCAAGGACATTGGAGAAGCTGCCAACCACAGCTACACGAAAGGCAGATATACAGGAATGGTTTAAAAGCAAAAATATTCCTTTTGAGGAAAAAGATCTTAGGGCAACTATATTAGAAAAAGCAAAAATACAAAGACATTTATACCAAAAGTTTGTTGTAGATGCCATGTTGATGATAGCCATCTGGCTAGAGAGAAGGGTATTTCAGTATTGCGCCTCCCACCCTACCACTGCGAGTTCAACCCTATAGAATTAATATGGGCTCAAATGATGGGGTATGTGGCTCATCATAACAAAACGTTCAAATTAGACAAGGAGAAACAATTACTCCCACAAGATCTGGATAGTATTACGCTAGAACGATGGCAGTCTTGCGTTGCTCATGCAATTAAAGAAGAGGAAAAGTTAAAGCATAATGGATGATGTGGTAGAAAGATTTATTATTAGGTAACGTCGGTGAAACTTCTTCATCTTTATTCTCTGATGATACTCGTAGTGACTAAATTATATGATGAAGACGAAGAAGTTACACCAACTATTGTGTGTTGAAAGTTGTTGTTTTAAATAAAATATTGTAAAAAAAAAAAGACTTTTATTTCCTTTAATCTTAATTAAATTTAAATCAACACGACGTAATCGTTTGTTTCATTCATTCGTTTTGTTGTAAGTAATGTGTGATGAAGATGTTATTACGACCTATTTATCAAAGTTATGTTAAAACATTTTTAGTTTAATTGTTTAAACTTTTAACTTTGAATAAAATGTTTCGCACTCCTGCTTCTACGAGCCTCTTTTTTCTAATGTTATAGTAAATGAAGTATAATAAGATGTCTTACCTTTAGTTACCTTCTGTCGTAACAATAAAACTGAATTCCAATTCCACCTAATCGAAACAAATATTGTTTTCGAATTAAACGAATGAAATATTCAATATCGTAATTTTCTCAGGCTTTCAACATCCGTGGGGAAACCTTCTCCCATTTATATTATACTAGCTTCTGCCCGCGACTTCGTCCGCGTTAAATTTCTTGTTCCCCCGACCCACCCCGTTGCAACACATTGCCTGCCCGTGCTTTTACTTCGTTTTCGAATAAACTTTCATTAAAAAAAAAATTGTGTCCTAGTTAATAGGCATGTAATTCTTCCTCAAGAATTGGGCTGTAAAATGCAAAAAGATTTTTTCAAATCCAACTCGCAGTTACAGAGATTAGCGCGTCCAAAAAACAAAAAACCGGCCAAGTGCGAGTCGGACTCGCGCACAAAGGGTTCCGTACCATCCATACAAATCCTTATCCTTACTAATATTATAAATGTGAAAGTAACTCTGTCTGTCTGTCTGTATGTTACGTTTTCACGCCTAAACCGCTGAACCGATCGACATGAAATTTGGCAGGAATATAGCCTGGGATATAGAGAAGGACATAGGCTACTTTTTTACGCGATAACCGACATCCACGCGGGCGGAGCAAAAAAAACGGCAAAAAAATCATGTCCGTTGTATGGGAGCTCCCTTAAATATTATTTTTTCTGTTTTTTAGTATTTGTTGTTATAGCGGCAACAGAAATACATCATCTGTGAAAATTTCAACTGTCTAACTATCACGGTTCATGAGATACAGCCTGGTGACAGACGGACAGACAGACAGACAGACGGACAGCGGAGTTTTAGTAACAGTGTCCCATTTACCCTTTGGGTACGGAACCCTAAAAACTAACTCTTCAGCTTTAGAATAGACAGGGTCATTCTCAGGAGACTCATTATTTGGTTGACTTCGGTGGCAATTTTAATTTTACATTTAGGCATAACTAACATGAAATATCAAATCTAGAGTACTACTAATATGTTTTAAATTAACTCTAGATTTGATATTTCATGTTAGTTATGCCTAAATGTAAAAAAAAATTGCCACCGAAGTCAACCAAATAATGAGTGTCTTGAGAATGACCCGACAGAGAGTTCGCAAAGTTGATCATTATTTTGCTGCGGAGTTATTATAAAACAGTTAAATCTCCTAAGATATTCATTGAAATTAAAAATGTAAAGGCAACTTTGTTTAAAATTAAATACTTGTGATGAATAACGTATTTATTTGGATAAGGATTAATATAAAAAAGGTTATAGTGAGTCAATCTTAAAAGATAGACATATGCTGTCGCGGACTTTTTTTTAAAACTTTTAAAGAGGAACAATTCCATAATACATGATATTTGCGTAACTTAAACCGTATACGCAGCGCACGCAACGGAAGCTCTCAAAAAGGAATAATTTTTCCCGTTTTTGCAACATGTTTCATTTATGCTCCGCTCCTTTTAGTTGTAGCGTGATGTTATATAGCCTATAATATTCCTTAATAAATGGACTATCTAACACAAAAATAATTTTTCAATTCCAACCAGTAGTTCCTGAGATTAGCGCGTTCAAACAAACAAAGATTTTTCGTGAATTTAGCTTTTACTTTTCACTGTGCTTATAGTTAGGTACAAAAGCCACAAATCAAGCTATACATTTCCAGTATAAGCTGACCTCTCATTGTACGAAAATCCTATACAATGCGAGATCAGCCTAAACTGGAAATATGTAGCTTAATTTGTGGCCGTGTGTACATCAGTGACGTCACTTCATCCACTGCGATGTGATGAACGGGACATCGCTGACTAAAATGCTTGGTTCAATGCTGGTCCGGCTCCATAAGGGCGCATAAACTAATTGATTAGCATTTGAAAAAAATATTGGAGCCGCTGAAGATTGTAAGACTATCTTTGCATTGTATAAACTCAATCTCCTTGAATTGTATAATTGCATAGCACAGGTGTGTACAGTATGTACTATAGAGCTACCATTTACCGGGTAATATGTCTTTTATTGACTTGAATGTGCCCTGGCGATGGCGGCTGAGAGTACCTATGTTATGCTCACTCAAATGTCTCGTTGGTGGTAGCGTGTGTGTTGGATCATTAAGTTCCCTTCAAAATGGTTGAGCTAAATGGTGCTGATCCATGCTACATGATTGTGAACGGGCGCCGTCAGTTGCGACTGGTCATCTCTTAGCTGCCACTGCTTATTTTAATTTATTTTAATTTTTGAATTCTTTTTATTATGGACGCTTCTAACGTGCACGTCTTTCTACATACATCTTTCAATATTTTGTTTAAAAAGAGTGTCCGTGGAGTTTCTTGCCCGTTTTTCTCCATAGGAACCTACTACGCTTTGGAATGGGCAACTAGCTTCATCTTTCTGTCTGACCGACCCGTTGATAATTAGTTATGCCCGGTTTCTGAAGTTCTCAGATAAACTCTCATTAGCTATTGGTTCAACAAAGTTATTTATAGGATAAACATCGGTTAACTGTCACTGCGTTTCTGAATACGCAACTAACCATTCAATAACTATGAAACCGATAACTACTTCCTTCATTGACGCTAGATGGGTCTGTATAAAAGATCGCGTCTAAAATTGATTTTATTATTTTAATTCGTCTTTAATACTGGTTTTATTTGTAATAATATTTTTGTCGAGGGTAAATAGGTGGTTTTACACTGTTTTATTAAAAAAATATTATATAGTCGTTAGACGTAATATGATGTATGGGTTACAGGCGGATGAATGAACGACATCATTGCCAGTTTTTTATAAAACGAAACGTTAACCTTACTTCTTTCTGCTTTCACTTCATTGTTTTTGTTTCATGTGGTATTATTTTTGATTTGCCGTTTGATTTTAAGTTAAAAGTCTATTTATCTTTCCAATCGTTTGTGCTTTCTAATCCATTTAAATGTTACTGAAAGAGAGAAGATGCTTCTTATCGAAGTGGCTAAAGAATTTACCTTAATCGATACCATAAGTTTCTGTGTACTGATATATTGAAAATAAACTCCAGTACTTCCAAATCAGACTCGTATGAGCTGCTACTAATTAATTATGCGAACACTTATTGTTTTCTCCTTGAATTAACTTTAATGTTTAGCTTTTACTAGCGATTTAATTTAATAATACACATTTAACCTAAAAGTTGATGTATTTGGCTATGAAATGAAGCGTCAAATAAAGTTATGGAACCGATAAACGGCGCAGATTGGTCAGTTAAGTTAACTGAAGTTTAAACGGAGTTTATCTTACATTGCGGTGTTCGGAAACGCACATTCACAAGTTAACGAACCAATAGCGCTATTGAATAGATAAACCACCGTTAAAAGTTCCTCAGAAACCGGGCACTAGTCAGTTAACAATCGGAGCGCTGAACGCGGTCGGTGCGTAAAGTCGAGATGGTTTTCACACATATGAGTTTAATTTAAAAAACCGGCCATGTGCATGTCGGACCACGCTCAATGAAGAGTTCCGTAGTTGGGATGAATTTATCCCAAGAACAAATTTAACATTGTAGTTGAAATTGAATTGAATTGAAGTTGTATGTTTGCAAATGTAAGTTGGTCAACTATTACTCGGTGACTTGTAAAGCCTACTTTGCTGTGATAATTTTCTTTTTAACTTCGTTATTATCAGTATACTACTGCTGTGAATGTTTTCACGTATCCAAATACAACCATTAAGCTGTTAGGGGGGGACACTTAACAGTACACTTTAGCTCATTCTTTTAAAATTATTTTTATTTTTCAGAAGCTGCTTAATTGTTGACGTTTCAATATAATAAAAGTGGTATGATAAATAGTTTACATCCTATTCTCAGACCTACTGAATATACACACCAAATTTCATAAGAATCGGTCAAGCCGTTTCGAAGGACTTTGTTTATAAACACAGTGACACGAGAATTTTATATATTAGTTTTTTTTTAAATGTTAGATCCTACAAAATCAATAATTTCATAAATATATATAAATGGAAGTTTCAGTAGTCTGAGATTTATTAAATATTCTTTGCAGCTGTTTATTTTATTTTGCTTATTGATCGGACACATCTCTTCTGACCCTAAAAAGCATCGTGAACCTTGAGTACAGAATGTCCCCAGAACAGTACTCCATACCTTATTATGAAAGAAAGAATGAAAGAAAATAAATTTATTTGACGCAGTTTAAGACACAAAATACAGACACAGAACAAAAAACAGAAAAAAAAAAAAAAAAAAAAAAAAAACATAAATCATGTTATGCAGGCAGTACAGTCTATATTGTAATAAGGCCATTAGTTTATATTGTAATTTTATATAGTTTAAATTTAAATTAAAAATTTAACTATGTTTGTTTATCTCCACAAATTACATTCTTATACAAGTCAATGTTCCATTGCCAGAGAGGTTCATATTAATTGGTTGTTGTAGCATTTATTATTCATTCGATTTTCCTTCATTGTGAAGGACTAAGAGATAAAGGTGACTTTTATGTAGGCTTTATCTCTGGGATGGTAAGGTACCTGCGATTCCTTTAGTAGAGGTTAATAGGCGGCAGTAGCCACTTAACATCAGGTAGGTTGTTTATCCACCTGCTTGTTAATCAAGCAATAAATAAAAAATAAACAATTAGGTTATAAAAACTTTATTTATGTACCTCTTGTTCTTGTCCATAGTTTAGTTTTCTGTTTATCCATAATTCGTTTTTTTCCTTATATATATTATAACACTCAAGAGGTATGTTGCAGCGACATGTTTTCTAAATTTGACCAGTTTTATTTGTTCCTGTAGCAACAATAAATAATATTCTATTCCATTCTTAATAGGCCTTTAGACTTATAATACTTAGCTATAAATATCGCCCAACGAGAATAAATCAGTAGATCGATCTGGTTTACCTTGTAAAGTTAGATTTTAGTTGGTCTAGATCTGCTATTTTTAATCAGTAATAGGTATAATTAGCAGAACTGTTTTTTACAGTTCCGTAGTCAACAAGGAACCCTTATAGTTTCACCATGTCCGACTGTCTGTCTGTCTGTCCGCAGCAGCTTAGCTCAGAGACTCTTAGTCAATGATGTTTTAAAGGACTAGATCAGCAGTGTACGACGCGTTACTACATCGTATATGTCCGCAGGCATATCCGACTTCAGCTGTCAACTTGACGTCAAGTGAGCGATTGCTTTTAACGATTAAAAAAAAATGAAAATGGTGAAATGTGTGGTTAAAATTTGTATGTCACGGTCTGAAAAGATTAATAAAGCAAGTGGTGTTACATTTCACTAGTAAGTTTGCTAAATTTTCTAGTTTTTCAAAAAAACGTTACGAGACAAATTAGAAAAAATTAGAAAATTATAAAAAAAAAAAAAAAATACTAAAAAACTAGTTTCTTTTCAATTGAGGGTAGTTTTTTCTCCAATTTTTATTTTATGAGGACGCCTAATTACTTCCAATCATTATGGAGTTTGTTTCATCGTGATAAATCATTTAGTTTAAAAGTTACACCGTTTTGTTTATACGGGCACAATTTTTTTTTTAATTCCTTAAAAATAAAATAAAATATTTAGATTTTTTAAAATATTTTTGCCGTAGATAAAATTAAGCATAGATTCCCTCATTTTGATATGTGCACATTATAAAGACTCACACTGTATAACCTCAACGCTCTTAGTACACAAAGCTCCACCCCCCCAAAAGACATGTGCGTTCAAATCCGTGATAGGCCCAGGTTGGTTTTTGTATTTTGCAAAAACATGTTATTACTATTAATGTGTTTTAGTGAATAAATAAGTATTTTCTGTTTAAAATATTGTTTTTATTCAATAAAAAGTTAATACTTTTATTAATGCATATAATGACAAGCAACAATAAGCTTAACATTTACGACAACTTATACAACGTCTAAGTAGTCCGGAGGTTTCAAGTTCGGAGCTTGCCGTGCATAGTATTGGAGGTTCAATTCCTAAGCACATCATTTGTTTTCTTTCTAATATATAGAAAGAATTTAAAAATCAAGAAAAATAAAATATTTTAATAATCATTTAATAATAATATTTATTATTGCTATTATCTATCAAAATTTTGATCTTATTTTACAAAAAAATATTTTATATTATCTTTACAAGCTTTTTATTTATATTTTCTTTAATATATTTTTTTCTTTTTGTAAAAGTTCTTTTTTTTCTTTTTTTTTTATAGGAATACTTTGATAATACACTGTTATCATTAGTCATTACATATTGTAGTTATAATTTGAGGGTATGGATTAATTTTACAAAGAAAACGTAAGTAAAATTAATAGATACCCTCAAATGATAACATCCATCGATTAGACAGAGACCTAAAGATAAACTACTTGGACGATAGTGGATAACAATTTCAGCTTTGTTCTTATGGTCTCGCTGGCTAGTCTGTCAAACTGCCGGTATGAGTATGGCGACATTCGGTAATGCGATGGTTCGAATCCAAGTCGAACTAGTAAACTCTTTTTCTTAAGATTATTCGTAACGAATTCAATATTGTAGCAGTGTAACATTTTAAAATTTGAGGGGTTAGGACATAATCACGCTGTGTGTACTAGAAAGCTGTAATTTGGCATGGCTACACATACATTTCCTCCCGTGGGTGTCGTAAAAGGCGATTAAGGGACTTACTAGAGAATGGGCAGCAGCGTTCTCTATGCATTTTAACACCATACTGCGATCGCCAACTCGTCTGCCAAGCGTGGCGATTATGGCAAACCCCCCAATTGTGGGAGGCCTATGTTCAGCCGTGGACGTCTTTCGGCTGTGATGATGACACATACTCGTACATGTACATAATAATACATATTAATTACCCCAACTAAGTGGGAAAATAAAATCTTGTTTTTTTTGGGTAGGTTCACGTAAAGAGGAGATGATATTTATTTTCTTGTCTATCCTATGTTATGGGGTAACGGAGATCCGTTTGTTCAATATCAAGCTCTAAAATGCTAATTTTTGTAGTTTTTTATACATATATTAACGAAGTTAAAAGAAAACTATCACAGAAAAGTAGCCATTACAAGATAGGTAACGGGGAATAGTCAATCAACTTAAATTTGCAGTTGGAATGTATGAGAGAATATGTATTTCAACTACTATGTTAAGTTTGTTGTAGGGACAAATTCGTCCCAACTACGGAACTACGTTTTTTTAAGCATACGGTTCTGGTTTTAAAAAACCTATTATTTTAGCACTATCTAGTGCTAAAATATCAGGTTTTTTAAAACCATGCCATTTAAAAAAATCGATTTTTGACGATCGTTATTGTTGCTCGGTATGCTGTGTTTTAACGATCAATAAGATCTGTAGATTTCTTACAGACTTTACGATTGGTACTGTTGCCTGTCAACGATAGATCAAGGTTAAAATCCAGCATTAATTGTTGATTATCGATCGATGAAAACGGTCCAAAATGGCGATTGTCGAAATATGTACATGATGTTGATCGACTGTGTTTAAATGTTGACGCGAAACTTATTAGTGTCGGTCGTCATAAATCGAGCAAGTTCAGCAGGTATACTCGTACTTACCACCAAAATTGTGGGGATTTTTTTTTGGTTCGTTTATTTTTAATTTTTCGGTTCGGTAACTCAATAAACTTGTACCGGAAGATATTCATCTGTACTATATATATAATATTATAAAGCTGAAGAGTTTGTTTGTTTGTTTGTTTGAACGCGCTAATCTCAGGAACTACTGGTTGGAATTGAAAAACTCTTTGTGTTGGATAGTCCATTTATCGAGAAATATTATACGCTATATAACATTACGCTACGACCAATAGGAGCAGAGCATAAATGAAAAATGGGAAAAAATATTCTTTTTTGAGAGCTTCCTTTGCGTGCGCTGCGTAAACGGTTTAAGTTACGCAAATATCATGTATGATGGAATTGCTCCTCTTTAAAAGTTCTAAAAAAAGTCCGCGACAGCATATGTCTATCTTTTAAGATTGACTCACTATAACCTTTTTTTATTGTAATCAAATTTGTTCGAAATTAATGCATTATTTGCGAAGGAGTTTTGTCAACATAATATTAATCCTTATTCAAATAAATATGTTATTAATCACAAGTATTTAAATGTAAACAAAATTGTCCTTGATATCACTTGATTTCAATCAACATCTTAGGAGATACACCGTTGTTGGAGAAGTTATTTTAAAATTATGATTAATTTTAAAATAACTTCTTAACAAAATAAGTGTATAGGCTATTTAACATCACGCTACGCCTCTAAGGAGCCGAGAAAAACGACAAAGAGTCGGAAAAAACGCTAAGCGAAAACGAAGTAATTGCGCGGACGGGCGATGCGATGCGACGGGGTGGGTTGTGGGCCGAAATTTTACGCGGACGAAGTCGCGGGCAGAAGCTAGTTGAGATATATATCGATAAAATAGTAGATACATTGATTTCAGATTAAATCAATGGTTTAGATAAAGTTTAAATAATAATGGAACAGTACACATTACCTACTTCAACGTATAATATATTTTCATTCTTCTGTATCTCAGAAGATAAGTAAGATCTCGTGGATAAGTAGTGTTTAAAAAATAAGAAAGAAAGGAAGAAAAATATTTTATTTGGGACACGCACAAGAAGAGTTTTAAATGCTCATTTTTTATTTTTTACTGTTTGTAACAGTAAAAAATAAAAAAAATGAGATTGAAATTTGACTAAGTGTAGAGTTTTTGAAGTTAGGGCTTGTAGAGTTAGGGCGTGAGTGAATTAGTTATAAGCTTGGCTCTACATAAGATCTAATAACTTTTTGACAGTGCGAGCCATATGGTCTCGTCTCGGCAACATTTTACATGAAAAATGTTTTTGGTGGGTTGAGAAAGAAAGAAAAATATTTTATTTGGGACACGCACAAGAAGAGTTTTTAATGCTCATGATGTTTTCAATGAGCATTTAAAACTAACAAAATTTACATTGTAAACCTGTGCGAAGCCAAAAAGGCCACTATCTCAGCATATTGCTGCGATATTTAAACAATAAATACCGCAGCGCTGGTATTCTGATAGGGCCCGCAGTAAAATAAAATAAGTTGCGTTTCAACGAAAACGATAAGAAATAAGAAAGAGAGAGAAAGAGGCAAGAAATCAAATGTTTCCTTAAACGTATTATTTTTGTCATTGATCAACGATAAAATATATATATATTTTTTTTTTTACTAAGGAATATAGTTGTTTTCACCTCACAAGTTAGGAAAGATTCTGTTTATCATTCGAAATCTGAGTGCAAAACTGTTTTTAAAATTCGAACCTTTCAACTCTTTATAATTTTCTATACCGCCAATCTATTGAAAATGCATATAATATATATATCATGTCAGTCCGCCAACCTCATTTTTAGAATAATCTCACTGGCCAGCACGACTGCATGAAAGAAATAAAAATCCTTTAAAACCTTTTAAAAAAAATCTCCTCTACACCGTGGTATTTTTGTCGTCTTACAAAGACAGCCCACTTCATGTATCTAATGACTAATAATCATTCATGTATTTTTTTTTAACATTCGATTTTTTTTTTGTTTATTAATTATGACGCATGACATAGTTTAAAACACCCTGTTACGAGTGCAGTCCGAGCCTTGTGATACAAGGGCGCCGCAGATATAAAACCACCTGCAGAGTTAGTGCAAGCGGTACATTTTTTTTCTTGCACCTAATATTTTCATCGCAGTGAGGTGAAAAGTTGTGTGTTTCGCTCGGCAGCAAAGTTATTTTGTGTCTCGTACCCTTGAAACCAAAATACCTACCCTAATACTTACACTTGAAAATGCAGTTTTGCACTCAGATTTCAAATGATAAACAGAATCTTTCCGAGCTTGTAAAGAGATTTTTTTTTTAAATCTACTAGTCACCAAGATTCTAAGGAACGTAATTTTCAAAACCACAATAATAAAACCTTATTTCTCAAAACTTCGTGACTTATTGAGGAACATCCTACCATGTGGCTACTCAAATAAATGACCCCTTATGAAGCTGTGCCATTGATCTTGGACGATCGCTTTATTGGTCAACCACCTGCAAGTCATGTTGTTAAAACTTAATAAGTTATTAATATAACAAATCATATTTGACAATATTTTTGCAAGAATTTAAATTATTGTATGACTCTGACCTTATCTCAATTTATTTATGCGTCACGTGTCAGTAAATTCGTTCCTGCCATAGATTATATACATCTGTATCGCTTTTTGTTGTTAGAAATAGAGCCGGAAGAGCGCGGTTGAATTTACCCGTAACTTCCAGGCAATAAATGAAACCGCAAACCCATAATGCAACGTACTTTCTACGACTGACTGGGAGTAGCGTAAATAACGTTTTCCTGGAACGAGATATTACGAAAATATTTTACAATAGATACTTAATACTTCATTAAGAGCTCTGGAAATTAAAATTTTACCTTTATTATAGTGATTATATGATGACCATGGTTTTTCATTGTTTGTTATTGTTATTAGTAATTAACTGTTTAATTATTTTAAAAGTTGAAAAGCTGTAATGAATAGGTATAGGGCACAATTTGGAGGTTTTATCGAGACCTTTGGTGTCCCAGAGTAGAAAGTTCACTTGTCCTAAATAGAAAAGGGAAGATCCTACGACCAGACGGGGATTGTGTCTGGTGGGGTATTGTCCAATGGTTGTTGTCGGGCTATTGTATATTATGTTCTAATGTCGCGGAAAATGATTAACCAAGATGTACCAGCATTGTGCATGTTAATTAAAAAATAATATATTGCTAAAATGTCGACTCTGCTATGTTTCAGAAGCAAAATGTCGGGTGTAGTGAAGCCGAAAACGATAGAGGAGGAGTACGAGAAGAACCCGGACATCTCACCAGCAGAGATCAAGAAGTTACGCGACTGGGTGAAGACGCAACCACATCTGCCTGAGAAACATCTCACAGGTTAGGATATACATTTATTATAAAATAGAATTGAATACACATACATACATCGCACTTGTATTTCCTAAGAGGAAGGGCAGAGGTATGAAGATGGTACATTCAACCAAATTTCGCCATGCAGTTACGTTTAAGTCTCATGTTATAAGGAGCGAGCCTATTGACATCAACATAAAAACTGTAGCGACTGAAAAAATATCTTCGAAAATACTCAATTCTGGGTAATTTAGCAATTTTTTCAACTTAGAGGTCGGAGGCGGAACCCCATGCTCAGCACTGCAGTACAAATACGCTTGCGACCACTAGACACAAGCAGGTTAGAATATTATGTAAAAAAATATTTTTGCCCAGTAATTGGTTTATGAAGACATATGGCATGGCGGTCACTCTAGATAAAATATTAATATTTAGCCTAAGTAAATAAGGTAACAAAAAGTTTTGCTTATTAGTTTATTTGACAATAGAGAAACTGATCTGATACCTGATGAAGGTCTGTTTAAAAACGTGACCCGAAAGAGGCTGCCACTGGTTTTTGTTGTTTTACCTGTAGGCTTTTTGTTATTGGGCATTAAACCTGCCGACGGCTTTCAGCGCCGCCTATTGACATCTGCAAAGTAATACCAGAGTTCTGATGACTGATGCGTTACCTTCCTAGAGACAAAGCTAAAATGTCTCATGGACCTGTTATTTTATTAATTGGGTGTTATCACATAACTGTCTATGCAACGAACAGCTAAACCACATATTTTGACTAAGGTGTAGAGTTTTTGAAGTTAGGGCTTGTAGAGTTAGGGCGTGTAGAGTTAGTTATAAGCTTGGCTCTACATGAGATCTGATAACTTTTTGACAGTGCGAGCCATATGGTGTCGTGTTGGCGACATTTTACATGAAAAATGTTTTTGGTGGGTTGAGTGTTTCATATTAAGACTTTTAATAATAATTAATCAAGACTTCTAACCATTCATTTCATTTTCATTTCATAACCTATTGCATTTTGTATGAGAAATCTTACTACTGTTGACTATATTTTAAACACAGATTTTTTGTAAACGTTTTATTCAATAAAAAATATATAACAATTATATTATCTTCGCTTGACCTTCACGTTCAGTTCACACGTGAGATTTTATTAACCTTTTACAGCCAGATAGTAATCGTTCGGACCATCCTATTCTATTGTTTAAGGGGCAAATAATAGTCTTACTGTATAATTTACATAAATACTTGAAATTCGTTAAAGGTCGTTTGTAACCCTTGATACAGCACTAAAGCAAGCACTTGTTTGATGTGTTATTTATAGCAAAATATCACTATACCCCGGCCTAGGTCTCTGCCTCAGCCTTCGATGAAAACAGGCGTAATTGTATGTGTGTCATCGACAAATTTTGTTGGAATTTGTAACATTACCGATTCATTTGAAACAACACGAGTTTTAAACTTAACAAAAGCACGAAAATGAGAAATCATTTTTTACGAAAGACTAATACGCGATAGAGGACTTAAGTCAATCCAGATATGTACGACCCTTGATCTTAAAAATGGTTTACCTATATACATTAATAGAGGCCCATATTTTAAAACCAAATCGATTTTCGTATCTGGCTGTGTGACTTCTTACAGCTTCTAAACCTAAAAATAATAATTTGATGGGACTTTTACCATTATTTAGAGCATTTATTACATAAGGTTTATGTGTATATCAATTCATATTTAAGTTAGATATAGCACAGAAATCTCGATGCTTTGTACGGAACAGGGGCGGATCGCTATTAAAACAATAAAAAAAGATTAATGGGCATTCGTTGACAAGCTAAGAATACGTAAGTAAGTGCAATTATCAGATACGTCTGTAATAATAATTGCTTACATAGCATCGATTCTAAGGAAGCGTTTAAAAGTACAATGATTGGCTGATCAGTGATGATTAATATCTGTTTACGGCCGTTTGTCAACGTGTAATGAAATAGAGGCTGAGGATGGGTAGTTGTTTAGTGCACTAAACAACTACCCATCCTCAGCCTCTATTTAGAGGTATCCAAGCTAGCTCTAGGAGGTAGCTCTAGGGGTATCCAAGCTACAGGCGTTCACGGGCCGATACAAATTACGACATGGACTGGGGCGGGCCGCAGAAACTAATGATAATAATAGGTAGTTACTCTACTACCTACTATAACTTTTAAGCAATTAAACAAATAGGTGACACAAACTTGACGAAATGAACAACAACACACAACCTGGTACTATTCGCCTTCTATGCTCCATATACGTAGTATTTGTAAGCTTCTGTTATTTCGGCAATTCCCCTAACAATACATAATTATACATAGAACGACAACGATGTTGTTCCCATACGAATAAATATTCTACTCATTATTTGGGATGCCAGAAATGGTTAAATAAATAAATAAAATAAATAAATAAATAAGTACTCGGTTCTTAGATTCAGAATATACGTTGCGATAACAATGATGGAAAAGTAGAAAGTTTTGGATTGACATAAGGTACCGAAAGCAAACCCAACTGCTCAAAAGAAAAAAAAAAAAAAAACATAATGATAACTTGACTCAATGCTAATCCATTACTGCATTTTGTATACTTGTCTTATCTAGTTATACAGAGAAATCTATTGTATAAAGAAAAGAAGAAAAGAAAAGAAAAATAGGTTTATTTGTCACAGAAACACGTGCATACAAAAAGATAATTAACTTGAGTAGGTGGTATACAGAAAAATAAAAAAAAATAAAACTAAATAGATCTACATTCCAATCACGAGCACAAAACAAAATAGTCGGCAGCTGCACGTCATGCACATACTCTGTAACATACTATATGTACCGCTGTTGGTTGCCTAAATAAATGCATTACGTTCCAGACGTGGACCTGGTAATCGTGTACCACTGCTGTCAGAAGAGCATCGAGGTGTCGAAGCAAGTCATGGATCTGCACTTCACTCTGAGGACACTCTTCCAGCCCTTTTTCAAAAATCGATGCTTTGATAAGAGTGCTGAGTTCATCAGTAATACAATGTAAGTAACACTACATTGGCCTTCAAAATCTTCTGAATTATATCCGGCTCGACGGACCAATGTTAGCGCGGAGAGCAAGAAAAGAGCGGACTGTAGTTTAGCCAATAGTTTATTGCTGTGCTTATTACAAACAGTAAATTTCTCGGACAAAATGAGATAATAATTAAATTTGAGAGGAGTGTGTGTGTCAAAAAACGTTTTGTATGTAGGTCAAATATTATAATGCTGAAATAAATAAATATACATTTTAGTTATATATTAGCGCTCGCCGAATACGCTTGTTTTGTGGACATGACTCAGAACACCCAATAACACGTACACAGTAGGTACACTTACAGGAGTATCGTCCATCGCGGTGGAATCCGTGGAAGCGGTGGTCGTCGATGATTCATATTGAACCAGCTACAAATTCGCTAACTGGGTTACGCCTATCGTCCACGACGGTTCTTAAAAGTAACGAGTTACAAACTCAAATCACCAATAAGTAGCCAGAACGTCACAGCTAGGGTTTGGGAAGTCTCGACAGTTTCAAAGTCTCGGGACACGAGACAACCCACGAGACTTCTCAGAATTAAAAAAAAAAACCGGTGAAGAGCGATTCGGACTCGCGCACCGAGGGTTCCGTACCATCATATATAGCTTCATTCGGATAAGCACCTAAATAGTTCTGTGCCCAGAAAAAACTACAACTGTGCTTCACCCAAAGCAACCTGCGAGTAGTTAGGAAGGAGGACATATTGGTTGTGAATCGTGAAATGTTTTGAAATTTTCATCAGCGAGGCCTATATTTGTCAGAGAATTTTAACACTGCGGTGTAGAATATTGCAGTTTCAGGTCAGCGCCATCTGTTGACCGATAGTGGAACTAAAGTAATTTTTGTTGATGATTTCTAAAACAGTGTGCTATTTAGAGAATCGTTTTATTTTTCCTGTAATTTTTACATAAACTTCTATCACATAGAATGACTTCAGTTTTTTTTTTGATATGCAAACTTCGAAGATGACGGGGGAACGGTATTTTATTTTATTTTCAGTAAAATTCGTTCATTCGTAGTTCTTGAGATACCCAGCTGTGATAGATAGACGGACAGACAGACTGAGTCGCACCATAATGGTTCCTTTTTACCATTTTGGTACGGAACCCTAAAAATACTCAGAGCGTTAACAGCTTAGTTCGACAATTTGCTTCTGATTTTTGTAAACATCGGACAAGAAGAACACTGTCGTTTTTAGCACATGTTGGCTTTATTAACCGACTTCAAAAAGGGTTCTCAATTCGTCTGTAAGTATATTTTATTGTGTAAGTGGTCCCAAACTTTCAGTAGGTACGTTTTCCGGTTGCATCAAACAACTGTAGGTACAACTTTTTTAATGTTGCTCTTGATTATTTTGCAAGAATTTCGGGTACCTACCTTCTTTTTTTTAAATTGACTCATCCATTTGACTTGAATATCAAGTAATTATTCATAAAGCTAATAGATGGCGCTTTCAATGAGAGTGCGGGAAGCTAATACCTAGAATAAGGCAAAAACTTTTGAAGATAAAATTATTACAACACTATTTCAACAACCGTGTCTCGAGTCTCGAGCCGAGTCTCGGGACCGCAAACAACTAAATTTACAAAAACTAATAAACGTCCCGGGGGACGTCTCGTGTCTCGAAGTCCCACCCAAACCCTAGTCAGAGCACTAGTTGAGGCGATTTTCTAACGAGTTGAATGGTTACGTTGTGTATGGATCGCTAATGAAATTCTAGTGCTGTGATATTCTGCCTACTTATTTGTGCTTTAAGTTTGTAACACATTACTTTTGAGTAGCGTCTTGGTGGGCGAGGCCTTGCTTTAGCCGAGGCATAAGCTTTTTCTATGAATATCAGATCGGAGGAAGGAAGTGCCCGGTATCTGTTATATCGTCGCGATTTATATTATTTAAACTTGTCCACAGCAATACTGCTGTACCAAAAAAACATTTTCTTCAACAATCTTGAATGATAATAATCCATACTAATAATATAAATGTGAAAGTAACTCTGTCTGTCTGTTACGTTTTCACGCCTAAACCGAACGTCATGAAATTTGGCAGAGATAGCCTGGGATATGGAGAAGGACATAGGCTACTTTTTTTACGCGATAACCGACATCCTCGCGGGCGGAGCCGCAGGAAAAAAGTAGTGCAAAATATTTGTTTCATGTTTCCAGATTATTTGCTCCACTACCGACCCCGACAGTGGAAGGCTACCGGGTGATTTATCTTCGGCTGCTGGACCCAGAACCTCGCAACTTCAACCTGCTGGAAGGCGTCAGAGCTTTCATGATGGTCTTTGATTTGTGGCAGTATGAAGATGGGACCTGGCCTGGGTACGTTTCCAACAACGGCCCACCTGATGTTAAGTGGCCACCGCCGCGTATGGACATCTGCAATACTGGAGGCATCGCAGTTGCGTTGGCATCCAAAAAACTAACCTTAAATAATTATCATCATAACATCACGCCTGTATTCCCCTAAGGGCTAGGCAGAAGTGTACCTAGTACACCCACATGTCGCTAGTTATGATTAAGTTCCATGTAATAGGGGGCGAGCCTATTGCCATCAACTGGATCCAGACTCCGGGCTGCTACTGAGAAACTCCAGATTGAAAAACCTAATACCACTTTGCCCGACCCGGGAATCGAATACAGGACCTCAGCAGTAGCGCTAGCGATCACTAGACCATCCTGCCAAAACACCAAAACCAACGTGTCCATGTGTGTAAATATACCGGCTCCCATAACCTCTAAATAGGAGAGCTCTATAGTCTATATCTCTGTCTATATGCACTTGCCTGGTTTTTGCTTTTAATGCCATCCTTATGCCTACGGAATAGCAGTCAAAATCGGTTGAACGGACTGTAAAAAAGATTTACTTAAATATATAATCTTATTTCAAATGGAGAATAGCCTAGCTAATACTACAAACTCAAGCCATTTATTTCAATTAAACCATTAACAGGCACTTTTGATTTGTTAAGGAGTCAGTCAGTCAGAAATTTGAAGCTAGTTGTCCATTCCAAAGCGTAGTAGGTATGTACATATGGAAAGAACGAGCAAGAAACTCCATGGATACTTTTATAAATTAAATTGTTACAACAGTAGATTGTTGCATGGAGCGCATTATGTTGGTGCCCGACTGCAAGCGAGAGCACTAAATTAACTAGAGTGCATTAATTACTCACTTTAGCAAGGTGCGTAAACTACTTTTCTTTCAACTACCAATCTACCTACCGTGATAAAATATACCTACTCAAAATAAAAACTCAAGTTAATGAAAACAAAGTTTTCACAAGCCAGTATCTTTTTGAGGAGCTCGTGGCTAAGTAATAACAGCCACACGGGTCGATCCATCAGGTTAAGGTGACCATCTTTACATACCGAGACTCCTCCGTGCCTCGGAAAGCACGTTAAGCAGTTGGTCCCGGCTGCCATTCGTGGATCTTTGACAGTCGTTACGGGTCATAGAAGCCCGAAAGTCTAACAACCAGTTTTACCAAGGGGTATTACCCAGTAACTGGGTTGTGGAGGTCAGATCGGCAGTCGCTCCATGTAAAATACTTGTATTCAGCTGCAACCGGTTAGACTGGAAGCCGACCCCAACGTAGTTGAGAAAAGGCTACGCAGATGATGATGATCTTTTTGATCTAATGCATACATTTTATATTAAACTTAATGGGATACATTAAACCTCTGTGGTAAATTTATATCTAAATGAAAAACAGTGCATTAATGAAAAACTCTGCAAAAATGAGATTTCATATAACATTTCTGTACTGTTTTGGTTCTAAGCAAAAAATACGTCCTTTGTGATCGGTTTTGTAGAGATTAATGATAACATTACTATACTCAAAGTCTCTAATTCAGATAATTTATGTTAACAAAGTAATGTCAAGAAATGTCACTGTCAAAATGACAGGACAGTAGTACAAAATATTTTGTCTTATTTTTTTTCTTGTCAATAGTCATCTATGAAATTAAGGTGAATTAATTATAAGAACTATGCAAACAAAATACCGTTACCAAACAATAATTTATGCAGTGTGTCGGAAACACGGCCTATGATCGTCATAATCAGCCCTTTTATAGACGTAGGCCTACCAAAATCGATTTCCACTCGAAACAGTTTACAGCCGTTTTCATCCAAAATGTGGCTAGATATGCTACATACAATATGAATCTATGAATGAGAGTTGTATTGTAATATTAGTGTTGTTGAACATGTAAAAAATGTGAAAATGTTTGGATCTTCTGCATTGTTACCAGTATCATAAAATATTTTATGCCAGAAAATCTCTTTTTTTTAATAACTTTGTTTATAACCGAAAATTTATAATAGTTATTTATGCAACTGTTGTATAATAAGGGGTACTAAAACACGAATGTGGGTTTATCACACGAGGCGAAGCCGAGTGTGATAATAGTATCACATGAGTGTTTTAATACCTAATTATTACAGTTGCATACAAGACTTTATCTACACCCATGACATGAATCCTCTATAAAAGGTTCTGAAACAGTTTTTGCAATACTAATATCGAACAAAAATGGCGGGATACGACGCTGTGGTATAGTATAGTGAAACGCGCGTGCGTGACAATGTTCTTTTTTTGAAATTCATAAAGATACCACGAATTGAGTATTGAGAATGGAAGGGAGGATGATGATCCCTTCCTTACTCATCAAACAGATGAGTAAGGAAGGGATCATCATCCTCGTAAAAGCAAAGGAGTTGCAGAATGAAATTAATAATAATAATAATAAAAAGTTTATTACGGAACAATACAACATTCAGTACAACATTATAACTCCCGTTTGGATGCTATTATGGTTACTATGACACTGGGTGTTTTAATGTTGGCAATAAACTAACTGTTTCAGAAACTTTTATATAGGATTTATAGCATGGGCGTAGATAAAAATAATTAAGGTATGATTATTTTTTAATTATTATTTCTTAAATTTAGTACTTATGGAAAATTGAACCTTTTTTTTCGCCATTTTATGTGAATTACCATTACGAAGATATTTTTTTTGATATGTTATCCCCTTTGTTTACATAAATTATCTGAATTTGAGACTGGGTATGGGTAGTTGAAAAAAATAATATTTGTTACATCTTTAATGTTGAATTTATAACTTTAAGGGAGAACTATGTAAAAAAAAATACATGCAAGTTCAAAGTGTCCAGAGTACAGCAAATAGAAACAAAACAAGTGCGTGTCGGACCACGTACAATGAAGGGTTCCGTAGGTGGGATGAATTTATCTCAAGAACAAACTTAACATTGTAGTTGAAAAACATGTTCTCCCATAAATTATAACTGCAAATGTAAGTTTGTACGCAAAATATCGAGAGATTTACCATGTTATTTTACCCTAAAAACAATAAAAAAATCAAATAATTAAAACTAGCCGTGGCAGCTAAGAGATGACCACTCCCAACTGACGACGCCCGTTCACGAACATGCCGCATGGATCACCACCATTCAGTTCAACCATTTTGGAGGGAGCTAAATGAACACACGCGCCACCATCAGTGAGACGTCAAAGTGAGCATGACATACTCTCAGCCGCCAGAGCACATTCAATAATGTCCATTGCAATATACACGGTGTAAAGGACATCGACGCACAAAGTGATAACATAAATTCATGATTCTAGACACTCCAGCGTAGAAAAAAAAATCTATGGTTATAATAAAATAAAATTTTTTCATATGCAAAACCTACACGGTCAAAATTATGTTAAATAGCTGCATTTTTTTTAAATTACCGTCTGAATATTTCAACGCCTGTGGTTCTTGAATCATGTTCTGAATTCATGGTAACAGTTTATGCCGATCGATCGATCATTCGTCGATGCCCTCTTCTTCACACATGCGGGGGCATGTGTGAAGAAAAGAACATTTTTTTAGCATTTTTTTAAAATCTGGATAAGAATAAATTAGGGCATTTTTTTTTTGCATTTTTTAAAATCTGTATAAGAATCCATAAATGGACTTTCTAGCAAGCCCACAGTAGAACCAATAGTCTTTAAAATACTGTCACTATTGTGTAAATATAGGGCCAGGTCGTCGATCCAAGTATTTATAGCTAACAATGGCCGGAAAGAAGTCATTTAATACTGTGACACCACCAGCTATAAGATGTTAGGTAATTAGTTTGAGTTACTGCAATCTTTAACTCGGTTTCTCAATATCCGTAATTTCTTAGAAAAACAAGTTTATTGCACTAGTATGATAGAGACCTATGAGCCATCTAAAACTTATGTTTATGTGGTTTCGAACATTGAAAATAATAAAGTGCATCGCTTTATCATCTTGCCTGAACATTGACATCTTTTCTAACCTGCACGAACAAGGCCATCTGGATTTTTAATAACAAAGAAAGAAGAAAATACATTTATTTAGCACAGACTGAAAGGCACACAACATATTCTGCAACAAAAATAAAGCAAAGAGTGTATTCCGTTCTGTGAAGGACAACACTCCTTCTACCCACCTAATGCTTGGGTCATATTCCACGATACGCATAGATTTGAAATTGCCCCGAAACTAAAAAGTTGTTCATTTGTTGACAGGTTCGTAATTCTTATCGACATGGACACAACAACTTTGTCTCACGTTTTGCGCCTGGATCTCATGGTCGTGAAGAAAGTCTTATATTTCCTACAGGTTAGTACATTTTCGATATGGTTTCTCTTCAAACCAAAAGTTAAAAAAATCGCTTTTAAAGTTGACCTGCTGTTGTTTTTTGTTAATAAATAATAATAAAGTCTAAACAAATTCCAGGAATGCATGTTCTGCAAGCTAAAAGGCGTGCACTTTATGAACGCGCCGTACTTCATGGACAGACTGCTGTTGCTGATAAGACCCTACCTCAAGAAGGAGCTGATGGACCTGATTCAAACCCACCAGTGTGGGACTGATTCGGTCGGCAAGCTGATCTCCAAGAAAGCCTTGCCTAAAGAGGCGGGCGGGGAGTATAAGGATTATATTACGTTAAGAGGTTAGTAGAAGCTTTTTTAAATTGAAAAGTTATTTTTATGGTTTTGAAAACACTGAAGATAATTACTGTTCTGGATTTTGATGATAGAACCTCTGGCTAAGAATAATTGTTTCTTCAACTTGAAGAATGAGCGTCTGGGCTATTCTGTTATTTGTAAGACGTTGGCTTGCAATTATTTATAGCGATGGTAGTAAATGTATAGGATCCATATTATGAAACACGAAAAAAAAAACAGTTTCTTCTACGTATTCTCCTCCATAGGAAAATACATTCTGGAAAGAGTCTTTAGTTTTTCTTTGTTTTGAGTTTAAAAGTGCCTATAATGGTTTAATATAATTGCTTGCGCCATATTCTTTTTCAAGAAGGAACGGTTGAAACTTTTGAGTTATACACAGGGTATCACTAATGCAGTCGCCATTTGCAAATCTTCAGCATCTGATCCCACGTTCTCTTCGTTTCCAGATGAGATAATTAAACGCATGCAAGCAAACACCGTCTTCTTTCGAGAAGAGAACAAGCGCCGAGTGAACGAGTCCCTCCGACCTGGAGGCAAGCCTTCCCCAGCAGAGAAGGAATTTGGGCTTCAAGGCAGCTTCAAGAAATTAGAATTAGATTAAGTTGGTTTAGGGATGGATGTAGGAATAAATATTATGAAAAAATGGTATTGTTTGATTTTGAATAAACAAAGGATGGAGAGGATTCTTTTAATCCTTTATACTGATGTAGTCTTCAAAGCATTGTTATTTTGTTAAGAAACTGGTCAGTCTATCTCATTTTTAAAAGATGGGCGTGAGTAGGGTATGTACATAATCTCGAGCCTTTATTCGAGATGCAATTTCGCGGGAAGACAACTTCGTTCGATATCTCGACCATTTGACCGATTCAGCTTCTTGATCTGATTGAGAGATTGATTCTTCAATATTTTACTATTTACCTACTCGGCTCCAATTTGATGCAACGAATCAAAATCATAGTCCTTTATATTTATTAGGCTTCCCATTGATAGACTTATGACTTTAGTCCGTGATTCTTAAATCCAGCATAGGACAAAAATTTTCGATGTTGGAATACGTTTAAAGATTCTGCAATGGAGGTGGGCACTAAATGGTGATGGCAAGTGGACCAGAGCACTAACTGAATGGTTTCCGAGAGAAAGTAGAAGAAGTGTGATCAACAGCCATACAATATGTAGATAGATTGATAGATGCGTGATTTAGAGGGAATGAAACCGAGAATACTCAAAAGTCAACATAATGGTCACCAATGTAAAGGGATTTCGGATGATCACCGAGCAGGAAAGCTTGACATGAAAGAGAGGAGGCCTATACTTTCTCACTCAGCAGTGAGTGAAATAAGACTAACAATCACTTAATTCACTGTCCATGCCAAGGTTGCCTGGAAGAGATCGCAGTATGCGATAAGGCCGCCCATTGTATATTTTGTAGTGTATAAGTTTTCTTTTCTTTTGTTATGTGTAATCTGATGTACAATAAAGTATATATAAATAATAAATAATAATAAATAATCACTGTCAATGGACAATGATGAAATATCAAATAATGTTAATAATCACTACATATTATAAAACAAAGTCCTCCGCCGCGTCTGTCTGTCTGTCTGTCTGTCTGTCTGTCTGTCTGTTCGCGATAAACTCAAATACTACTGCACCGATTCTCATGCTGTTTTCACCAATGGATAGCTTGGTTCTCTAGGAAGGTTTTAGTATATACTTTGTTATGTTTTTGTATGCATTTTTGTATGAATTAACGATATTTGTTGGAGGTGTCGGAAAAAAATAAGCCGTCTGGGAGCTTTCAACGAAAACGCTGTCTAAGCCCTTTGAGATAT
This sequence comes from Dryobota labecula, assembly GCA_947523025.1. Taxonomy (NCBI): domain Eukaryota; kingdom Metazoa; phylum Arthropoda; class Insecta; order Lepidoptera; family Noctuidae; genus Dryobota; species Dryobota labecula. The sequence goes on from OX383303.1 coordinate 22,438,960, forward strand.
AACAAAATAATGTATGGTGGAATTGTGTATCATAAAAAGGTCTTCAAAAAAGTCCGCGATGGCATATGTCTATCTCTTAAGGATAACATACTATATCCATTTTATTGACTTTTTGTAGGTATTTGTTTGCCGAATTTTACTCTTGGAAATACGATTACGATAACAATACGCTATAATATCAGTAGCTATTAGCCAAATTATGTTCGTAGATAAATAAGCTAGCTACTTACGTGTATTTCAAACAGTATACAAGAATATTTATCATAAAAACATTACTAAACACGGCGGCCTTATGATCAAAATTTGTGCATTCCAAAACTTTCGTTACTTTTTCACTGACATATTTATCACTTTTCGATAAACTAACACTCACTACATATTATAAAACAAAGTCCTCCGCCGCGTCTGTCTGTCTGTCTGTCTGTCTGTCTGTCTGTCTGTTCGCGATAAACTCAAATACTACTGCACCGATTCTCATGCTGTTTTCACCAATGGATAGCTTGGTTCTCTAGGAAGGTTTTAGTATATACTTTGTTATGTTTTTGTATGCATTTTTGTATGAATTAACGATATTTGTTGGAGGTGTCGGAAAAAAATAAGCCGTCTGGGAGCTTTCAACGAAAACGCTGTCTAAGCCCTTTGAGATATAACAAAATAATGTATGGTGGAATTGTGTATCATAAAAAGGTCTTCAAAAAAGTCCGCGATGGCATATGTCTATCTCTTAAGGATAACATACTATATCCATTTTATTGACTTTTTGTAGGTATTTGTTTGCCGAATTTTACTCTTGGAAATACGATTACGATAACAATACGCTATAATATCAGTAGCTATTAGCCAAATTATGTTCGTAGATAAATAAGCTAGCTACTTACGTGTATTTCAAACAGTATACAAGAATATTTATCATAAAAACATTACTAAACACGGCGGCCTTATGATCAAAATTTGTGCATTCCAAAACTTTCGTTACTTTTTCACTGACATATTTATCACTTTTCGATAAACTAACACTCAATACGAAATCTACACTTATTTCTCAGTAATTCTGTATAAGATTCTTCTAAGATTAAACCGTTTTCTCATTGAATCCATTACTTTACGCACGTATAACCTTGATGAATGTTTACATACATTAAGCATCGCGTCACACCGCCACACGACCACAGAGTATAGACGTATTTTGTTTTCTTTTTTCGTTCGTTTAGTGGTGTTCCCGCTAAAATGTCAACCGGTCAATTATTAGTCGATTAATCGAATTCTACATCCAGATCGTGTTGCAAGTACAAAATAAATGTCTAATATTTCGTCCAATTGCGAACGTGACCCTGAGAAAAGTTAGTACTTACGTGAATTATTCTAAAATTATTATTTGTGTCGCAATTTTATTTCGTGTTGTATTTGGTACAATTGATTGCTTTAAGAATTTGAGTGAAATTTCGTATTTTGATTTTGTGTTTGTTATCTTTAGGTAAAGACTCATTCACGTTCAGAACATAAGTACTTTTACTATATTAAATCATTTGTTTCGGTTTCTATTCACATAGTGTTCATGAAGAAACCATAAAACCATAGTTATTATTGTGAAATGTTAAAAGTTTGATGTCAAGCTCGATAGATGGCGTTGACGTCGAAATAGATCTCGCTATGGTTTCGTTACCGCGATTTGGTTGGGGTATCGCAATTTTAATTAAATATACCAGCTTAGATCAGTACACAATTGTGGTTTTATTTTCAACCCTATTAGTGTGCACATTAGTTCGATAGTTCAACTCATTACCAGCTCGGTAATAAACACATAGTGAGTCACATTAAAATTAATATTAAGTTAGAATTTTGAGATATAGCCTGGGATATGGAGAGGGTAGTACATAGGGTACTTTTTTATGCGATAACCGACATCCACGCGGGCGAAGCCGCGGGCAAAAGCTAGTGATATTATAAACTCAAACCATTTATTACCATTAAACCAATTACAGGCACTTTTTGAATTGTCAAGGAGTTGATCAGTCAGAAAGATGAAATAGTTGCCCATTTCAAAGCGTAGTAGGTACCTATGGATAAGAACGATCAAGAAACTCCACGGACACTACATTACAATATCAGTAGTGTAGAGTGCTTTAAAATTACTTTTAGTTCGATTTCCATTATGATCTGCCGTAAAGTGGCAGCCTTTTATAGTGACGTGGACTCATTTAAATAAATACACATCATCGTTATTATTGAAATTTTCGCTTTACGTGACTATTATTGCGATAATTCATACCTATAGTCCACCGGAAGCACATATTATTGCCTTTGTATACCTACTATATAATATATATATATTTTTTTCTCTTTTATATAAAATGAGTTGACAGTGGTAGTGGCTAGTCCTTGGAGTAACGTCAAGGTTTCAAGATGAACTTCACTGGAATATTGTTTGTTATAATGGCTATCGCTTTGGCTCTTGTGGTAAGTTGCCATATGAAACTCGGTTTGTAAAGAAGTGTCACCAAATCCAAGAAAAACTAACTTAGTAGTTATCACATTTCGATGATCATTCCATCAATCATTAGGATTAGGGGCTGGCAGGATGATAATGATTTCACCTCTTTGAAAAATCAACCACCATTACAGCTTTTTCGAAGAAATCTTAGCAATAATAACCCAACAAGCACACTAGTGAAAAATGCAGCTTTCTTTAAAGCTCCAATGTCTACAGGGTCAAATCTTTCTCCTTCTTGAGCTTCTTTGACCACTTGTAGGAAGATTTAGCAAGATGGGAGGGGGCAGAGATGTTCACTTTGCCATACTCAAATAGAAATAGAATTAGATATAGACGGCGTTAGAAATATAATCAGATATAGATTTTTTTGCAAGGTTGGTAATGCAAATGATAGCTCCTACTAAAATTATTATAATGGCTTATGGGCCATTGTTTTTCAAAATATCTTAAGAAAATGGCATAGAAGAAGAGGAATAAATATATCAGAGTCCATTGACTTCATATTTTTGTCATCTAAGGTTAAAATATTTCCAGAGCATGACCACAGCTGAGCAGCCTGCTGGCTGCCATGGCGGCGGAGGTGGCGGTAGTGGGAGACCGCCTCGACCAACTGCGGCCACCACTGTAGCACCAGCTACTAGTGAGTATAATTTCGATAGACTATTGTATAAAGAAAAAAAAAAACACGAATAACGAGCATATAAAAAAACATGTTAGCTTATATATATACAAATATACATATAGTTAAAAGCGCGGAAAGAAAGTAGTCGGCAGCTGCACGTTGTGACTGCGACAAGTCTTCCACACACTTCCACACAGCATGATGCTGAACTATTGGGGCACTACGCACAGCACAGCGCTGATTTCAGTGGTCACCCAAAAATTACGAGGTGAGATGAAGAGAATATGAGGAAGGATAAACCGCCTGTGATTATAAGAATGACAAATCTGAGGGTTGATGGATGGAGAGAGAGCGGAAGAGCAAAGAAAAGACGGATATAATAAGTGAGGGATCCTGGAAAGGAAAAGGAGTGAACGATAGAGTGATGGTCGACAGGGAAGAATACGAGGGCAGGAAGGTGATGATTGCATAAAGCTAAATGGTAAGGCTATATTTCTCACAGGATTTACATTAAACAGTTTGTTAATTTATGCAAGTGGAACTATAAAAATATATAGGTACATGTTACTGTTTTAAACAAATAAGGGTAATATCCTAGATCTGACTGTATCATCAATATTGTCCTTTTTTGTTACAGATGCAACCAGTAGCGGATAAACCATAACACGACAAAACACTGGCAGGCCTTGAAACATAACGCAAAATATACTGTTATCATATTATTACAAGTTATTCACAAATAAACAGCTTAATCTCATATTTTGTTTAAATACGATTTCATATACCTGATCTGGAGTAACCGTAAGTATAACAAAAAAACGGGCCAAGTGAGTGCGGACCACGAACAATGAAGAGTTTCGTAGTTGTGATTAATTTATGACAAAACAAATTGTGAGACCTTGCTTCTTGCCAAATTTCAAGATTCTAGGTCAATGGGTAGTACCCTATAGGTATTGATTTATTTGCGAGTGTCAAAATATTTATTTATTCAAATTTCTTGCACACAATAAGGTACAAAGGCGGACTTAATACCTTAGACATTTTTTACCAGTCAACCAAGAGTGGTAAAGAGATAAGATGGCAGGTGCAGTTAAAGAGGAGATAGTAAAAATAAAAAGAACCCAACAAAAAAAAAAAACCTAACATAATTTATTATAAATAAAATAGGTACACAAGTACATAAATAAACCTACTTATAAACTTATATATTTACTATATTTAGCGTGTGAAGAACAAATATATTGAAAGTGAGACATAAGGAGGGATGGGAGAGTTGAGAAGGGAATATGTCGCATCAATGACCGTATTTTTTTATTGCGTTGACTTAGAATCTTGATATTTTTAAAGCTCCAAGGGCCCGTAGACCTTCGTATTTGATACTAAGACAACAAAGTGATCCTGTAAGGGTTCCGACTTTTCCTTTTGAGATACGGGACCCTAAAAATAGCTCATTTCGTGGTTAAAAGATAAGCTAGTCAACAAGGTTGGAAAAAAAACAAACAAATGCAATATTCGTTGCTACACTACTTAATAGCAATGGATTCGTTTTTTTTTTTTTTTCTAAAATTCAATAGACATAATATACCCTAATATTATGTCTATTGAAGTTTTACGGCCGCATGGGTTGCTGTGATCGGCCCTTGTATGGGTGACCACCCATTTCATACACGCAAGGACGAAAGCACGTTAAGACATTGGTCCCGGCTGTCATTCGTAAATCTTGGACAGTCGTTACAGTCAGAAGCCCGCAAGTCTGACAACCAGTCTTTTATCAAGGGGTATCATGTTACTCGGTAACTGGTTTGTGGAGGATGAGATGCAGCTGGTTTAACTGAAACCCGACCACAACATAGTTGGGAAAACACTAGACAGAAGATGATTAGGGTGTGCTGAAGATGCGGCATAACCTGATAAGGGGTCCACACTCACTCTGTTTCGGATAAGCCGATGATTCCCCAATTGACCAGATTGGATCTTCAGCGGACAACCTAGACCATCGGTCGGCGGTCAATCGGTTCAGAATTTCAGGCATCTCCTTTATTGGCTACTGTGTTCGTGCCCAAACTCAAACAGACTCGAGAAATATTACATGACCACTATTATCTTAGTCTACTATATTTAAAAAAATATCATGCAATTAGATTGCTGTTTTAAAGGAATTGTTTATGATGATAATGATTTTTCGTAATAATTGCAGTAGAATGATAATGAAACCAACACGTGTAGCATGACCACCGTAGAAACGGAGGAAATGAGAACTGTAGAAAGATTTCTACTATACGACGCGGTTGGTACAAAACAAACATGAACTTGCATTAAAACTGTATGCATAAACCATAAAAATAAAAAATAAATTATGTCACTTTGTCTTCGTAAAGTAGATAGCATGGTGGTGGCAACCAAAATAAATCCAAAACAAAGTATCCTTGTTAAACAATTATAACACCTGCATGTTTTATAATAAAACAATCCTGCTTTATAACAGGGTATAATTAACAAAACTGTAAGGTATATGTGGAGCGTCCTGTGGGAACACTATATACACAATTAATATTTTTATATAGTTGTGTCCCCACGGACTCTTATCACCCGGGCGAAGTCTTGCTCCTCTGGCTTGCCTTTACTGGCCGGCTTGAGTGGAGTTTCGCAAGAGCAAACGTGCTCGGAGAAAGGTAAGCTGTTTATTTTTATTATTTATCTATAGACACTTATGTGCTAGCGATCGTTCTCGGGGGCCCATTACTGAGTGTGTTTTCCCCAATGGATGGCTTGGTTCTCGAGGAAGGTTTTAGTATATAATTTGTTAAGTTTTTGTATACATTTTTGTATAAATAAACGATATTTGTTGGAGGTGTCGGAAAAAAATAAGCCGTCTGGGAGCTTTCAACGAAAACGCTGTCTAAACTCTTTGAGATAAACAAAATAATGTATGGTGGAATTGTGTATCTTATATAGATCTTCAAAAAAGTCCGCGATGGCGCATGTCTATCTCTTAAGGATAACATACTATAACCATTTTATTGTCTTTTGTAGGTTTTTGTTTGCCGAATTTTAGTCTTGGAAATACGATTACGATAACAATACGCTATAATATCAGTAACTATTAGCCAAATTATGTTCGTAGATAAATTTGCTAGCTACTTATGTGTATTTCAAACAGTATACAATAATATTTATCATAAAAACATTACTAAACACGGCGGCCATATGATCAAAATTTGTGCATTCCAAAACTTTCGTTACTTTTTCACTAAAATATTTAACACTTTTCGATAAACTAACACTCAATACGAAATCTACACTTATTTCTCAGTAATTCTGTATACGATTCTTATAAGATTAAACCGTTTTCTCATTGAATTCATTACTTGACGCACGTTTATCCTTGATGAATGTTTATATTAGGCATCGCGCCACACTGGCCACACCGCCACACGACCACAGACGTATTTTGTTTTTTTCGTTCGTTTAGTGTTGTTCCCGCTACAATAAATTAATACCGGTAAGTATTAGTCGATTAATCAAATTCTATAGCCAGATCGTGTTGCAAGTACAAAATAAATGTCAAATATTTCGTCCAATTGAGAATGTGACCCTGAGAAAAGTTATGCACCAATGGTGTTCATTAAACATGTCAAGCGTTTTCTCAGCACGTATTTTGGTTTTGTGTTTGATATCTTTAGGTAAAGACTTTTATTATATTAAATCATTGTCGTTTGTTTCGGTTTCTATTCACATAGTGAATCACTTTAAAACTAATATTAAGTTAGAAATTTGAGATATAGCCTGGGATATGGAGAAGGACATATGGTACTTTTTTATGCGATAACCGACATCCACGCTGGCGAAGCCGCGGGCAAAAGCTAGTTTTATATAAAACGTTGGTCAGGGAGGGGCCATAGCCTTTCCATAGTTCTAGGTAACCTGTCCACTTTAGCCATCAAAACCCATAATCCAATATCTTTGTTTCCATATCTTGCAATAGTCCTGCAGCATCCGTGGGTTGTCCTTGGGTGCACTTGCATTGTGCATGCAGGGATTATCGTCGGTTGGTGCCTCCTCATCATTTAAAGTTGTTTAAGGGGCCTCTGCGAGTTGGCTTCGGCCCCTTGTACGCTTTCCAAAGGTCCCGGACCCCGGAGTCCCGAGATATGTTAAAGACATTTTAGTTTTTTTTTTTATTAGAAATCGAAAAATAATAAAACTATGTAGCCAAATTCGAACCACAAACTTAGCGTCGTCGGTTGTATCTTGTGGTTCAAGAGTGCGACTAACGATGGTTTGGTTTCTTCCAGTTTGAGGATATTATTAAAGACACAATTGAGAAAAAAATTACAATAAAACATGTGTCAAGCTGTAGATATAAATTATAGAAAAGTAAAAATTGTTTTCATTTTGTTGGGCTTGTATAGTTATGTGAGGGGTGAGTGTGTGTGATGATGTATATGTGTGGTAGTTGTGGTGCTATCAAAGTTTCAATGAAAAAGGCAATAATATATATTTGCTTGCTTAGACATTTAATGTCAGTAAGATTGATTAAGTTAAGCTTCACTTGCCGCGGTTGGTCCGTGGATGGGTGACCATCTTTACATACCAAAACCCGTCCGTGCATGGCGTGGACGGCACGGACAACTGTCATAAATCCACGAATGACAGCTGGGACCAACGTCCGTGGATCTATGACAGTTGTTACGGGTCGTCAAAAGCCTACGGGTCATCGTATTCAGTAACTGACTTGTGGAGGTCAGATAGGCAGTCGCTCCATTTAAAATACTGGTATTCAGTTGCATCCGGTTAGATTGGAAGCTGACCCCAACGTTGAATCGTTGGCAAAGGCTAGACACTGATGACGTTTGGGTCATGAGAGTGCGCTATCTGAGCGTGGCCTCGTTCACTGTAGAATGTTGAATCACTAAATTGTCGATGAGTTGGTTATTTACTGCTACCATGGTAGAACCTATTTAATTTACTAAATTTTTCATAACAATGACTATGGAAAATTTCTAGTTCAAATTGTTCGAAGTTCAGACTAGTTTTTGCGCGTGGGTTTTTGTAGAATTTGTTTATTAAAAACCAAATTAAATATTCTTCAGTTTACACCACACATGCTTACAAATTGTCGCAGTTAATACTTACAATTCAACATAAGAACTTACAAGAAAGTTAAAAAGAAAATACTTGACAAATGAATAACCTACTTTTTTAAAGTGGGCTTTTATATAAAACTAGACAAAAATAATTTTTGTCTAGTTTAGTACTGGCTTTATCTCCAACTCCCCACGACCTTAGTTCTTTCGGCTGAAGTCTGAGCTGGCTGGCATTTATAAGTGACAGTTATAGTCACCTACCTATTATAAAGGATAACTTAGTATAAGTGTTTGATATAAGTAATTCATTATTAATGCGGTAGACCCTTAAAGGCTACCGTATATTATTTTAAGACGGAGTATTCTTTTTAAATATATGTTATTTCAAACAGTTTATTGTTTCCTTGTATTTCGATACGTAACCACCTTGCATGAAGGCTTTGTTCCATTACCTCTAGAGGGATAAAATCTTTTATGTAACAGTGGAGTGTACAGAGGATGTGTGAACTTTACACCCTGTTCATCATAATGAACAGGGTGTAAAGTTCACACATCCTCTATAGAAAAGGGAGGATCCTCCGACTAGACGGCTGTTGTGTCTGGTGAACAACTGCCCGAGGGTTGTTTTTTTTTTTTTAACTTGGGCATCTCGCAGTTTACCTTGAGAGATCGTGACTCCTTAACCGGACTTTCCTGTGGCTACCTTAAGCTCCTATAAACTTAAAGCCTCCAGCCAGGGTTGACGGGCCACAGGTATGATACAAAACAAAAATAATAATATTATTTAACTACATGTGTGTAGGTAGATCGGTCTAGCTAGCTTAGGGGTGCCTATTCCTAATACCCTGGCCGGAAGGTAATAAATAGGTTACTGTAATTAAAAAAGAACAGATTAAACTGACGATAAACATTGACGATTCATCATCATCATCAGTTCTGCCGAGCGACGTCCACTGCTGCAAGATTAAAATGTTGAAACTATAGTGTGATAAGTGATAATTATAAAGTACGCACATGAACCCGAAAAGTCAGAGGTGCGTCCCTTGGGTTCAAACTCGAGACCTATGACTTGGCAGTCCGACGGTCACACCACTAGGCTATCACTTATTAAAAATCTTTGATTGATACAGTTGAACTTAATGTAGATGTCTATAGTTGATGTAGTACTCCTTTAACTAAAGCGTAGAACGTTGTCGAGCATGTTCTTACCGGTTAAGTTTTAAGGATTTATTCCGTTCTAATACTACTCGTATTTGTTTCATCAAATTTGTTGAAGAACATACCAGTGGTATTAGTTTTTGGTATTAGAACGGAATAAATCGGTTTAAGCCACAGAGTGTTACCTATATCTTGGTATCTTCTACTATATTTCAGTTTTGACTATCTGATTAGGAATTACTAATCAATTAAAAATTGCTCGTGTATTTTGCTGCTAGCTCGGGTAGCTCTAGACTTGAGGGCTAAGAAGAAACGAAACTGTTATCTTAAACAAAAACTATGTAAATTGTTTTGAATAACTCAAATTGAATATAATTGTAAATAACTTAACATAACATCACGCCTGTATTCCCCGAACGGTAAGGCAGACGTGTACCTATAGTACACACACATTTTGCCAGTTAAGTCCCATGTAATAGGGGGCGAGCCTATAGCCATCAACCGGGCACAAATGCAGACTCCGGGCTACTACTGAGCAATTTCGGATGGAAATCCCTAATAACACTTCGCCCGACCCGGGAATCAAACCCAGGACCTTATGCTCAGCATTAGCGCTTACGACCACTAGGCCATCGAGGCAGTCATCTGGATTTCATGAATCTTTGCGTTCAGGATTGACATTGCCTTGTCAATAATCTGTAACTATAATTAACAGACATATTATTTGAAGGCATGATTGCCGCAGTGGTTAAGCGATTGACTGCTGTGCTTCGTGTCGCGGGTTCGATTCCCGCACGGAACAAATATTTGTATTACCTAAGAGTAGTTGTTCCAGGTCTGGCTGTTTGTGTATGTGAGTTTAAATGTTTGTAAACGCACTCACAAAACAGGAGAACTTCCTAGTGTGGGGAAAAGTTTAAAATAATATAATATAGCTGGTACACCAAAACTATGCCTTCACTATTTAAATAAGTAGCTAACCTGTATAATTCTGTCGCATCGTCGCGTACAAATCACAGAATAACACTTAGCGGAAGGTTATATTTTTAATAATTGTTATTATATCGCTCACCGGATGCACATTTGTCACAAGTGGTCAATTTCCTAGTTTTCCTCTGGTATATAAACTGGGGGTACATAGTAGTTCGTCAGATCGTGATCAATAGCTGAAACATGAAGTTTTTTGGAGCACTCTTGGCCATCATGGCTATTGCCTTCGCTGCGGTGGTGAGTACCTACAGCTTGAATTATTTCGATCAACCTGCTAGAATTTAAGGATATCAAGAGAGGAACTCTTTTGAAAAGTGTTTGGTCGATCTATCAGGTTAAGCTACGTTTGAAAACATGTGAAAAACATACGCTGCTTGCTTCCCTTTGACACACCACCAGTCACCAATTAATCTTCTCCTAATTATCTGCTTATGCCTTTTTCAACTATGTTGGAAAATACCAGGACTTTACCTGGAGCGACTGCTTATCTGACCTCCACGACCCAGTTACTGGGTAACACGATCCCCCTTGGTAAGATTAAACTTCACGTATGACCAATTTTAATGTAACGCAGAACAAGGAGAGGCGAGTCTCTATTAGTGGTGAGAGATGTACATGTCACAGCAAAAATATATGTTCGTCACCATAATGGCTTTTTTTGTCTGCTCAATGCACGATAGAATCTGCTTTACATGTTAGACCGAATAAAAAATCTGACAGACAAAATCTAACAATCAAATAAAAACATAAAATGGGCTGGCCATTAAAAAGGGTTTAGGTATAAAAACTAAAATTTAATTTTGTTTTAAGTCAACGCAACATAGCTCAAAGGCGTATGCTATTGTGATATTTCTTATCAAGTAATTAAATACAGTTTATTTTTCAATCTGTCAGTAATCTGCTCAGCAGTCAGCTTCAAAACGTATGTTCTGAGTTGATACAGAAAAGAATTTGAAAACTGACGAAGATATAAACGACTTGACTGTACTCACTAAATAATTATGGATACCTAATGTTTTTTAGAGCGGGATGAGCGTCGTTCCCAAGGCTGGCTGCAACGGTGGTGGCGGCCCCGGAGGCAGAGGACCACCTCCTCCACCACCAACCAGTAAGTGCTTACATCCTTTATAGTTCCCCATTGAGCATGAGAATGTACTTGACTTCAGAGGGTTATAGAACAACATAACAAAACGCCAGTTTTCCGGAAAATTGCGCTGGTGCCCTCCACGATTATTTTCACGGTGTGTGGTAGCAATTTTATTTAAAATAGGCACATAAAAGGCAAAAATTACAAAAATAATTAATTCATACTAGTTGCCCCTTCCGAAAGGTTACGTATGAAGAATAATGGACAAGAAACTCCATACTTACTCTTTTAAAATGTTAACAATATTTTGTATACATTAATTAACAATTATATGTGAAGACGATGTACCTAGAATAAATTTACTTTACCAAAAAAGGTAAAAAGAATGAAAAGTGAAGTAATTACAGACAAATTAATTATACGATAGACATAATTATGGTGCTTACGTATTTACAAACATTATAAAAGTAGATGATTTTCCTAAAATTCTACCAGTCAGTGTGTGAGTTAATCACACAAAATAAAAATTAAAATCATAAAAATTATACAATTAAATTAGCAACCAATTTGATTTTGTCTAGAATCTAGCATTTTAGCTCTTACGATAAATTGCAATTTAATATAAAATGCTTTTTTTTTTATTCTGGAGCCCTGAATTCCATGTGCTTTTCTAGCCCCTGATGAAAAAAGTTTGCTCACACTTGCACTCGACCAACGAGGCGGTTTGCTGAACAAGTGATTACCTATCGATACGTTCTGTAGAACTGTAAAGTGGACTGGACTCATGGGTATGGCCATGGTCCAAGGGTCCTCAACATGAGGACCCTGAGGATTGTAGTCGATAGGAGTCCGAAAAACCCTGATTGAACTGCCTCGTTGGTCTAGTGCTCGCAAGCGCTCCTGGGTTCGACTCCCACGTCGGGCTAAGTGTTATCGGATTTTTCTATCGGGTATTTTTCAAAAGCAGCACGGAGTCTGAATTTGTGCCCGGTTAATGGTAATAGGCTCGCCCCCTATTACATGGGACTTAAACATAACTGGCGAAATGTGGGTACAGGTATAGGTACACCTCTGCCTTATCCTGCGGTAATTACAGGCGTGATATTATGAGTTCGAAATAACAAAAACAAAAAGGGCTGGGGTGATGCCACGCATGAAAACTCAAAAGTCACAGCATATAGGTTATTATTAGTACATTGTGATACAAGGGTGGGAAGTAGGTTATTGCAAAAGAGCTGTCATTGACAAGCCCGAGCCGAAGGCGAGGGTTTTTAATGATACGAGTTTGCAATAACCTACACACCCGTGTATCACACGACGTTTTTCAATACAGTTATGGGAAATAGTAAAAAACTAATAAAAAAAAGATCAATTTATCACACAAATTAAAATTTTCAGAAAATGGCGCGTTTTTGCAACTGGACATTTTTTTTTTACAACGAAAACCGCCTTAACAGCCTATTCGGTTTTTGATGAATTATAATGTGAATAAAAATTAAATTAAAACTGCTAATTAAATATATTAAACAACCATTTAAATTACTCTTTGAGAATTCAATGCTAAGAGGAAAAATGAATGAGTCCGTACACTCATTCATTTTTCCTGGTATAAAATCTATCCCATTATATTATATGTATGAAAACTCCTTGCTACTAAACTTTTTAAATTGACTTATAAATTTAAAACTAAACTGCAAAACAAAATGATTGAGCTCGTAAACAAAAGTCATGACCTCGTAACAGAAAGATGCCTATGAAAAATGTATTTTCAATACAGTTGTTAAACATGGCGTACTTTCAGAGGCTTTAATTATGATTCGAAAATTAAATATTTTGCATAGGTATCTTTTGTTTACGCGGTAGTGATTTTTGTTTACGAGCTCGATCATATTGTTTTGCAGTTGAGTTTTAAATTTATAAGTCAAATTAAAAAAGTTTAGTAGCAAGGAGTTTTCATACATAGAATAAAATGGGATAGATTCTATACGAGGAAAATGAATGAGTCTGTACGTCTTAGCATTGAATTCTCAAAAGTCATTTAAATGGTTGTTTAATATATTTAATTACCAGTTTTAATTTAATTATTTTCACATCAACATTTGTCATTAATCGAATAGGCTGCATAGGCTGTTTTCGTTGTAAAAAAAAATATGTCCAGCTGCAAAAACACGCAATTTTCTGATAATTTTTATTTTTTATGTGATAAATTGTTTTTTTTTTTTTTTTTTGTTAATATATTACAAGCGATGATATGGAATTAACTCCACCCGATATTTTATCTGAGGCGAAAACTGCGCAAGATGAAATTTTGCCCCCAAAATCTCGACAAAGATATATGACGACTTACGATAATTTTATTTTATTCTTTGATTTGTTTTTTACTATTTCCCACAACTGTATTGAAAAACGTCGTGTGATACACGGGTGTGTAGGTTATTGCGAACTCGTGTCAATAAAAACCCTCGGCTTCGGCTCGGGCTTGTTAATGACAGCTCGTTTGCCATAACCTACTTTCAACCCTTGTATCACAATGTACTATTGCAGTTAAGCTGTCATCGCATACTGCACCACACTGTTACTACACTGGTACTGCATCGCACTTTTACTTGTATGTACAATTATACATGTACAATAATGATAATGGAAGATGTTAATCGATGATAGATAACACGATAGGTACGTGGTCATAATATCACGCATCTGCATCGGTTTTGTTATCATAATGCAAATGTTACTTATTTATCTATGACTATTTTATTTCTTTGTGTGAATTGTTTGTTTGATTTTATAGCTGCAAAAATATTCAAATTTAGTTCGACAATTAAATTTTAAGTAAAAAACGTCAAATTAAGAATAAAAAATTGCCATATCACTAAATTAATATCTCAGTGCCATCTTAGTGCTGTCAAACAAAACTATAGTTAAGTTATGTCACTTTAGTCAATTTTGAGAATGGGAAATCGTCGTTTGACAAGAACAAACAAAATTTTGGTGATTTTTAGTCTATACTTCATTTACTATATAGCACTAGACAAATAACGGCTAAATAAAAACAGTTGTTGTGTAATATTGATGAAATTACTGCACTTTAGAGTTATTTTTTTAATGTAAATGGTAAATACACAACAACGGTGGTATGGTGGTTTGTATTTATCGTGAAATAACGGAGTTTATTAAACGTTTACATCGAAATAACGAAAGGGTGAGAACAGTTATTTGTCTAATGTTATAATAAATGGAGTATAGTTTAGAGGCATTTGTGACAAAAGAATCGGCACCATTATGTTTATTTATTAATTTAACAGTTCAACACACATATAAACAGGTAAGAAGAAAAATACGTACAAAGGTGATGCTTGTTTCTAAAGAAATCTCATCCAACATATCTGCAACAAGAGGACAGATAAAAAGAGATGTACACGCCCATTATTGTGATGTACCAAATACAAATAAACGACTATGATTAACAATATTTCTTTTTTTTTTCAGACGCGACCGGCTAAACATCAACGCGGCGAACACTTCGACGAATTCTGCTAACATTATTCACAAATAAATAGTTGCACCAGTCATCACTTTCGCCTTTTATTTTTATTTCTGCATATTTTCAAGGCCTTGAACCATTCAAGTCATAAATCATAAGTTATTTATTCATTTGTTTATCATAGGTATGTACGGTCAGCGTCACGATGTGGATACCCCCCATGAAAGCAAATTTTAATACAAATGGAGTACCCAATTGATACAGCCCACTGTACATATAATAATAATGGTATAAAAATATAATAAAGAGTGCGCTATGTTATGCCAGAGGGCGTACAAATGTTTTAATCAATAATATTACAAGCAATCACAATAAAAACACACTTAAATACAAATATAATCACACATTTCATAATACGAATTCGTTAATTAAAAATATAGCAATAGAAATGAATGTCAATAAAAAGAGAAAAAATAAAATATAAAATGTCAATACAGTACATGTCAACACACAGACTGAAAACAAATAATAATAAAAATAATAAGATTATGCCAATATACAATGCTAATGTCAATGTACAATACTAATGTCAATATACAAAATAAATGTGTTTTATTAGCATGTCAAAATTCTTTCATTACATTTTTGTCTGTTATAAATTCCGAAATACTGTGCTTTGTTCACTAGTGAAAGTTTAAGTTCAGAATGTCCAATTTCCCAAAATGACCAACGGTATGAAAGTGTTTCCTAAATGATTCTTAAAATGTCTCATTATTTCCTATTCGAGAATATTTGAGAATGTAGTTTTGTTCGCGAATGTAGTTTTGTGCGCTTTTGTAATAATAATACTTACAAGTGGTATTACTGCTTACACACAATAATAAGAAAATAGGTCCCAAAGGATTTAAAAAAAATGAAGTAACAAGTTTGAAACCAAATGTTACCAGCCTGTAACATTACAAGATAGATAGGTAATGCTCGTTATAGTTCCCGTAACATGCGACGGAAGACGACATTTCCCTCGGAATAAGAACGTGGTAGTTACGGTGGCCAGAACATTAAGTTAAATTTAAAAAAAAGTAAGTAAGTTACCACAAACTGTCAAATTTTCTAGTTCGATTTTGAACTTAATCGTCGACATTTTATAGTTTAAAATCGTTTGGAGCAATTTGACAGTTTCGTATAGCTTGATGTGCTGGCCACTGTACCTAAGTGCTTTTATGGGGTTTTATTGTTTATAAGGTATAAATCGACATTTTAATGTCTTGTTTATACCTTTTTAGTTGGCATGTTATGTCGTAGTTAGGTTTTAGTTCTTAATTTTTTTCAACATAAATTTTTCATTTTGTATTTTAAATAAATTTTTTGGTAACCGAATAATCATTAGGTATATTTAAAATCTTTTGTTGGAGGTCAAAGTTGTCGGCGCGCTCGATAGATGGCGTTGGCAACGAATTAGATCTCGCTATGGTTTCGTTACCGCGCCACATATATAAAGGTCGGAGTTCGAGTTTTTATAAGGCCGTACTCTTGCAAGTGAGTACGGTTTATCCCACTTCTGATAATAAAATATTTTTGTAAAGATCGGGTCTTTAAGTAGGTTCGATCTTGTATGATAAAAAAATTGCAACAAAAATATACTATACTTAGTACTCGAAGAACAATCTCCGCTAAGGAGTATAGTGTTCTGTGAGAACAATAGGCTAGTTTATTTATTATTTATTTATTTAATACTTTAAGCACAAAACATGTACAGAGGCGGACTTAATGCCATAGGCATTTTCTACCAGTCAACCCTTGGGTGATGCAGAGACATACAGTAGTAGGTGCAATAGCGAAAATTGAGGAATAAATATTCATTTAAATATACATAAACCTATTACAAACTATAAATTCAATATATAAATCTTATTATATATAAATATAAGCACAAATAAATACACATAAATATGTATACTAAAACAAATAAGACACACAATGGGAAAACATTACCGTTATGATGATACTGCCAGCTTCTTGCGAATATGCTCACGAACTTTTACTTTAAAAGATAATCGGTTGGTTGCCATCCTGATTTCCTGGGGAAGCGCATTCCACAGAGAGATAGACTGTATGAATAAGGAAGAGTGAATGAAGTCTGTGCGGTGAGTGGGACATTGAAGAAGACGATTGTGAGATGAACGAAGATTTCTATTGTGGTTATATGGTGGTGGTTAATATATGGTATTTAATATATGGTTAAATACGTGAGCTAAAAATATCAACAATCAACTTAATTTTGTAAATAATTTTAAATTATTATATTATTGAAAAATTATTGCGTAATAAGAAAATGGTCGTTCAATTAATGAGAAGCATAGGCATTGGATGTGCCTATGCCTCTCGTTCTCATGAGGGAGCAACTTGTGTAGCAAGCCTTCGTGCCACACGTTCAAATGCTTTTTCGATATCCAGCAGAAAAATACCTGTGGACTGTTTGTGATTTAGGTGATGAGATATGGTGTTCCGTGATCCTGGCTAGCTGTTGGGTCATTGAATGAGTTGCACGAAACCCATACTGCTCTTGGATCAGATACTGCCCGGTGACACATCAGACTAAAACAGTTTACCAAAAGAAGGTAGCAGATTGAGGAGGTAATTAATGGGTAAAAGAAAAGTACTCTTTTCTATGTTTTTTGAGACTTTTACTGGCATATCTGATGTTATAAGAAGTAACTTATATTTTAGAAAAAGCCACGCGGGCAAGCTGCTGGTGGCGGCTAGTTAAAAAATAAAATACAATACCTAAAAAATCCGAAGACTATTATAAAAACCCATGAAGAGTATTTGATGCTTCATGGCATACCTAACCTACCGATTAGATATCAGAAATTATTTAGTGATGAAGAAGACAAATTTTTTGTTTTGTTTAATAAGAAGATGTAACTATTTAGTTTACTACGATTCATTTTATTCAAATTGTAGCGTCTGTTTCAGCTATAAAAACTCGAACCTAATGGAATCAAAATGGTATTTATTACACAAGTATGGCACAAGCGTTTGTGCGGTTTGTGGACCCATCAAAAGAAATGTACAACCATTTGGGACCAAAATAAAATCATCCACATCTAGAATCATCATTCACAATTAGAATAGGTATGCCAGTATAGCATGGAATCCTATGTAGGCTGTCCATTCGCAGCGATTCAAGAACATGCAGTGTGCGTTTATGTAGAAGACAAATTGCTTAAGTGTACCACTAACCCAGGAATATCCCTCAGATGTCAGTATGAACAACATTTGACTTTCTTTCATATTGAGTTGCTTCGAAACCGTCGCACTGTTCTGGACTTAGTTTATCTACATAAGACATTTGGCGAACAATTTTATTGCTTGAATGTCTCATGTCTCATTTCTTCTAGATCTTTCTAGACAGCAAATATCTAGACTTTATCAACCACCCGCCTGTAGAACTACCAAACATTGGTATAAGTACACTCGCCAGTATCTTGGATGTGTTTTCAATACAACGAAATCAAAACTACCTGATTCGGAAGTGTTCTTTGGGTCCCTGCCGAAATTAGAAAGAAGAAAGTAAACAAAGAAAATACGTTTATTTGCGATAAACATGACGCAAGGAAAGAACACAAACACGAAAAGAACAAGTTGAGGGTAGAAATATGAGTCACATCCACGCAAAACGGCTATCGCTCAGCATAATGCTGCAAACCTATGCGAGAAGGAGCCCCAGCGCTGGTTTTCAGAGACAGCCTTGACGTGATGACGTCAACCAGTGCAGCATAATGATATAAAAAAACTAAATATAAATTCAAAATGCTATTGCGCAGTCATTTTAACAATATGTATTACATGGTCAAAGTCATACTTAATTTTACACGACTGAAGTTGTGTTTTCAGGGTTCATGTAGTTTGTGAGTTTCTTTATTCCACCATAACTTTTAAACGGCTTAACCTCTCCATCTTAATCATTTCTTGTTTGTTCGGGAAAGTTATAACTTTATAATAAGACGGCAATCAACCATCGCCTATTTTATACAGTCCGCTTTTATTTGCTCCCCGCGCTAACGAACTCGTTCCTAACCGATTGGCCGAAGAAGGCACAGCATCAAGAAAAATATGGGGGACCTTTGCCCAGCAGTGGGTCAAAGTAGTGGAAAAAAAAACAATAAAATAGGAAGTCAAAACTGTACTTTGAATATTTTTGAAAAAGTAATTTCTATGAGAACTAGGAGCAATACTGATTACATTATTGCAAAGGTCGGGAAATAGGCAATTGCAGGTCGAGTATTAGTATGAAGGCCGAGTCGTAGGCGAGGACTTCACTAATACGAGACAGGCAATTGCCATTTCCGCCGAGATTATATAGTGCTTTTCTCAAAAGAATGCAGGGAAATAAAACGTACTTTTTATATTATACATTTAATTGAATTAATATTAAAAGTTACAATTAGTCATATTGGGGCAATTACTAAATGAAAATGTTATTTATTTCCCCGGTACATTTATGTTTGTTTGTTGAACTTCTGATGAGGTTTGCAGGTGGGCATTGGATGTAGTGGTAGATGGCTGAAGTATGTAAATAACAAATCAAGACGAATTTTCAGCTTTGATGCCAATTTTCTATATATCATCTGTGCCAAAAGGCAAACACACAGGCATTTATGGCATGGCTATATAGCCACGTGAACGCAATTTGTGCTAAGCAGAGACTTACTTTGGTCGCAGCCAGCCATTTCATACAACATTGCTGGAGCGTTGTAATGTTCCAAATTCAAAAAACGCTCCTGCAATGGATTTGATTTTCTTTGTCCGTAAATTCAATACATTGCGTGTTCTTTTTTCAAAAAATAATGACATTTCCATGCATGTTTGTGAAAATATAATTTTTGTCTGTATGTCTGAATGTATGTGGAAGCATCATGCAAATACTATCGTATAGATTCTGTACAAATTTTATGTCAATATTCCATAGAGGTCTGATCAGTCTATACGCTATAAATTATCACGCTATTTAATAAGGGGATGAGCAGTACTGATTTATGTCTACAGTTTACCGCGGTATTGTTAAAAATGTAACAGTAGGTACTGCGGATAATTACGGATTAACATTTGAATTTAAATGATTATCATCAACATTCAAGGAGCTAAGCAATCGTTGCAAATTAAGACTGCGCCGAGCTCACAGCGGCGCCCTCATCGTTATTTCGGTGATTTCTTTTATTTTAGAATGAAAATGCAGAAAATAAGCTCGTCAAGTTGTGCTTCACAAGACTATACGTTATTATTACTACAAACAGTAGTTTTAAATTGTTATGTTTTATTGTAATCATTAAAACGGAAAATAGTGGCCACTAAGCTCCGTTTTAATGATAACGTATAGTCTTGTGAAGCACAACTTGACGAGCTTATTTTCTGCATTTTCATTCTAAAATAAAATAAATCACCGAAATAACGATGAGGGCACACTTGCCTGCTAATTTCTTACATCCCACTTTACGCTTTTTATTTGATCTATGTTTTATCTGCTGTTTATTATATTGTCACATGTGTGCCTTTTAGTCTGTGCTAAACAAATGTTTTTTTTTTTTTTTTAATACATACAACGGGGAAGCTCTTGGCCTTCATCTCACCTGATGGTAAGTGATGATAAGGCCGAAGATGGAAGCGAGCTTCACCCGGAATCCCCAACCACAGAGGAGCTGGCTATCCTACCTATAACTGCCGAAACACAACAAATGCTGTTAACATTGTTGTTTTGGCGCCAGACTTAGATATTAAGATGGTGATATCTAGCCAGGCGGACTTAGAACAAGCCCTACCACCAACCAAACCGAGCAGAAATTTTTGCCCCCGCTGGGAATCGAACCCGGGACCTCTGGATCTGAGACAGGTGGCGTTACCACTAGACCACAGAGGCGGTTTATTTTCTTTCACATAGTTCACATAAGTTCACATAGTTGAACACCTACGAGAAAAAACCGGCCAAGATTATTTTAATACGAGTATCAACTGAAAGGGCTTACTGTGAGAGTCACCAATATTTTTTTTGTATAATTATAAAATGTAAAATTTCAATGTTATTTAAGAAGATTGATGAAAACTTACCATTATTTTCTCTCAGAAACTACAGAAGCTAATAATTTGTAAGCAAATGTTGTATAACCATACATTAATGGTGTATGTCGTGACAGGCTGTATGTAGAAGGTAGGAAGATATTCAATGATAATGCTGCGGATAAGGTGAAATAATTATATTAATCGGAACAAAGGTTTTATATAAAGGAGCGAGGGAGCACACGCGATGACCGCTAGTCATGTACTAATTGCTCAATTGATATTAATTAATTATGTTACTAAAAACTGCTTAGTCGTTGGTAGTGTATGGTTTCACCGTACACTGTAAGTAATTGTTACACTCATAAATGTATAATGAAACAATTTATTGCGAATGTATTTTGATCGTAACGTAAAAAGATCCAATCTTTGGAGCCAAATGTTCCACAAAACTCTATAATTTTATCGCATCGTCACGTACAAATCACACAATAACACTTATTTATGCACAATAATTGTTATTATATCGCTCACCGGATGCACAATTGTCACAAGTGGTCAATTTCCCAGTTTTTCTCAGGTATATAAACTGGGGGTACATAGTAGTTTTTCAGTTCGTGATCAATAGCTGAAACATGAAGTTATTTGGAGTTCTCTTGGCCATCATGGCTATTGCCTTCGCTGCGGTGGTGAGTAGACTAAGATCTTGATAATTACGATATTTTTAAGTTTAGGAATAGTATAGTTTCGTTATAACTGTAACCGCAGTTGCTTCAATTTATTGAACGCTATTAAAACTCTTCAAAATGTAACTCGGGAATATATAGGAATCATACATTTCGGTTTGTGTCACAGCTCACGTTGAAGGGCTCGCCAGGATAAATCGTCCACTACCTTCTTACTTCCTATTTATTACATGATATTTTATGTTTGCAGAGCGGTATGAGCACTCTTCCAAAGGCGGCTGGCTGCGACGGAAACCGACGCGGACCACCCCCAGATGGCAATCCCCCGGGGCCACCACCGACCAGTGAGTACCATTACTTACAATAATAACATTAGATGAGGTGGCAATGAAACTATTTGAACTTTCACTACAGTATACTACTAGGCATATACACATCTGCCTAGCCTTTCGGGGAAAGGTGTGAGCATAGCACATAACACGACTTATGTGCTATGCTTTAAAAGCATCTATCCTAGAACCAAAATTCGATGACATTGGTGACTTCCACCAACCCACATTTGACACTGGACCCGCATATAGTGGACTACGGTCCACGCCCTCTCATAATTAAAGTAAGCATCCATCTCATCATCTGACTGCCTTTTTCCTGCCTGGTTGTGGTCGGCTTCCAGTGTAACTAGATGTAGCTGAATACCACTAGGTATTCCATCTAGGGTCTGATAATACTTCGAGGTGAATAACTTCGAGTATGGGATCGACTCTGCATCAGATAGCCAGAATGACGCATTTTTCATAGGGTGCCTACATTGATTGGGAATTGCATTTTTGTGCCAGTACAGATGATTTATGGCTTGATTTTTATAAGCTTGGTAGTAAACACTAGAAGATGAACAGATAAGATTTTTGCAAAACTTACTATTTCGGATAGGTACAGTCGAAAATGTTATTTGATATACAGGCAGTTCACGTGTACTTGTACTTTTAAAGAATGTGTTGTGAGTGTTCTGAGTAGTCAGTTCTTTTACATAAGCTTAAGAGTCATTACGCACACAATAAAAATAAATAATATTGACAGTGTAGCAGAAAGATGAATATTTACAACTGTACATAGTTTACCCATAGTTTATCGTGTTACCCAGTAATTGGGTTGTGGAGGTCAGATAGGCAGTCGCTTCATGTAAAATACTGGTATTCAGCTGCATCTGGTTAGACTGGAAGCCGACCCCAACATAGTTGGGAAAAGGCTACTAGATTCTGATAATTATGTAGTTTTTATTTTGAATATAGGTATGGTATACTTGCTTAAAACGAATAGTCCAAGTAGTAGGTTTGAGCATGACATAATATAAACGTTATACATAATGTTCAGCTTTGTCTTTTCAGACTCGACCAGGTAAACTAGAACGCGGCAAATTATTCGACTTCGGCTAACATTACTCACAAATAAACAGTTGCACCAGTTAAACATTTTGTTTTATTTTTATTTGATCGTTTACAGTTTCATTCGGCTGGAAAGACCAAAAATATATTTATTGTAAGTTATCATAATTCTACGGGCGATTTTTCCAACGTCAGATACCTTTGTGAGAGCAATAGTTTTGAAGTTTTGGCAGTTTTTCCATACAAAAACTGTCAAACAACAATGATGATTTTTCTCAAAATCAACCCATAGTCCTAATAATTTCTTGATGTTGTGTGGTTAATGTAACTAGAAATAACAAAATGAGTAGTAACTACCCATGAAGGTAGGTAAATGTATAGCAAAAACGTAAAAAAAAATTGTTGGTAAATCTTCACGAGTAAAAGAAAAACGCGGATTAAATTATTACTATTTATTTATTTTTTTATATTGAGATGTTTTCATATAAAAAAACATTACAAAAAATACAAAATTTCTTCTTAATACATAAAAGTACTAGAAATAATGTCAAATTGGTTTTAATATGGCAATTCGAGAGAGTATTATTAAAATACTTATATTTAATATTTTATATACAATCTTACTATTATTCACAGTTAAAGGTAACTATACAGTTCATTAGTTCTTGTTTTTAACAAAACATGGATGTTAAGAAAGACTTCTGATACATAAAAGAAAATGGTAACATTTCGATGAATAATTAGTAATTGTAATTACTTACCGTTTGTTAAGACGATCACATTATTTAAGTATTAAAAAAAGTTAGTATCAAAATCATAATTAAAAAATCAATCGTTGTAAAAAAATATAAAAGTTTTTAGAAAAATGTACTTACATAAATAGTTAAAAATATGTAACAATTTTGTAATTTTAGGTAGTATCACTGCAGTCATTATAATTGCCAAATATGGATAGCAGGAAACCAAATATAATAATCATTAGGCATTAATGCCTATGCCTAATTAGGCCTATTAGTTTTCCAAATATGGGTGAAAGCCATTTCTAGCACCTCGTCTATTGGTACCTTTAAAGCATTGTACACTTGTACAAATCATAATAAATGCGGATGTTCGTCTTCAGCATCTTTACTAAAGACAAACAAGATCAAATTAAATTCGCTAGTGAAACTCCAGACGTGATGGGTATCGATATCTAAACATAACAAAACAAAGAAAGATTTTTTTTTGTAGGTCCAATGACCGCAGTTGTAGTAACTTGAAGTACTAGTTTATAAAATCGTCGTTTATTTTTATTTTATCGTGTTTACCCTATACGTCCCAACCTGTCACGGCTGTTGAGTTTTGTTAGCTGATTTCATTTGACCCTGTCAAATCTTTCAACATCAGTCAGTCACAACTTTTTAAAACTTTGTAGGCATTGGACAAAATATAGTAAGTATCGCTTATTAACCAGTGATTCAGAAACCAAACTCAGTTTGTCAGTGCAAAAAGTCTCTAACCTTTTCACGATATTTTTTTTTGTCATTGTAAGACCGCACGCGCACTGTTTTATTTAAATTGATCGTTTACTTACACACAACAGACAAAACAGACAATTATGCAAGAAACTATTTCAGACAACGTTTAGTTGCCTGCACAACTATTAAAAAAAAAACGTTTAGTTGCCTGCACACCAATCTCCTTTGCCGCTTGTACTAACCTTGACTTTAATTCAGAATTATAGATGATTTACGTTAATTTTCCGTTTTTCAACTATTTATTTTAAATCTTTAGCGTCATGTATTCTCATTTGATTTTTGAGTAACTATTAGTAATAAAAAGGTTCTTTAAATATTTGACTGCAGTGGAATTTAAACTTTGTCTTTTTACAGTTGCAAAACGTGATTTTTTCTTCTTTTCGAATCCATGGATTTGTATTAAATGAGTTGAGCCCAGTAAAGTGGGCGTTAATCGCGGTATCAGTGGCGTTTTTAGGTCCATGATAATTATCTAAGATTCTGAATTCAAGTGAAGATCCTTATTTAAATACAGTTAGTTATTAAAGCTCTACCCATCTGCTATTCCATATTTGATGATCAACAAGTCGGTGAGGAGTCAAGTGTCTACTGGCCAAGGTCCTGGAGGTGTTGCTTCTCCTCTTCCTCTCTCAGCAGCAATTCCCTTTCCGCTGCGATGCGTGCGTGCTGTTCGGCTATCACTCGGAATAATTCGGCATGCTTCGCTCGAGCTTGGGCCACCGCTTGTGTCTCTAGAGGCGCGTTGATTACTGAAACTGAGATTGATTCAAATTATTGATAAGTCCTGGCAAATGTAGCGAAATCTACAACGCCAGATGCGAACTACCCATCAAAGACCTGACGTCACACAAATACTGTAGCGCAAGCAAATTTATCCACGCCAGTAGGATATGTACAGCATTCCGACAAGGCGACAACATCCCTCGGGCAGTAGCCCACCAGATACAACTCCCGTCTGGTCAGGGGATCCTTCCTTTTCTATGGAGGATGAGAAACTTTCCATCCTGTTTCTCATACGTCTATAATTTTTTTTTAATAGCCATGAGTAGCATACCTACAGTTCAAATTTGGGCATAATAATACCTTTATGTTGGTGTTCTTTAAGAAATAAATGAATAAATAATATATAATTGGGCATACATAATATATTAACACAATCTATTATTATAATGTTTTTTTTTTTGGCATCTCGCAGGTCAACCTAGGAGGTTGTTGTCTGCTTAACCGGACTACCCTGCGGGTGCATCAGTAAATAAAGGCCTCCGGCCAGGGCAAAAAACTTTAAAACTAAGCGACTACTCGCTAAGGGCACCCCCTTCGGGGTACGGACCTCGGCTTAGAGCGGCGCGGGAGGCCAGCAAGGGACGGGCTGGATCGGATTATACACAATCTGTTATAACTTATTTTTATTAAAATTGCAAAGATACTACAGTTATTAATTTACGTTACACGTTGTTAGTGAAGCCATACTAGGTAGATACGTCCACAGCTACATCTTATTCTCAAGAAAGATCTGAATGATATAAATGTTATCTAAACCTCCAAATATGGGCGTAATTGACCAAGTCTTCAAATATACATCGTTTATGGTCTGCTCCAAAATAATCTGATGAAAGTGTAGAAAAAACACGCCTGTTCATATTAAATTCTTACTCAATCACTCACTAAAGGGAAACACATTAGTAGATTTAGGGGTTTCAACGGATATCACCACTTTATTATTATTTAATAGTAATTGAAAAATCATCGTCGACAATAATAGAGGTTATAAAATTAAATTAAATTGTCAAATGAAATACATTTCTAAGGCGATTTAAAATCATAATTTCAGGGTTATGTATTCAAATAATCAAAATCAAAGCACTCAATTTGTAATTGGCACTACAAATTGGCATCCACAGTGTACGTTTATTGGATCTATTTGTTTAGATTTTCATCAGAGTCCTTGTTCGTATCAAAAGGCTAAAATAACTCACGGTCAGGGTGAGGATGCGTGGCGTGTTCCTCAGCGATCTTGGCGTACAGCTGGTAGTGGCGATCCTTGGCCTGCGCCACCGACTCGGAGTCCGAGGGGTGCTCCGGAGGCACGTCGCTCAGGATCGGGTGGAAGCCCTGCTTGTCAGCGATGTAGTCCACTGTACGGAGCTTTTGACGAGGGTCCACGTATGAGAAGGAACCTGAAACGTTTAGAATATCATGTTTTACAAAGTGTTCATCAAATAACGTCTTTATATTTATTAGTAACATCTTTTTACTAGAATTCCTGACCCTTAAATTGGGCATAACGATTAGTTAATGCGAAAAAAAAAGCTAGATAGTCATTGGCATTATGGATAGGAAAGTAAATTTCACTTCTTCGTAAAAATTATGCTTATGTTAAGAGTACAAATTGCCAGTGGAAAACAATATAACACCGGGAACGCCTTTTTGATTTTTGGCCTATTGGAGATGGTTGTAAATACTATATATTATGTAGGTGAGTGAGCCTTTGGCCTTTGCCTTGTAATAGGTTAACTCTATTTGAACCAAATGTTTGGGTGAGGAGTAGCCAAGTTGGTTTCCATGAGTTACGTAAAATGGCCTAATTCATAGCAATAAAGTGTGTCTACTTACGGAAAAAACTTTTTTATGGGCAGAAAATAGGCTTCTATTCTACCTATCTCTTTGAAGCATATGTGAAGGCGTGAAAGTAATTAGTAAATTAATTAAAGAATTTTGTTCGTACTTTGATGCCAAGGTAAATGCTCAAGGTGGAAAGCTTTGAAACAAATACAGTGAAGGGCCGTTCTATTTTGTAGCGGCTGCCAAGTCTAGGTAATATTGAGAGGAGGCACAACATTTTCTGTTTTATGTTTAAAAGAAAATAATTAGAAATATTAATAGGGGCCGATACCTAAATATAATAAAAAACTGTGTTGACTTGAACGACCAGAAATTATTTAGTCAAAGCAAAACATTTTGGTCCTTCGAGTCGGCAGTTTTTTTTTTTTTTTTTTGCAAAGAAATTTTTTGCTCCAAATTATTATATCTTTAAATACGTTACAAGCAAAAATTCATAATTCATATTATCTTTATTGTATTGGGCATATGTTTGTTACAGGTCTTAACAAAAAATTAAAGTTCCAATATGTCCTGCCTAATAGGCATACAATAATTATGTATTGGCATTAAATTTAAAATTATTTTACATGTCAAATTTAGTTATTATAAATGTCAAAATATCAAAATACAGTGAAATTAATAAATGGTCAACAAATCAATCAATATTTTAAGAAATGTTGGATCGTGTAGTATGCTTTATCAATTAAAAAGTTCCGTAATTTATTTTTAAAAAGTAACAGACGTTAAACAAATAATATAAGCTTCAGTAAAAGAGGTTATAAATTCGAGTCGACTATGTTGATCTCATTTTAATACCAAGAAATAAGAGTAAATCTGTAAATCAGTATTCTTCTGAAAAACTAAAATGCTTAAGCGACTACGTATTTTACAACGAAAACGAGCTTTGAATCAGTAATAAAGCTATAAATATTCCTAATTGGTCCTACTTGGTCTCTATTGAAGTCTTTAGATACGTGCTGCGAATTATGCGTTCAGAAAATCTCGGCATAAAATAGAATTTAGCTTAGATTTCTCTTCCTTATGGGCGTTCCAAGGTATCAGATTCGTACATCTATGTAGAACAAGGGAATTTACGCAAATTTCTTGTTAATATCGTAGCATTAGAAAGTGTAATTGCTTCATTTCTTGGGTCACGCAATTGAAGAGATTATCTAGCATTCTAGTCAGTGTTGTTATACAGTATGATTATGCATGCTGACAATGGTGCCGATTCTCTTGTCACAAAATTCTCTAAACTAGACTAAAAATCACCAAAATTTAGTTTATTCCTGTCAAACGACCATTTCCTATTCTGAAATTGACTAAAGTGACACAACTTAACTATATTTTAGTTTGACAGCTCTAAGATAGTACTGAGTTTTTAAATTTAGTGAAAATGGCAATTTTGCTATTCTGAATTTGACGTTTTTAAACTAAAATTTAGATTTTCTAACTAAATCTGACTATTTTTAATCGCGATTAAAAAGGTGTGGAATAAAATTAGTTTTCATGAACTAAAATTCACACCAATCACCTCGACTTCTGGTGCAAAACCAGTACTGTATATAAGGTGTATCTATTCATACACGAAATATTTTAAGAGAAACATCTTTATGTCGTAAAAAAGCGAAAAAATCCTTTATTTACATATTCTATGAATGACCTGCCTCGACGCGGTGACGCCGAACGGTGCGGTGGGGTGGCGGCACGAGCGCGGTGAATTTTGATAATTAATCATCATATCAAGTAATTTTAAATTAGTTAATTTTTTAAATAATATATTCGGAATAAAAAAGAAAATCATTTCCATGGCTTCTTTACCACATAAAGGTGTATCACTTAAAATATTTCGTGTTTATCCCTATATATTTTTTTCTTTTCTTTTGCTTATATCTCCAAAATGGTGCGTCCTATCGCAAAAATAATGAAAAGGAGAAACCCAAACTCCATAGAAACTTGGGCCTGACGTTACAGGGCTGCAATTTGGCCATAAATTAGAGCATTTAGGAAGGTTTCACGAGCCCAATTTTCACGACTCCCAGCAATGGCCAAATTAGTAAAATCAGACAATGTTTACATTTTAGGTTATTTTTATATTTCGAGTTATTTCATTAAAAAAATATCTTTTTGAGGCTTTCTGGTACGTATACGCGATATGCTGCAGCTGTAGCGCCTGCAGCCTATTACGATGACGTTTTAGGTACATAAAAAGCGCTTAGGGGATGACATTTATCTTTACCGAAAACCTCGGCTGAAAACTATGTTTATAAAACACTACTGTCGTTTGCATTTGCTAATATTGTATTTACTAGGTGATTTGATGCAATCTCAGATAACAGTAATCTGAGGTTGCAATAATATATTAAAAAATAAAAAAATAATTTATTCATTAGGATTATCATTATATTAAAAAAAAAAAAAAAATGGTCTTCCATAGACTCAACATTTTTGAAATCCAAAAATTACATTCAGACTCTTTTAATGAAAACATATCTTGAATTTGATATGCACTAAATGTGTTAACAATATTATCACTAATATCATTGAGAAAGTCCCATGATGTGCATGTTAAATGGATATCACAAAGGCAATTATTTGGATGTACATAATAGTTATACATTTTAAGTTACTGTTTTCGCATTGTAATTGTAATTCGGTTTCTTTCATGTCTCTGACATCCTTCCACAAAACATCTTCTTTCAGTTTCAACAGCTCTATAATAATCAGGTAAAACAATAAGCGTTCCAACAGTTAATGCCCTTGGTGCAGAATAAGTTTCTTGCCTTGCTGAAAGTTCTTCTAAATGAGGAACGTCCTATTTGGCTCATTGACAGCTGATGAAGATGCACTAGATGTTGAGGGGCCTGAATGGATCCAACAAGAGTGACAGACAACACTTGAAGCATCCACCTGAAAATAATAATTTATCTACATTAAAGGATGCCTTTACACAGAGATGTGTGATGTGTTATTGACCACTTTGAAAATAACAAATCTAAAGAAATCCTGCGAATGAGAAATCCTGATGTTCCTACATCAGGATTTCTCATTCGCAGGATTTCTTTGCTTTAGCTTGACCACTGTTATCACACAGTCTTTCTAATCCACTTAAATATTTTAGCATACCAAATAACATTTTTTAATGCCATTGATAGCAAAACTAAACTAAACAATGTTATTAATTAACTGAATAAAACTGATATACTAACCGTGCGTGATAGGATCCATTCTCTTATAACTTCGTGTATTTTGCACTGGACCATTTCTAAGTTGATGGCAACGAACTCTTCTCAGAAGAGAACGTCCACAGTGAATACACACTCGTCGGTGTCCAATAGGTGTCTGTTCCCTTTCTTCTGGTCTATTTGCATCAAGAGATACAGCATTGGCATGAATACAGCAAGCTTGGCAGATAGTCATTTTCATTTACCTGAAGCAAACATTTATCATTTGACTATTAGGTCTAGCACTAGCATTTAGCAATAAACATCTGAGTGGCACATTTGGGTAATCATAAGTGGCCTTATTACATTCCCACTGCAGGGACACAGGCCTCCTCTCTGTGAGAAGGAATAGGCCGTAATGAACCATTCAGGTTCAGTCCGGAATGGTGATGTCTTCGAATATGAATTTGTTGCACATTCATCATTTTATAAAATACAACTATCAACAGACAACTGATCATAAGCGATAACTCTATTTAGTTTCATTAAATTAAATAATTACATAGAACAAAAATGAAACTATAAATAAATATCAGATACTAACCGTTTGAGGCGCGACCCATTCCTGTACAATTGAAAGAATCATTTCATCTTCCAATCTTTGCCTTCCTATTGTATTGCAGCGATTCGTTGCTATTCCGCAATTAATGCACAGGCTCATGATGTCGAACCAGTCGAAGATAAACAGATCCAGTTTTCCAGCAAAGGTCAGCAGGGGTGGCAGGGTACGGTGTCAAATGTTCAAGCGAGGGTCAGTCAGAAGGCAATCAATTTCTGAGTCTAGTATTCGAGCATAGGTCTTATTAAATAAGAAAATCGAAGAGAAATTCGGAAAAACACATTCACTTACGCAACAATAGGTACGAAAAGCAAATGACATTATTGACATGACATTACAAACATGACACGTTGACATTGACATTTGCCGTTTACCAGTGGAATCCGTGATGCAATCGAGTTTATCGATTATTTATTTCTCTTAATGATTTTTTAATGGTACTTTCGTTAAAAATGAATTAGATTCCAGATTTTTTTATTTTACATTGATTTGAATACCTAAAAGAACAATTATACTAAAACAATGGAGTATTATTTAATTATTTAAGAGTATCGATTTCCACTAAATCAATTATATTCTTAGGTTACGCTCTATTGATATAATGCCAGCGTTTGTGAAGTTAGTGATATATAATGAAATAAGTGTTGTAACGGTTTATAAAGGTTGTTTAAAACAAAAAATAGAAATCTACTTATTTTCTACACTTGGCCATTGTTATTGAGTCTAGGATTTAAATGGGTTGATTAAGCAAAATAGACGAATTTTTTGGTACATATCTGATTCGTGTAACGGTTAGGCCCAGAATCGGGTTTCTCCTTTCGACCCCCTTTTAGAAACCCTTAAACCACTATTACGCTACATGTAGGTAATCTTTTTTTTTATTTTCCACACAAAAAGTGAAAAATTCCATAAAAAAACACGTCGCGGCTGCCCCCCATGTGCGCCTCCGGCTCTAAAATAAATCATAGGCAAACAAGTACAACGTTGCGAAGCCAAAAAAAAAAATACCACGTGGAGTCACGATTGTCAAATTCGATTTAGTTGTGTCAAACTTATTTTTAAATTTAGAGAATTTTGTTTGCAGAATAGCTTTAAGATTCTCATAGTCAAAAGTAAGGAATTTTAGTGATAGTTTAGTTAGTTTAGTTCGGTGTACAAGAGAATCGGCACCACTGGCTGGTATTACCTAATCACAATTTTGATTTATTAGAGCCCTAGGGGGTACTAGGACTCTAATAAATCAAAATAGCCGGTTAATAGAAACTGACTTCTAGGAGTTATACAGGATGTAAAGTTCACTTATACTTTATTGAAAAGGGAGGATCCTCCGACCAGACGGATGTTGTGTCTGGTGGGCAACTGCCCGACGGTTGATCCCGGGATGTTGTATATATGCTAGTCACGCGGTAAACTCTGACTGCGTGATGCAGGATTTGTGACGTCAGGTCTATGATGCGTAGTTCGCATGTGGCGTTGTAGATGCCGCCACAAGAGACTCAAAACTTAACAAGGATTATAATTATTTTTCGATAGAAACTTTAGAGACAAAGTTAGGCTGGACTCGTGGCTAGATAATGGCAGCCGCACGGGTCAGTTGAAGGTTAAGCTACGCTTGACGAGGTCGGTCTTTGGATGGGTGACCATTTATAACATATGAAGACTTCGCCTCGGAAAGCACGTTAAACAGTTGGTTCTGGCTATCGTTACGGGTAGTCAGATACCCGAAAGTCTGACAACCAGTCTTACCAAGGGGTATCGCATTACCCACTAACTGGGTTGTTGAGGTCAAATAGGCAGTCGCTCTTTGTAAAATACTAGTATTCAACTGGATCCGGTTTGACTATAACTCGACCCGAACACAGGTGGGCTATGCGAAAAGCTAAAGTATAAAAGCTTTTGAATTAAGAAAATCCTACAATTATTACTTTCTTATTTCTCTTTTTGGAGATTTCAGTGAGTATAGACTAGATTCCGTTTTCAGTTGTTGAAATTTTTATGATGTCTGTTAACATAGATGGCCAAATCAAGCCTTTCTTGACTTCTTCAGTAAAACATAATAATTCTTTCCTTATTGCCCATAATAATATCTTACATGTTACGCGTCTTCGCATTTTACACTTTTATTAAAAAAAATTAGTAACTATGTAATGGCGGTTACTCATCTCCGGTTAGAAGCGCCTTTAGAACTGGTTTATGACATTTTAATCGACAAAGGTCAAGCAAAAATAAAATTAGTTTGAAAACATTCTTAATGTATGCAAGAATTTTATGTGTTGTATTAATAGTCGAATTCTGAGACAATTTTTATTAAAATGGAACAGAATCGGACAGCAGCGCTGTATTGTCTGGTAGAGCCGCGACAGAACGGGCTTGACTTCTTGAAACATTACTGATTTGAGCAACTACCTGAGAACAAGCACGTAATCTACCTGCCATGTTATCTCTCCACCACCCTTGGTTGACTGGTAGAGAATGCCTTTATACCTTTACTGTTTTTTTAACATTATAAACAACAACTTTTGCTCTATGACTTTTTAGAAAACATAATACATTTACCAAAAACAAACTTTCAAGATTTCGTTGGTCTATCTAACACATTTAAATTCTGTATTTTGTTGTACCTACCTATGCCTCCCGCGTGCACTGTCAGTCGTAAGACACGGCAGTCTGTTTAGCTTCGCGTAGAGTTCGTAACATTTAGAGCGTTGAATTTAAATATTTTAATTTTTTATGTAAATCTGATGTATTATTAAAAATCATAGAACAAAAGTTGTTGTTTATGATGTAAGTAATATAATCCTGAACGATTGTAAGTGTTTTACCAATAATCGTGTATATAAACTAACAGTTGCCCGCGGCTTTACCCGTGTGGCTTTTTCTAAAATAATATATCAGCTATCTGCACGTGAAAGTCCCGTCAAAATTGATCCAACCGTTTCGGATATTAGCCACGTTTTTTCCGGCTAATATCCGAAATCAATTCATTTTTATTCATTAAAACGGAAAATAGTGGCCACTAAGCTCCGTTTTAATGATTACAATAAAACATAACAATTTAAAACTACTGTTTGTAGTAATAATAACGTATAGTCTTGTGAAGCACAACTTGACGAGCTTATTTTCTGTATTTTCATTCTAAAATAAAAGAAATCATCGAAATAACGATGAGGGCGCCACTGTGCACTCGGCGCAGTCTTAATATGTCACATGGTACAGTTTGAAAAACTTTTTTTTTTTTAATTTTCTATTTTACCCCCAAAAGTGACCCCCATATTCAAAATTCATTTATTTTCGTTACACGTCCGTGTTTGGGTCACAAATTTTCATATTATGTACTAAATTTCAACCTAATCGGTCGAGTAGATTCAGAGCAAATTGGCTGCGACAGACAGACAGTCACATGAGTGATCCTATAAGGGTTCGGTTTTTCCTTTTGAGGTATGGAACCCTAACAAGGCAATAGACTATGTAGCAACTAGAATAGTATACGATACGGTGTTTTATCTCAGTAAAAGGTTCTAAAGTCCGCCAGGCCAAAGCGCCCAAACAAATAATAAAAATCACCTTTAACAACTCCACTGCCATCACTGACTTCAGTGTGTGTTCTGTCAGCATGGCCAGGGTACCTTCCAGCAGTGTAGGAGAACACGTAAGGTTTCGGTGGAGGCTCTGGCGTGGTGGTGCTCTCCAGGAGATGTGACACGTCGCAGCTGACCAGAGCCAGCGACACAAGGAACAGCGTAGGGCACAGCATCTGGAAAATTAAGAAGATTGGTGTTAATTAGTGTGCCTTAGGATCAAGACGAAGCTGAAAACCTGACATGTGCTAAAGGAACTTTTCCAAATAGACCTATTATGACTGGGCTTGATAACATAGACATATGAAAGAGACTTTCGAATGAGACATCACTGACTTTAAGCGTAGGAAAAAATGAGAGGTAAATGATTTCAGAGGTCATACATCCCCAACGCAGTGGGTAAGATAAGTGTGGTGACCATCATTATATTGATATAACCACAGTTTCGTATTAATTAAAGTGTGAGTCTGTTCAAAAGTTATGTTATAGGATAGCGAAGACCTTGATTATTTTGTTTACGTCTGCCAATTTGCTATTGGATAAAAAAACAGTCGCTTCGCAAAAGAATAGGTAGTTTGTCTAGATAGATCATTGATAGCATTTTTTGTAGGACATTTTTATTTTTTAATAGCCAGTCATCGTTTTTATAATTTTTTACTGATAATCAATTAATTTCGATTAGTTAGGTAGTCACGGTTTTCCAAAAATGCATTGGGTACGTATATCACTTAAGCGAGCATTTGTTGGTCGTACAGTCGTACTATTGCTTCAATCTTTTCGACTTATTGTACCTACACTCTTTAGCAAAATCGTTTACTTCAAGGAAAGTCTAAAAAAACTTAAGGAAATCAAAGGAATCTTTATCAATCTATCGTTTAATGCCTACAATAAGATAGGCAACGTTAGAGGATTCCTGCTTGTGTTACTTTGAAACCAGTTCCCCTGACCTTTGCATTGCGTTGCCGATGCACGCTCAACAGAGGCGCGAAAAGTTTACATTTACGATGTTATTTGTTAGTTTTGAACTTTTCGTGTTACAAGTTCGTCACCCATTAGGCATGTCTGTCATGGGGATTATGATAATAAACTTTATGGACATCATTGGTTCCGGCAACAAAGAATTTGGTTTGAAAAGAAAAATAAAAAAAAGATTATAAGACGATGCAGTTGTTGGTATCGTTGATGTTCATGATTTTTAGACAAATTTGGGTCCATCGACGATCTAAGGACCAGGGGGCCTATTACGAACTTTAAAAAAACCAGGCAAGTTCCAGGCAATTCATTTCACTGGCTGGTTAAATTTCGTATTACGACATTCCTAATTCTAACCGACTTCACGCTGGGTAGTTTGTCTATGGCTGGCTTGTAATTCTCTGCCGTAACGTTCAGAAACACAATTAAATATTTATCGGTAAGTTACGGTTTTATTTAATCACATATTTTGTGATAAAAATAAGCAATTTATATTGATCTAGTTACTTTAGTATAAAAATAGGTGAAAATACGAACGCACTGTATATTATGCTACCTATATAATTCATTCATATTATAATTTTCTGAGTTTGTAAATTATAACTCGAGATTAAGTTTCCGGACGAACTCCACTTGAAGGTCAGCGGAGAATTCGACCACATGGAAGAGTATTGTTTCATTGTTTCACAAACTACTATGAACATTATCTTATTGTTTGTTTAATACTTCCATTCGTAAGAATTTTCAGGGTATAAACAAAAATATGGCGTAAGCTCGTTATTGAGTATTTTCCTATTCAGTTTTTGAGTATTTTCTTATTCAGTGTAAGAAAGTTCTTAAATATGATATTTTAAAGTTGTATCCGAATAAATCCGTGAATTTTGTATGACAGTCCCTGACATGTCTCAACTCCTCACTTGATTAAGTTGATATCGTTCAATGAATTGCACATCATCCACGTCGAACGCATTAAGGCTCTTACATACAGGCGCGACACAAAAAAACCGCGTGTCGCGCGACGAGCGGTGCCTTTGTGTCGCGTCGCGTGTCGCGCCTGCTTGTAGGAGCCTTTAATTTGATCACGAAGCCGTCTCCAACTCCTCACTTGATTAAGCTGATATCGTTCAATGAATTGCACATCATCCATGTCGAACGCATTAAGTCTCTTACATACAGGCGCGACACGCGACGCGACACAAAGGAACCGCGTGTTGCGCGACGAACGGTGCCTTTGTTTCGCGTCGCGTGTCGCGCCTGTTTGTAGGAGCCTTTAATTTGATCACGAAGTCGTCTCCTTTTGTTCCTAAATTCGTTATTTTTATCAGAAAAGTCACTTTCCAGGAACTCAAACAGTTCATATTCGTCGCACATCATATTTTCTTTTGTTATTTATTTATTACTCGAGTAACTTCGGCAAATAAACCCAAAACAATTCAATAAAAGCTCCTCTGAAGTAGCGTAAACTGAATGGATTGTGAGGTTACTGTTTGACAAGTTGTTGTATGAAAAGAAATGTCAAACGAACGTTCGTAATACGGTATTGCCAGGCAATATTCGGGCAGAAGTCGGCCAGGGTGTCACGTGACCGCTGACTGGCTTGTTTGACGTGTTCATAATACGAAATTGCAAGGCAGTTCTGTTTACGCTGTAAACTGCCTGGAAATAAGAGTTCATAATAGGGCCCCAGGGGCCTGTCTACTAATTTAAAAACGTTGCAATGTTCTCGCCATTGTGAGTATTTGACAGTGTTTGTATGGCAAATCCGTCAAAAACTCACAATGAAGAGACCATTACAACGTTTGTACATTAGTAGACTTGGCTCCCAGGTGTTTTGAACTATAGACGTGCTAGGTACTGATTTTTACCAAGAGTTGGCACTTGGTACTTGACTAACTGCAACCGCTCGCCTCGTTAGGTAATATCTTCATAACCTATTGTTAAAAATAAAGTTGGCAAATACCCAATACTTGGAGGCAAACAAGGTTCAGCAGTTGGCAATAGTCATTTCAGAACCAGATGAGGCTCAATAAGTATTAAAGGATCAATGCACAAGTTGGCGATAATACTAGGTGAACTACCTGTTGCTGTAATCTATCAACATCTATAGGTGTAGATGATGTTGGCGATACACATATCATCACAAGGAAACTTGTTAATAACGATGTGGTTAAGTGCGCATGTTTAGATAAGTATCTATTTATATTATGATTATGTGCTTTATTACTTCTATTGTTCTGCAATAAACGCTGGTAATTTGCGCATATTTTTTATGGCTTCTCGATATGGTAATATATTAGGAACTGCGGAGTATGTAGTCATCATCAGTTTTAGAGCCCAATAAATATAACTGATTGATTGTTACTTTGTTAGTGACGTCATTAATGGCAGGCTTGCTGTCGCAAACATTTACCTATGCTGTTGTTTTTCGTTAAGTAATTGTTTGATTTCATTGTAAGTGGTGGTAGATGATGAGGTGATTCGTCATCGTTGTTAATGATGATTGTGTATTTAGGATCGGTTATTCGGTACTAAGGTAGTTAAACATTAGTTCGTGTATGACTAACTAATGTAACTAAGAACGTAAAAGTAATTGTCATGTTAGAATTTTGAGATGACAATTAGGAAAGATTTAATTTCTATAAATTTAAGTGATCCGTGGGGCACTCACCAATCAGCTTTAAAAGAATATCATCAAATTGCAAACGTTATCACTGCTACAAAAAAGAAACAAGATTGATAGTAGACAGCCTTCGATAACGTGCGAATGAACGGTTTGACAAGTGACCTTAACACGCGGATTTCCTTCATTCTTTAGCGTGCTCCCAAATAAATTCTGAACGTGTATTTTTTTTGTTTACCAGTCTCATAGACTTACGGGATAAAAAGAAAAATATGTGCATCAGCTGAACGCCGAAACCAATTAACATAATTATTTGAGTCGTAAAAAACCCAGTTGGATAATTGCCACATTGTCCCTTTAAATACATCAATAGTAGTTGGACAAGATTCGCTGGCGCCAATAAATCGAAAAGGAATGTCAAAAGACTTGAAAGAAGTAACGATACTACAGGGTCTGCGACATGTCATCATCAAGACAGAGATCCGTGTCTATGGAGACAGGACAGATCTACATACCTGCACTACATTATTAACATTATTATTGGATACCTTTGAGTAGCCAAGGTTTGACTGATCGAAAGATATGATGACCTCAATACGAAGAGTATCGGAAAGGATCCTTCTAGCTCTTCCAAGTTCACCTAGTTATTTTTAAACCACTCCCTAGACTGCAGCACCATGCGTACAAAAGGACCAAAAAATGTACATTAGTAACCCTTTCTAATTATTTCTAAGCCACAATTTAGCAACATTCAGACCATCTCGTCCACAATTGGGCACAGAATCGAGATCACTTGGCCAACGGCCTTGACCGAAGCGCTCACTTTTCTTCGAGACCAATAAAAATATAACTTTGAAATATTTAACTAGTTTTTGATTCGGCGTTCTACTAGTCGAAGTGTGATTGGAATTTTTGAGCAGGTGTTGTAACATGTGAGTAAGTTATTATATTAGTAGCATGGTTTACGTGCGTTTAGTCATTGTTCTTAGGAAATTTGGTTTCCCTAAATGCTTTGGAGGTCTTTCAGCTGGTTGTACGTTGTTTCATAGCTAATAGTTTTACAGAATTTCGTTTCACATAATTTTTTTCTCATATTTTCGTTTCATAGAATAATCAATAAGCAGAATACTTACTTTAAATATTTTTAAATCATTGATTTTTGTTTCACATACAATTTAATGTTAGAGTAGTCATATCATAGAATAACAAATCAAATATTCTTTATCCTTATATTGTTTATTTAATATAAAACTTATTACCAAGAATAACATTTTATCCATTTTAAAATTTTCAACAGCATTTTGCAGCATGCAGCATGCAGCGTGCAAGCAAGCATGTAGCATGCAAGCAAGCACGCAGCATGCAGCGTGCAAGCAAGCATGCAGCATGCAAGCGAGCATGCAACATGCAGCAGGCATGGTTTCTGTCACGGCTCCGGCGCTTCAGGGCTCCGGCGGCGGCGGTCCCACGCGAGCTTAGGCGGGCCGCCTTGCCCCTCCGCGCCTACGCGGATTTAAATTACATTCTAGGGGTAGGGCAGACAAGACTACGTGGACTCGGATTTGCAGCGATTCGTTAATGTCACTAACTTATACCGAACAAATCAATATTCGTTAAAAAATACTTCTACTGTTTGATAAGTATGTTAAACAAAAAAAATGTGATTAAAAATTCTTTGAATTGTGTTTCTGTGAAATATGTTTCATTCGAGTAAATAGTCTTCGAAACAATAATATTCGAACTAAAAATACAAGGACCAAATATTATATGAAACATTTTCTGGGAAACGAAATTCTATGAAATTTCTGTCTGCGAAATAAGTGGACACCCTTTCAGCTGCCTTCGTCATCTATTACTCATCAAAGAACAGCTGCGAAACTTTTTTGATAAGTTTGTTTGCACCAACTAGCCTACCTATTTTATTCTTTATTACATGGTAAATATCTATTGGACATATCACGCAATATATCTGTCTGATATTACACGAACAATTTATATCTACGTCTGCGAGTCTGATATACGTTTATATCTAAAGACGGATATTGCGAAAGAAACTCAGGAACAATATATCTTAGAAAGTTTGTGGAGCTAGTGAGTAAACTTCGGGAAGGACTTGAAAATTATAATATAGTAACGACACTTTCAATTAGTTAATAGAGTCTATTGGAACAAATGTTTATGATATTGCAACTAAAATCTATCATCTTACTTGTAATATAATAAAAAATTGTGATCTCCGATTACGAAATAGAGACTGATTGTAATAATATAATAAATACCTTTCGCGTTCCACATTGGAGGTGTTAAAATTAGGCCTGAAGCAGTCTGTATACGGTAATACCATACAATTTTACAAAGGCAACGATACTCTCAATAATATTACTAGATTACATCTTTGCAATCACTGCATTGCAAAGATGATCCATTGCATTATTTTTCTAGCACTATTGGAATTGGTTACCCGTAAAAGAACAATGTGGATATACGTAACGTTATTCTGTTTTAAGATAAATTTTGTAGATTTGTATGCAATAATGACATCACTAAATCAAAAACTACATCTTCACATCGATATCAATCCATTATTGCTTATACCCTTCGATCAAATACTCCAAAATATTCAGCAAAGCACATCATAAAATTCGACTTACATCTCCACATGGAAACCAATCGTTACTACTTTTTCCAACAGCATCCTCTATCTTACTCACTCCGCAACGAACACCTTTCAATGATACCTTATCTATCACCACAGGTTGTATGCAACAATAGTATGCTTGTATCCGGAACAGCTGTACGGACTATGGAGCGTTGCGACACCCGACCGACATTCGTTTGTTATTGAAACAGTTAGCGAATCGATTGGGACCAGCTGATAGGCTGCTCATGGATTGGAGGGAGCTTTTGTAAGAATGTCTGTGTCTACGTACGATCGCTAGACGTTTCAAAAAACGATGCGTTGTATTGCCATTGGTGGTTAAGTAGTACGTGGATGGATTGTGTGAAAGATAGTAATGGCTAGAAAGAAAGTGACTTTTGTAATGACCGGACTAGAGATGAATGAAAGAAGAAGACATGATGCACCGACTCAAATAAATTAGGATAAAAGCAGGACGACGATGAGGGTAAAATAGCACTCGACTTTAAAGATGAGTAGCTGTCGGCAGAAGATTTACGTAATTGATTCCAAATAGGCAAATAGGTACGAACGAGGAAAAAATGTTTAAAACTAGAGAGCTAAAGATCCCATTGGGTCATTTTAAAACATGTAATTTGATCAAAATCGTTAATGAAATACTCCTCTCTTGCTAGTATAATCATTTGCTACTGTAATCAATTGATTTGTATTTAAATGCAATAATATAAAACAGAAGTATAGTTGAGATTTGGCTTTGACTAATAAAATGTCAAGTTGAGACAACATATTGTGTTACCTACACAATTTCTCGCCGGAAACCAATAAGAAATAAAAAATTGCAAACCTTTTTGGGAGTATATGGAACGTGGGAATTGAATACAATATTTATTTGTGAATTCCAGGGGCTGTTGATGATTACTCTCCAATCTCCTTTCTTCAAAGCTGCTAAAAAGCAAGGACCATTTTAATCTATAGGCAAAGATATCGTTTGTAGTGTAATAGGCTCAGCATTGACTGATCAGGGTTGACTTGACACAATCTTACCTTAACTTGTTTTACCAAGTTAATGATACAAGATATAAGCAACTGTTACTTCTGAATAAGCTGTATGAGTACTTTTAGCAAATAGAATGCTTGCTCATAATGAATTGATGCGCGTAAAATAATAACTTTTCCTCCAACTAATCCATGCATTAAACAAAGCATTACTTTAACATTTCGACAGCCGTTTATTGAGTCCGACATAAACGCCATTTTTTTAAAAGCACTTAATTGACTGAATATCGTAACTCCAACGTTTACGTGAATGCGCACGCGCCGCGTGGGTGCGCTTCATAAACGCATTGTGGGGGATTTAACAGCTCAATAATTGTATTTCCTCGTTCTTTGTTTACATGTTGGTAATAGCTTATGTCCGCGATTCAACCTAAAATTCAACGTGTGCGTTTTTTCGTTTATTATGGCCATATTAGCCTCTTTCTAATCATTAAAATGATTACCTACTAAAGAAGTCGCATTTCAAGCAAATTTTTGTAGACGTACAAGGTCAAAATTCTATTTGTTATTGATTAAAATATTTTAATTAGGCATTATTATAAAAAATATAATAACATGGAAATCTGATAGCAGTGGTGTAGCAGATTTTTGGTTGTTTCACCCTCGGTAACAGAACAGACCACAATCGATCAACCTCTTGGTCAGTGGGTAAATCTGGTTTGCTATTACCAACCGTGTACTTCGAACTATCAAAAGCAGCAGACTTTCTAGTTCGTCTGTCTAATAGGAATTCTCAATGATTTCAAAAGGACCGGGGTTAAAGTTGAATCATACTTTGTAGCCGTTTCTAGGAACCGAGTGCTTGTCATATTATTTTCCTCATGAAGTTTAATAAATAGTTATATGCAAAAGATGCTAACGTGAGGTATATTATGGTAATTAAGCACGGAATCAAGTTTAATCGCACGTTTGTTCTGTTTCCAGGTAACGTTACTAAGATCATATTTATATACGAGTAATACGTATATCACTTAAATGCCGCATTATTAATAATCTATTAAATAACTGATCTACACTATAGGAATAAGTGCTTAATTTATTTCCTATAATGTCACTGAAAAGGATATCTTTTTCTCATTTTAAGCTTATAAAGAATAAGTAAATAAATTGAAACATCTTGGTAGACGCCAACACGATATAAACTTCCGGAATTCCGGACTCATCAAATAAGATAATTTATTTAAATAAGCAATATCTATGACTAAACTTTATATTTCACCTTGCAACACCAATATGCAAATCTTTTAAGTGACTACTCAAACATCTGTTATTACATCGTATGATGAATCCTGCGTATCCTACTGTTCCGAAGGCGCACATTAACATACAACTGAGCCGGTGACAGACATACAGACAGGTGGGCGAGCCCACTTTCTATTAGTAATTATTTGTTTTGATTTATTTGGACTTGCACCATTGTAGATGTAATTGGTTGTGCTCTGTGGGCGAGAAAATATTTTTTGTTTATGTGGTAGGCAGGTTGGTTTTGGTTAGTCGTTATGTGGGGTGTGATGTAGGAAAAGAATGGGAATCTTTTCATTTTTTTGTCGATTAAATGAGTTTACACAACTCGAGCTCCAATTTTTTTAATTTTTTTCGGCAATTTTACAATGTCCAGACTATAAGGACCACAAATTATTTTTACGTATGCACATACTATTATATTTTGGGGTTTAAAAATAAAACAAAAAGCTTGATATTGCACAATTGCCAACGGTTCGACCGCACCTATACCCAAAGTCTCTAATTCAGATAATTTAAATGTAAATAAATTAATGTCAAGAGATGTCACTGTCAAAATGACAGGACGGTGGTGCTAAACATTTTTTCATTCTTTTTTTTCTTTTTAAATAATCGTCTATGAAATTAAAGTGAATTAATTATAAGAACTATGCAAACAAAATACCGTTGCCAAACAATGTTTTATGTAGTGTGTCGGAGACAAGGCCTATGATCGTCATAATCAGCCCTTTTAAGTCCACTGCTAGACGTAGGCCTCCCAAAATCGATTTCCACTCGAAACAGTTTACAGCCGTTTTCATCCAAAATGTGGCTAGATATGCTACATGCAATATGATTCTATGAATGAGAGGTGTAATATTAGTGTAGTTGAAGATGTAAAAAAATTGAAAATGTTTGGATCTCCTGCATTGTTACCAGTATCATAAAATATTTCATACATCTCCTTTTTTTAATCACTTTGTTTAATACTTAAAATTTATAAAAATAATTACGGTATGATTATTTTTTTATTATTATTTCTTAAATTCAGTACTTAAAATAAAATGGAACCTTTTTTTCGCCATTTTATGTGAATTACCATTGCCAAGAAATTTTTTTGATATGTTATCCCCTTTGTTTACATAAATGATCTGAATTTGAGACTTTGGGTATAGGCGTTCGCGGCAGCATGCAGTGCGGTGCAGAAAAACCGACACAGCACAATAAAACATAATTGCAACACGAGTTTTAGATGATATCTCGCACCGTGGAGCAAACTGTGTGCAACAGCCTTAGGACCTAAAGGCTCCTACGAGCAGGCGCGACACGCGACGCGACACAAAGACACCGCTCGTTGCACGACACGAGGTTCCTTTGTGTCGCGTCGCGTGTCACGCCTGTTCGTAGGAGCTTTAAAACTTACGATACCTATACGGTATACGGTATGCAAATATGGCAGGTTAATTAACCAATTATACTACTAGTTACTGGCAATAATAGATTGAATTTGAAGCGCTCGTAAAGCCTGTGCGGTATTGTTTTATAGCTTAGAAGCCAATGCGACGGTACAATTGCTGAATAACATCTTTATTCTTCTAAGCAATAA
This sequence comes from Dryobota labecula, assembly GCA_947523025.1. NCBI lineage: Eukaryota > Metazoa > Arthropoda > Insecta > Lepidoptera > Noctuidae > Dryobota > Dryobota labecula. The sequence continues at coordinate 22,483,593 of OX383303.1, forward strand.
AATCAATAGTAGAAAGGCTAGGATCGCAAAATCTTTTCCAAGGGAATGGCTGTCGACAGTCGCGATATAAAATAGGTGCAGTATTCACTTAAAAGAAAATGGCATTCATTCTGAAAATCATTCTCAGAATGAATGTCTGCATGCACTGAACCACAATCTAAAATACGAAGAAACTGTGAAAGGTAGGGAGTTTTTTTTGGAGCTATACCTACTTAAATGTATACAATGTATGTAAACTACAAAATGAATAAATAAATAAAATAAATAAATAAATAATAACCATAAAAGCGCCCAAGTGCGTGTCGAACCACGCACAATGAAGGGTTCCATAGTTGGGATGAATTTATCCCAAGATTAAACTTAACATTGTATTTGAAAAACAAGATCTCCCATACATTTCAAATAAAAATGTAAGTTTGTACGCAAAATATTGAGAGATTTACCATGTTATATTAAGACCATAGACTTCTTATGGGTTTTCCTGTAATCTAGATAAAGAACTATTTTCTGTATTTTTTTTTTTTAATTTTCGGGTCATTTGTTTCGGAGATAAGGGCGGGAAATGGTCAATCTTCATCTATTTTCTTAAATAACTTTTGTATTTTTTTATAATTATAAAAATAAAATAACTGAAATCCTTAAATAACTTTTTTTTTTATTTCTCGATTTACCCTCCAAAAGTGACCCCCAAATCATAAATCATTTGTTTAAGTTACACGTCCGTGTTCGGGTCACAAAAGTTCATACGAGTACCAAATTTCAACTTAATCGATCCAGTAGATTCGGAGCAAATTGGCTGTGAGTACAGACGCACAGACAGACATACGAGTGATCATAATGGTTCCGTTTTGTCCTTTGAGGCACGAAACCCGAAAAACAATAAGACTAAAAGCGAAAACCTTTTAAACAAACTAAGCCTATAGTCTGGAACACGTCTTTGAGCTTTTATGTCTTTCACACGTTTTAAGTATGAATGTATATGCTTCTGCCGTTCAGGAGACTAAATTACTGGCCACTATTAGAGTGTTACCGATAGCATTACGATGATAACTTAATTCTCTCAAGAATGTTAATTCCGTTCCGGCCGTTCGCGGATACGTGCAGTGTAGTGCAAAAAAATCTGCTCACAATAGTTGCAACACGCGTATTAGATGTTATCGCGGCGCTTGCCTCACTGCGTTGGGCAACGATCCGCACTGGCGGCCACTTTTGCGCATCATTCGGGTAGGGTTGATAGAAATATAAAAAAAAAGTATTCAGCACAAAGACCTCGAAGTTCAGGATTAGAAAAAATGGGTACATTAAAAAACCTCTACGAGGGACGGCACAAGAAACTATGTTCGGCGAATCCAGGCAGTTACAGCGCTACCAACATATCTGATTGTCGGATATTTAGGGAGGAATTCTCGAAGAGCATAATGTACCTACTTAAGGGGTGTAGGTATTTTGACTGCGTCAAACCTCTTTATTTTCTGTATCATCACGTGGCATCTATTGCGCCGCGATGGTGTTCGAATAAGGACTAAGGAAGTTGCAAATATGCTAGAGGCGTAAAATATGGTTTTAAAATGTGCACAGTAGTGCACATCTTAAAACTATTTTACCCCTTCACAAAAAGACAAGACATCACTCTGACTATGCGAAGAAAATCGTGAGCAAACCCACGTGCTACAATAATGATTCAACACGTGTAATTCGTTGATAATGACGCCAGATAGCACCACCTGTCACGATCATCATGAACTATTTAAACGTGGGCAGAAAAGAAGCGTGTTTCACGATGACTGTAACCATATAATTATAGTTTCGATGATCTGATGATGATTGTAGGCTGCTGAGGTCGGGATGATGCAAAAATATTCACGGCATGCGTACTCGCCGGATTGTTTTTCAGAATATTTTAAAAGTATAATTGGTACAGAATGATACGTAGGTATTCAAGGATTTTTGGATACTTATTAAAAGTTTTGGCGGTTGTTTATTCCTTTTGTTTAGATTATTCAAGTTAATGTAATGTCTCACTTAAAACACTAATGCAAATTGTCTAAACCTTTAGAATCTGAGAATCCATCGCCTATTTTAGCATTGATATTAAATACCAAGTCATTTTTTTTTCTTTATTTGTTTATAAGTGCTTTTACGCATAGCGTATGTCAGCCCCATCGTATCCTAAACAATTACACTTTCACAAGACGTGAACCATGAATTTAAACAAACCCTTCGCATCGTCGCCATTGGGTTGGGATAAAATTGTATGGAACATGCCTACATCAGTTCTGTTCAAATTCAGGGACCTAACTAAATTATTTCTACTGGACTCATATTGGACACATTCCATCAATAAATGTTGTAGATCTTCAACAACTCCACATTCCTCACAATTGGGTGAAACGATTTTCTTCATCATAAAGGCAATTTTTTTGCATGGAATGTGTCCAGATCTGAGTCTAAGAGCAGTAACAATCAGCTTTCTACTAACATCACTATTCAAGAACCAGGGCACACGAAGAGGTTCACACTGTATGGTTTTATACCATAAACCCTTCTCTAATGACCGTTTATCAAAGTATTCTTTCCAATAACCATAGCATATATTTTTAAATTTAGGTAAAAATTCTGAATAATCTAATATAATATTTATTTCTTTTCCAATCCTGGCCGCTAATTTTGCCAACGTGTCAGCCTCTTCGTTTCCCCGTAGCCCAATATGCGATGGAACCCATTGCAACCTCAGTTGGATGCCTTTTAAAGTTTTAGATAGATTTCATCAATTTTAGATAAAATAACATAAGCTATCGATGCACCTCTGTGACCAGAGGCGCATCGAGCTATATGTTGTAATGAAGCTTTGCTGTGTGTACAAATGACTACATTTTTATGCCCACAATTATTAATTATATAAGTCAAAGCCTCTGAGATCGCAATGAGTTCCAACGTCATAATGTCAAAATAAACTAAACTAATAAACTAAAAAAAAAAATACACAGACACTTAATTAAATCAATAATCGTCCAATCTATACATATAATAAAATAACATATAAATCATAATTACTATCAGCAGAATATTAATCTTGATAAATAAATTAACATCGTTTTGGACAGCCCTGGCGGAGAATGATCGAGCTCCGTTCGTTATGCGAGCTAGAACAAATTGTTCTGCACTCGGCCATAATGTAATTTTATTTGATTTTACATCAATAAGCTAGTAAGCGATTCCCACGGCTATTTGACTGATGTTTATGAGGTGTGTTTGTTTTTCTTGCCTCATAGTGTTTTGGGTTTGAATTGTGAGAAGACTGTTTGTGTCAGTCTGTTTGTGTGCCCGCCCTTGCTTCGCACGGGTGTAATCTACAAAAAATTTGGCGACATAACAAGATATCGAGATTTATGTACGTTCCATGTATTCTTCCTTCTACCCTTCGGGGAAATAAGGCGTGATGTTATGTGATGTTTATAAACCTTCCGGAATAAAATATCTAAAAGTTGGTGAAAACCGTATCTAAATCCGTTGCGGAGTTCAGAAAGACTACGCGGTCTTTCAGATAGACACAAAAACTACTTTAATTTATTATGTTTATTGATATAAATGCTTTTTCTTTACGAAATATTATTTACGGAAACCGCTATAGTTGGGCAATTTTGTTGCACGGATAATGCAAGTTTCGAGGACCGAACAAAAAATTGCATCGATGGAGAAGACCGTTATAATAGGGATGATTATAAAACAAGTTTTTTTTGTCCATCATGTAGATTATTAAAAAATATTGGACACGTATTTTTACTTTTTTTTACGTAATCAAAACATTACAACAATACATTGAGTTCAAATGTGGCATGAAACATCACTGCTCGCTAGATTTTATACGTAGCTGTGAGTGACGTAACGAGCCCCCACTCCCCAAGTTTTATGTGTTTTATCTAGATATTTTTTTATTAATATGATAAAGCAAAAAATACGTGTCTAATATTTTTTTATTATCTTACTGACGGACTAAACAGATTCGTTTTTTTTTTTTCCAGTAAACATCCCTATTAGTAATTTTGTGCATAAACATAAACATGTCGTTTCAGAATTAATAACAGATATTTATGGACCAATCAACAATAAAACAACTTATTAGGTACTTCAATCAAATATCGACAATAATCAAATTATCACACAAATACTCCTTAAGGTGACATTTATAATGTTGCCAATCACCTTAGTAGGTATATTATAAGGTCAAATATTGGTCCTTAGAGGTTTAAGGCCTCGTCTTTGGGTTTTACCAGATCTCTCTAATACCGAGAAAACATACACATATTTTAAGATGATGATCTAATTCAGTTCGCTTTTTATTATTTATGTATATTTATTTATATTGTGGTATTCAAGAACTCGTTTTTCTGCGGTGATGGTCAGGTAGAAAGGCCCAGAAAACACTATGATGTAGTAATTAGGAAGGAATCTTAAAGAGATCAAGATTAATCTTGGTAAATCATTGTTTAGAGATATCTACAATTATTTTCGATGCCGGTGTTCGCAATATAAAACAAATATTTAATTGTAAAGAATTCCCTATTGCCACCATTAATTTATGTAGTTTTTCCGAACCGACGACGTAATCCAAGAATTTGTTACGCACTAATGGAACTGGTTATTTTAAAGAAAGTATACACCTACAAGGTTTAACAACTATACCCAAAGTCTCAAATTCAGATAATTTATGTAAACAAAGGGTAAATATCAAAAAAATATCTTCGTAATGGTAATTCACATAAAATGGCGAAAAAAAGGTTCAATTTTCCTTTAAGTACTGAATCGAAGAAATAATAATTAAAAAATAATTATACCGTAGGTAATAATTTTTATAAATTTTAGGTTTTAAACAAAGTTATTAAAAAAAGGAGATTATCTGGTACTTATAAAATATTTTATGATACTGGTAACAATGCAGGAGATCCAAACATTTTCACATTTTTTACATCTTCAACAACACTAATGTTACAACTCTCATTCATGGATTCATATTGTATGTAGCATATCTAGCCACATTTTGGATGAAAACGGCTGTAAACTGTTTCGAGTGGAGTCGATTTTGGGAGGCCTACGTCTAGCAGTGGACTTAAAAGGGCTGATTATGACAATCATAGGCCGTGTCTCTGACACACTACATAAAAAATTGTTTGGCAACGGTATTTTGTTTGCATATTTCTTATAATTAATTCGCTTTAATTTCATAGATAATTACTTACAAAAAAAAAAAAAATATGATAAAATGTTTTGCACCACTGTCCTGTCATTTTGACAGTGACATTTCTTGACATTATTTTGTTTACATAAATTATCTGAATTAGAGACTGGGTCTGGGTATAGACCATATTTAATGTTTTATTTTTGAACCCTGTCCCTGGATGAATACGACTAACTAGAAAAAACAACAAACGTTAATGCAACATAGAAAAAGATTAATTAATTCATATAAACTATGATTTGCTGTTTTTTGGTAATTCGAACTCATTCATCCACCATTTTTGAAAGCAGCTTTATACATGTTCAAATTAAACTAAGCGACGCTTCACAGGAGCGATGGCCGTTAACCCCGTTATTAAATTATGGGTTAAGAAAATCATTTTCATTATATGTCACCCACATCTGGCCTCACTGGACGCTTGAGGACGGTCTTCGCTGTCGAGGCAGACCACGGCGAAGGTGGTGTGACTAGGGCTTCCAATCGCGGTATACCGAGATACCGAAATACCGAGATCGCGCATGATTTCATCAGTCCCGCTCACTGCGAGATTCCGCGGGGTTTGCGGGATTGAAAATTATTACGGGCAAATCCTTTCACGAGCTCTGATATTGCAAGAGGAACTAGAGCAAACTGTTAACTCCGCCATGACAAGTATAATGTACATCGCCCGCTCGAATTCCTCTTTTAGAAACCATCAAAAAGAAAGAGACGACTCTTTATGAATCAGGAGGGTCGATGGGTAGATACTTAAAGTTAGCTAGTTCCTACAAGCGTAGAAGCTGAGCGAGCCTTCTCCGCTGCCCATGCCGGTAAAATGTACACTTAATTAATTTTTGTAGGTACTTGTTCTTTTCTATTAAATATTTCAAACTTTAGGCATGCTATGTTTTACCACTCACTTTCAACAACTTTTATCGAAAATTGGGGGATTCCGTTGTACTGGGAACCCGCGTTATTTAATTTTTTTGATCTCGCCTATATGGCATTCCGAGATACGGGTTTGAACCTGTATAACTGAGATTTTTACCTCTATATTTGGGACTTTGTAGTTCAATAGCCTGTTTATGGAAGACAACTAATAATCATTTATCATTTTGAATATTGGTTTTGCAAAACCAAACAACCACTGAAAATCAGCGCTGTGCTGTGGGTCCCTCATAGCACAGCATCATGCTGAGTGGAAGCCTTCTTGTCACAGTCATGACGTGCAGCTGCCGACTATTTTGTTTTGTGCTCGTGATTGGAATGTAGATCTATTTAGTTTAATTTTTTTATTTTTCTGTATACCACCTACTCAAGTTAATTATCTTTTTGTATGCACGTGTTTCTGTGACAAATAAACCTATTTTTCTTTCTTTTTTCTTTTCTTTATATATCAAATGAAAAGGAAGGAATTGTTTGATTGAAATGTGTGTTTTTTTTAATATTTTTAATATAATTATTTTTAAAGTTATTAAAGAAAATTGACCAAATACCCTTATTTTCTACCACGGCAACCACCCAATATATCTCGCAAAATGATGAGCCTATATTTTTTTTTGAAATGCCGAGTTTTATGCTATCCTTAAAGATAACAAGAAAACCTATAAGAAGTCTATGGTCTTAAAATAACATAGTAAATCACTCAAAACATGTTTTTCAACTACAATGTTAAAAAAGTCAAAAAGTCAAATCATTTATTTCAAATAGGCACGAAGATGCACTTTTGAACGTCAAAAATTACATGAATAGTTAATTGATTCTAGTTGCGCCTTCCAAAAGGTAGTTATGGAATGGGCACGAAACTCCATACTTACTCTTTTAAAATGTTAACAATAGTTTGTATACATTAATTAATAATTATAGGTGAAGACGATGTACCTAGAATAAAAATAAAAAATTACTTACCACAATTGGTAAAAAGAATGAAAAGTGAAGTAATGACAGAAAAATTAATAAATGCGATGGGACATGGTGCTCACATATTTACAAACATTGTATATGATTTTACAAAAAAAAAAATTAACATATAGTAAGTCAGTGTGTGAGTTAAATTTATATTAATCACAGAAAATAAAATTAATATCATAAAAATTATAAAGTTAAGTCAGTTAAGTTTGTTCTTAGGATAAATTCCTCCCAACTACGGAACCCTTCAGAGTGCGTGGTCCGATACGCACTTAGCCGGTTTTTACTAGTTTTTTTCTAGTCAAGAATGCACGCATGTTAAAAAGTGTAATACGAGAAAGGCGATAACCATGTAAACAAGTTACTCGTGCAATGTTTCTACATAATTTAGCTCTGCGGTTGGCAAAGTGGTATTGTCTTGTCTGTCTGTCACTCAATCATAGGGATCAAAATAAATATTTGTTAGACGTAAGTGTAGATTGGGAAAAATTTATGTTTCAGTGTCCGAACAGACACTTTTATCAAAAGTTAAATAAACAGAATTTGTATGTAATTATTTCCCAGATAAGAAAGTTTATCGGAACTTATCTGAAGGAAACATAACCCAAATATATGTGATGAAGTAGACATAATCCATAAAAGAAGGGAAATATAAAACTGAGGATACCGAAGTTTTAAGCATTCACTAATGTAATCACAAAACTTTAACTTTGTTGACTACAGTTTTAACCAAGAAACAGGGTTTAAAACCAGAAAAATTCAGCCTAATGATCATTACTCATAATATTATTAAGCATAACTGATTTGCCAAAATGTTTATTGCCATAAATACTGTTGGCAAAATAATAATGAAACATAATTTTATAGAGCAAAATGTTGTAAACGCATAATGATAGTTACAAATAATGTTTTTTGGAATTAAAATATTAAAACCTAATAAATATAACTCCTAACGGTAGCAGACACTATATCGCATTATTGATTACTGCTCCAATTTTGGAACCACTGTAGTTTAACACTTACCCCTGTTTTATAATAGCTATTTTTTTTGGGTAGATTAGAATCTTTATGTGTATATTTGAAAACCCCAAAGTGCGCAAAACCATACGTGCCGGAAAAAAATCGCCAGTTTCTTTCAAGATTGATGGGATAGTGGAAGTATGAAGGGTGGAGAAGATCACGTGGCGGGTCTTAATTTGTTTCCAGGCAATAATAATGTGCAGTCGACGGGCCCCCGCTACGGGGTATTTCTTTGTGATTAAAACAAAATCACTGACCACAACTGTATTTCATTACCTAGTTCTTAACATTCTGTATAAAATTATTGGCTACGTACACCCAATCACCTAATTATGACTTTTTATATATATGGCTCTTGATTAATAGGCAAATAAATATTATGCCTTAAATATTTATGCAACTCCAAATTATGCCAAAACAAATTAGAACAAAAGACAGATGCTAACCATTACATTAGGCTAAAGTATTAATATGCCACAGTATTATTATGCTAATAAAAGTTATGCGAAAACGTTATGCGAAATAATATTATGCCTAAATTTTTATGCCAAGAGGGGGATCCCCTGTTCTAATACCAGACCCCGCCTGCCAGAGACCCTGAGAGATTATTATGTTTTAATTTACGTATAATACACATGAACCTTCCGGATTAAATTATTATATAAATGATACTGAAAAACGCATCAAAATACGTTGCGTAGTTTAGAAGAACAACGCAATTACACAGACAGACACGAAAAGTGACTTTAACTTATATTATGTGAAAATATGTAATATGGATATAGAAGTCCCATGGCATAGAAAGCGAGTCTACATATTGCTACTAACTGGACTCAGGCTAAGAATTTTCTAGTGGAAAATCTAATAACAACTTGCGTTCACTCAGCAGTAGCTTTTGCGATCCCAACGAGTTAGTGTAATCATCGTCAGAGACCAGTTCCTCAGCTGCTTTACCATGTTTTGTAAATTAATCATCATCTTCTCAACTGCCTCGTTGGTCTGGTGGTCGCAAGCGTCCTGGTTGGGCAAAGTGGTATTGGTTTTCCATCTAGTGATTCTCAGTAGCAGCCCGGAGTCTGGATTTGTGCCCGGTCGATGACAATAGGTCTTCTGTTACATGGGAATTGAACCTACTATACGTACACTTCTGCCTTATCCTTCGGCGAAAACAGGCGTGTTGTCCCTTAGTTTTGGGCTGGCTTCTAACCTGACCAGATGCAGTGCAAAACTTTATATTTGTAAATTATTTTCACAAATACCTGTATGGACGTTACCGCAGCATGAGCTAAGTTTGAGCGTCGCTGGCGGCTGGTCGATCTCATGTCGTAAGTAACCGGATGCGACTGCTTTACGTAAACGGTTCATTTGTGACCTTGACTAATGAACGATATTATCACCTGTTTTCTTCATCAGACGCATTTTCGAGCAGATTGGATTGTGTTGTATCGATTTTTCGTTGGAGTAATTGTGATCCTATACCTACATATTTTCATCAGTCTGGGATTGTTCTACTGCATGATACTTTTCAGGCCACGGAACGGCTATTGATCGCTTGACAGGGTTAGTGGCTTGAGTTTTGGTAACATGGTGTGCATTTACCCATAAAACACTTTTTTGGAGAATCTCTGGTTGACTGGTGTTATTAAGAATGGGCATCAATATATGTACCTGGCGACATATGGACGTTACTATGGATCCTTCGGAATACAGCCGACGTGATGTTATATAATATGTTTTGTTATTAATTTCACTTCATTAATCAAGCTAATTGTCAATGTGATGTTTAGGTACAGTTACTTCGCCCGTTCACACCCGTACACTTACAATCATGTAGGTCATGTCCACCAAGGACATGCCATTTAAAAGTCCCGTTGGCATGAAGTTAAGATGTCACTCTACCTGACCTAGGGAATGCACCTAAGCTCATGGAAACCAGTGTCCTGCATGAGGCAACGTTATTTATAAAATAACCTTTAAGAGCGGATGCTATTTTGCGATTACTACATTAAATAAGTTTTGTATTGCTTTTCATTACTTAATTTGAAGTTAATTGACCTGGTATTACTAGATCATAATCGCAATTATCTATCACTTAATTTATTTAATAGAGCAGAATTCACACGAACGAACTAGTAGGTACACACTTGGGGAGATAGGGGATGTTCCTAAAATACGAAGGAAGTCGGAGAAAAGACAGTACTTCAAAGCAAAAACTAATAGTCTCGCACAGGAGAAGCACCTGTACGATCAATTTACGAGCCTGAATTCTCAAAATTCGTTGTTTTCGTGTTTGAGTTCTTTCTTTGCGTAATGTTTACCACAAATAAACGTTTTATTTATTTAAAATATGCTGAAAACCACACCTTAAATTAGTAAGACTAAGTAATACTACCACAGTGCAGCTCATGTAGAAAGGAAAAAATCGAAAATGATGTGTTTATTCAAATTAGGCTGATAATCTGAGAATCAGCAGTTATTGAAAAAAAAAAAAAAAAAAAACAAGTTGCGGGCAAAGAAAAGAAACGAAGCTTCTACAACCTCGACAACTCTTTCCAGTACTTAAAGCTGCAGATAAAGAACCATATAACAAAACTCTGTTATGACGAAGGAAAGATATTGATCTCCATACGATATTAGGTAAAACATACGATGCTAGTGTAGAACTCTAAAGAATATCATAGAACGATCAAATGAAGTAGCGCACTCTTGCGCAAGCCATAAAACTAGAGTAAGGGAAAGGGTTTCTAATGTGCCAATTTGTAGGCCGTTAGAGGCTTATCAACTGAACCTGCCGTAGATTGCAAACTTAATAACTTTATTAATTAATATTGGTTATACGAGTGCTGGAACTGTTAAATGACCCATCTGAAGGGCAATTCCCGTATTCTTAGAAACATTCGCATTCTAATTATAGAAAGAAAAATAATTTAAAATTTGGCCTCACATAGGAAGAACACAAACTAATTTCGACTGCGAACTAGATTTTTAGATATTGAACGTTTTTAAATAGGTACGGAAATTGGACTTCAGATGTTAAGCAATGACCACTAACATTGAATAAAAGAAAGATCTCATAGGTCATGTCGTAGAATAGAGTGGATTCCATGGTCGTGACCATGACTAGATCTAGGTGTCATTGCACTCATCACTTCAAGACGAAGTTGAAAAAGTGTCATGTGGCTGTAATTTGCGCCTGGCAACTGTACTGTTTAACTGGAACAACGACATGGCGATGGCGGTTGGTAGTAACGATAGTAAAGCTTGTGTCTCTTAAGAAAGCGGTTCCGTCGCATTATAACGGCCGTCATAATCAGACATTTTTACCAGAGTACGGTAGGGGTGTGCAGCACTGCGCACTTTTTCTACTATGTTCTCAAAAAAAAAAAAAAAAAAAGACAATGCGTTTTAGAACCAACATCGGTCTTTATTCATTTACCTAGGTTATCTGTCTAGTAAGAAAACTAAAAAAAAAAAAACAAGTTAAAGGTAACGGTTTAGGAACTATTTAAAAAAACTGCAACATCCGTAATACGTACTTTTGCACAACGTATGTGGACAAGAGTGCGCAGCCAAATGTCTGCACGCGGTTAAGAGTACGCATCATTCACAAATGTTACATTTGCAGCAACCATGACCTACTTATGCTGTCCATTTTTCGTACCAACAGTTTTTGCAAGAAATACATTGGATCCAGGCTTCTACAATTGGTCTCTATACACTTTTGAGCAACCTGGACATGCACAATTTTTGTTCTTTTGTGCAATTGCTAGCTACTTTGATTTAACAGTCTTACTCTTTTTAGATAAACGTTCACATTCTTCTTTTTAAATTTTTCTTCGAGTATCCTTTTCTGTAGAGAGCTGCTTAAAATTTCAGACCTTATACTTCTTTTATCGGTCGCGCGACAGATGACATTGGATACGACAACTCCAATAATTAAACTACTTCTGTTACACTCGAATCTACTTACATTTTTTCTTTCCGTTGCTCTTTGTCTTCTTGACATCATAAAACATTAATAATTATTTTATTAGCATAGCAGTAAACACATGTCATTATAAAACACATAGCATCTTAAATAAAAGTCTGATACAGTGTAAAAGCCTGCGCGCGCATTCTTGTACACGATGGATATGCGCACTCTTGCACATGGTGCACTAACGTCCTTTGAAAGACCTCTACTGCCATCTTTTGGCCAGGACGTCGTTATAACTAAAGTAAAACACGTTTCGATAGTCATTTGATAGAAATAAACACTTATAAACAGCTTACCTAGATTACATTTATTACAATCACGTTTTCAAAGTACCTAAATATTGTAAAACAGGTATCAAATTTAGTTTTGATCTAATAAATCTTCGGAAATTGTATGAATAACGAAAATTCTTGTGCCGACACGTTTAAAATGTTGATGGTGCAATGTTAACCAAAGTTGGCCGCAGAAGACAGTTTTCTGATTGAAGAATCGCTCTGCGCATTCTTGTACACTTCGAAATCTTACACACCCCTACTCATTTGACACCTTAATGTCAAATTAAAAAAATGCTCTGTATTTGGACAGCCATTATTGTGTGACCGTTGTTCGGTTTCTTAGAAAACCAGAGCTTCGGGGCCGATTTTTAAATCGTCTGATGATTTTTATGGGAATAATAAATATGGTGGTTTGACAATATATTCTATACAAAAGCAGTTAAACCAACTATTTTTGTTTCTCAAATATTTTAAGATAGAAAAAACCGGCCAAGTGCGGGACGGAATCGCACACGAAGGGTTCCGTATCACCCTACAATATTTAGCAAAAAGGCCAAAAAAAAAAAAAACCTTTGAAAGAAAGAAAATTATGTTAATTTGCGGTAAACATGAAGCAATGAAAGAACATAAACACAAAAGGAACAAGTTGGGGAAAATATGCGTCACATCCACGGAAAACGTTTCTTGTATGGGTATCGTCTTTAATTTTTTTACTTTATTTTATTATTATTGTTTGTTGTTATAGCGGAAATAGAGATACAGCCCCAGACAGACAGACGGACGGATAGCGGCTTAGTAATAGGGTTCCGTTTGTCACCCTTCGGGTACGGAACCCTAAAAAACTGGCTTGAACGTGTAATGCACCTTGCTTCGGCTTAAAAGGCCTCAGGCCAATAATTATGAAAGAAAAGTGTTAACAACTGACACCACGTGATGAGGTGATAGTGACCGCAAGTTTATTAGACGTACATACAATCCTTGAAACATTATGTATTAAGTAACTGAGTAAGGCCATACAAATGTATGACATTCGGTCAATGTGCGAACGAGTGCGCCCGAGTCGAACGTTTTTACCGTTTCAATTAAAATAATTAAACGAAACCAATTTAACTTAATGGTTTTAATTGAAATAATTAAAAGAAGTTTTGGTAACAAGGTTTTTCAGTTGATGTAGTAAAATAAAATTTATTGAGATCTTATTAAGTTTTAGTGTAAGTAACAAATACCGAGTTGAACATCAAATATAATTATTTAAGTCGTTTTATGTTAAACTAAAATAAATCCAACACCTCCTAAACGTTTGGATAATATAGGCGTGATGTTATGTGTTATGTTAAAATAAATAAATAAAACAAAATGCAGGCTGAAATAATTAAAAGAAATGAAGAAAAAAAAAGGGGAAATTGTAGATTTTGTTAAGAGAAGGCATAAACATTACTACTTACGTAGATGTAGTTTAAATCATAGATTATTATCTAGTTTATTAACAGCTTTAATTTTCAAAATAAAAATATAAAGGAATTAGGATATTATGAGCTAAAAACATTTTTCCCTCCGCCTTATAAACAGCCTGTATAAAATCTATTGCTAAAGTGGTCAACTAATCAATTTGACATTTATAATTGAGTTGTTTCGTACAAACATAATAATACAAAATGTTAATTGCAACTTTGTTGCAATAGCATTCATAATACTTTTTTTATGTAACTACGCTTTGTTGCACATATTATTAGCACAAAACATAATTACAATAACTATCTTTTTGTTTGGATACAATGGATAAGTCCATTGGTATAATCATGTATTAAAAACTTATCGATATGAGAAGTTAGGCAGGTTGTAAGTTCATCCATTCTTGTTGTATTTTAATTTTTTTGAATCTTAATCTCTTACAATACAACTAGTTATTAATAAATGAGAGACCAGCAAAACCGCTTTTATTAGACTAACAATGAAATCAGAAAATAAAATGTAAATTAGGAAAAATGATAAAACGTTTTAAGCTAGTTTGTCTACTGATATCATACACTCAAACAAGTTTTTAAGATCAGAATATTTCGCATCAATAAAATCAATTTCCATAAAAATAAGTGCCTGAGTTGTCTACCATAAACTTAATCAAATTAAAGGCAAATTATGCAAACACAACCTATTTGACATTTGACACATGTCAAACTACAAACAACATTTGGAAAATGTAACAGCACTACATCGAAAAGTCTGAACAACACAAAATAAAAAAGACAACAAAACTGTAAAATAAAAATAAAAACCACAAGAAAATTCGAAAAACGAATAAATGATTGAAATATATCGGAATATCACTCACTTTTTTTAATTTCTGTGACCGTAACACAGGTCCGCTCGTGTAAATGCACGATACTGACTGACCGACTGCACAGATTCTACCATTCACCTTACCTTTGAACGAAAGAACGGGTTCTATTCGAGAACTTTGTAGTAACCAAGTTAGGTCTGTAGCTACGGTGAAGCAATTTAGCCTTTATGTGAAGGACATAGAACGGTTCGGATGTTGGAGTATAAATTGGTGGTGAGGAAAACTATACTATGAGTGAAAATCTCGCGTTTTGTGAGATAGAAGCGAGTTTTGGGAAAAGACAAGCTTCGCTGCAGAACATTAATGTAGCCTACTTAGACAAATTCAGCTCCGACTTGGGCTGAGAGCAGATGGAAAATTCGGAAAATTACTGTCTAGACTTCACATCAATGTGGATAGTTTCCATATATAACGAAAAAATACGTCATAGAGACACTATAAGTAATCAAAGAGAGTCACTTTGTGAATTCATCAAGACGGTACAACTATACGCATGATTGCACTTGTCTTCTGTTAATGTCAATCTATAACATTCACATTTGTTTTTTTTTTTGACTCACTTAGAGTTTCCTTACAATCAACCACGCTTGTATTTGTTTAAAAAATAAATTTTCGAGAACATGACAAGAATGCCTCTCTAATCGAGCGAGACGCATCCAACGGACCCAAACAAGATATTACACCGTGGGATATTAAGACGTGTCAACATAAAGCTGGCCCGATACACTAAGGCCGAGATCTATACACAATACTTAGCACTTACTTTGGCTCAGTTATGTTCCCGTCTCTATCCTGCACTTTTAGTTTGACAGGTACGTGACAGTGATAGGAATAATGCTAAGCCAAAGATCATGAACACGGCCCTGCATAATTAGACTGATAATTAGACTCACATCCTACTAATATTATAAATGTGAAAGTTTGAATGTTTGTTATTTAAACAATCACGCAAATATGGTTGAACGGATTTGGATGTAATTTGGCATACAGATAGTTAATAACTTGGGTTAACACATAGGATACTCTTAATCCCGGGCGGTAGTACGTTCCCGTGGAATATTTTCCGACATACTGCTGCGAGCTGGATCCCGCGTGGGATTTGTCACCGCACGGTGACAAATCCCACGCGGGATCCAGCTTAGTCTGTTTGAACAAACTATTCACACTTGTAATAATATACTTGCGCAAGTTTAAGTTACATGTTTGGCTACCATTAGACTATCTACTGCAGTCTCTCTCTACAGTCATTTGAAGTGACAAATGAAGTGACAAACAAGTGCTATTGCCACCAATAGTACCTACCACCTACTACGTCACTTTGACGTACCACGCTCGACGACCTTGCGACCAGCCGCGTTCCCCCCGATCATTACGTGATGCTCGTTGCATCATCAGGTAATTACTCCATGTGACTTTGGAGAAGCATCTTCGGAACTTCCTGTAATGCACGCCGCGTAAAGTTCATGGTTTCTGTCTTTGATGAACGATTTGGTGAATAGATATGTGTGTAGTGTGATCTAATCTTAAAAGGTTTCTAATTATTTGGATTTTGGATTGAAGGTTTTTATAGTGCACCGAATAAATATAAGGTCATGCAATTCTGAGCTTTGGCCATTTCCCAATATTAGATTTTACTTTAATTACAATAAATATAGGACAACTTACAAAATTTTCGCCGAACTCGATTTTGTCCATGACGTACCTTTTGGATTGTTTACTAAAACACGCCAATAAGTAGAAAATAGTTGGTTTCCTAAGTAAAGCAAAGGTAAGATCGTTGGTAAAATATAGTAGCCGGGAGACATCTGTCAACAAACAGAATCACTTTCAATACCTTCTCGTAAAAAATATTGTAGGTACGAAATTATGACTGCTGATTCAACTAACAGCGCTAGCAATAAGTCTCAATTTATTCTGCAAGATGGCGCCACTGACAATACACAAAGATTTAAAAAAATTATGTGCGATGATTAAGATGTTTACCATTTTTGTTGAAAGATTTAATTATGCTGATTTTGATTCATTAATTTAACATGTTTTTAAACAATATTACGTAGTTTCCTATTAGTAGAAGCTCGTGGCTAAGTAATAACAGCCGCACGAGGCAATCCATCAAGTTAAGCTACGCTTGCCGGGGTTGGTCTGTGGATGGGTGACCATCTTTACGTACCGAGACCCCTCCGTGCTTCGGAAAGCACGCTAAGCCGTTGGACCCGGCTGTCATTCGTGGATTTTTGACAGTCATTACGGGTCGTCAGAAGCCTGAAAGTCTGACAACAGTAACTGGTAAAACTGTTCCCCTTGGTTTTTACCAAGGGGAACAGTTTTACCAGTTACTGGGTTGTGGAGGTCAGACAGGCAGTCACTCCATGTAAAATACTGGTATTTAGCTGCCGGTTAGACTGGAAGCCGGCCCCAACGTGGTTTGGAAAAGGCTAGGCATTGATTGACGTAGTTTCCTATTACTTAGACTAGCCGGGCTCTCAGAATAGTTCCCAAATGTTAGCAAACAATCTTTTTCACAGGCGGAAAAAGGTTGGTTGCATACATTGTGTAATCCGAGTTCGTGTACGCACAAAGGACCAAAGTTCCGTATGCTCATTTTAAAGGCGATAATTGCACAGCACAGCTCACGACTCGATCGCGCGATGCATGCGTTTTGACCAATAGGATACACGAAGCGTATTTTAGTCGTGTTCGTATTAGTTTATTAATGTCAAAGTCAAAGTCAAAGATCTTTATTGTGAGACAGTGGTTATAGAGTTGTTATTGTTATTTTGGTGGGCGTTTGCACTGCTCCACCATGTTAGGCATGCAATAGTTAGAAAAAAATTGTTATCTTAGATCTAAGTTTATGATATATATTAATTCAAATAGACATATTTTTAAAATAGAGCTATATTTTGCATCAAGACATAAAAGCAGTTTGGGACTAACTCATTGCGAATCTGTCGGACAAAAATTCATGTACTGTATAATATGGTCTACGAGTATTTACCAAGGAGTCATTTAATTTTTTCTTAAAAAATTTAATGTTGTCAATTTCACTTATTTGTTTAAGAAGCTTATTAAAAATTCGTGAAGACATTCCGAAGAAACTCTTAGAAAGTAGGGCTGTTTTTGAGGGCATATTTGTTATTTAGTCGGCATGTCGACGGGAGTGCAGGTTACCAAAGACATTTCTTTTGCGCCCTAAAGGCGAGTTCCCTGTCCGTAGCATTCCACCAATAAATAATTCCATATCTAAGCGTAGACGTTACATAGGCATGATAGGCGGTTAGTGCTGCTGCTTGATTTACAATCTTATATAGTCTGTATAACGCGTAGGAAAATTTATTTAGTTTTTTACACACCGTATCAATTTGCGTTTTCCATGACATATTTTTGTCAATCCATAGTCCTACGAATTTGAAGGTATCTGTTTCCTCAATTTTTTTCATTTCATAATTTACATTTAATGTCAAAGGGGTTTTTCTTTGAGAATAACTGACTATTTTTGTTTTATCTAAATTAATTATGAGATTATTACATATTAACCAATTTATAATGTCATTTAAAGTATTGTTTATGTCATATTCAAATGTGTTGATGTCAGTCGGAGAAAATACAGCAGTGCTATCATCAGCAAAAAGACCTAATGGAATTTTCACGGCTCTTGGTAAATCGTTTATATAGATAAGGAAAAGCAAGGGACCCAAAACACTTCCTTGTGGCACGCCATACGTAACATCGCTCGGGTTTGATAAATATTGTACTTCAGTTTTCGTTGCAAAAGAAAGCTTATTTATTTCAGTTATTTGTAATCTCTGGCTTAAATACGATTTTATCAAGTCTAGAGCATTACCGCGTATGCCGTATCTATACAGTTTTTCGACCAGTAATTTATGATCCACATGGTCGAAAGCTAATGATGTATAGAAGTGTGACACTCACACTAGGAGCGTGCAATGCTCACTTATTTGTGAGAAGATTTTTTAATAGGCACGGCCAGCGTGAGCTCTTTGTGAATTGTTATTTTGCGATTAAAAAGGTGTGGAATAAAATTAGTTGTCATGAACTAAAATTCACACCAACACCTCGACTTCAGGTGCAAATTCAGTACTGTTCTTTTCTTTTATCTCGAAAATGGCAAAAATAATGAAACTTAAAAACACCTAAAATTCAACATATGGGTAATTTGTTTTTATATTTTCCATAAAAAAAAGTGTAAAATTCCATATAAAATACGTCGAGGCTGCCCCCTCTCCTGCGCGCTTCTGGCTCTAAAGAAATTCACGGGGTAGGGCAAACAAGTACATAACGACGCCAAAAGAAAAAAATAAGTACCACGTGGAGTCGCGCAAAATTATTTTTAAATTTAGAGATTTTTTTTGCAGAATAGATTTTTTTTATTTTTTTAAAAAACGTTGCCCCACACTAGGAATTTCTCCTGTATCGTGGGTGCGTTTACAAACATTTAAACTCACATACACAAACATCCAGACCCGGAACAACTACTTGTAGGTCATACAAATATTTGTTCCGTGCGAGAATCGAACCCGCGACACGCAGCGCAGCAGTCAATCGCTTAACCACTGCGCCAACCGTACCGTGTGCCGTGCGTGCTTTAAGATTCGCATAGCCAAAAGTAATAAATAATATCGTAAAGTTCTTATTATGAAATCAAAACAACAATGACAAACAGACAACACAACAAAATTGGCACTGCCACACTCTGACTAATGTGAGTTATCTTTTGTTACACGCCCTTTACTCACACAAATGTATATTGTCTCTAATTTGGCGAAACCAGGAAGGGGCGTGGTTTGTCACTAGCTGTGCTCTCGTATATTTTCTTATGTGAGCATGCTTAAGTTTTGTCGACTGTACGTAAGGTCAGGACATGCTCCAGAAAACTAAGGATCTCGAACTGTGTGGAATAACCGCAAATATTATTATAATATATAATATTTACTTAATAACAAGAATCAGTTTCTCTGTATCTAAACTGTTTACTCTAAATCAGAACAACAACTAAACGTCTATGACACGCAGAATTTTGAGAATTTTGAACAATTTCAAGATCGTGTTAGAAGTGCAATGCATCTCACTTCTAAGAAAACTACATTACATTTTTTTTTAAATTAATATAATGCCTTTAGGATGCTGTCGTGACTGCCATGGCGTTGTAGCGCTTCGGGAATGATCGCGAAGGCTCGCACAAATGGTTTCCATGCCATCATGCGTAAGAAAGCGGCCTCCTTACTGCATCGTAGTAACAACAGCAGTCTAAAAATGATTGTTGCTAGAGCGGACCGCCCCTTTCAGGAACATTGGGAGGTACAGTCATAGGTATAATCTAATAAACTAATTTGTGAATACTAACTTATTTACATAAGTACTATTGTTACTAACACCAAAATACTGACAAAATTATGGTCTGAAATAAAGTTTTATTGTTATTAGTAATTAATGTCTCTGACATTATCTCGGGACCTTGGGTTATTATTATTACCTAACAAAACAAAACTATTATACAAAAATAATTAGATATACTATTGTATTACTAATGGCTACATTCTATAAAAAATAGCTGTACAATTATGACTCTCGGAAGTTATACGTTACTCGAGAGCATAAATGTGAATCATAATGATTGTGGCGCAGCCTGGGAGAGGCCTATGTCCAGCAGTGGGCTGCGATAGGCTGAGTTGATTGATTATTTGAAAACAATTTGAATTTCGCGGGCTGCCTATGCCCATCCCCCTTAATCTGTTTTCAAATCCCATGTCATGTGATTTGATTGGCCAATGACATTTTAGTCAAACAATCACAGGAGCTAGATATCACAGCAAATTTTTGTAGGTACCTACATACTTATCAGAGACATAGATCATGCATTTCGAAACGGGAAGTAATTATGGCTGTATTATGTGAATGTGTATTATTTTATATTTTATCTATGATCTTCCATTTAACATTTGAAAAAGTGAAAAATATAGATCACAAGGTTACATCATTTTCAAGGTGTCCCCTTATTTCGCAGACAGAAATTTCATAGAATTTCGTTTCCCAGAAAATGTTTCATATAATATATCTTGTATTTTTAGTTCGAATATTATAGTTTCAAAGACTATTTCCTTGAATGAAACATATTTCACACAATTCAATGAATTTTAAATCTAATTTTTTTGTTTAACAATCTTATCAAACAGTAGAAGTATTTTTTAACGAATATTGATTGTTCGGTATAAGTTAGTGACAGAAACGAATCGCTGCAAAACCGACTCCACGTAGTCTTGTCTGCCCTACCCCTAGAGTATAATTGAAATCCGCGTAGGCGTGGAGGGGCGAGGCGGCCCTCGAGCCGAGGAGCAGGTGGTTTTAACGGTTGCCGCCGCGGCTGAGGCTGGCTGGCTCTGCTGGCCAGCAAGCCAAAGCTGCTGTGGTGAGCCTGAATACCATCTGCGACGATAAGCTCGCGTAGGACCGCCGCCGGAGCCCCGCAGCGCCGGAACCGGGACAGAAACCATGCCTGCTGCATGTTGCGTGCTCGCTTGCATGCTGCATGCTTGCTTGCACGCTGTATGCTGCATGCTTGCTTGAATGCTGCAAAATACAAATAAAATGCTGTTGAGAAATTGAAAATGGATTAAATGTTAAACTCAAACTCAAACTCAAATAATTTATTTCAATTAAACCATTTACAGGCACTTTTGAATTGTCAAGGAGTCGGTCAGTAAGAAAAATGGAGCTACATTCCCATTCCAAAGCGTAGGTACTTATGGAGAAGAACGGGCAAGAAACTCCATGGACACTCTTTTAAATTAAATTGTTACAAAAGTATTCGTTACATCTATAATGTTGTATTTATAACTAAAAGTGAGAACGATGTAAAAATAAAAATAATAAAAACTTACACGTTAAAAGCGTCAAGCGTAGGTACAACAAATAGAAACAAAATAAAATAAAATAAAATAACCCGTGGCAGCTAAGAGATGACCAGTCCTAACTGGCGGCGCCCGTTCACGAACATGACGCATGGATTAGCACCATTCGGCTCAACCATTTTGAAGGGAGCTAAATGATCCAACACACACGCCACCATCAGCGAGACATTTAAGTGAGCATAACATACTCTCAACCGCCAGGGCACATTCAAATCAATGAAAGACATATTACCCGGTCAATGGTAGCTCTATAGTACATAGGACTCACACCTGTGCTATGCATTTATATAATACAAAGGAGATTGAGTTTGTACAATGCAAAGATAGTCTTACACTCTTCAGCAGCTCCAATATGATTGTCAAATGTTAATCAACTAGCTGAGGTTATGGAGCAGGACCAGCATTCAGCCAAGCATTTTTATCAGCGATGTAATCCCCCAACTTATAATATGCCTGCCTGCATAGTGTGCGTTTTATACAAGATTTAAATTTAGTCTCATTCAGTTGAAGTATGTGGGGAGGAATTTTATTGTAACATTTTAAACAGTACCCCATGAAAGATGAGTCTACTTTAGCCAGTCTGAAACCTGGTTGAGCTAATAGGTCCCTATTTCTAGTACTATAATTATGTCTTTCACTTCTTTTTCTAAAAAGATGTAAATTTTTCCTTACGTACATGATGTTTTCGTAGATATATTATTCTTGGTAAAAACAAAAAAAAACAAAAATTAACTAATTTTACTATTGGTATACATTTACAAGTCATCAAACCCTATCTTTTCATGTACCTACTTCGTTCCAGGCTAAATGCCTTTTTTTTAAACATTTTGCCGGGGTAACGTTACTCCAGCAAAATCAGTTTATCACTAGTAACTTCGGAAATACAACTTGAACAAATTTTGCTATACTTGAACAAATTGCAACTATGAACTAATTACCTGTAATACTCAATTTTCTCTAAGGCGCAATATTTTGCTGGGGTTACGCATACGAATATTTTAATCACTTCATAGAATAAGTTATACAGGCACAAACTGGTTAAAAATAAATAAACAACATAACTTTACGGTAGGTAATATAATAAACATAATATGTAATTGTACCACGTCACGCATAGAGATAATAATAATAATATTCCATGACATACAGCAATTTATATCAATTATTATTTCTAATACAACATTAACTAAGAAAATGTACACAATTATATGAATAACTAGATTCTGCTCGCGACTTCATCCGCGTAAAGTTTCGGCCCACAATCCACCCCGTCGCATCGCATCGCTCGCCCGCGCAGTTACTCCGTTTTCGCTTAGCGTTCTTTCCGACTCCGACAGTAGTTCCTGAGATTAGCGCGTTCAACCAGACAAACAAACTCTTCAGCTTTATAATATGTATTACAATAATAATACTTATGATGTCGTGATTCATACATATATAATTATGTATACATATATTATTATTATTCTAATTATGTATGTTTTGTGCAATCAAATCATGTACCTAATTGTTGAAATTTTAGGGTGTCCCCTTATTTCGCAGACAGAAATTTCATAGAATTTCGTTTCCCAGAAAATTTTTCATTTATTATTTGGTCCTTGTATTTTTAGTTCGAATATTATTATTTCAAAGACTATTTACTTGAATGAAACATATTTCACACAATTCAATGAATTTTAAATCTCATTTTTTTGTTTAACAATCTTATCAAACAGTAGAAGTATTTTTTAACGAATATTGATTGTTCGGTATAAGTTAGTGACAGAAACGAATCGCTGCAAAACCGACTCCACGTAGTCTTGTCTGCCCTACCCCTAGAGTATAATTGAAATCCGCGTAGGCGTGGAGGGGCGAGGCGGCCCTCGAGCCGAGGAGCAGGTGGTTTTAACGGTTGCCGCCGCGGCTGAGGCTGGCTGGCTCTGCTGGCCAGCAAGCCAAAGCTGCTGTGGTGAGCCTGAATACCATCTGCGACGATAAGCTCGCGTAGGACCGCCGCCGGAGCCCCGCAGCGCCGGAACCGGGACAGAAACCATGCCTGCTGCATGTTGCGTGCTCGCTTGCATGCTGCATGCTTGCTTGCACGCTGTATGCTGCATGCTTGCTTGAATGCTGCAAAATGCAAAAAAAAGCTGTTGAAAAATTGAAAATGGATTAAATGTTGTTCTTGGTAGTAAGTTTTATATTAAATAAACAGTATAAGGATAAAGAATATTTGATTTTTTATTCTATGAAATGACTATTATAACATTAAACTTTATGTGAAACAAAAATCAATGATTTCAAAATCTTCAAAGTAAGTATTCTGCGTATTGATTATTCTATGAAACGAAAATATGAGAAAAAATGTATGTGAAACGAAATTCTATAAAACTATTAGCTATGAAACAACGTACAACCCATTTTTATATCTAAAATATGGGTTAGAATAGTCATATCATAGAATAACAAATCAAATATTCTTTATCCTTATATTGTTTATTTAATATAAAACTTACTACCAAGAATAACAATATATCTACGAAAACATCATGTACGTAAGGAAAAATTTACATCTTTTTAGAAAAAGAAGTGAAAGACATAATGATAGTACTAAAAATAGGGACCTATTAGCTCAACCAGGTTTCAGACTGGCTAAAGTAGACTCATCTTTCATCTTTGTTTAAAATGTTACAATAAAATTCCTCCCCACATACTTCAACTGAATGAGACTAAATTTAAATCTTGTATAAAACGCACACTATGCAGGCAGGCATATTATAAGTTGGGGGATTACATCGCTGATAAAAATGCTTGGCTGAATGCTGGTCCTGCTCCACAACCTCAGCTAGTTGATTAACATTTGACAATCAATTTGTCAATCAATATTCGTTAAAAAAATATTCTGCTGTTTGATTGATAAGTTTATTAAACAAAAAAATGTGATTAAAAATTCATTGAATTGTGTTTCTGTGAAATATGTTTCATTCAAGTAAATAGTCTTTGTATATTCGAACTAAAAATACAAGATATATTATATGAAACATTTTCTGGGAAACGAAACTCTATGAAATTTCTGTCTGCGAAATAAGGGGACACCTTGAAAATTATGTAACCTTGTGATCTATATTTTCACTTTTTCAAATGTTAAATGGAAGATCATAGATAAAATATAAAATAATACACATTCACATAAGACAGCCATAATTACTTCCCGTTTCGAAATGCATGATCTATGTCTCTGATAAGTGTGTAGGTACAAAAATTTGCTGTCATATCTAGCTCCTGTGATTGGTTGACTAAAATGTCATTGGCCAATCAAATCACTTGCCATGGGATTTGAAAACAGATTAAGGGGGATGGGCATAGACAGCCCGCGAAATTCAAATTGTCTTCAATTAATCAATCAACTCAGCCAATCGCAGTCCACTGCTAGACATAGGCCTCTCCCAGGCTGCGCCACAATCATTATGATTCACATTTATGCTCTCATCATCATCATCATTTCAGTCGAAAGACGTCTGCTGCTGGACATAGGCCTCCTCCAAGCACCGCCACCTCGAACGGTTTTGTGCTTCCCGCATCCATCGGATTCCTGCGGCTTTCATAAGGGCATCGGTCCACCTTGTGGGAGGCCTTCCAACGCTACGTCTTCCGGTACGCGGTCGCCACTCCAGAACCTTTCGGCCCCAACGGCCATCTGTTCTGCGCGCAATTAATCAATTATAATTTATTTTTACATGCATGTCAATATTAAATTATAATAAACGGCTGGTACTGTCATATTTCATCATAAAGAAAAAAAAATTTAAAAAAAATGAAAAAAAAAAAAAATTGCTTGCTTGATTAGAAATTGGATATTCGGATGCATATTTACTTAAATTCATTTTTGGCTATGACATTATGGAAGCGGCATCTTAAATATTTTTTGTTAATTTAAATCCCGGGATTCCAGATAATCCGGGAATGCACAACTAATCGGATACATGGTATGGAAACGACTTCTTAAATAAGTGTTATTATTTAACCTTACACCATAAGTTAACATTCGATTCTATAGTCAAAAAGTAGTTTTATCAATTCCGGAATCGCGAGGTTTTTACGATCGATACAAAAGTGCATTCCATATTAGCCAACGCCTCAACTTTAGGTAAATATGCATCCGATTATTCGATCTATAATAATAATACATGAATACGAAACTAACAGATACTAAATAAATTTCGATGTTTTGTCAAGTCGTAAAAACCGTACGAAGCAGGGGCGGGTTGCTAGTATTATGTAAAAAAAAAAACACCCTGGGCCCTTAAGTATCTCACAAATGTTCTTTATGGGGTCATTGTGTCCATATAATGAATCTGGTTTCATGATAAATGGCCTGACCGGTCTTCATTAAACAGGTCTGCCGAAATAAAAATGTTTTTAAAAGATTCTGTTTAAGCATTACTTGTGCTCTAATTTTGATTGTAGTTTGTGTAATTTTGTTTGTGAATGAAGAAACTTTTTTTATCAAGCTTTAAAAAGTTGTCTTTGAAAGATCGCTTATAGCGATAAGATTGCCCATTGTAAAATTTCTACATATAAATCTGTAATTGTCATTATCATGACTTCTAAATACACAATGAATTAATTATAAAATGCTACATACTGAATCTATAAATTGTCTCAAATTGTGATACACGTACAACTTATCTCTTTGTTAATAATTTTAAAATATGATCTCACATTAAATGTTTGTAATAATATTACTTAAGTAAATATAGCTTAATCCAAAACCTACTTATCAATAATGGATTTTTGTATGTTTTGTTATTGACTTTTTATGCGAATCTAATTACTAAGTTTTCATGTATAATTTTTATTTTATTTTTATTTTTAGCTTTATAACTAACAATAATTTTTGCTGTGCCCTGACAGGGTCTACAACGGCTCTTAGCTCTAAGCCCTTGTTACCATCTTTTTTACCTTATGGAAAGCAAATAAATGAATATGAATATGAATATTGTTATGGTGTGCAATAAAGAGTATTCCATCTTTCTATCTTTTATTAGTTGTTCAAAATCAATAGTACATTGTGATACAAGGGTGGGAAGTAGGTTATTGCAAACGAGCTGACACGAGTTTGCAATAACCTACACACCCGTGTATCACACGACGCTTTTCAATACAGTTGTGGGAAATAGTAAAAAAAAAAACAAAGAATAAAATAAAATTATTGTAAGTTGCCATTTATATCTTCGAGATTATGGAGGCAAAATTTTTTACCTTGCGCAGTTTTCGTCTAAGATAAAATATCGGGTGGAGTTAATTCCATCATTTGGACTCATGTTAACAAAAAAAAAAAAAAAAAACAATTTAATACACAAATTTTTATTTTTTTTTATTTTTTTGAAAATGCGCGTTTTTGCAACTGGACATATTTTTTTACAACGAAAACAGCCTATACAGCCTATTCGATTTTCGACAAATGTTGATTTGAAAATAATTTAATTAAAACTGGTAATTAAGTATATATTAAACAACCATTTAAAAGACTTTTGAGATTTCAATGCTACGAGTAAGACGTACGGACTCATGCATTTTTCCTCGTATAAAATCTATCCCATTTCATTCTATGTATGAAAACTCCTTGCTACTAAACTTTTTAAATTGTCTTATAAATTTAAAACTGAAGTGCAAAACAAAGTGATCGAGCTCGTAAACAAAAGTCACGACCGCGTAACAGAAAGATGCCTATGAAAAAGATTTAATTTTCGAATCATAATTATAGCCTCTGAAAGTACGCCATGTTTAACAACTGTATTGAAAAATATTTTTCACTTCTCAATACTTCTCATGCTCTAAAAGTACGCCAATATAGCCCTACGAAGCGGGACGAAAGTGACCACTTTAGTCTCTAGGGAGTGAAAAGTAATTAGTTTTTTAATTTCCTTCATGTGACATAGACAAACTCAAACAGCCAGTAAATATACCTACTATTATCTGTGGAGTGTGGACCATCTTCATTGCGAAAATGTTGAGAGTTTTAGGTACATGGTTTTTCCGCAAAGAAGGTGGCGCCATGTGTTTTAAATTGTTAATCTGTGACTGGTTTAGAAAAAAAAAAAAAATCTGACCGCGAAAGTTTCAGAATTTTTGACGAGTGTAAATTTGTTCGGTTTTAAATAAATTTTAAGAATGTGTGAGTGACAGTGAACAGTTTGACGTCGAGAAAAGACCAAAAGACATAATAGATAATATTTTGCCGCCAAAATCGCGGAAGATTTACCTAAAAACTTACGAAAGTTTTATGGACTGGAGGAATAATATTTATTAAATGTTTTTGTACTAAATTGACTATTTTTCTCGCACTCAAAGTGAAAAGTACAGTTTGCAACTCGAGACTAAACGCCAAATTAATATACCCTCGGTTTCACTCAAACTACCTCCGGTATATCATGGCTTCGTTTAGTCCCTCGATATAAAATATACTATTACGAGTATTTCACATAAATCTACATGGGCATTTATGAAACGTCAAAAGTTCTCACATTCACGAAATAGAAAATAATCTATAAAAAAGATATAAATAAATATATAAAAATGAAAACATAGGTAAACCAAATGATAACCAAATCTGAATAAATATCATGTCCACAAAAGAGTGTCCCCTTGTTTCGCAGACAGAAATTTCATAGAATTTCGTTTCCTAGAAAATGTTTCATATAATATTTAGTCGTTGTATTTTTATTTCGAATATAATTCGGCTGCCCAAATTCAAAACTTAGTAACAGGTGATTTGAAAAAAAAAAAAAAAAACGTTTTTGGTATTTTTCGACTTATTAGACAGTATCAAAATGATGTCAACCTTAAAACACCCAGTTTCATAGGTAATTAAAAAAAAAAAATTGCAAGTTGGCATGATTACGAAAATTTCTTTGAAGTACAAATTCTAAACTTAGTATGTCAGAATAAAAACCCTAGCAGCTCAAGCGACTTACTAAATTATGAATTTGCAATACCAACTTGCTATGTTTTGAATTTGGGGCCGATTGTAAAGTCAATGAAATTTCGTTTAGTTAGTCCAGTGTTACCGGCGCACGAAGTGTTTCGCTCCATGATATAAAATAATAAAAGTCGGTCAAAAATTAGTCACATGCAATTTTATCGGTCCAGGAGTATAGTAAAAAAATAATATAAATTATCTATATATAATTAATAAATTAATTATTATTAATTAATAATTAATTTTAATTATTTATATATATTATTATATTATATAAATATATTATAAAGATAGAGAAGAAGATATAAAATGGTAAACTGACTGACTGACTGGGTGATATATCAACACACAGCCCAAACCGCTGGTCCTAGAGCCATGAAACTTGGAGGGTGTATTCTTTGTGAAGAGTAAGTATCCACTAAGAAAGGATTTTAGGGAATTCCACCCCTAAAGGGGTAAAATAGGGGATGGAAGTTTAAATGAAAGTCCGTCAGTTTTGAAGTTAGGATCATCAAATTTTGTGTTTAGGCTGACGATTGAAAATTAATTTATACGTGTCTCAGCGTTTTTGATAATTCAACCTCCAAAAGGTTAAAAAGGGGGATGAAGTTGAAAAGTCCTTAATTTTAGAAGAAAAACAACTAAATTTACTATCTCGGCTTATGGTTAGAAGCTAACGCGACGGTGTTGTATTCAAGTAAAATTATATATATTTTTCGACCACCACGCGGGCGAAGCCGCGGGCAAAAGCTAGTAATAAATAAAAGAATGGTAAATATTATTATTTTAATTACTTATATATTTTTTTATTCATATAAATTAAATTAAATAATTTGTTTTCAAATGACGATCCTCTCAGCACATTTTTGTTAAACCCAGTGGTTGAAGCTAAGTTACTCAAAGGATGAGTCTTACAAAGAACTGAACTTCTTGATGCAGAAATTTAATGTCAACACTATTTCCCCACTTTCAAATACTATCCCCCGAGGGGTGAAGTCATCGAAGATAGATGGTATTGTTTCAAAATTGGTCCCCCTAATGCCATTGAGCAGAAGGGAGTTTTGGCTGAATCTACCCACGAGTGATAACTCCACTGATTTTCAAATTGTTGGTCAAATCGTTACCAATGACAACGAGTTCATTATCAATAACATTTAGTTTTGGTTGACTATTGAGAGTTTGAGTCATATTTTGATTTAAGAGCCCTTTGATGTACACACGGCTACATATCAAGCTATACAAAACTAGTTTACGCTGGTCTCGCATTGTCTAGGATTTCCGTACAATGAGAGATCAGCTTATACTGGAAATGTATAGCTTGATATGTAGCCGTGTGTACGTTAGTAAATATATTTTTATAAGTCAACGGGATTTTTAATCTTTTGATGCCAATCGATCCTGTTTCTTACGAGGATCAAAAAACTCTATAGGACCAACTGAGGTTTGAGTACTAGAAAAGTCAGAAATCAAAAAAAAGTTTTCCCATACAGGTCGTAGGTGAGACTGAGATGAGAACGAACACAATGTAATGTATCAGTGTATGACAACAGTCGAATTAATCCATTACTACTTCGCTGTGTTGAATAGGAAACGAAATTATCAGATAATTACAGATAATCTTTTAAATGATTATCATACCTTATGGATCTAAGCAGTCCATTATGACATATTATGCTATTTCAGTCAACTTTCAACAAAGCAATGCAAATCTGATTTCGATTCCAAAGAATTTACATTTATGTTTCTTTTTAGGGATCCATACCAAATTGGTAAAAAAGAACCCTTATGGTGCGACTCAGTCTGTCTGTCCGTCTGTCTGTCACAGCTAGATATCTCAAGAACTACTAATGCTATCAACTTGAAATTTGGAATAATTTTAGATGACGTTTGCCCAACTATGTTGCAAATAAGAAAGTTTTTTTTTTGTAACTGGGACTTAACTGGGTGTCTTAAAAAACCGAAGTGGGACTACTAGGATATGTGAGGTATCGTATGAAATAGTGCTATTTGCACATACTCATAACTTTTTTAGGCCCCATTTGTTCGACTTTTGACAAAAAAAAAAAAACCATTCTCCCCGTTATCTCCGTTGTTTGCATATAAAAAATCTGAAATCATTTTATGTAAAAGTAGTTTGTGTAAAGATTACAGGAAAAATAAAACGATTTCTCTAAATAACACACTTTTTCAGAAATCATCAACAAAAATTACATTAGTTCTATTATCGGTCAAGAGATGGCGCTGACCTAAAACTGCAATATTGTACATACACCGCAGTGTTAAAATTCTCTGATGAATATTGATCTCGCTGATGAAAATTTAAAAACATTTCACGGTTCACAACCAAAATGTCCTCCTTCATACCTACTCGTAGATTGCTTTGGGGTAAGCACAGTAAGTTGTAGTTTTTTCTGGGTGCATAACTTTTTAGGTACTAATACGAATAAAGCTATACAATTATGATGTTACGGAACCCTCGGTGCGTGAGTCCGACTCGACCTTGACCGGTTTTTTTACATTTTGTTACTGTAATTACATATTATGTTTTTTTTTGTCCTCTTTTTATCTACAATCGGCTGTTTAGCCATAATTAGATGTGATCTGGGGTGGTTTTTTTTTTTTTTTTTTGATTGCCATTCCAGTGAATAGCACCATCTACATGTGGGAACACTTCAGTTCCTTTGGTCGAGTTCCAGTATATGCCATATCTTAAGGCGTTTTATGTGGTCTTTGTCTTGAAATACTCGTAGATCTTTAGCTAATGTATTGCCGTGGTTACTTAGTCTTTCCTTGTATTTTTTGCTATAATAGTTTACTTCTTCTCTTATGATCGGCATGGCCAAGTATTCATGGATTTCCGAATTTCTTACAAACCAGTGTGCGCTGGAGATCGTTCTTAGTGCAACGTTTTGGAATCTCTGAAGTATCTCTAGGTTGGAGTTGCTAGCAGGTCCCCAGAGTTCTACTCCATAGGTCCAAATTGGTTTAATGATGGCCTTGTAGACAAGCAATTTATTGCTGAGAGATAGTTGTGATTTTCGACCTAACAACCATGAAAAGTTCCTAAATTGCATATTTGCTTCAGTTCTCTTGGCTTTAATGTTATTTGCCCATGTCAATCGTCTGTCCAGATGCAATCCTAGGTACTTCACCGTAGTGCTGGTTGGCAGGATTCCTCGTACCATGCAAACAGATGCGCAATCCCCCTTCCTGAGTGAGAATGTGACATGCGTGGACTTTGTTACGCTGGGTTTGACTCCATTTTTTAAGCCACACGTCGATCTTATTCAACTGTGTCTGCAGCTTAGTGGATGCCTTTACAGGGTCGGTATCGCTTGCGAGACACGCAGTATCATCTGCATAGGTCACTGTTACTACATCAGCAGTCTCAGGCAGGTCTGCCGTATATATGGAGTAAAGTACAGGGCCTAACACTGATCCTTGTGGTACTGAAGCTTTCATTTGATGAAGCTTTGAGAATTCTTCTTCATAATTCACTTGAAACCATCTTTGATCCAGGTATGATTTTAGAATCATGTAAAATGAGTTTGGAAGCAGAGTTTTAAGCTTGTATAGAAGTCCCTTATGCCACACTTTGTCGAATGCTTGCTGGATGTCTATGAAAACAGCAGAACAGTACTCTTTTTTCTCTAGAGATTGTCTGATTTTATGTATTACTTACTCTGTGCACTTGCTCGACTGTAGCATGTTTCTCCCGGAATCGAAATTGGTGATCTGGGATTATCTTATTCTCCTCCAAAACTGGTTTTAGTCTGACCAAAAAAATTTTTTCAAACAACTTTGATAGAACTGGGAGTAAGCTTATCGTAATTATGATAGTTCGAAGAACTTTATAGGACTTTTTTTGGGTGGGAAATTATCAAATAACTTCTCCCGCTCTGGGGGCAGCGGGAGGGCGTGTCAGACTTTTACTGACTAAAACCCACCTGTGTTACTTCAGTTGCCTTTGTGCCAGGGCCACGGTAGCCCTTTCGGAAAACCCGCAACCCTAGCTGGCATTGGTCCTAGCGGACCCCGTCACAGTTCGTGCTGACATCTCTTTGTGGCATGCGTAGAACACAACGCGCCGTCAACCTGTGCCTGATCCTTACCAGACGGCGAGCTGCCCATTGCTCGCCGTCCGCAGGCCCGCCAATCGCCAATTGATTTCCTCCACCCAGGGCGTCTTCTGCGGCGATTAGGGGCGTGAGGGCGCAAAGACTACCTCTCCCTCACGCGTTCCGCCTCCTCCTTCGCAAGCATTACTGCTTCGCAGAAGGAGGTGACGGCCTCCCATGCACTCTCGCTCCGTACCATGTACCATTACGGGACACTGTACGCTAAACAAACAATTCCACACAATAGACATATCGGACAATCCTCTGTGCAGAGCTTGCATGGAGGCTGAGGAAACCGTCGCGCATGTGCTCTTTGAATGCACAGGCGTCACCCAGATTAGAACAGAGACCCTCGGGGCACCCTGATCTTTCACAGATGTTCTAAACATACCGGGAGACGTAATAAACTTCTGGAGTGGGCTGGTTGGAATAACCACTGATGGCCGCCATGGCCCATATAAAATGGTCCACCTGAAGGACTAAGTGTGGAAACCAAACCTTTTACCATAGAACATAGAACTGTACGTCGCTTGCTCCGGCGTCACCAGTCCTGACTGTATATTTTGACTGCTGTGACCAAAATTACAAACGTAGTGTTCAGGGAAGTTTTATTAAAATGTGGCTGGTATTTTAGTATATTATGGTGTTTTACGACTTCCACGCGAACGAAGTCGCGGACAGAAGCTAGTCAACAATATAGCACAACTTTTCGCAAAACATTCAAATCGCTATCTTTTCTAGTTTCTTCGGGCGAACGAATCAAAGTAGCCGACCAGCAGTGCTATTCTGTCAAAACCTCACCGTGAAAACTTGGGTGAAGTGAGCTGTCTTTCCACCTGATGCTAGGGATTGACACTATTGACAGCTGACTCCACGTTCACTTCACCTAAGTTTTCACGGTGAGGTTTTGACAGAATAGCACTGCTGTTTTTTGGCTCTCCTGAACATTTTTGTTGGAACGAGTTACTATGTTTTGATTTTAAGCAGCCGTATTGTTTCAAAGACTATTTACTTGAATGAAACATATTTCACAGAAACGCATTTCAATGAATTATTAATCGTATTTATTTGTTTAATAAACTTATCAAAAAGTAGAATTCTTTTTTAACGAATATTGTTTGTTTGGTGTTTTTGTTTGTTCGGTGACAGTGAGTTAGTGACAGAAATGAATCGCTGCAAAACCTACTTCACGTAGTCTTGTCTGCCCTATTCTTAGAGTGTAATTTAAATCCGATAAGCTCGCGTGGGACCGCCGGAACCCCGCAGCGCCGGAGCCGTGACAGAAACCATGCCTGCTGCATGCTTCCTTGCATGCTGCAAAATGCAAGAAAAATGCAAAAAAATAAACCGGCCAAGTGCGTGTCGGATCACGCACAATGAAGGGTTTCGTACTTGGAAAGAATTTATCCTAAGAACAAACTTATCATTGTAGTTGGTAAACATAATCTCCCATACATTCCAACTTGCAAATGTAATTTTGTACGCACAATATCGAAAGATTTACCATGTTATTTTAAGACCATAGACTTCTTATAGATTTTCCTTTAATCTATAAGTATAGAACTATTTTCTGTATTTTTTTCAAAATTTTAGGTTCAGTAGTTTCGGAGATAAGGGGGGGGGGTGGTCAATTTTCATCTCGTTTCACTTATGACTTTAAAATAATTTATTTTAAAATTATAAAAAAAAAATTGAGACCCTCATAGTAAGCCCTTTCATTTGATATGTCACACGGTACAGTTTGCAAAACTTTATTTTTTTATTTTCTTGTTTGCCCCCCAAAAGTGACCTCAGTATTCTAAATTCATTTATTTACGGTTCACGTCCGTATTTGGGTCACTCAAATTATATGTATACCAAATTTCAACTTATTCGGTCCATTACATTCGGAGCAAATTGGCTGTGACAGAGGGACAGACAGACAGACAGACACACGAGTGATCCTATAACGGTTCCGTTTTTTCCTTTTGAGGTACGGAACCCTAAAAGCTATAATTAATACCACTAATAAACTCTCCCACTTCCCCTAGTTATCTAGCCCCCCACTTTCAGTACATTTGTGCAACCACAATAAAAATCTACGATCATCAAATAATCGCCTTCTTCAATGTCCCACTCACCGCACAGACTTTATTCACTCTTCCTTCTTCGTTCAGTCTATCTCTCTCTCTCTGTGGAATGCGCTCCCTCTGGAGATCAGGATGGCAACAAACCGATTATCATTTAAAGTGAAAGTTCGCGAGCACATTCGTAAGAAGCTGGCAGTATCATTACAACGTTAATGTTTTCCCATTGTTTGTCTTATTTGTTTTAGTATATTCGTGTATTTATGTATGTTTATTTATGCTTGTATATATATAGAAATTGGAAATTTGGTATATATATATTATATTTATAGTTTGTAAGTATCTATAAAGATCACATGATATTCTTCGAATAACTATAAAGTTATTCCAAGATTGTTCGTAATTGCACCTACCACTGTTTGTCTCTGCATCACCCAAAGGTTGACTGGTAGAAAATGCCTATGGCATTAAGTCCGCCTCTGTACATTTATGTGCTTGAAGTATTAAATAAATAAATAAATAATAAATAAAGGCTTGGGATTAGATTTATATACATAGATATAAGACAACACAATAATTTATACTAAAATACCAGCCACATTTTAATAAAACTTCCCTGAATAGTATGTTTAACATTAGAGCTTCTAGGCCTTGACGAATGCATCGGTCGCTATTTAGTGGTGACACCCGTGGTCCAGTCACAACCTCAAGACCAGTTTTTCCTTCATTGGAAATTCTACTCCGGACTGTTTATGACCCACCGCCATCATTCACCTTCTCTTCAATGCAATATTGCTGAAAACGTTCTCCGTCTTCGGTAGACTTTTCTACATCATTGCTATACAGCATAATCTTGGTATCATCCGTAAAAATAACCTGGCTCCATGAACGTTGAGTTGAAATTCTTTGATCCTTTAGCTAGCGAGTGTGGTGTAATGTAGTTTTAGATGTAGATGATAAATATGTAGCTGCAACACCAAACTGTATCCCCCGAATTTGTTATCATGAGTTATTTGAATTGCTTTCCACTTTGGAATCTTTAAAGACGTATTCACATCAATAAAAAAATAAAAAAATCGATACTCTTTTTATGCAAAATAAAACATAACGAAATTATTATTGACTTGTAGATGCTCTAATCAAAGCTTGTTGTTCCTTGAAGAGCGCTCAAAACTCCGATTTCCTTCTTTTTTTCAAATTCGTGAATTCAAATTTGGAACAATGTTGATACCTAAGTGATGGCCGATGTCTGCTGTCAGCTTCAAAACTGCATTAAAACTTTCTCTTTGACTTATCATTATTTTGATGTTTTAAGCCTAAGCCAAAATTATTGTAACTAAGATCAGGCTAAAATATCATATGTAATATCTATTTATTATTATATGTATTACTAGTAGTCACTGAAAAATTCTACAATCCACCTTCTGGCTCCACCATGAGACCCTCATTGCCTAAGCCCAATCCATTGGACTCATCAAAACGAATCATACGCTCCAACTCGAGGAGTTAACTAGAAGCCACAGAAGAGTTCCACTATCCACCTCCTGTCTCCATCATCAGACCCTCATTTCCCAAGCCCAATAAACAAGACTCATCAAAACGAATAATATGACACCAAACTCGAGAGGTTTACTAGTAGCCACTGAAGAGTTCTATTATCCACCTCCTGGGTCCATCATCAGACCCTCGTTGCCTAAGCCCAATATATTGGACTCGTCAAAACGAATAAATTATAACCCCAGCTCGAGGGGTTTGCCACTGATGAATTCCACTATCAACCTCCTGGCTCCATTATCAGACCCTAGTTCCTCAAATTCAATATATTAGACTCATCAAAACGAATCATATGACTCGAGGGGTTTACTAGTAGCCACTAAAGAGTTCTACTATCCACCTCCCGTCTCCATCTTCAGATTTTCGATACCAAGTGCAATATACTGGACTCATCAAAACGAATCATATGACCACAAACTCGACCGGTTTACTAGTGCCAATGAAGAGTTCCACTATCCATCTCCTGGCTCCATTATCAGATCAGCGGTATACCAAATTATAGTATTGTCCGAACTACATATACATAACAATTAAACGTACGTTAAGTATTTTTTTACATCGTTAGTTACAAATTATGATAATAAAGCGTGTTAAAATAAGACATGGCTGGCCTTGGCTCCATTATCAGACCCTGGATATCATCTAGGACCAGAGATCTTGTCAAGACGAATCAAACGAGCCCAAACTCGATGGGGTTGCGTCGTTTTGTTACATAGTTTCCGTGGCCACCTTCCGGCTCCATCATCTGATCAGCTCCATGTCATAATAATATTGCATTGTCATCTGATTTACGTATGCATGCAAAATTTCAGCTCAATCGGAAACCGGGAAGATTTCATTACAGACAGACACAGGGACTTGCAAATAAATGATTTCTGATTTCATGCGAGAAACTAAATAAAAGCTTGTAAAAATTAGTTTATGCTTTTTTGGGTACCTAATAGATACCTACTTACGAAGCGTTGAACCAAAAGACAATTTAAAAAAAAAAAAATTGCTAGACCCCCGGGGGCCATTGGTGCACTCAATAGATAGATAGCACTTTTATAACATGGAATAAAATTTGACAAGATAATACCGTGTCATTGATTTTGTGGGGTATAGTTTTAAGTATAAGACTGCTGTAAACTTTTAAAAATAAACATAATAATAATTATGACAAAGTAACGTACGGAACTATCATTATTTGTAAAAGTTGAACCCAAAATGAGCCACGTTCAACATACTAATTTAATGAATGGCAGATATACTTATTATTTATTTAATGTTTAAATTTTTTAGTATGTTGTGGTTTCATAAGTATACCTATTATAAGCCTATCTCGTCTTGCCGAATGTTTTCTCAGAAAAACATGATGTGCCTATTATATAAAATAATATGATTTCAACGAGAGCTTTAACCATATTCGCGAGTTTTTACACGACTGTCGGTATCGTAACTTACAATCTCAACCGTGATGAAATCCCACTTGACTGTTCCTCACCGTTATAAAACATGTTTTGGAAGTAAAATTTCTTATTATAGTGTTTCTTTTTCTTGGTGGTTAACGTAGTTTGCGAATAAATGCACATGGTAAGCCACTTTGATCATATATGTTAAGGATACCTTACATTGTAACGATGCTTCCTCAAAGGATGAGGTCACTTCGTAAGGTCGTAGAAAACTGTAGTATAATATACCTTACGACAATCGGTTTCTCTAATAACAAGCCGTGTGCCCGATGGGTTTCCGTCCGGCAAAAATGACGATTTTTATACATCATACAAACTTTTATCCGTTATTTTACCCCTTTAGGGGAAAAATTTTCAAATATCCTTCTTTAGTGCTCACTTTCATTACAAAAGGAGCTCCTGTGCAAAATTTAATGCTTGTAACGTCAGTGAATGAATGAATTTAACATCTTTATTTAGTAGATAATGCAACGTTTTAGTGAAATTAATGGTGAATGGTGAACTTCTCGAATCCCTATAGTTCTATAGTCAATAAATTAATGGAATGCTGATGAATCTTTTCAGGCCGCTGTGACCAAGTCAATATAAATATGGTACAAACCATTATACCTATTATAAGTACCTACTTCTATGTGCATGTCATAATATCATGTCATAACATGATCCACTCAAATTCAACAAGGTCAATTTTGATCATAAATGGGACAAAATTACAGTTTTGTAAATATTTCCGGGGCATTAAACGTAATTCTAAGCAAGTTCATTATTATTTTCATGTTAATTGTCTTGAGGCCTCGAGTCCGGTGCAGTGTCACGCATCCTTTGGACAGCCAACTTTATAATGGAATTATATCTCGTAGTAGTGATGTGACACCGTGGGATGCGGACGTCCCTATAATACTTTAATATAATTATATATTTTATGTGTTAATATATAATTTTGGTTGAATTGAGTGTGGTGCTGTGTGTTATTGGAAAATATTTTGTAAGTACCTTATCATGTGTTTTTCTTAGTGCCATTGACATTGATAGTTGATCAAGTTGTTTTTTAAATGAAAGCGATAATTGTGGTGCTTGTACTTATTTCCGGGAAAAATCCCTTTCGACAATCTTCTTAATGCAACTGAAAAGTTTGAAATCCTAGATGGTAATTAAATGAATTCTTTCGCGGTCGTTAAACCAGACACAATAGAAATTTTATTGTTATGACGTTAAATAATTGAAGCCGCTTTTAAGTGTGGGGTGCCTCTTCTTTTGAAATTACTGCTAAATTATAGCGAAATGTTTCAAGGGATGACCACGTTTCTTTTGTCTTATGATCGCGGTTCGTGGCAAATATCTTACCAACACAAGACTATGAGAACGATTTTCGAAAAATAATAATCATCCGTCCCATACATTTCGGTCGAGTAGGTACGAAAGTTTTCTATGGGACAGTTGATAATATTTTCGCGATTACGATGTTGATTCCATGGAGAAAGTTGTTCAGTGTGATGGTCTGTCCTCGCTCTTAAATTTGACTACGCCTTTCTGATACATGCTGAATGAATAAATAATTAATTTGTTCTTACTGTAGTCTTATTAAAACCAGCATTGGCAACATGGAACCTTGTATGGTAGTCAGTCAGCTTGCGAAAACTTTTGAAAATACACTGCCAAGAACATTGGTTTAAATCTTCGAATGGAAATTCATGATGAGGTTTCTCATGAAAACGATAAATTTTAGATGAATACGAATTATATAATCATAGCGCCTAAAACTATGTTTTTACAATAATGTTCTTGTAATCTGCAGAAAAATTTATTTGTAACTAAAATACCAGGTATGCTGAGAGAGATTTCTTTCGAAATAAGCATCACCTTTGTACGTATTTTTGGGTTCCTTTCATCTTTTCTGTTTATATTTGTGTACATAAATGGTTAAATAAATCAATACCAGTCTGAACAATTATTTGAATGGCCGCCGGTCGGTCAGAAACAATAGAAATGGTGTCACAACTCAGCGGCTGCGCACTGAAAAATGGTAGCTTTCTCGGCAGCGCGGTGGAGGCGTCATAAGTCAAAGTTAAATCATTTATTTCAAGTCAATGATAAATGGTGCACACATATTTACAAATATTGCAACCGTAGACAATTTTTCCTAATATTTTAACAAATAGCTGTGCGAGTTAAGATTTGCTCAGAATGTCGAATGTAATTATATATATATCTATCTATTTATTCTTGTATTTTATAGTTATTTTCGCTTCATCTACCCCTTATGTGGCACCTGCCATGTTTCCTCTCTGCATCACCCTAATAAGGTTGACTGGTAGAAAATGCCTCAGGCTTTAAGTTCGCCTTTGTACGGTATATATATATTTTTTTTTTGCATAAAGTTTTAATAAATAAAATAAGTAATATTTTTGTAAATGAATGATAATAAATTGTGTAAGTAATTGAATAAACCGACTATCGAACTGAAAAATGTTTTTCTGTTTAATTTTCAGACGTTCGTAAAGTTAACTCAATGCTAATTACGAGCAGGTACCTATATAGTAGACAACTCAAAGCTTCCAGCGATGTACCTAAATGAATGACGCACTAAGGTCGTCAATAAGAATTGAATAAAATCTGCTCTCATTACGACTGACCACCTGAGTGGCCATGTTATATGTATGTACTAGTCGTACTATAGCAACCTGAGCTCTAATAGTAACAATTTTTCCTGCAGTTTTTGGTATGATAATAATCAGCATCAATACAATGATAATAAAATGTATGTTTCAATGTTTGAAGCGGGTAGGTATTTATTTTATAATTTTCTATACACATATCTTATAGCTTTACCCGGTACTGCTTCGCACGGGTAGCACTATCTATCCTCTGCCCTACTTACCCTACCTACCTTACCGAACCTACCTAAATATAAAACATAAAAAAACCCTACCCTACCTACCTACCCTACCTTTCCTACTTACTCTATCTACCCTACCCTTCCAATCATACACATCATATACATACCTTACCCTAGCTACCCTACCCTACCTACCTACCCTACCCTGTCCTACCTAAAACCTTTCCTGGCGCATACAATATTGACATTACGACGTATAGTTTGTTTGAGTTTAACAACTCCTTGTTGAACAACTGAAAGTATATTTATATCGATACCTCCCACGCAAAAAGTCGTAACATGTTTTTTAGTCGAATGAGATTTTAGTACTGTAATGTAATATTATATAAATACTACACATTCTTAAAAACTATATTTTTCATATTTTCACTAAAAACCGAGTTTCTAACCCGCTAATAGTCTTATCATATTATGTTTTGCGGCTGATCAACACAAAGATGACGTTAAAAACCTCTCTCCTGATAAATACAAATTTAAACGTACGACCTTATGCGCGGGAGGTGTCGATATATTTTTTTAAATATAAAACCTTGTCCTGACGATAACGAACACAATTTTTTTAAATCCAATTTGGTGCAGTTATTCGGAAGTTATACGTGTATGTATGTACATACATTTCGGCGATTCATTTTTATTTATAATCATATATATATGGCACCCTGCACCCTAATTGCGTAACACACTATCAACCACAATGTGATTAATTTTGAAGGATAATGCTAATCGATGGCTTCATATGTTCGAAAAATGAGAGGCAGGCAGATATAGCCTGGCATACGGAGAAGGACATAGTCTACTTGTTTACGCGATAGCCGATATCCACGCGGAGCCGCGGGCAAAAGCTAGTAATAAATAAATAATAATAATAATAAGTACATCTACCATTAATTAAATTAGAATGTTGAACGTGGCTCATTTTAGGTTCAACTTTTGCGAATAATGATAGTTCCGTACCTTCCCAGATAGCATTCAAGTTTGCTGCAAGTTTGTTTTTTATTTGATATTGAGTTGTTACGTCAAATTTGTCGTGGCAAATTTGTTTCAAATTTGCTGTATACTTCCAAATGTAAAAAAGATACGGCAAGTTTGTTTTAATACTGTTGCAATCTTATTAATGTAAGTATGATCTGTCAAGTTTGATTCATTATTACTATAAACTTGTCACGTTAAACGTTACAGTCATCAATATAACAACCATAAAATCCGGCCAAGTGATAGTTGGACTAGCTCATCAAGGGTTCGGCCTGTACCATAATCATCATCCATCAGTTCCGAGTCAGTGGGTCATCTTAGGGGCGGAGTTTTAGGAGTTGGAGTATACGGTTAGGGGCACTATGGGCAGCAAATAAATCCAAAAAAAATTTTTTTTTCGTTAAAATTTATTTTGGGACTTAGTAAAATTTCGTTTTTTTTTTTTTAATGATAATTTGCAATCTTATTACAGTACCAGGTTGACCTTGACCATAAAAACCATTTCGGTTCTGAAAAGCAAGGCCCTACGACGCACCATTTCCGAGTTACGAGCTTTTTTGTTTCTTGTTAAGAGGCCGTGCACGAAATCGACTGATTTTGATCAATTTTGTTCATTGTTTGTGAGAAAGGGAAACATAATTTAAACAAAATTATTTGAGATTTGAAAAGTCGTGTTCTTTGTTTTTCATGTGTCTGAAAGGGATTTTTCAAATAAATTAAGTACTCACGGTAAATCACTAATATTTGCAACAAGTTTTCCGAAAAATGACGCGAGACTGACATTTGATCATCATTCTACAAGAAACTACTTTTGATTTTGAACATTAAAAATTATCATCAACATCATTATATGGTCTACTTGCATGTGGCGTAACCACTTTTTTCAACTTCCATACAAAATATAGCAGAAAAATTATATTAAAAAAACCTTTTTTTTGTTTTAAACCTCGTCAGTAATATATGTTTTTCCTATTATTTAGCAAATCATATCAAGAAATTTAAAAATCACAAATTAGTCTTCAGCTATCCTTGAAATATAATCAAAATTTTATTTAATGATTAAATAATATCTTCATTAAGTAAATCAATGGCGAAATAAACTATACTTTGGAGAGCACAAAAATGATGAAACCATTAAAAGCTGCTGTGACTGACACGAATGGTTTAGCACCATGAAAACTGTACTTTTATAGTTACACAGACTTAATGTTTCGATTATTTCAAGTTTTCTGACAATTAGATAAGAAATTGATAAAAACGAGTTTTTTTCGTGCACGGACCCTTAAGCCAACAACCACAGGGAGTCAGCTTTCGTATCTGCCAATGCCAACACTGGCATTATTTGCAAAAACGAAATACTGCTCTACAATAGAAAGTGATAACAAGATCAGTGATGTCACATGCCCGGTTGAACAGATACCCACCATTTCGGTAAATGCAGATTCGAGATAAAGAGCTGTGATAATTTTAATGTGCATTCGAATATTGTAAAGCAATTATTTAAAACAGTTAAAATCCTTA
Source organism: Dryobota labecula (assembly GCA_947523025.1). Lineage (NCBI taxonomy): Eukaryota > Metazoa > Arthropoda > Insecta > Lepidoptera > Noctuidae > Dryobota > Dryobota labecula. The sequence goes on from OX383303.1 coordinate 22,526,793, forward strand.
TTTTGTGTTTCAATTTGTCGTACAATGCAGACTAAAAGAAAAAACTTAGAACCAAATAATGATTGTATGGCGATTTTTTTTTATGAAGTGGCCACACTCATTTCTAACATGGCGGATTTGTTTCTGATACTTTTTGTTGTAATTGTTCCCGTTTTTCCAAATCGTATTTTCTGCCGGTTTTACATTGTTTGTGAATAATTGTTGTCTTAACCACTCCGAGATATAGACTCTACAGTGCGAAATTGACCCTATAGTGTTGTGTTTTCAAACCTGTTGCCATAATCATTACGAGATAAACTCTACAGTGCGAAATTGACATGAAAACTTTAAATTAAATTCTTTAAAGCTTGTGAAAACATAAATACAGATTGGCTGAAGAGGTGTGAGGATCATTACAACCCTAATGATGAACAAAATTTTATCTAGCACAATTGCTATAAATATGCCTGAAACGGTTTTGTAAATTGAAAAACCAGGAGTTTGTTGAAGAAGCCTCCAAAAAGTGTATGAAAAGAAAATTGCATTTTGTTGGACTAAGTATCGTCTTGATAAAACATCCCTACTGACTGATGGTAAGTTTGGTTTGGTTAGTAGTAGCCGGGTCCGCTGCGGCATGTTTTCGTATAATGCTAACAAAATAACACGACTTTCGATAATAACACATTATTCGTTCGCAGTTTGTTTGCAGAGTCGAATGGATAACACGTTATGTGTTAGAAAAACACTAAAACATACCTCAGCGGACACGGCTTTACAGTGTGGTGATCATTTTAATCAATTAGAGCTAATGCAGACCCCCTGATAACTTTGTATAAAGTCACATAACCTCAAAAAAATCCCAACTTACCATAATCTGATAACAGTTTTTGTCACAGATGGCTGCTAACTATCTCGCAATGTGGTACGATTCCCTAATTATAATACCAGCCAACATACATCCCAATGTAGGGCACGGGCCTCTCAGAGAGAGGGAAATTACTGTATGCCCACAGCTGCCTGTATAAACACCTCAGGTACTCGGGTTTCCTAATGTTTCCTCAAAATTTTCTTCATTTTTAGCAAGCTGATGCTAACAATGTTGTTAACAATTCCCATGTAAAACTGCTCCAATTACCCCTAATTTGTATAAAAATCGTTTTTGGAATCATACAGCTCTTAATTTTGTAGGTTAGTACTCGGCAAAAATGTCTCAAAAACCGTTTGTACAAATGTCGAGACAAGGCCGGTTAAAGAGCATTAAAAGAGAAAATATGACATTTGCTTCAGCAACTAGAGGTGACAACCAATCAGAAGAAGAAATATCATACTCAGCTACAAAAATAACATGACAGCTACCTACAGTGTCAGCTACCTCCATACAAAATTTTATCAATATTGGTCCAGCTGTTTGAGTATGAAGCACATACGCAAATACCCTCACACACACACACACACATAAACTTTCGCCTTTATAATATTAGTGTGATGTATGCAGTATTCAGAGGATGTTAATGATATTTTAATTTTAATATTTTTGTTACAGACTGTGCTACAAGCAAACAATTGGCAATCCAGCAAAGTCATCTCATCCAGATGGTGACTGACCTGTCAAAACAAGTGTCAGAAACTAACAAAAAATAAAATGGACCTGATTTTAGGGCGGCCGGAAGAGCCATTAACTTCACGAAGGCATGATCCCTTTTCACTGCCACAGTTTTTAACAAACCTGCCAGTAAATGACGATGACAGTTTCTGTCATTTAAATGGACAATTAAAAAATAGTGACAATCAACAGGCAATGGTAAGGGTGACATTTTATTAAATACACTTATAATAATGTTTAATATTAAGGGTCAATTCAATTCCATGCCGAATTATCTGGCTTTTACTTGAGTAATTGCACAACTAACTATTGACTTTGTATGTATAAAACTTATTTAACAAAAAAAAAAAAAAAATATATTTATGATGCACCCAACATGTATTTATAGGTACCATATATATGCCATTACCTAAATTTTTCAGGTACAATTCTTGACAGGTATTGGCAGTAAAAACCTCCGTCCTTTCACCACAAACATGCTGAGAAAAATACTGCTGGATGCAGTAGTTGAGCAATATTCTCTGATGGGAAAACAAATGAAGAACTCAAAAGAAATCATTTCTTGACACAGAAACTTGCAAATTAATATTTCGTAAGTACCTACCTATTTCGGTAGATCTGTATATTTTTATTATTGTTTTAATTCCTACATAACCAACAGTCACATTACGAAACATGCTGCTTATTGTCAACTATCATTACTATAGCTGTTTTATTTATATTTTCAGAAATGTGTAAGAAAGTGCATGGAACTGCTACTGACGATAAGCAGAAAGAGATAATCAGTGACTGGCTAAACCAAGGCAAAGTGAGATTGTCAAGAAGGTAAATTACTCTCTTCTTATAATAATACTCTGTAGAGCGGGTGTAGATAGTCTAGTGGGGCCTTTGGTACTGGGTTCGAACCCCGGCGCTGACACCAATGACTGAAAGTTGTATAGGTAGTTGCATACATTTATTTATTTCATAACAAGACAGCTCGTTCAGGGTGACTGTAATTGTGTTGTATTTCAATGGTACATTAATTTAAAAGTTAGTTTCGCAGGTGTTTATTGACTAACAGCCATTTTATTTCATTGTTTCAGGGCCGAGAGACAAAAACAAAATCAACTATGATGCGAGTTTAGTTTAGTCCTTTATAGTTCCTACTTTTTTTTTAATACAATAATATTTTTTTTAATAAACCCATTCAATTTTAATTTCAATGGATTTCATTTCATACTTTAAATGTCGTCAAGTTTTTTGTTTCTTCATGAGGCCTACTCGCAAACGACGACACAATTTTTAATTTTTGTCGTAGTGGTTTGCGTTCGCGAGTAAGCCTCCTGATAAACAAACATTATACAAGTTTGATGGGCGGAAACTAGACATTTGATACAAGTTTAATACAAACTTGCCACAAGTTTGATAGAAACTTGCCACAAGTTTGATAGAAACTTGCCACAAGTTTGATACAAAATTGCCACAAGTTTGTCAAGTTTGCATTGGCAAACATTATGCAAAGTTTGAAAGAGGGAAACTAGACATTTGATACAAGTTTGATACAAACTTGCCACAAGTTTGTCCCTTGCCTCGTCAAACTTGATGCAAGTTTGCACATTTGATATTTCTAACTTGCTGCAAGTCTGAAACAAGTTTACACTGCTATCTGGGTTACTTTGTCATAATTATTATTATTATTAGGTTTATTTATAAAAAGATTAAAGCAGTCTTAAACTTAAAACTATGCTCCACAAAACCAATGACGCGGTATTATTTTGTCATATTTTATTCCATGCCATAAAAGCGCTATCTATCTTGTTAACAAGTACCAAATAGATACTCGACGGTTATGACGTAGTAGTTAGTTGCTTGGTTAGGTAATCTTAAATTACTTTCAAATATTGTCATTAATATCTAAATAATATTCTTTGTATTTATTTTCCCATAATAAGTTATTTATTTGATTTTTATAACAATTATTTAGTATTTCATAACTTATTGAGTAAATAACTGATTTTTGATTTAAAAGATGGCTGTCAAGTGTCTTTATAGACAGGCCAATCATTTTAAACATTCATTATTTTATTGTGAACTAGTGATAAGGGCGTTACTCTGCCCAAGTACAGACTGAATGTGAATTCCTGCTACTGAGCATCAATCTATTGATTGCATCAATAGTCCCCTGGGGTCTCGCACATATTTTTTAAATTGTCTTCTTGTTCAATGCTTCGCAAGTAGTATCTGTTAGGTACCCAAAAAAGCCAAGTCAACAACAAATTTGTATAAGCTTTTATTTAGTTTCACCTATCCCTGTGTCTTTCTATAATGAAATCTTGCAAGTTAAATTTAACCCCCTTCCCGGTTTCTGATTGAGCTGAAATTTTGCATGCACATGTAAATCGGATGACAATGCAATATTATTATGACATGGAGCTGATCTAATGATGAAGCCGGAGGGTGGCGCAACTCCATCGAGTTTGGGGCTCGTTTGATTCATCTTGACAAGGTCTCTGGTCCTAGATGATATCCAGGATCTGATAATGGATCCAGAACCAGTCATATTTTATTTTAACACGTTCAGTGCCCTCCTGGAGGGTTCACTCAAGTCGCATATGGGATGCTGGAGCCCTTGCGATGGTGGCACCGCACTCGCAGTCTTGTCCGAGCAGCGGTAGCTCGCCTAACGCTGTAATATTGGAAACAGTGTTTTATTGTACCTACATATCTAAACTAACCTAAACCAAGGCAGCACCACACAAATAATCAAATCAGAGCTCTCAATTTGTAACGAATTAATTTAAAAGAGTGTCTATGGAGTTTCTTGCCCGTTCTTCTCCATAGGAACCTACTACGCTTTGGAATGGGCAACTAGCTTCATATTTCTAACCGACCGACTCCTTGACAATTCAAAAGTGCCAGTAAATGGTTTAATTGAAATAAATTAATAAATCATACCTGACGGATAGGAAGGTTAAAGTTCAGGTAAACGGCGTAAACTCATTAGGGTCTGAAATGAAAATGGGCGTTCCTCAAGGTTCGATATTGGGTCCATTCCTCTTTTTAGTTTACATTAACGATTTACCCCAATTACTTCAAAATCAACCGCAGATGGTGTTATTTGCAGATGACACATCATTGATTTTTAAAATAGGTCGACGGTCACAAAAACTTGACGACGTGAATAACTCTATTCTTCGGGTCCAAAATTGGTTTACCGTAAATAATTTGGTACTAAATAAAAAAAAAAACTAATGCATTCGATTTAATATACCTAATATTAGAAGTACCCTAGTAGCATTTTTTGTTGGCATTTAGTTGGGCCACTTACCTCTGGTTAGTTGGCAAATGCATACAATTTGCGGGCAGTTTGCGGGTTGGGCCAACAACTGATGGCCTACGTGGATTTGCCTACGAAGGCCCAATTGCGATGGGGCCAACGTACATTGCCCTACGAAGGCCCAACGAAAACGTGTTATGGGTAGGCCCAACGACACATAATACATTAAGGTTACATGTATGTTGGTTGGTTCTATGGATGGTTTCAGAGCGACGCATCTCGCCAGCGCCGGCCGTACGCGCGTCGCTATACATGAACCATATCGGCTTCAAAATAAGGTTGGTTTTAGCGATTTGTTTTGAAAAACCAACTTTATTTTGAAGCCGATAAGGTTTATGTGCAGCGACTATTTTTACGTTTTGTAACACACATGCAATGAGTCTTCTGTGGCGTCATCCATTCTTCACGCACCACACCAAGTTCCCCACCGTAACCATCATCGTCGTAAAACTCCACAACTTAAACATACATTTAACACTTTCACAAACAATAAGGGTTAACTAAATAAACTAAAACACAGCCTGCCAGCCTGATATCAGGCTAATATCTTTGTTGATTCGAACAAAACAAACACTCATAAACACTCCGCAGCCGCAGATGCACAAATGAATAACAAAATGACGGGCGGGCCAGGCGGCGCGTGCCGCCGCCTGCTCCCCGCGCACCCCGCTACCGCCCCGTTGGAGTAGCAGTAATTAGCCCTACAAAAATCTCCCAACAGTAGGAATAGAAGCAGCAGGCCCGCGTTAGTTGGCCCAATGTTGTTATTATACATGCCTTAAATCCCTACAAAAATCTCCCAACAGTGGGAATAGAAGCAGCAGGCCCGCGTTAGTGGGCCCAATGTTGTCATTATACCTTAAATTCCTACAAAAATCTCCCAACAGTAGGAATAGAAGCAGTAGGCCCGCGTTAGTTGGCCCAATGTTGTCATTATACCTTAAATCCCTACAAAAATCTCCCAACAGTAGGAATAGAAGCAGCAGGCCCGCGTTAATTGGCTCAATGTTGTCATCATAACTTAAATCCCTACAAAAATCACCCAACAGTAATAATAGTAACAGTAGGCCCGTCGTTGGCTATCCGTTGGGCAAATAGTGCATGTTTATGACAATGGGCCTATTTTAAGTTTAGGTTGGCGGAATAACTAACCGTCTGCCAATACATTCCCAACTGTTGGCGTATGGAAGCCAACGGCAATTGCTACTAGGGTAGCGAATGTGACATCATATTGAACGGAGAAAAACTGGAATTTATTAATCAAACGGTTTTCCTAAGAATCACGCTAGATGAAAAATTATAATGGGGACCTCATATAACATCTCTTGCGGGGCGGCTAAGCTCGGCCGCGTACGCTGTTCGAAACATAAGACAGTTAAAAGATATAGAAACCGCGCGTTTGGTTTATTTTAGCTACTTCCACAGCATTATGTCGTATGGCATTTTACTGTGGGGTCGGGCTGCCGACATTGAAACCATTTTTATTTTACAAAAGAGGGCTGTCAGAGCCATTTATAATCTACATCGCCGCGAATCTCTTAGAGAACTATTTAAAACGATTAATATTATGACGGTACCTTGCCAATTCATTTATAAAAATATTATGTATGTAAGAAAAAATCTACATCTTTTCAATAAAATCAGTGGTAGGCATCATTTTAATACTAGAAATAAAGATAAAATAGATCAACCATTTTTCAGATTATCTAAAGTACATACATATGTACATACATCTTTTATGGGGTACTGTGTTAAATGTTACAATAAAATACCTTCTGATATACTACAATTAAATGAAAGAAAATTTAAAACTCATATTAAAAGCACACTTTGTAAACAAGCATATTAGAAATTAGAGGATATCCAAGATAAGAATGCTTGGAAACATGCTGGTCCTGCTCCATAGGACAATTAAGAGTAAAGACAAAATCAAGCCGGTTGCTAATTTAATTGTATAATTTATAATTTTTATGATATTAATTTTATTTTCTGTGATTAATATAATTTAACTCACACCCTGACTTATTATATGTATTTTTTTTTTTTGGAAAATCATATACAATGTTTGTAAATATGTGAGCACCGTGTACCTATCGCATTTATTAATTTTTCTATCATTACTTTTTTTTTTTTTTGGGTTGGAAATTATCAAATAATTTCTCCCGCTCTGGGTGGAGCGGGAGGGCGTGTCAGACTTTTACTGACTAAAACCCACCCGTGTTCCTTCAGTTGCCTGTGTGCCAGGGCCACGGTATCCCTTTCTGACAAACCCGCAACCCTGGCAGGCACCGGTCCTAGCGGACCCCGTCAGTACGTGCTGACATCTCTTTGAGGCGCGCGTGGAACACAACGCGCCATCGACCCGGGCCTGGTCCTTACCGGACGGCGAACTGCCCATAGCTCGCCGCCCGCAAGCCCGCGCCTACGGTGGCCGGGAATCGGCTACCGATTCCCGCCGCCCAGGGCGTCTCCTGCGGCGACTAGGGGCGTGAGGGCGCACAGACTGCCGCTCCCTCACGCGTTCCGCCTCCTCCTTCGCGAGCATTACTACTTCGCAGAAGGAGGTGACTGCTTCCCATGCACTCTCGCTCCGGATCATGGCCTGGACCAGGGCCGGACGCGAGAGATCGCCGCCACCAATCGCCTCCGTGAGGACACGGCGGTGCTCTGCCCAAGCCGGGCAGACCTCCACCGTATGCTCCACCGTGTCCTCCGGGCGATCCACACAGTGGTAACACCCGGGCGTTTCCTCCCGCCTAATCCGAAACAGGAACCTCCCGAAACACCCGTGTCCAGTGAGGACCTGTGTCAGGCGAAAGGTGAGGACGCTGTGGCGCCTCTCTAGCCACTCCTCAAAGAGGGGACTTATCGCCACAATTGTGGCGTGCCCAGCGCTGGGTTGCAACAATCGCACCCTCCATGTCGCCATGAGATCCCGCCGGAGCTCTGTCCGCTGTGCCGTGATTTCTCGCGGCAGCGGAGTTACGCCCCGGCGTTTCACCTCCTCGCGCCACTCCCATAAGTGCGCGAGAATTTTTGCCTCCAGATCCCATGGCGGCAATCCGGCAAGGAGGCTCGCTGCCTCACCGGAGACCGTGCGGTATCCCCGTACCAATCTGATGGCCATGACCCTTTGGGACGCGTTCAACCGGCGGGCAGGTCGCCGCTTCAAGGAACGCGCCCACACCGGTGCCCCGTAAAGGGCCATGGACCGCACGACTCCAGCATAGAGCCTCCGGCAAGAGGCGTTTGGACCCCCTAGATTGGGCAAGAGCCGCTTCAAGGCAGCCCCGGCCCGCTCCAGTCTGGGAGCCAAACGTCTGAAATGCTCCACGAAGTTCCACCGGCTATCGAGGACGAGTCCCAGGTACTTCATCGTCGACTCGACTCCGATGTGAACCCCTCCTACCGTTACTTCAGAACCCGTCGGTGGCGCATTCCGAGGACCATGAAAACACATGGCCTCGGACTTGTGCAAGGCCACCTCGAGTCCCAGTTGCCGGATCCTCTCGACGATTGTCGCAACCCAACGTGTCGCTAATTCGGCCGCCGCCTGGTGCGACCTACCCTGCGCCAGGACCAGCGTGTCGTCAGCGTAGCAAACTACACTGACGCCACCTGGCAGGTCGGCGCGCAGCACCCAGTCGTAACCGATGTCCCACAAATGCGGCCCTAGGACCGATCCCTGTGGGACACCGCACGACATCTCTCGCCGGTTCCACTCTCCCTGGTGACCGGGGTATATGACAGCCCTGCCCTTCAAATAGGCCTCGACCACTCGACAGAGATAGGTCGGCATCCGGTGATACCGGAGTGCCTCCCTGATGCAACTCCAGGGCAGGGTATTGAAGGCATTGGCGATGTCAAGCGACACCGCCAAGACGAGCCCACCCCGGACCACAGCATCCCCCGTCGTAAGGGCTCGCACGCGCATGATGGCATCCACCGTGGAGCGCCCCCTGCGGAAACCAAACTGGCTCTCCGCCAAATCCGGCCCCACCCGCACGAGCTGCCCGACAAGGCGGTCTGCAATGACTCTTTCAAAGAGCTTGCCCACCTCGTCAGCTTGCCCACCTCGTCTTCTATCATTACTTCACTTTTCATTCTTTTTACCAATTGTGGTAAGTAATTTTTGTTTTTATTCTAGGTACATCGTCTTCACCTATAATTATTAATTAATGTAGGTATACAAACTATTGTTAACATTTTAAAAGAGTAACCTCCTAACTAATAAACGTTGTATAGCTGCTGTATTGTTACACACCGATTTCTTTCTTTCACTCGTTAGTAATTTGACTTTCGAAAGAAGAAGACAAAGCGTTGTGTAACTATACAGACGCTATACAACGTTTATTAGTAAGGAGGTTAGTATGGAGTTTCTTGCCCATTCTTCTCCATACATAACTACCTTTTGAAAGGGGCAACTAGAATCAATTAACTATTTATGTAATTTTTGACGTTCAAAGTGCATCTTACGTGCCTATTTGAAATAAATGATTTGACTTTGAATGATTTGATTTGAACGTTTTTTGATCCATTTGATTACATTTTCATCAAACACTTTTGGAACTGACCATATAGTAATCGTATCTGTTTAAAAGCCGTGAAGGCTACTCGTACATGACAATAAACGTTAACGTTAACATACATTAACATAAAGTATTCGCCATGACAGTGCTTGGTTGTTTCATCAGATTCCAGGGGAGTGAGTCAGTGGCAGTGCAAGAAAATGCTAACCCAGAGAACTGTGACAAATGTAAATGTCTTTCTCGATTTTCAACTGACATATTGACTACTCAAATTGTTGTCCAAATTAGTTAGGCGGAGGTGCACCCTTAGTTCGCCAGTTACGTTTAAGCCACATGTGACAGTGGGCGAGCCCTTTGCAATCAACCGGGCACAAATCCAGACTCCAGGCAGCTTCTAAGAAATTCCAGACGGAACGATCCAATCACACTTTGCCCGACCCGAGAATCGAACCCAGGACCTCATGGTCAGCAGTAGCGCTTGCGACCACTAGACCAACGAGGCAGATTAGTTACAGTAAACAATGGTGCTATTGGATGGTATAAAGTAGCTACTTTGTACTACACAAAGTACCTACTTTATACCATCCCTTGTCCCTTAAGGCACTAAATCAAAGGATAGCTGCCTTTGTCAGGCCTGAGATGAAAAGACACGATCTTAGCCAGTAGGTACCTAATTAAATCAATTACGTATATCTTTTCCAGAACAATGTCTAGTTCAGTTCAGCAGTTTCCGTTGGAAGAAGAATACAAGAAGAAGACAAAGATCACCACAGAAGATATCAAGAAGTTCAGAGATTGGGTCGACACGCAGCCCCATCTGCCTTCAGAACATATTACTGGTGTGTATCTACCATAGAAATATAAAAAACAGGAGAAGTGGCAAGGGGGCGTGTCTGTGTCCGCTCGCAATGACCAAAATGCTCGCAAAATAGGCAAATGGCGGTCTCCGCGAACTAGTGCGCTTTTGACCGTGATCGTGACAAATTATAAGAATGCCGTGTTGTTCAGTGATTTCTTGCAAAAACCGAAGCCAAAACAAAACATTTGTACATCATGGAATCACTTACCATGAGTATTTAACTATATTTGTCTTTAAAATCATGAAAAACAACAAGTAGTAAAATATTTCATACTTTTACTACGTTATTTTTGTTTTTATACACAACAGCGACTGTATTATTTTTGCAATAAATACTTTGCATCTTAACCGCTACGTAAGTGTGACGCTAAGTGACTGGATGGACTGTAACGCAATGTAAAAATCACAAAACGATATTTTGTGTATGCGGTTCATCGCTGTGATTTGCCGCGAGCTAATGATGTGCTTGTACAGATCTACTAACGTAGGCTATCGACAATAGTGTCGATTGTCTAATGAATATTTTGCCATTATAGTTTATTCTTCAATTTGTGAACCGTTTTAACCCGGTTGGAAGACTTAAGTGAAATAATGTTTATTACACATCTGTTTTTTCTCATTTATTGTTTATTTTCTTTATTTACTTAATAATATTTTGTTTTTAGCAAAATATTGTTTATTTGTATTATATTATTATTTGTACACCGTTTATTATTTATTTTATTGTCAGGTCCCCCACAAAAGTTTTAATACAATAATAAATGAAAGAATCGATAACTTTTAGATTTAGTCAATCATTAGCGTATATGTAAAAATAAATGGCTTTTGCATAACACAACGATAGAGCCCGATGTTTTCGTGTGAGTGAGTTGTGCGGTGCATGGTAAATGCGCGTTGTGTTTGAGTCGATAAGGTTTATCATTGATTGTGTAGTAAGTTACGATTTATGAATTGCGAGTGTGTGCGCGACTTCGTATCTATTGCTTTTACTGAACTTCATGTGTAGTTGTGGCGAGTGGAAGGGACAGACTGGAGACATGGGGTTTCTTACATTTTTAGCTGCCGGGCATATCTCCTTATTTCTTATATCTATGGTATCTACCGTATTTTTTTACTTTCAGAAACAATGTCCATTTTTTTTTACTTCTGAGAATTTGCCCGTTTCTATCTATATAACTTAAGTCAGAAATTGCCCAACAAAACATAAGGAAATCTAACCCTTAACCAGAATTTCATGCAAAATGCCAATTGGTTTGTGTTTGGACATAATTATAAGCACATATCACATATAAATAATTAAAGTCACTTTTAGTGTCTGTCTGTGTGACCGCGTTGTCCTTCTAAAATATACCATATCTGATTTTGATGCGGTTTACGTGGATCCACGCGAGACAAATAGTTTTATAATTTTCTGTAATTAAATTAATACGAAAGGTTAAAGAATAAATACAAACTCACTTTTAGTATTAAACTTACATGTATCATAGGAAAGTGATAAAATCTCAAAATATGTGTTGTCAAGTCGTAAAAATCGTGTGTATAGCAGGGGCGTTGCATCATGTATAAGTAAGACTTCAGTAAAAAGTTAATTAGCTAAATAATGCTAGTCGACCTTTGAGAACAAACACCGAACCCTACTCAAAGGTCAAAACTTTTTTACAGTCTAGGCTTAAAACCAACTCATCATCATCGTCTGCGGAGCCGTTTCTATGTTGGGACCGGCTTTCTGTCTGACCGGATCATAGATATAAGATTCTATGAATGGGATGCAACTGAATACCAATATTTTAAAAGGAGAGGCTGCCTATCTGGCCTCTTCAACCCAGTTCTCAGACAAGGAACTATCTGCGACTTTGATTTCAGGAATTGAGTAGAATATTATTGTGTAAATTCTTCATTACCTATCCGATAGCCAGATGCGTGTCAATTATTGCCATTAAAGTCCGTAAAACTATTACAATAGTTTTGCAACACTCCATAAAAAGTCTGAGTCATGCCAAGGAAGACACGTGTACAGTTTTATTTTATATTGAAATAAAACTGTACACCGGGTTATTTCTTAGCTAATTAATTTAATAACGCGTGCTTAGTGAATTAATGGAGGCTGTTGTTACTCGAGGCTTCCTCAATTACAGAAATTATGTCGCTTTGTCGTAATCACAACATATTATCAGTACTTAGACGAACTAATGTAACTGGTAACGCCTTTATTGCCAGAAATGTCATAATTTTAAGTTATATACATATAACGCGAGCGTTATATGAACGCGAGCCCTTTGCTATCAGCCGAACACAAATCCTGATTCCGGGCAGCTACTGACAAATTTCTCAAACCGATCTTACGTATATCGATGGCACGGTTGGCGCAGTGGTTAAGGATTGACTGCTGCGCTGCGTGTCGCTGGTTCGATTCCCGCACGGAACAAATATTTGTATGGCCTACAAGTAGTTGTTCCGGGTCTGGCTGTTTGTGTATGTGAGTTTAAATGTTTGTAAACGTACCCACAATACAGGAGAAATTCCCAGTGTGGGCAATGTTAAAAGAAAAGAAAAAAAAAAAAAGATTTGTATGATAATGTTGTGCAGTGAATGCTGTACCTACTCTTACTGTCTCGTTTTATTTTATTTTTCCGTAGTCATCAAGGTACCCTTATAGTTTCGTCATGTCCGTCCGTCTGTCTGTCTATCCACGGCTTAGCTCAGAGACTCTACTCAACTATGGACCCCTTCATTGTGCATGGTCCGACACGCACTTGGTCGGTTTTATCTAATTGGCAGGGCTTTTATTCATTAACCGACCTTTTCTTCTCATCTCCTAGAACTAGATTCTAAAACAAAAGAGAATTATGTTCTACCCCTGGTTTTTGTAATTCAGTATAATCTGTTGTCCACGTAACTAATCTCCTGAAACACAGGATTACCTAGTTCAGGCACAAATAATGGGTGAACTTGAGATAGATTTAAGAAAAACTGCATTTAACTTTGTACCTTATATAATATATTTTTGAATAAATTTTGTTATTATTATTATTTCCTTTATTCGAATAAATACATATAAATTATATTTTTAAATATTAGAATACAAAAATATAACAAAATTTAAAAATATAAAAAATAGTAGCCCACAGGTATCGGGAACCGGGTCCCAGCTACCGGCGGTCAGGACTCCAGAGAGAGGAACCTCCTAACAATGCGAGCCGTGTCCAGAAGTACCGCTTTCTGAATCAAGCCCTTGATCCAGCTGCTCAACGAGAGCCTCCTTAGGTGTTGGTCGAGGCTCTTGGCAATTAAGCCATTGGCTGATACGACTATCGGCACAATGATCGCTGAGTCCACACCCCACATGTCGACAACCTCGCGAGCCAAGTCAAGATACTTGATTTGTTTATCTTTCTCGGCTTTCACGAGGTTCTCGTCATGTGGGACTGTTATGTCAACGATCGTTGCGCGCCGCTCTGTTCGATCCACCACCACTATATCAGGCTTATTGGCAACAATAGTCCTGTCAGTGATGATGGATCGATCCCAGTACAATGTGATATGTCCATTTTCGAGAACTGGGTCGGGCACATACCTGTAGTACGGCACTTCCGATTCCACTAGGTTGTATTTCAGAGCAATTTGCTGATGGATAATCCTGGCTACAAGGTTGTATCTATGCAAGTATTCTTCGTTAGCTAGACGAGGACAACCGGAGATAATGTGTCGGATTGATTCTCCCGGACGCGGACGGTGGCATGCCAGACAGATGTCATGTCTTTAGGAATGGTTGAGTCAATTCTAGGATAACGGTTGCTGCAACCACAATGTACCTACAACTAAGCTAGATAGATATGACGTTACATTTAGTGCAGAAGTAGAACAAGGTTTCTATGAGGATGAGAATTATAGGATGCACTGAAGTTTTCGTGGGCCCATTGTTGAAGATTGGATCGAGTAAGATACGTGCCAGGTGTGGTGGCACGAAAAGTGTACTGATTATTTGGGTTTCGGGGCATTCAAAAAGTAATTCGCTTCAAAAAACACTGCGCAATCTTATCGCCATCTATGCGCAATTTTACACACTGGGGTGTGTAAAGTTGCGCAAATCCCGACTTCTGTTTATTCGTTAATAACGAAAAAAGTTATTATGTTTGCTCAATTATTTGTTTTAAAAGTTATTCCCAGATAAATTTGGATTTAATTATAATAAAAAAACCTGTGATTAATCCGTATATTTTATTTTTATGATCGAATAAGTCAAAACTGCGCAAACTTACACCACCCTACCCTACTACGATAATTAAATAATTTGCAAATAACTTTTCGTTATCTGGGAAAAATAAACCAGACGAGACAGTATGAATTAACGCAAATAGAAGAAATCCTTGACCAGAATCAAATGCAGGCTACAGCTCAATATGGATCGCATGTATGATCAGTAGATAAACGGCAATTAGTGGACACGAGATGATAGAATGATGACTGTGTCATTAGCCGGTTCGTAATGGATGCTGTTACGTCATAACAAGGCTATCGGTAGTTATTGGATGAATGCAAGCGTCTAAGTTGTGTTAAGTGCCCTTTGTCCTTAAATAAGGGATCCTGGGTAGGATATAAAAATGTATGTATTAATTTTATACTATTTATAAACACACAGTAAAATACATACATTTTTATAAAACCCAATTGTGCACAGGTGGCCATAAAACAGCTTTATTAAAAAATAGCATCCTTTCCATGGGACCGCTTATATATATAATAAATTACCTGAAAATTTAAAAGACCTTCCCATAAAAATGTTTAAGAAACAATTAACTAAATTATTGCTGCAGAAATGTTATTACACAATTAAAGACTTTTTAAATGACTATAGGAAAATTTTATTGATAAAAATGTACGTTGTTTTTGCAATTTCAAATGTTTTAGAATAAAATGATGACATTGTTATTTATTTTATATGCGATATTTTTATTTTTTATTTGTTAATGGTTGTTCTTAAATTATAATTTGACATAACAGATTTTGACACAGATTATCTAAATTCTTTAACTAATAATAATTGTGATTGTTGCTAATGTTTTTGGAATATTCTGACATTAAGCTTTTTGACATTACACATTACGACATATTATATTCTTCATTTTATGATTTGTGAGAGATTTAATATTTAATTCATTAATTATTTTGATTTGTTTTTAGTCTGATCTGTAACTACATATTAAATTAGACTATGGCTAATAATAATTGTAATAGCTGTATCTATATTACCATTTAATTCAAACATAATATTTTGCATGCCGTAAGGTAAAATGTACCGGGACACTTAATTAAACATTCCAACTTACATGTATACCTACATTATCAGCAAATAAATGATTTCTTTCTTTCTTTCATAGATATATTTTTTGAGTACAAAGGTAGGTACTGGTTATTTTTTAAGGAATTTCTTCCAGCAGACTTGCGAAAGGACAAATGAAAAGAAATGTAAAAGAAAATGAGAGAAATGTAGAAGAAATGTGAATGAAATCTTCATATTGCAACGCTCATCTAATATTGTTATCTAAGTTGTCATGGTGTAAGCAATCGTGAAGTTTCTGCCGACACGATGACGGAATACATTGATTCTGAAAAAAAGTCCGTTTGTATGTGTTGTCATCTTGTGTTCTATCGAGTGTAGAGGAGTGAAATCCTCCTTTGCCTCACCCTGTCGGAACATTTTCCCATAGTAGGTACCAACCACTTTCTCATATGAACTTGTTTGCATGAAACAACCGACTTCCAAAAAAAAACACTACAAAGTAAAAATTAACTTTAATTACGGAAGTCGGTGTGTCTTTAGATCTATATTTTAGTTTATTTGCCACCGACTTCCAAAATTAAAGTTATTTTTCACTTTTTAGGTATTGCACCTACCCCACACCAATTCGTCTTCCACTATTTGCTATGTAAACAACAGTAAAAGGAAGTATTATAACATCATCAAGATAGACAAAGTGGATTAAATACGTAATATCGAAGTTAACTTAAAAACTGCCGAATCAAAGCTAATAAAATTTATATGGGATCACCGCGCAAGCTTCTTCTATCAAATGAAAGAAGAATTTTCAAAATAGGTACACAATGACGGAGAAATCTGTGTCCATACAGTCGAATATAGAACCTTCACCTTTTTCGAAGTCGGTTAAAAACGCCAATCTAATTGCAGTAGATATTTTATTTGCATTTAAATAAATTACATACCAGTTATGCAATTGCGACCTTGAAATGTTACCTGTTAAGGCATAAAAAAATGATATGTTAGTAGGTACATAGCCACATTGGCAAAAAATATATAATTCAAAATTGTGTGGTATTTTGGTCCCTCGTTTTTTGTTTAGTGCTTGATTTCCGTATAATGATAACAAATTAAAGTACTTACATACCTAATAAAGAATGAAATTGTGAAGTTTGAAGTATCCTTGTTTTATGCCCTTGACAGACTTTGGGTGCAAAAAACAGGTTCAGGATTGGCTGCTTGGGCTTAATTATGCTGAAACGGAAAATTTATTATCTTTCAAATATTAAAGTATTACTTACTTAGGTACATACACACTAACACTCATCACATGCATACATAAACCCATCACATTCACACTCAGATTCATCACATACACATATACATTTGGTTACCTTTTAGTCCTAAGTTAATTAATTATACTGAAACCGGTGCATTTGTTAACCTATCTTTATTGATTTATATTATCTGTCGAAAGAGACTGGATCATACGACACAGGCCTAGGGTAGTGTGGGATCCAGTGTCATACCTAAATATTGTAACACTAGTTTAGAAATCAATAAAACTCTTTTTTTTATTTATGTCAGAAGCTCGTAGAAGTGACAAAAGAAGCCAAATAACTGAAATGCGATCAATTACAGGCATTTAAGTTTACTTCGAAACAAAAATAAATTTAGGTATTTCAGTTAACATCTTTCCTCGAAATTCGATTTAGGATTTTTAATAAAAGCACTGTAGACGCGTTTTGTTACTGTATTTTTTCAGGAAAAAGCGGCCATTTAAATAAATATTTTGTCAGACAATCCATAATTTTTAGAATGTTTTCTCAATTACGCTTCGAACATTTCAGACCTGGACCTGATCTTGACGTACCACTGCTGCAGCCAAAGCTCCGAGGTGTCGAAGCAGGTGCTGGACCTCCACTACACGCTCAAGACGCTCTTCAGCAACTTCTTCAAAGACAGGATCGTGGACGCCAAGATATTAAAGACTTTGAGCTTTTAGTGAGTATTTTTTAATATCTTTAGCCATAAACAACTCTTGGCCTTCCCCTGGGTGTTATTCTTTGACAGCAAGAAAGGAAGATCCATCATCTTTTGGACGCAACACATCTACTGCCTTTGTGATTACACTATACCATTTCTAAATACAATCAAGGAAATTAATTATTAAGCAAACTGACGTACGAAACTACGTTAATATTCCGTAATAGCCATCTGATACAACTGTCATAGTGAAATGAAAGTTGTGATTTTAATTGATACAAACTTAAAGGGTCCCCCTTTAAGTTTGTATCAATTTGCTTAACAATTAATTTCCCTTTTTACCGCCAAAATGTTACCTTTAGTGACGATTTTTTGGCTCAGATCACGCGTTTTTCTACGAATTTCCAGTGTTTACAGCATATTTAAAAAATAAATTAATAGTTTGGGTTTTGTGCTAAGTCGTTCCGTACAAACATTAGATTGTTGATCGAAGCCATGCTGTTATAAGCCCATAAAATGCGGCTGACTTTAACTTAGTGTGACCTATTTCTTACTCGGAACTAGAATCCTGCAAGCTACGGCCTATGTTCTTTCTCATATTTAAGTAGTTCACTTCTAATATACTTTTTTTTCTTTCTAATTTCAGTGTACTGACACCACTTGAAGTGCGGGCATACGATGACTCCGCCATTTTGTTTTGTAGACTGCTCAACTACGACTCAAAGAATTTTGTTTTTGCTGATGCTATCAGGTAATATTTTACTGGTTTTACTGCTTTCTAATCTTCCTGATGCAGTTAGCCTTAGACATGCCAAAGCTGGACAACGCCTATTCTTTTTCTATTCTGCAGTATGTTCTCAAAATGATGACCAGTCGATCTGTTAATGTAATACCACTGGCTTGTAGCCGTTGTACGATTGTTTGCGGCTCTCAAACTTACAATAGGTGTAAGTTTTTAAACTGTCATGGTCACTAATATTATTATTAACATAAGCGGGATATTTACCATGTTTATTCATTGTTCTGAGTTTCCGATATTACGGCGCTGTTGCAAGCACCATGATCACGGATAAACTGAAGTCAC
Source organism: Dryobota labecula (assembly GCA_947523025.1). Classification (NCBI taxonomy): domain Eukaryota; kingdom Metazoa; phylum Arthropoda; class Insecta; order Lepidoptera; family Noctuidae; genus Dryobota; species Dryobota labecula. The sequence continues at coordinate 22,545,409 of OX383303.1, forward strand.
TGCGGGTGGATGTTGCGTTCGCCCAAGGACAACTTTCCGCTGGAAAAGCCTGGTGTTTATAAAGTAGACTGCAGTTGCGGCAAGTCGTATATCGGTCAGACGAAACGTACGGTAGCTTGTCGAATATCAGAGCATATCAGGGCGGTGAAGAACAACGACACCCAAAAATCGGCCATAGCTCAACATCTTTTGGAATCAGGATCGAACCACTGGATTGAGTTACATAACCCTCAGGTCATCTCGACAGAACGCCACTATATTCCTAGACTGGTTAGAGAAGCTATTGAGATTACCAAATATAGGAACTTCAACCGGGATGATGGGTTTCAACTGTCGAGAGCCTGGAATCCAGTGGTTCAAGCTGTGTAAAAACCGAAGATGTGCCGAAAAAAGTTCGCGAGCGGACACAGTGAGTTTTGTGTGTCGGGAACAGAATCGAGTTGCGAGTGACAGTGGTAGCGGTACTGAGTGCAAAAAACGAACAAGAAAGAGGGTAGACCGTTTTGTCTGCTCATAAACACCCACCCGCAGTGACTTCAGTTTATCCGTGATCATGGTGCTTGCAACAGCGCCGAAATATCGGAAACTCAGAACAATGAATAAACATGGTAAATATCCCGCTTATGTTAATAATATTACAATAGGTGTATTTTAGGGTTCCGCACCTCAAAAGGAAAAAAAAAAAGGAATCCTTATGGGATCACTTGTCGACGGTGAAGTGCCAATACCTCCTAACTTACATTTTTCTAGAATTCACTTCTTTATCATTTTGTATTAAAAGGGGTTATTCGCATGTTTTAGCGAAATCTCTTAAGTGTATTTTTTGTTGCTAAACTATTTGTGGATATACATGGAAATACCTCCAACTAAACCAACGTGCCTATTTTATGGCATTACCGCCCTGCATGCATCCTTATTCAGTTTGTGTACATTTTTGACTTTGTCAGTTAGGTGTTATTAGCACTTCACCGTCGTTGTGTGTCTGTATGTCCGTCTGTCATAGCTGATTTGCTCATAATCTTCTGGACCGATTAAGTTGAAATTTGGTACGCATATGAATTTCTATGACCCAAACACAAACTTGTAACGTAAATTAATTAATTTTCAATATGGGGTTCACTTTTGAGGGAAAATTAGATAGGTAATTAAAAAAAAAAAAAAAAACGCAAACTGTGTTACATATCTTATGAAAGGACTGAAAATGAGGATACCAAATATATTTTTATTAATAATTTTGTAAATACTTAGTTATAAAGCTATTCCAAAAAAAAAAACGAAAATTGTCCACTCACCCCTAAAAAAATACAAAGGTCTATACTTATAGATTACAGGGAAACCTTAAGAAGTCTATGGTCTTAAAATAACATGGTAAATCACTCAATCATTTGCGTACAAACTTGCAGTTGGATTATGGGGAACATGTTTTTCCACAATGTTAAGTTTGTTCTTGAGATAAATTCATTTCAACTACGGAACCCTTGTGTGTGGTCCGACACGCGCGTTTTAACGTAATCAAACAGATTGGTCAGCATGTTTAAATATTAGATACTAGCTGACCCCGCGAACTTCCTACCGCCTAACAGTCAAAGTCATGTTACCTTTTGCTGAACTTAATTTGGGATTTTATGAACGAAAGATTAGATCTTCTAGGTCGCGGCACTGAATAATAAAACCCGCACGATCAGATATATTAATAACACTTGCACAAAACAATCAAATCGCCCGGTAAGTTATCTTTATATCTTTTTTTTTTCAAAACAACACACTAAAGTAAAAAGAAAAATATACACTTTCGCGACTTATAGGTTTTTTAAGCTATTGCATAGCTTCTATCGCGGGCCTTGAGCGCGGGGACCGAATCCAGAAATTCCGTAACGAAAAAACCTCACGCTCCCCACTCCGACGGTTTTTCTACACCAGTACCCTATAGTGATCTAATAATTTCTGGCAGTTCTATTTTCTGTGTACTGCGTATTTTATTCTTATAAATATTCGTTTATAAAATTATGATCTTCACAAAAAGTGTTTGTTGATAGTGGGGTTTGAACTCTCGACCAGTCGATTACGAGTACATTCAGTTCCCCTGTTGCACCGCAAGGCTACAACGACTTAATTAAAGCTTGCCAAATAGTTGATACCATTCCAGTTGAACAATTTTTAAACTTGACTAGACGGTTGGAAATGACTCATGTACATGGAATTTTTTCGCTGTCAAAACAGTTTGTCACTCTTTTTTTATTTAAAATTACTTTAGGTTCAACACTTTCGTCTATTTTAAAGTTGTTATTATGCTTATATTTGAATAGTATTTGACTTTGTTTACGTAGTTATACACTTTTACGACGTTCAGCACTTATTTATTTTGTTTTTAAGCTATTGCATAGCTTCTATCGCGGGCCTTGAGCGCGGGGACCGAATCCAGAAATTCCGTAACGAAAAAAAAAAAATTAATATCAAAGAAAAAGAAATACTGCATAAATAAAATAAATAAATAATTATAATTGCATAAGTTGATACAAAATGCTATGCAATAGCTTTACCGCGGCAGTCCCCGAGTGCCACACGTCTTTTTTCTTTATCTCTATATTTTTGTTCACATTTCGATTCGATTTCAATTTCTTATAATAAAAAAAAATCTGCTATTCGGGACGGAGGAAAATCCAACAAATCCAAGATCATAAAAATCGGTCCAGCCGTTCTTAAGTTATAAATGGTGTCAAAAACCCGACTTTGTTTTATATACCTATTATGTATTAAGATGTAAGTAGACCGACGATGGCCGCTGATAATAATATTAGGACATTCTTGTTCGCCAACTGTTTTATTACGATCTCTAATTGGTCATGGCTTGAGAGAGAGAAGCTTTTTGTTTTAACTTATAAATTCTTCCTACTTTTTTAGGGCATGTCTAATGCTTGTGGATCTCTGGCAGTACGAAGAGGGCACGTGGCCAGGGTTCATGATCCTCATTGACCTGGAAATGTGCACATTGTCACATATCGCCAAGCTAGACCTCCAGTCTGTACAACAGTTCCTATACTTTCTACAGGTAATTTATTGCATTTAGATGATATAATACAATTTCCAGCTTATAAAACCTAATTGCTGGATTGGGTTTGCATTTAGATATTTGTAGATGCCTTCTAAATAAGGTTTATATTTCAAAAGTCTATTTTGCATTAGTAAATATTTCATTGTTGCCTTATATTTCAGTTCTGGATGATGCATATCTTCAAAATAACTAGATTTTAATTCTAACAACACCACAAAATGTCCACCACAGTTTTATAAACTTCTTTTCAGGAAGCCATGTTGCTGAAAATCAAAAGTCTGCACTTTCTAAACGCACCATCATTCATGGACAAATTGATGATGATCCTGCGACCGTTCTTGAAGAAGGAACTCCTGGATATGCTGAGTATCCACCAGATCGGAGCCAAGACCCTGGAGAAGTTCATGCCGATGGAGGGGTTGCCGAAGGAGGCTGGTGGGCAGTACAAGAGTTTGAAGCAATGCAGTGGTGAATACTAGTAGTATTGTTACCTATTATTAGCACCGAAGATATTTACACCTTTAATGGACGGATCACAAGACAGACAAGCCCTCACTGATGCCTAAATATTATAATGAGGTTTTCCAACTATAGTATCCAGCAATTTGCTGTTGATGATGATGTGGTTATTAATTTACCTTGCTACAACTACCTAATTAATTTACGTGTATACACATTTTCTTTGTTTTCATCGACTAACGAGAGCTGTGTATTGACACATTTAAAAAGCAAGTTTTTCCATTTAAATTGTTTCAAGTGTGTGCTCAAACAATCTTTCCTCTTCCAGATGACGTGGCAGCGAAAATAAAGATTTCGAAAGAGTTCTTCGTGGAAGAGAACAAGAAACGCGTAGTGGAAGCCAAAAGACCTGGCAAGCCGAAGACCATCTCCGACATCTTCGGGGGAGTCGAAGGATCCTTCAAGAAACTGGATATTGATTGACGAAGAGACCATGATATTATGAGAAGTAGAAGATTTGTATGAATAAAAATGTATTGTTTGTTGGGTAAATTAAAGACGTTAAATGGTCTGAAGTTATTTTTTGTTTTGTGATCCTATTGTGATTCTAAGTTTCAACAAAATTCTACCTCAAATTTTAATTAATTTACTATAAGGGTTCCGTTTTTGTCATTTGGATACCGAAACCTAAAAAAAGGTAAAGTCACAAGTAAGTAATAATTTTACACATTTTACAAACCGTTAATTTTTTATTCGTAAATCGTTCATCGTACGACGCGTTGCGTGAGCTCAGTACAGAACACGCAAGCTAACCACTCTAGGTCACTGGTATATAATTATCTGCGTCTTAATATGATATTAACGATCTATGATGATAATCCTGGTACTTAATAATTCATCTTGATTAAAAACGTATGAATAATGAGTATTTTAGTTTAGAAAAATAAAATACTAGTTACCAAATTAAGTTTTTTTTACTTGGTTGGTAAACCTAATTTTATTAATGACAGAATACAAGATGCAAAATGTAATCTGTTCTGTATTTTAACTAATGTTTTAAGCCTACTTGTTATTCTAAGGTTTAAATAATAATGTAAGTACCTACAAAATATGTACTAAATACATAACGGCGCAGGATAGCCTGTACCAGATGTGGTCATCGTATCATCGTAGCAATTCAGAATGTTCAGTATCATCGGTATTGTGCCGGACTACGTATAGCAATTGAGGCCATGAGAGCCAGAGTGGCCTAAAAAAACTGCTCTAAAATTACCTCGGAAGCAGTTTTTCAAAATAAAATCAGTATTGAAAAAATTACTGTTAGTTCACTCTGGCTCTCAAAGGCCATGAGAGCCAGAAAAGGCCTAAAAAACTTCTCTAAGCTTACCTCGGAAGCAGTTTTTCTAAATAAAATCAGTATTGAACAAAAGACAGTTAGGCCACTCTGGCGCTCATGGCCTCAATTCGTTGTAGATGTGGTACGAGACGGCGGCTGCCCTTTTTTTTTGGGTGGGAAGTTATCATTTAACTTCTCCCGCTCTGGGCGGAACAGAAGGGCGTGTCAGACTTTTACTGACTAAAACCCACCCGTGTTCCTTCAGTTGACTGTGTGCCAGGGCCACGGAATCCCTTTCGGGCAAACCCGCAACCCTGGCAGGCACCGGTCCTGGCGGACCCCGTCAGCGCGTGCTGACATCTCTTTGAGGCGCACGTGGAACACAACGCGCCGTCGACCTCCTTACCTTGTTATTAATATTTGTGTATGTTTTTATTTATTTTTTATCATTTCTCCTCCTTATGTATACCTGCGTCAGATACCATTTACTGTTATTGAATCCTTTGGGTTAGGTTAGGTTAGAACAGTGGCCATTAACGCCATATTGATGAATAATTTGAGTTAGGTTAGATTACAACTGTGACCAGCGAAAGAAAATATTTTTAGTCGAAAGGAAATATTTTTATTCATAAGTAAACAGTCATAGTTTTAAATGAGAACCAATACATTACAAAAATAAAATGTTTTAAAATTCTACCTCCTTATACTAAACATAATAATAAACTTCTCGACAATCATTTGAGCAATTATGTGTTTATTTGTCTTGCTACTCAGTTTTTACAAAGCGTTTTTATTTCGGAATTCTAATTAATCGGTACTTTAATAATCGGAATTCGTATTTTTGATGTTTCGAATTATCAATTATTATTATCGTCGAACTTTTTGTTATTCGATCTATTGAAACTCGGTTTTTTTATAAACGTTAGGAATGTTGAAATTTTGGAATTATTAAAATAGGATGAATGATTAATTGGAATTGTTTTATTAGGAATTTAGTACAATTCGGAATTATGAAAATCGGTATTTTGAAATTCGTATTTACGACTGACGGAATAAAGTTTTTCGTATTTATGTAGTGTACCCGATAAAATTATTTCATAATTAATTTAAAGGGACAGTCGCATACATTTTGATAGTCGCATAGTTTATGAATTTTATCTATTTCATTCAATATTTACTTATTTGAAGTTATCTAATACAGGTGAATTTTTTACCGTATTGTACAGGTTGTAATAATTTCATGAGTATAGTATTTACAATAATTACAGTATACAACAAACGTAAAACATCGCCACTACAACATCATCTCTTTTTATAATCATACGAACTTCCAAAGCACACCTCTAGATGGCGCTGTGCCGATGACGCACATTTCCACATCGCGGTGTTAAGATTCTCCGCAGCTGAATGACGCTCCTCGATTTTTGCAATACGAATTAAGACCTTACTTCATAGGATCATTTCTATAGTAAGCTCTTCTCGAGACTTTCACACTATGTGAGTCCTCACAAGTCACGTTGATGAGACGTGGCGCGGTGCCCTGAGCGTGAGGCGGGCGGTGGTAGACCTTACCACCAGCCCTCGATGATCGTTCACTCCTTTCGCAAGACGGGAGCGTGGGGTACTGTCGCTGTCTGAGTGGCTATTTTTACCTATTTTAAACTATAGGCTCGTACAGACTGAGACAGCACATTAATAGTTATTTATGCAACTGTTGTATAATAAGAGGTATTAAAACACGAATCGCCTTGTGTGATAACAGTATCACATGAGTGTTTTAATACCTAATTATTACAGTTGCATACAAGACTTTATCTACACATGACATGAATCCTCTATAAAAGGTTCTGAAACAGTTTTCGCAATACTAATATCGAACAAAAATGGCGGGATACGACACTATGGTATAGTATAGTGAAACGCGCGTGCGTGACAATGTTATTTTTTTGAAATTCATAAAGATACCACGAATTGAGTAGTGAGAATGGAAGGGAGGATGATGATCCCTTCCTTACTCATCAAACAGATGAGTAAGGAAGGGATCATCATCCTCGTAAAAGCAAAGGAGTTGCATTATGAAATTCAGTACAACATTATAACTCCCGTTTGGATGCTATTATGGTTACTATGACACTGGGTGTTTTAATGTTGGCAATAAGCTAATGTTTCAGAAACTTTTATAGAGGATGTATAGCATGGGCGTAGATAAATGTGTATTGTATCGTGAGCTAAACAGCGAGCAATACGTAACACTTACAAAACGACAGTACAACATTTAGAGTGCAAATTTTTGTTAGAGTCAACTGTCCTCCCCTGCCAGCTACATGATTTTATTTGGATATGTAAAAAAAAAAACACACCAGTATTATATAAAATTATAACGAAGTTAAAAGGAAAACTATCACAGCTAAGTAGGCTTTACAAGTTACCGAGTAATATTCGACCAACTTACTTTTGCAGTTGACAAACATGTTCTTTCCATACATTCTGTATGAAGAATAAGTTTTTCAACTACAATGTTAAGTTTGTTCTTGGGATAAATTCATCCCAACTACGGAATAACGGAACCTTTCATAGTAGGTGGTCCGACACGCACTTGGCTGGTTTTTTCTTTCTTTGGTTGTGACTTTTGACAACTACGAATCCATAACGGTCCCAAAAATGAGGCATAATCATCATTGAGTTAATTTTTTTTGTTTGTTAAATGATTCTTAAAGGAAATCGAAAGCTTTATTATTTTTATTTATTATTAAGTTTCGAATCAATAGGTTTTTTTTATGATTTCAAAACAAGCTATTTAACAAGTAATTGTGATTTGAAACAAGTTTAAAAATAAAACCATTTTGATTCCTAACTTTGCGCTGGTAGTCATTTGAATTGCAAATGACAACATGGAGTCAAGATCCTGATTCAAGATCATTTCGAATTTTTGATGTTATAAATATAAATTAATTATCTTCAGATTATTATTTTTCATTCGGTATTAAATAAAAGAGGGTCGTCCAAAGATCAAGTTGCTTATAATATAAATGATAATGCCAAAGAGGGGCTCGTGGAATCCATTGTGTATGGTGCTTAGGTATTTTTGACATTGATTTGTAACCCCCGACAGAAACGGAGGGGTGTTATAAATTCAACGTGTGTATCTGTTTGTCTGTCTGTGTCATTGTAGCTCGCAAACGGCTGATCCGATATTCATGATTTTTTTTTTGTTTGAAAGGTGACTTGATCGAGAGTTCTTAGCTATGATTTAAGAAAATCGGATCAGCCGTTTGAAGAATATCAGCTCTTTTCTAGTTGATGAATTGACGTGAGCATCTTCCACAGGTCAATGAAAACGCCAAACAGATGAGGCTTATACGAAGCAATAATGAATGTATGCTATAGTAGAAAACATTGTTGCTGTTAACTTCCAATCCAATTTTCATTAACCGTACGCCAACGCGAGGACGCTTGGATCAAAATATTTCCTACAACTTATATTAAACTTAAAGGGTCAATATATATTATTATTTTAGTTTTTAGAGGTTTTTGTTTGAGTCGGGGATTTTTAAATGTTTAAATATTACTTTTTTTACAATGGTTATCCAATGGTTCGTCAAACGAATAGGTACAGCACGTTAGCAGAGAATAATAATAATTCACGACAGTCTGCCGAATCATTTTAATAACGTTTTACTACCGGAATTGTTTCAATGTTCTCTTTTTTTAAACTTTTTACTATTATTAATATTTTAAGTTTGCTAGCTTCGTTGTCTGCTATTAGTGAACGAGTACACCTTCTTAACCGCCGATGTTGCCTATAATTTATGGATGTATCATGTCTTGTGTTTATCTTATTTTGGCGATCTTAAAGTAAGAAATAAATCATTAGCCCGAAAGTCCGACACGTCCGAGGCCTATCCTTAGGATTTTGGTACAACACTTGTCACAAAATTCTCTAAACTAGACTAAAAATCACCAAAATAATTTAGTTTATTCCTGTCGACACGATTTCTCATTCTGAAATTGACTAAAGTAACACAACTTAACTACATTTTAGTTTGACAGCACTAAGATGGCACTGAGTTGTTAATTTAAAATTAGATTTTCTAACTAAATCTGACTATTTTTAATCGTGATTATATCGCGGTGTAGAATGAAATTAGTCGTCATGAACTAAAATTCACACCAACACCTCGACTTTGGGTGTAAAAACAGTACTGTATCTTTTTTTTTTTTGCTTATAACTCGAAAATGGTGTGTCCTATCGCAGAAATAATGAAAATTTAGACCCCTTTTATAAAAGCCATGAAACCCTAAAACTCAACAAAAAATTCCATATAAAACACGTCAAGGCAGGCCCACCTCCGCGACTCCCTAAAAAAATTCACGGGGTGGGCAAACAAGTAAAACGTTGCGAAGCCAACAGAAAAAAAAAATACCATCGATTTTAGTTGTGTCAAAAATATGTTTCAATTTAGTTTTTTTCTTTTTGCAGAATATCTTTAAGAATCTCATAGCTAATAATATGGAATTTTAGTGATAGTTTAGTTAGTTCAGTTTGGTGTACAAGAGAATTGGCACCATTATCAGCCTAAAAGGTAATCTTCCCACTGCTGAGATTAAGTTTCTCTGAGAGGACGCATCAGGTTTAAACAAATGCCGTCAAAAAAAATAAAAAAAATAAAGGTCAGCAGACTATCTAAAAACTATGTAAAATCGCCGAATCATAGACAGATAGATAGATAGATAGAATACTCTTTATTATGTACACCATAAAAATTACAGGTATAAATGTAGAAATATTACATAGGGTGACACAATGGGCGGTCTTATCGCTAAAAGCGATCTTTTACAGACAACCTTTGGATGGATTAAAAGTAGAAGGAGAGCCAATACTGCAGGTATTCAGTGGTGTTTAATGAATAATAATAAAAACAAACAGTAGGTCAACAGTTTGTCTTGCTGAATTGCAACATTATTTGCTCTCGAATGCTGGGCACGTTTTAAAGTCTAGCACTAAAAGGCCACTAATTTGTTTCCTAATTCCAGAGTGTAAAAACTAATTAGTATCCTGGGCCTCAAGTCTGCTATTACAATAGTGTCAGAATGGTCTCTTCATGGTGAGTTTTTGACAGATTTGCCATACAAAAACTGTCAAATACTCACAATGGCGAGACCATTCTGACACTATTGTAATAGCAGACTTGAGGCCCAGCACGTAGGTAAAAATTACCTTGACGATGACATAATTTATATCATCTATCAAATAAACTTGGGGTTGCAGTCCAAAGCTAGGCAAATTAAATCAAATAATTTAGTTGCTTGATTATGGGTGGTGGCGGTGATTCATATAAAAAAGGTTCTCAAAATAAAAACATCTTTTGAATTGTCAAAGGAGTCAGTCATTCAGAAAGATGAAGGTAATTGCCCATTCCAAAGTGTAGTAGGTTCTTTCCTACCCTAAAAAGCAAATATCCATTGTAATTGAAATATTTATGTATTAATTATAATTATAAAGGCCTCTCAAGTGTCAGAATATTTAATCCTTCCTGTTCGGAACCGAATCACAGCAGCTTTTATCTGACGCTGAGATCTTCAAAGCGTGGCTGCGTGTGGTTTCCTCAAGCTACAGCAAGCGTTTTTATTCGGAATTATCTTTGTTTGTATGACCAAAATGTGCATATTTCTATAAGCAACTGTAATCAAGCGTTTCATACAAATATGAACATGAACTTTATGCAAATAAGGCTCATTTGAAACACTTACGGCACTTAGTTTGGGTATATGCGCTTTATAGATCTGCCATCCAACAAATTGAGCGAGAGTCACGCAAAGTGTGGCTGACGCGTCGTCTACACTACACCCAAAGGCTTTTTGCTGCTTTAGCGGATTTAACAAGTCCATTTGAAGTCCAGTTTGCAGTTAGTAACTTCTATTCTATTTTTTTATATGGCAAACTTGATTTCAATAAAAAAACAACAACGGTAGACGATTGATCACAATCACAGTTTATTAAAGTAATATTATAGTGTGACAATGTAGACCTTGTTGGGTGAGTTTATTACTATTATTGGTTATTGGTACATTTGTCTCATCATTCGTTTTCCGTCGCCAGCAGTGTCGCCTAGCGACTTTTTACTAAAATAACATATTAGCCCGCTATTCCGCCATACGATTAATTTTGTATTCAATATTTGGCAAGTCACAGTCATAAAAATCATATTTTAGAGAGAAAAAAAACGAGATACGCGATGTTCAGAATTTTTTATCTGTATCATTGTTACAAACTTTAAAAGTGTCGCACTGTGTCAGTAAAACGCCGCAAGATTGGGCGGCACTGCGGCACAAAATTTACGCATTAGGTACTCTGCCGCGCATGCAATAACAACAGTAACTATAATTTTGGTCCAAATTGAGTTAAACATGGATTTGAAATCAGCTCAATTATTAGGGCACGCAAAAACCGGGTTGTTATAAAAACCTGGTTTTTTCGAGTTTTTTGTTTACAAAACCGGTGAAACCGGTTAAAACGGTTTTTTCGGTTTTTTTGTTCAATTTTTTTAAAGAAATGAGAAATATGTGTGTAATGAAATGAAAATGCTGAAGTCTAACCAAAATATGTCTTTTTTTACGTTTATCTCGCTTATTTTTATAATAATGAGTTTTTTTTTGGACTGAAACAAGCTACAAGTACTAAGTAACAATAACAAAAGTTTATTTTCTTTATATGTATATAACATAGAATAAAGCTTATTATTTAGGAAAATAACATATTCTTCACAACTTAAGGTACCTAACATACAAAATTAGGAACACCTTTGGGTACCTACGTACACAAAGGTACAAAATCACAGATTATTAAATAACAATTTAACTGTCTTAAAATACAAACAAGCAAAATCGGCATCATCTATATCCCCAACTCCTTTTTATGATTTTTCTTTCTGTAAATATTACGTGCCATTGTTGCAAACGTTCATGATCATAATCTTGAAAATAATGACGGACAACTGGAAGGAAGTTTTAGGCGACGTAGTCTAGTTAAATGCACTTTAGGTGCAGAAAGGCAAAAACTCAACGACGAAGATTCTAAATTGAAGACAATTCAGCAAACAATATGCCACATTTGTGTCATATTACCTACTGAAAAACTTACTGACTACTACTTAGTAAAAAAACGCACTCTTTGTAAGTCTACTTAGCTATGTATAAATTGTATAGTTTTAACATTTATTTATTTACAAAAACTTTTTGCACAAGTAAAAACTATTTAAAGGCGGACTTAATGCCTTGCCTTAACATTTACATTTCACATTATCGAAAAAGCATTAAAATTTACTTCGTTATTAATATACGTAATCAAAACATTCAAAAATTAAAGTTTAAATGTAACAATGTGCTTATGTGATCAGCTCAAACGACTTCAAACAAAAACAGGGTCTTATTTATAGGTACATTACATATTTACAAAAATAAGAACGTTCCGGCTGCCATAACCTAATTAATTAAAGCTATTACTTAAACATGCAATGCATCCTTGCTGTGATTACATTTCAGTATTTGGTCATACACTTCATGTAATATAAGCAATGCATTATATACGACTGATATAAAAGCATGTGATCAAACTTACCTTGATAAAGATAATATCTGCAGTGTAACCACCGACAAACACAACACGTGCACTGAGCACTCGTCTCACTCACTCATGTCACTATACACAGACTGACCGAAAAACAAAATAGCGGCATCGTGCAACAAGGATCTAAATTAACGTTGCCGAAATAGGAACTACTGCCACCTCGCCGTCCTGTCCACGTTTGTTAGTGGTTAATTTAATATTTTGTTTGGGAAAATTTAAGTATTATTAAATCAAAATTTAAACATAGGAGAAAAAAAACCGAAAAACCCGGTTTTGGTATCCTAAAAACTCGGGTTTCAAATTAGTCGGTTATCCGGGTATCCGGTTTGCATATCATTTATACATAACATCTGTATCATTTATACATAAGGTGTATCAATGCGTTGATGTCTTTTTCATGAACTAAGAGCGAAAACATTAATTGAGCGAAACACCTTCCGACTGCGTTGTGGCTGGTTATGGTCTTAGGCCTGTGTTCACCAACAGTCAAACCACCGGTTAGGTATTTAAACAGTTGATTTATGTCAAATTTCCTAAGTAAAGAACTGATTAAATAACTAAACAGTTGATTTAAATGTTGGTGAACACAGGCATTAGTCCCGGCACTCAATACTCAAGCATAACTTAAAACTAGTTTCAACCAATCGAATGGCTTGAATCTAATTGTAAGTAATGCTTGAGTATTGAGTGACGTTCTGTAATACGGGCCTTAGAGTATGTAAAACTGGAGAAGCTATACGAACACGTCCCCTTCTTAAAAGTACAAGAACAAATGTCGTTCATTAATACGACTATTAAAAAAGTATCACTTCGTAAATCGTTTCCAAGGCGCGCGGAGCTTCGTGAAAATGCCTGGCTGTGCTGTTGAATCATGTTAATAGCTTCAAATACGTTAAACTTACATAAATAACGGAATAACCTTCCATATGTGACACCGATTCCTGTAGCACAGGTTACAAACTAGCTAGGTCAGGGTTTCCATATAAATGTAACATACTTTTATGTCAATAAAATATTATTATATCTCGGGACCCTGGGGTCCCGGACCTTTGGAGCCTGCGTACGAGGGGCCGAAGCCAACTCGCAGAGGCCCGTTAGACGCTTTTAATGAAATGAGACACCAACCGACGATTATCCCTGTACGCACTATGCAAGTGCACCCAAGGAAAACCCTCGGTTGGTGTAGGACTATTGCAGGATATAGAAACAAAGATATTGTACTATGGGTTTAGGTGGTTAAAATGGACTGGTTACCTGAAACTATGGCAGGACTATGGCCTGATCAATGTTTTATTGTACACGGAGAAAATGGCAGGGGGTGACTTCCCCACTTAATAATGGGCCCTCGGAAACGGTCGCTAGCACTTAGTGCCGTAGCAACAAGGGGGCAACATGTCCTGAGGTGCTTGAGGACTGGAGAGGTATTCCACGGCTATCAGAACAATTCCAGAGCCCAGAAGATGGTCAAGATCCCTACCAGCACTTACTGGAATACTTCCTTCTCCCGAGCACGTTTGCTCTTGCGAAATTCCACTCAAGCCGGTCAATAAAGGCAAGAATGAGGTGGGAGCTCAGTTCCTCGTCAGTGTTCACTCCAGCCGGCCAACAAAGGCAAGCCAGAGATGAGGAACATGACTTCTCCCGGGAGATAGGGTCCGTGGGGTCGTAACTGTCCAACAGCTCACCACATGCTGCCCTGCGGGTTTCTGTATCTCTCTTGGTCTGGCTCCTCACCCTAGACATGTTCCGGCAAAGTAAACTCTACCGGCACAGACCTACAGTTCGGAGTGCGTAAGCCCCACCACGACGTCAACGTAAAGATACTGCGACGGGGATTTATTATTATAATTGTGTGTATTATTTTTAAATAATATTTAGTCATGTGTTTATTGAAATTCAAAATCCTAACCTCATAATACATTTTGATTTTTCATTCGATTCGACCATGATTCAACATGGCGGACGGCATGAATCAAGTATTTCTACTCACATTGCTTTTGTGACGTCACCGAGTCTCACTACACCTCGTTTTTATGTTCATAAAATCCAAAATATTATTCTTTTGCATTACGAAAATATACGTCAAATTAGCAAAATTGACATGTATTTGACAAGTTGACATGCGATTATGTGTTTTAGTAAAAATGCTAACGAGACTTCCGGCAGGGTTGGGGTCATGTTTGAAACCAAAATTGACATGTCGATAATTTCTTAATACGAATTAGTATATTTTGTAGTAAAAAAATAAATAATGTTCAATGTTTTATATTTCCATTCTAATGGTTTTATTGTTATATGGATATAAGTAGTTTAATAATTTGTATTTTTTTGTTTTGTCTTACCGTATTTTTTTATTGAGACTACTAAAAATGTTGTTACTTATATTTGACTGCAGTTAAGTATGTTTTCTTATTATTAAAATTGTATTATTTTATGCATCACCCGTTTCATTTCATGGACTTAAGTAAAATTCCGAATGAATATCGATATCGATAAAAATAAATCGATGGTACAGACTTCTCTTTTCGGACGAGCAGATTTTGTTTTTTTATGTAGTGACCTACCGCGACGCGTAATAGTTGTAAAAATAGCCAAATAATGATGATGTCGAGTCGAACAATATTTAAGTAGGTATCTTCTTACGTTATGTTTGATAACCAATTTCAAACGCCGCAGCTTAACTACCTAGTGCGTAGCCTACCAAAGCCTTTTATAGCGGTATATAGCTTTTGTAGCAACTAAGCGTATTTAGTAGTGTATGTGAGTCGCGCTGACAGGACGCGTATAGTTTAGAGTACTCTGTGTAGGACGCGTTAGTGACGTTACATAAATTAAACCAAACTTTTCGGACATAAGCAATAAATAAATACATCTATGTGAGTATTTTTAGTGATTGCGGTATTGGATTATTTTAATATTTAATTTTTTGTATGGAGGTATTTTGACGTTTAATTCGTGTGGTGTGTGGATTCTACCGAGACTAACTAGGTATAATAAATTCATCATCATGTTTGTGTCTTGTATTTTTTACTTTTGGCTATTAGGAAAATATTTTGGTAATCACTTCTCTTCTTCTTCTTGATCTCAACGAAATAAATTTATATTTACTTCATTTAAATGTTAATAACATACTTATTTAAAAATTATTGATTGTTAATTTGTTTCCTAATTAGATTTTTTTTTTTCTATTTTTTGCTGTGCCCTACAGGGTCCGTAATTGTACCTTAGCTTTAAGCCTTTGTAACACCTTTTAAACATTATGGAATGCAGAGAAATATATGAATATGAACTTTGTGAGTGTGACAAGTGACCTCGAAACTGATCATTTAAGTACCTCTGTGGTTTATATCTGAATTCATCCAAATAGTATTTATTATTTCGATAGAATAGAAAGAAAGAAAGAAAAATTGTTTATTTGGGACACGCACAGGAAATACAAAAAGTAAAAAAGGAGCATTTAAAACTATTGACATCATTTGTTCGAATAAACACAACAATAAAAAATAAAGACCTGTGCGACACCAAAAAGGCTCCTATATCAGCATAATGCTGCGATATTTAAAAAGATACCGTAGCTATGGTATTCTAATAGGGCCCGAATCGCACTGAAGCGCATAATATTCAGGCTGATGGTTTAGTAAAAAAATACCGGCCAAGTTCGTATCAAACAACGCACAATGAAGGTTGTGGAAATTTCCAACCTTTATGCCTGGAGACTTTTATTTAGGTTTTAAGTTTTGTTTAACTTTGTTTTTTTTGCTTGAGTATAGTTTTCATTGTATGTATTTGCTGGTATATATTGCCGTGTGCAAGCTGACATACGGCAAAAAAAAATATTTACTGTTTTGTTTCTCGTAATGTTAATTACTTTGCATACTTGCCTTGCCATTACTTTGCATATTTTTTGTTTTATTAGTTTTTACATTGTCTCACATATAGAAGCAACAAGAATAATGTACCCAGGGTTATGTAATATCTTGATTTAAAAGAGTGTCCTTGGAGTTTCTTGTCCGTTCTTCTCCATAGTGATCTACGTATTGTAATGGGCATCTAGCTTCAATTTTCTGACTAACTGACCATGTCTTTGACAATTCAAAACTGCCTGTAAATGATTTAATTGAAATAAATGCTTTGAGTTTGAGTTTATGGGGGTCACTTTCGGAGGCAAACTAGAAAAAAAATTGCATACCTCACCGTGTGACATATCAAATGAAAGGGCTTATTGTAAGGATCTCAGATATATTTTATTTTGTGTTATTTAAGAAAAAATATGAGAATTGGCCATTCATCTACGAAACTACTGAGCCTAAAATTTTGAAAAAAAGTACATATAATTGGTTATTACTTTTAGAGTACAGGAAAACCTATAAGAAGTCTATGGTCTTAAAATAACATGGTAAATCTCTCAGTATTGTGCGTACAAACTTACATTTCCAGTTGGAATGTATGGGAGAACTTATTTTTGAACTACAATATTAAGTTTGTTCTTGGGATAAATTCATCCCAACTACGGAAATTTGGGTTATCCCCAAAGTACTCCATTCTTTTGTTCTAAAAAGATAAGAATCTCATACATTAATTCCCGAGTTACTCCAAGGAATTACCTACTATTATTTAAAAATACTTATTATTTTGTTCCCATTCTGCTCCATAGGTATCTGGAATTATTCTCAAAGTGCTCCACTGATTATTAGATATCAATTCTCAAACTGCTTCAACTACGTAATTACCTATAAAATACACATATTTAATTACAGTCATTCACAAAAATTCTTAAAAGAAAGATTAAAGTTTAGCATTTTGTTATAACGTCAATAGTGCTAGAGGTACCTATACCCCGAAATTCAGTAAAAAGCTGCAAATGGTGATAAAAGCATGAAAATCGGAACGATTGATCTTTAGGCCATACGAATCAATTTGATACGTAGCCCGAAAAAATAAAAATAAACATAAAAGTAGAAGAGTTATGACGTCATCATTTTTTTTGTATGGGTAAAAAAAATTGTTCTGAAATCTATCGTGTGTGGTATTTAATGAAAGGGCTTACTAAGCCGATTCTAAAAATATCATCATTATATTTCAGTCACTTGTTTTAAATTAAAATAAAAATCATTTTCAAAACATACCAAGTTTGGGCTCCTCCAGATATGATACGGTTGAATCATTATTTGTAAAATATACCTAAAATGATATGTAATAGCCTCATATTCAACCACAAGAAAGCAATTTTGGAAATATTTTTATTATGTTAGTTAGAGTCAAGTGTCCTCCCCCCTGCCAGCCAAATGGTTGATTTTGGGTATGTGAAAAAATTCATAGCAGTAGTAGGTATACATATATAACGAAGTTTTTGCAGTTGGAAAATTGACCGTCACGTATATCGACGTACGGGAGAACATGTATTTCAACTACAATGTTAATTTAAAAATAAAATCCTACTTTTTCAGAACAATGGCAATAAAAGGAATATCCCTGGAGGATGAGTACAAGAAGAACACGGGCATAACTCCTGGCGACATCAAGAAGTTACGAGAATGGCTCGACACACAACCACATCTGCCCGGAGAATACATGACAGGTATTATAATAATTAATGTCTTTATATATCTATAATAATAGCATTAATGCTCTTATTTGACAAAATAGGATTTTTATGAAATTTTATATGCATATTCTGTAGGTCTGAGAATCGGCTACTATCTATTTTTTTTAAAGTTTTAGGTGGGTAGGGTAGGGTAGGGTAGGGTAGGGTAGGGTGGGGCAGGTAGGTAGGTAGGTAGGTAGGTAGGTAGGGTAGGGTGGGGCAGGTAGGTAGGTAGGTAGGGTAGGGTGGGGCAGGTAGGTAGGTAGGTAGGTAGGTAGGGTAGGGTGGGGCAGGTAGGTAGGTAGGTAGGGTAGGGTGGGGCAGGTAGGTAGGTAGGTAGGGTAGGTAGGTAGGGTAGGGTAGGTAGGGTAGGTAGGTAGGTAGGTAGGTAGGGTAGGGTAGAGTAGTGGAGTTTATGCTATAGCTTTTGACAGAACGAAGTCTGTCGGGTCAGCTAGTAATCATGTATTATAATAAATATAAATCATCAATACAACTCTCTAAGTTCATAATAATCCTATTGAATGACTAATTGATGAAATCATGACTTTTAGGATTATACTCACTTATGGAGTTGTATTACTGATTCTAATTATTATAATTATGTAAATACATATTTGTTACGGTCGCGAATCATACTTTAATCAACATACACCCAGACAATGAGCTGAAAATTGCAAAAGTAAGAAGATTTGATTTTTGCGGGCGACCTTAGCGCTGCCCCTTAATTGAAATAAACGTGTAGGTACTCTATTCTAATCTCTAGTACAATCGGAACAAAACGTATGATGCTCTATTTTAGTTTATATTAAAATCGACCCCGAGATTCTTTTGACTTTTTGTTTTGCAATTTCTTCTTCGTTTAAGATTAATTGGCCCTCCACGCACACTTGAAAAATTCATCCTCCTGTACCTATAGTGTGTGTCATGCTTCATATCAAGTTTTATATTTTAAATCAGTTTTAAATGCACAAATTAATCAATATTAATTTAAATATTCGATAAGCATGACAAACCATTTAAAAAACTTGGATTAACAAATCACTAGATATCTTGAAAAAAAAAAAAAAAAAACATGTTGTACCTACATAATATCAGCAAAAAATAGTGCTTATACTCAAAGTCTCAAATTCAGATAATTTATGTAAACAACGGGGATAACACAACAAAAAAATATCTTCGTAATGGTAATTCACATAAAATTGCAAAAAAAGAGGTTCTATTTTCTTTTAAGTACTGATTTTAAGTTAAGTACGGGTTTTTTTTAAAAATTTTTTTATGATTTTATTATATACAAAATGACATGAATATTTACTTTGAAAAGTATTACATATATATTACTTTAATTATTGTGAATGTGAGCACTATGTGGGTCATTTGTTTTCTTTAAGATTATCTCTTTTTTCTTCTTTTTCAAGTAGTTTTAATGATGGTCTGGTTTTTTGAGTACTTTATGCGGCCTACCCAAATGTCCTTTCTTTGGTATTGTTCGTCGAGTCGTTGAGCTCCTTAAATCCTGAGTTGAGCTACACGTTTACTGACAAATGCTTGCACTGACTGGACAGGTCCACTCAAAATTGTGTGGTTCTTTCCTCAAAAGACCATTTCAGACACGGATCTACATGGTCCTCACATGATCTGACCAAGATTATGTCTGGACTTTAAAAGAGACTTTGACCCCTGAGTTTGT
This sequence comes from Dryobota labecula, assembly GCA_947523025.1. Taxonomy (NCBI): domain Eukaryota; kingdom Metazoa; phylum Arthropoda; class Insecta; order Lepidoptera; family Noctuidae; genus Dryobota; species Dryobota labecula. The sequence goes on from OX383303.1 coordinate 22,565,157, forward strand.
TTCGCCATTTCTTCTCAGGGATAGTCAGATAGGAAATGTCGACTTCCTCAAGCTTGTTTTTATATTTTTTATATGACGTGTAAAAGTGATTCCGATATCCTATTTACAGAATAAACGATTTCATTTCATTTCATTTCATTTCATTTCATTTCATAAGAAATAATAATTTAAAAATAATTATACCGTAATTATTTTTATAAATTTTCGGTTTTAAACAAAGTTATTAATAAAAGGAGAATTTCTGGTATAAAATATTTTATGATACTGGTAACAATGCAGGAGATCCAAACATTTTCACATTTTTTAATCTTCAACAACACTAATATTACAACTCTCATAAATAGATTCATAATGTAAGTAGCATATCTAGCCACATTTTGGATGAAAACGGCTGTAAACTGTTTCGATTGGAAATAGATTTTGGGACGGCTACGTTTAGCACTGAGCTTAAGAGGGCTGATTATGACTATCATATACCGTGTCTCCGACACACTACAAAAAACATTGTTTGGCAACGGTTTTTTGTTTGCATAGTTCTTATAATTAATTCACTTTAATTTTATCGATGATTATTTACAAAAACATTTAATGATAAAATGTTTTGCACCAATGTCCTGTCATTTTGACAGTGACATTTCTTGACATTACTTTGTTTACATAAATTATCTGAATTAGAGACTTCAGGTATAGTTTAATACTTCTGTTAAATTGTTAATTGCTTGTGTTTGTCGACTATTTTCGGCTTCATTCAAGGCTGCATCATGTAATATGAAATACATTATGTCAATATGCATAAGCATCTATTTTTGGTTATTAGTTTTTTTTATGTTTCTTGTTATAGCCTGCGTTTAGTTGGTCTTGCAGTAGAATTTGCGAATGTCATCATGATTATTTTAGTAAATCGGTGGTTATGTCAGCTGGCAGGCGTCAAAGACGAAAAAAAAATTTTTAATTTCGCAAAAGCTGTCGAGACAGGACAGTCCAGTTATCTAGAAAGTCAATCTGGATTTCAGGACCATAATTTACAAATAAACCATGATAAGTTTTCGAGGTTAATTTTTAAATGTGATTTACTCATGCGTACTGCTATCGTAATAGCTAGGTACTTATATCGATAACCTGTGGCCGTCGACTTGTTAAAAGTATGAGAATGGGTAACGCAAACATTGTTTTGAAATACAAATTTGCTATATAATGTCCTCTCTTGAAGCGGACTATCGAAAACTGCGTTATTTACTATTGAGTTTACTACAGAATTACATCTCTGTTTACTACATTATTTCCATAAAGTAAGAAAAAAATGCAGCAAAATAACAGTGAATAAAAAAGGTAAACAACCGATATTTAGCGTCCTCTCAATAAAGATTACACTAATTATTAGAAGACACAGTAATTTACTGCACCATGAGGAAGTTAACGTAGGTTACGTAGGTATCTAATAATTACTAATAATAGATGGTAAGAACCTTGAACTATACAAAACTAGTTTTATTTAATACAGTATTAACTAAGTTAATTATTGGTTATGTACACACATCCAAACAATTAAGCCAAGTTACAGCTGCACCGGGCCGCAGCGCAACGCATTTTCATACAAAAAAGTGCGGTCCGGCCCGCCTGTAGTGAGCGTTGTTTCATATAAAATGTACGAAAGTAATGCAGGAGGATTATTGCAATGCGGTACGATGCGGCGCGGCCCGACACAACTTGCATCAGTCGTTAGGTGCATACCTATTTAGGAAGTAATGAGTAATATCATTGCAATATTCGTACAGTTAACAAAATACAACCCTTTTGTATTTCCCCGATGGGGAAATTTATATTTGTATTTTTATCTCACGAAGTGACGCGCACTTTATTTGTGGTTACCAAGTGTATAAAAACGGCTCTTTAGTCAACTTAGGCCCCTCGATGAGGTCGACGCTGAAGTCGAACGTAGAGCCTCCCTCCCGCCCGTCGAAGACCCTGAGTATCCTCTGCCTCCCGTCACGCCAGACGAAGTGTACGAACTCATCAAGGGTCTGATACCCCGTAAAGCCCCTGGCTCAGATGGAATCACCAATAAGGTACTCCAATTGTTCCCCGCCCATCTCATAATGCTACTGGCCACCATCTTCAATGGAGCTATGAGCAATAATATCTTCCCACAAGCATGGAAAGAGGCCATAGTCATCGGCATCCCCAAACCCGGTAAACCCAGGGCGGAGCCCGCGAGCTACCGACCCATCAGTCTGCTCAAAGTCCTAGGCAAACTCTACGAGAGGCTTATTTATAAGCGTCTCAGAGACTACGCCGAGACCAAGGGCCTTATCCCCGATGAGCAGTTCGGTTTTAGAACCCAACATGCCTCGACCCATCAGGTCCACCGTATCGTAGAAGACATTTGCGCTGGTTTCCAGCGCGGTCTTAAGACAGGAGTGATCTTCTTTGACATAGCGAAGGCATTCGACAAAGTCTGGCACAACGGCTTATTATATAAGCTGTACCAACTCGGTGTGCCGGAACGTCTCGTGCTCATCTTACGAGACTTTTTGTCGAATCGCACTTTTCGCGCCCCCCACCCATTACTCGCAGGCGTCCCTCAGGGCTCTGTGATTTCTCCCCTTGCGTTCACGCTATTCACCAGCGATATCCCGAAGCAAAGACAGGCACAGTTGGCTCTGTTCGCTGATGATACGGCCATCTATTGCAGAGGGACCAGTCACGATAGGATCTCTAATACTCTCCAGACCGCAGCCAACAAGCTTGGCGAATGGTTTACAAAGTGGCGCATAGAAGTAAATCAAGCGGTTCTCTATACGAAACCGCGCCACCGCCCCCCTAGTATCCGACCGATCACCATGTTCGGCAAGCCTATCCCCTGGGAGAAGCGAGCCAAATATCTGGGTGTGATTCTCGACCACCATCTCTCCTTTTCTGAGCACCTAAAGAAGGTACGCGCTCGCGCAGCCTTCGCTCTCTATAGGCTCCACTCCATCCTAAATGCAAAAAGCAAATTGTCACTCAAGTGCAAATTGCGCATTTACACTGCGTGCATCCGCCCCATCATGACCTATGCGAGTCCTGTCTTTGCACACGCCAAACCCCATCTCATCCATAAGATGCAAACCCTACAGAACCGAGTCTTACGTAAAATCACGGGAGCCCCCTGGTTCGTTCGTAACACTAACCTCCACGTTGAACTCAAAATCCCCACGATAGCTCAATTTATGAAGCGCACTTCAAAGCGCTTCTTCGATTCAGCAGCCACTCATCGCAACGCTCTAGTTGTGAAGGCCGCAAGTTATGTCCCCTCAAAAATTAGTTCGACCCGCCGTCCAAGGCATGCACTGACCGACCCAGACGACCCCACTACTCTCCTCCAGGAGAGTCGTAGGGAAACTAGTACAGTTCGCAAAATAAGAGCACACAATACACGATCGTCATTCCGACCTCGCCGCCGCCGAGGCCCCGCGCGAAATCCCTGACTAACGAATAGTCCTCCCCGACCCTTGACTGTAAGTGAAGCGCCAGCACGCGTTTTAGCTGAGCAGCATGTAATCCAAACTCCCCACGATAATAATCAAAACACTGATTTTATCCAGCCACCGTCGGTCCCTTGCCACCCTCCCTCCGACTCAGCTGCCCTAAGCCGAGGTTCGTACCCCACAGGGGGTGCCCTTAGAGAGCAGCAGTCGTTTAGTTTATTGTTTTTACGCCCTGGCTGGAGGCATTAAGTTTCGTTAGGAGCTTAAGGCAGCCACAGGAAAGTCCGGTTAAAGAGTCGGAACCTTAGTGGTTACACTCTGAGATGCCCTAGATAAAAAAAAAAAAACTTAGGCCGCTTGAACTTATCCCGCAGGATGAGTTGACCTAATGAATTTTTGAATCGGGCAACTGATGCTATTGGTACATTTTATGATTTGTACAGACACGAAAAAAGTGTTAGACATTAGATTTACGAAAACGTGACTTTTAATCAAACGGCTGTGATTTTGACTATTTCTAAGTAAATATTAATCAAAAGACTGATTTGTTGATTCTTTAGTTTTTATATATTGATTTTGAATTAAAACAAACATTATAACTGTGATTTTCAGTTGTTTAATTGTACTGTATTGTGTACGTTAATACCAATCAAGGGTAATATTATTTAATTTTAATTTGTTTTTTAGTCATATAAATCAAACGACCGTAATTTTAACCACCTTTACATAGTGGTTAAAAGAGTCGCCGTCTGGACGCGCCCGCGCACGGTCGAATATAGGTCTCCTCACCTATTTCCGCGACAATGTCTGTGAATACGCTAAAATGTGTGAATTGCAATATGGTGATTTGTGAACTTTTATCTTTTATCCAAAATAAAATAGATGTGATGGACAATGAGAGCCTCATAAGGATTTGTGATACCGCCTTCACGGTGGAAGAAGTGGACAGTGCTAAGGAGTTGCTGTTTAGTTCAATAAAAACCGACAAGAGGAAAGTGACTAGACGCAAAGAAGGAAAAAAAGTGAGAGACTTGGAGGATATTATATGTGTCTTCAAAGTGACAGAGCCAGATCTTATACCAATCTTCGTGGCGCGTGACTTGCAAAAATTACCGCCAGTTACATTTGATCATGTGGATGTGACCAAACTATTAAAAGATTTGTTGATTGTACGTGGAGAAATCAATTAAATAAAAAGTAAATATGCAACAGTCACTCAACTGGATGAACTGAAGCTAGATTTGGAATCAAACATGCTCCCAGTATCATTGTTAGCGCGCAATATTAATGCGAAGAAAAGAGGAGGGTATTTGCTTGACAGTGGGCCGGTAGGATTATCACCGGCGGCGCCTGTGTACGGCGACGACGGTTATTCGATCGCGAGGTGTGCGAGTGCAGAGCGCGATCGCACTGAGTCACCAAAGTATCGCTCTCTCGCTTGTACACACACTGAGGCGATCATAACGGGTGCGCCTGCACCGATTAACTCAACACTATTGGAAAACGAAATGTGCGAAGTGTCTGAGTCAGCTGTTTGTCGTACAGAAAACAGTCAATTAAAAAGACCTACTATGGCTGAGGTCACAAGGAATGGTGAATGGAAAACGCCCAAGAAACCAACGGATAAGTGGACTGTAGTGCAAAAGCGGCGGTCTAAAAATCGTTTCACGGGTAAAAAGGGCAGAGCGACCACAGACGTGTCGGAGAAATTTAAAGCAGCGGATGTTAAAATCCCTTTGTTTATATCCAACGTAAACAAGGAGGTAGCGGTGGATGATATATGCAAATATATCACAAATAAAACTACAGAGATTGTTTCGCTTGAGAAAATAACGATGAAGAGGGAAAAGCCATACAATGCCTTTAAAGTGCTTGTTAACAAAAACAAACTGGACGTTTTTCTAGATGACCAGATATGGCCTGACGGCGTGACTTTTAGGCGCTTTATTCATTTCAAGAATAGAAGGGAAGACAAAAATAATTCAATTTTTGGGAGCGAGGCAATAACAAAATCAAATAATGGATAGTATTTCAAAAATGAACGTAATAACATTCAATTGCAAAAATATCAAAAGGTCGGTGAACTGTGTGCGTTCACTGTGCAAAACAGCTGATATTGTTTTGCTACAAGAAACGTGGTTATACCCACATGATCTAACCTTTCTTGATAGTGTTGATCAGGAATTCAGTTATACGGGAAAGTCTTCAGTGGATACGTCAGCTGGCATGTGTAAAGGGAGACCCTACGGAGGGCTCGCCATACTATGGCGTAAAACTGCATTTAGCTACGTGAGTGAGGTACAATGTATCAGTGACCGTATATGTGCAGTGAATATAGTGGTGAACAACAGGTGTTTTTTGGTTATAAACATGTATATGCCGACGGATTGTCGTGAAAATCTACCACTTTTTACGGAGTGTCTTAGCGAGATGTATTCTATTATACAAAACAATAATGCTGAAGCAGTGTATGTGTTGGGAGATTTCAACGCGCACCCGGGTGAGTCATTTTGTGATGAACTTCTAAGTTTTTGTAGTGAGCAGGAATTAGTATGCGCGGATCTAGATTACTTAGGCATATTATCGCAAACATACACGTTCATTAGTGACTCACACGGGTGAATACTATATGGTCTGTGCACGGGTGTAAGCGCTGGCTCGACCACAGTCTTGTCACACAAGCGGCGGGAAAAACAATTTTAAACATTGAGGTTATTTATGATACGTTTTGGTCAGATCACTTTCCCTTAAAAATAGAATGTAATGTAAATGTTATTAGATTAAAAACTAGTGTAATTGAATCATCGCTTAATGGTGTTCGATGGGGTGAGAGAAGCCCTGATGAAATAAAGGAGTACGCATACATGTGCAATAACAAATTGAAAAACTTAGATTTTCCTGAGGAATTTGAGCTATGCGCTGATATTTTTTGTGATGATCCCAATCATAGGTTATTGTTGGATTCGATGTATAAAGACTTAGTATCTATATTAAGTGAATCAGCTAGTGTAAACAGAGTGTCTAAAGCCATTATTAGAAAGAAAGTTATAAAAGGCTGGAACAAGCATGTCAAAGATTTTCATACTCGGGCAAGGTCTAAGTTCAAATTGTGGATGTGGTATGGGGAACCCAGTAGCGGGCCTATCTATGAGGACATGATATTAAGTCGTAAAGTATTTAAATCAAAATTGAAATGGGTCATTAAGAACCAAGAAAAAATTGCAATGGATATATTGGCCTCGCTCCATTCTAAGAAATATTTCTCGTCATTCAGGAAAGGCACTAAAAAGCTCAATGTCTCTCCAAGCTTACCAGTTAGAGTGGAGGGTGAGAGTGACCACACTGGGATAGCTAATTTATTTAAAGAGCAGTTTATTGTGAGCTCACCTCTTGAGTCTGTGGGAAGGGTGAATGATGCTGAGTCTTATCAATCAGGAACACCCTTTAAGTTTACGTGTTCAGAAATAAAAGCAGTCATTAAATGTATGAAGCGGGGGAAGTCTCCTGGCCATGATGGACTCAGCATTGAGCATCTCCAAAATGCTGGTGTGCACCTACCAAGTGTGCATGTTTTTTAATCTTTGTGTGGGCCATTCTTACCTTCCACAGGAGATGCTCGATACGTTAGTTGTACCTATTGTAAAGAATCGGACGGGAGACATAGCTGACAAAGGGAACTATAGGCCAATATCATTGGCAACCGTGATAGCCAAAGTGTTTGACAGTGTGCTTGACACGCACTTAAGTAACTTTACAAAACTACACGACACACAGTTCGGTTTTCGTGCGTGCAATACTTGCGTTAAAGCACACTGTCAAATATTATACGGACAGGAAGACACCAGTGTACGCTTGTTTCCTAGACCTTTCCAAGGCGTTCGACCTGGTTTCATATAAGGTTTTATGGGAGAAGCTTCGGAAGGCGGGAGTGCCGGCTGCATTGGTGTCAATATTATCTATCTGGTATGAAAAGCAGAGGAACTTTGTAAAATGGTCCAATGCATTATCAGACCCATATAAACTGAAATGTGGTGTGAGGCAGGGGGGTCTGACTTCCCCGAGAATATTTAATATTTATGTTAACAACTTGCTTGTTGAGCTCAGCAGCACTCATGTCGGTTGCCATGTAGACGGAGTTAGTTTAAATAATTTAAGTTACGCAGACGATATGGTGCTGCTGAGCCCCACAATCGGGGGAATCAGAAAGTTACTCACTATCTGTGAAAGATACGCTGAACAGCATGGGCTAAAGTATAATCCCACGAAAAGTGAGTTATTGGTTTTTAGAGGAAGAAATAAATGTCCCTCAAATGTCCCACCCGTAGAACTGAACGGTTTACCCTTGAACAGGGTGTCACAATTTAAATATTTGGGCCATATTGTTACCGAGGATCTAAAAGATGACTTAGACATGGAAAGGGAGCGCAGGGCGCTGGCTGTGAGGGGAAACATGCTAGCACGCAGGTTTGCTGGTTGTTCAACACCGGTTAAAATAACGCTTTTTAATGCGTTTTGTCAAATATTTTACACCAGCAGTCTGTGGGCTAATCATACCCAAAAAGCGGACAGCGCACTGCGCATTCAATATAATAACGCCTTCAGGGCGCTGTTGAGGCTTCCACCTTACTGTAGTGCGTCAGGGATGTTCGCGGATGCGCACACTGACGATTATTTCGCGATCATGCGCAAAAAAGTGGCATCAGTGACACGTAGATTGAGGGGAAGCAGCAATAGCATTCTGAAGGTGTTTGCAGAAAGGTTAGAAGGGCCTACAATGGATAGGTTTATCAAACTGCATGTCAGACATGGGATTTGATGAATCTTCCTCCTCTTATCCTGGCTGTATTTTTAGTGTGTATTTGTGTTTTTATTGTGTATTTGTGTTTTTATTGTTGTACTCATGTGTGTGTAAGTGTTACTACTAACATAGTTTTTAAGTTTGTACTGATTACTAACACGCTATGGGCCGCCGACGCCTGAAAATAAATGTTTTTTTTTTTTTTTTTATAGTGCTAAGCTAATTTTAATAAAACACCGGTCGTTTTTTATTGTTTACTTTTACACACATTGTTATTTACGAATCTAAATAATAATCAAGAATGTTTTTTTTTTTTTCATAACTTTGTTTTAATTCTGTAATGGGTGGGAATCGAACTCGCGACTTCTTGATCAAAAGTCCGATACCGTTAGGTGAGTCTACTGCCGCTTCAAATTTTGACACTACTAATTTACATTTAGTTTTTTCTGTTTATTAATCAAACGACTGTGATTTTTTTAATATATAACCAAGCCAAGTGTGTTATTTCTTTCCCCAAAGAATTTTGTTCGCGTGTGTACATATTTATATATAAATAATAATCTTTTCTAAAGTGGGATCAGTTGCCCGATTCAAAAATTCATTGGGTCAACTCATCCCGCGGGATAAGTTCCAGCGGCCTCAGTTGACTAAAGAGCCATAAAAACGCTGTGAATTTGTGTGTAAGCGCAATGGCGAAGTCGGAAGTGTGTGTGTGTTTTTGTGTTATGAGCTGACGCTACTCATCTTCGCGCACACTTACATAGAATGTTTGTACACTTGGTTACTACAAATAAAGCGCGCGTCTCTGCGTGAGATAAAAATACTGTAGATGTGCACATCCGTCTACAGTATTTGAAGTGTGGGTGCACATCGCCAATTCAAAGTCCCACGTAGGGACTAGGGGCGAGCATATTGCCACTAACCAGACACAAACTTTAGTCAATTTCCTAAAAGAAAACCAAATAACACTGCCCAAACCATACGGGGTCGAACCCAGAAGTGCCCAGGTACGCAGTTTGGCTTACGACCCCCAGAACAACATGAGGCTACGTGTACGAACTACGAATTGCACCTGACGTCACATGAATTCTTCATTGCGCATGAAAATCACCTGTATACAACAGCCCTACTACGACCACCAGGCAGTAGCCCGCCAGGCACAATACTAGTCTGGTCGGAGGATTCACTCTTTTCAAATAAGGAAGAGGATCTTTTCTCCCAGCCAGCCAACCACCAGCGCAGGCAGGACTTAATATGTAGGCATGAGGAATCTCGTTAGCCTCGACTGACTCATTACACGTACCACAAGGGTTATTCAACATCTGCTTATCCTTTTCCCATTTATGTTGGGGTAAGCTTCCAATCTAACCGGATACAGCTGGATGCTAGTATTGATGCAGCTGGATGCCATAGAGCGACTGCCTATCTGATCTCCACAACCCATTTACTGGGTAATGCGATTACCTCTTGGTAAGATTGGCGGCACAATAAGGGTTTTTAGGTAGTTTTAATTTAGTGCCTGCATAGTTACTTATTTTGTCGACTGTACGTCAAGTTCAATGTTAAGTAGGAACCAATTAAGTGCGCCAAGACCTGTCTTGTTAAGTTATTAAAATGTCATTAAAAAACATAATTATAATGTGGCATTTTGCTATAATAATAATAAAGCCTCTTTGTTCCTTAATTTAAAAAAATAACAAAGTATAACAAATAAAGTAAATCGACACATATAATAAAATCGTAGCGAAGTCAAAACTGTACTTTAGATATTTTGGAAAAAAAGTAATTTCCACGAGGTATGGGAACGATTCTGATGCCGAAAATATAGTTTTTATAATTTTTGTCTGTTTGTCTGAATGTATGTTCCAGCATCACGCAAAAACTACCGGATAGATTTTGTTTAAATTTTGCATAGATATTCCCTATAAGTCTAGTCAAATTACTAGGTATAAATTATCACGCTATTTGCTATGGGGCATGAGCAGTATTGCATTATGTTTTGAGATGGATTAATAAGGGCAGGTACCTTAACCGTGGTCGCTACAAGAAAACGATCTTAAGACACTATCCTTAACTTTTAGAAAAAAATTGATCTGCATTTACAGATTCTGAAAAAAATAAATAAAATATAATAATAATAAACATGGTAAATATCCCGCTTATGTTAATAATAATATTAGTGACCATGACAGTTTAAAAACTTATAATAATAATACAGTCAAGAAGAAAATGGGCAATTTTTACAAACAAGTTTTTTTTTATGCCAATCGATCCTGTTACTTATAATGATAAAACAACTGAGGTTTGAGTACTAGAAAAGTCAGAAATTGCAAAAAACTTTTCCTGTAAAGTTCGTAGGAATGATACTGAGATTCATGAGCGAACACAAGATACCACTGTATGACAACCGTCGAATTTTTCCATTACTTTGCTGGGTTTAATAGGAAACGAATGTACCAGATAGTTACGATAGTTATTTAAATGATTATCATACCTCTACGGATCTAAGCTAAAAAAACATAACATCTATTTCAGTCAACTTTCAACAAACCAATGCTAATCTGATTTCGATTCCCAAGAAGTGATATTTTTTGTGCTTCTTTTTTTGGGTTCCGTACGAAAATGGTAAAAAGATACCTTTATGGTGCGACTCAGTCTGTCTGTCCGTCACAGCTGAATATCTCAAGAATTACTCATGCTATCAACTTAAAATTTGGAATAGTTTTAGATGACGTTTGCCCGACTATTTGGCAAATAAGAAAGTTTTTTTTTTTGCAACAGGTACTCGACGGGGGTCTTAAAAATTCGAAGTGGGGCTACTAGGGCATGTGGGGTATCATTATGAAAGAGCGCTATTTGCACAAACTCAAACATTTTTCTTTTTTCTTTTAGGCCGCACAGTTTTCGACATTTGAAGAAAATTAAAAAAAAAAAAAAACAAAAAAAAAGTTTCCCCTTATCTCCGAAGTCTGCATACATAAAAATCTGAAATTATTCTATGTAATGGAAGTTTATATAAAGATTTTTTTTGAAGTCGGTTAAAAATAACAAAGGGTGACACAGTAAACGGGTAGGTACGTAATTGTTAGATGACTTATCATGAGACAACAATTATGTACCCGCGATCTATTGTCACGGTTAATGACAGTTTATGTTGATTTGATATAAAGTTGAACATCCTCTGCCTATGCATAAATCAACATAACACAATAGTATTATATACCATGCATTCGTGAGGTTTCTCATTAGCCGTCTATTTGTCAGCGACTATTATCTCTGCTTCTACTAAAAACTTCCGCAATCCGCAATCGGGAAACAATGACAATTTATCCCGCTAGGAGTCGCATCGTCGCTGGTGCTGGTGATATTTAAATACTTAATCATTTAATTATTCGATATAATTCGTGTACGTAGTGCACTGAATAATTGAATTGTAATAATAAAGGTGGACACCGTTTGGCTTGACACTTTTTTTTTTGTAGCCTTGGACACTCTTAAACAATACACATCTAAATAAAATAAAAATTCATAGTCTACGCCTTATGCTTTTTTTCAAATTTGTATTTGAATGTAAAATTTGGGTTTTTGTTTTAGTAAAACAATATAAAGTCGATAAATAAAATCCACATGGCATGAGAAGTGTTAAGAGGTCTGAAAGGCTAGCAGATGACCCCTTCAGTCGACCATTTCAATTTGGCACACGATGCACCAAACACCCTGTATAGATTACTACTGTGAATTTTTTCACATAGCCAAATACAACCATTTAGCCGGCGGGGGGGGGGGGGGGGCACTTGACTCTAAAAAAATATCACTTTAAAGCTTAATATTACGCAAACGGATCCCTGAATCGAAAAATGGTTTCACAAACCCACAATATTTTTGAACGGCCTATCCTACGATACCCCACACCATGGGATAGATGAGAAAAAAAATATCATCCTCACTTTGTGTGTAGTTTTTGTGTGCGATGTGGATCGCAAGTAGAAGAGAATGCGCAAGTAGGCAGTGCTCGCAGCAACTCTCCACTCAATCGCACAAGACGGCTGCTTTCAGGGGAAGTTTTAGGTACGCCGCATCCAAATGCTGGAACAATATTCCTCCGCCGATAAGGAATCTTAAATATCTTGGTACCTTCAGAGTTCGACTGCGGCAGTTTCTTATCGCCTCGCAAAAAAAACTGGGTATGACTGTTTCGAACACATCCATTATATAACTGGCTGTCGTGTTCTTCCCGAATCAATCTGTCGTTTAGCGTAACTCGTGGTCACAAACCTGTGAACAAAGGGGTACTTACTTAGTAGGTAATTAATAATAATAATAATAATAATCGTTTATTTATAAAAAGGGCACATTTACAATAAGTTCCTTAACAATTAAAATAGAACACAATTGCTTATTTGCCTGAACTAGGTTGAACCTGTGCTTCAGGCTAGGAAGTGCATAAATACTTAATGTAATAAATTAACAATGAGTATAAAGTGAAAACTAAATCTAATTTAGGTTAGTAACAGTAAAATTGCATGTAAGCGTTTCTATTTGCAGACAAAAAGTAGCTCTTCTGTCTGTGCATAGGCGATGGTTAGTAAATATTTAAGTATAATTTTTTTACAGCTAAAATAATTCAATTTATAGATACTTAGTTTTCTATTTAATCTATTGTACAGAAATGGGCCTAAGAATGTAAAAAATCTTTCCACAAAGACATGTTTTGAGGTAAAATTTGATGCGCATACTATATCATTCCGTCTCTTGTTAGTAATGTCAGCAGTGTAGGTAAGCATGGTGTGCTGTTTTAATACTAAGTGCATAATGAAAAGTTGGCGAACAGTCAGCACGTTGCAGGATTTATAAAGCAGATCAGTGGGAAAGAAAAAGGGATGGAAGTTTGCTACCTTTAAAATTGCTCTCTGAGCTCTTTCAAGAGGAAGTAAATTGGTTTTTGCTGCGCCACCCCATGAAGTAATGCAGTATTGAATTATAGATTGACATAGGGCTAAATAAACTTGTGTTATTAGTTTTGAATCTGCAAATGTTCGCAATTTTTTAAAAACATATATTAATTTGCGTACTCTTTTAACTAAACTATCAATATGTTTTCTGAAAGACAGTGTGTCGTCCATTATTACTCCGAGGTATTTTATGTTGCTCGTTTCGAGGATAAAAGGGCAATTACACATGTTGACTGAACGGATACCACATTGATGGGCATATAACTGAGGGTTAGCAATGTTAAGTTGAGGCTTGCGCATGGAGAAGTGAATATATTTTGTCTTGTCAGCATTTAGTGTAAGTAAATTGCTTTGAAGCCAGTTAGTCACATTATTAAAACCTAATTGAGCGACTTGGAACAGTTCGCTACTGGTTTTAGCGGTAAATATTAATGCAGTGTCGTCGGCATATGATATAATTTTGCCGTCTTTAATATTAAGATTGCACAAGTCGTTAATATAAATCAGGAATAGCGTGGGGCCCAGAATACTTCCCTGAGGAACACCAAAACCAGTACTTTTCTGCTCAGCGCTCGTGATATTATCTATTCTAACACATTGGTATCGGTCATCTAAGTAGTCAGCGAATAGTTTCAGTGGCGTTCCCCTTATTCCAATGGCCTGTAATTTGTTTAGAAGAACAGAAACAGACACCGTGTCGAAGGCCTTGGCTAAATCAAGGAAGACTCCCAGGGTCTGGTTCCCTTTGCCGAGTTCTTCTGAAATGTAATTGGTCAGGCTATGCACCGCATCGGCTGTAGATAATTTTGCTCTAAAACCAAATTGCGCAGAGGACAAAAAGTTATTTTTTTCGAGATAGTTAACCAGTCTACTGTTTACAATTTTCTCTAATATTTTTGATATTGAGGGGAGTAACGATATTGGCCTATAATTATTAACTAAGTCTTTAGTTCCAGATTTAAAGACAGGGATTACAACTGCCTTTTTTAGACAAGTAGGGAAAATTCCTTTGGAAATACAGATTCGAAAAATATACGTTAAAGGAGGTACCAATATATGCTTAAAAAGTTTAAGGATCTTATTGCTTATGTTATCCAATCCAACTGCACAGTCATCTTTTAGCCCAGAAATGATTCGAGTAATTTCGTCTTCGTCAGTGTCAAGCATAACAAAAGATTTCAGGTTACAGATATTGATTGATTTTTGAAAAGGTTGGTCACAATAATGTTTCGGAATCTGTTCGGCAAGAGTTTTCCCAATATTGACAAAAAAGTTATTAACGTCGTTAGCTGACAAGACTGGTGAAGGATTAGTAAGCAGTAAACTCGAATTTGCTTCACGCTGTTTAGACATATTGGTGACGTTTTTAATATGTTTCCAAAGTTGCTTACTATTGTTACCTGCTGTTTTTAATTCATTTTTATCGTAGTTATTTTTTAAATTCTTTAGAAGATTGTTGCAGAAATTCCTGTATCTTTTATAGGTAGTCTGAATTATTAGATTATCTGGGTATCTCTTAGTTCTCTGATGAAGTTTATCTCTGTGTCTTATACACCGAATTAGTCCAGGAGTAATCCAAGGTTTAATATTATAAAGTTTCTTATTCACTGTAGAAACTATCGTGCTACGTAAAATTGCTTGTTGGACATGTTTTATTAAGTACGATAAAGCCAAATTAGCGTCAGCAGTATTGTAAACTAGGCTAAAATCAAGGTTGCATAATTCATATTCGAGTTTATTTGTGTTTAATTTGCTTTTGGTCTGGGGACGATTTAGCTTAGGCAGCGTTAAATTTACGGTGAGTAGGACAGCGTGATGGTCAGTAATTGTTGCGTTAGTAACAAGCGTAATATATGATAGACTGGTTTTGATCATCATATGATCGAGGCAGGAACCGCTCTGATGAGTAGGCATCGTGTGAGCGGGGAGAAATCCATGGTACGAACAGATATTAAGGTAATCTTGGGTCCCAGCATCGCAGTTTTCAGAGCCAATATTTATATTTAAATCACCTGTTAGTATTACATTCTTGAACGAGCTTAGCCCTTGAAAAATTTGGTTTAAGGAATTGTGAAAAGAATCCAAGTTTCTAGCGGAAGGAGACCTATACATAGCGATTATCGCTGTGGTTGTACCAATTTTAATAACTAAACAATTACTCATGCAGTCTTGTAGAGGAGGTTCCTCGACTGTGACCTTAAGTGATTGTTTTGTAAAGACTACCACACCATCATTTTGACTGTGGTTTATTTTGGTATGCATTAAGTTGTACCCAGGTATTACTGGAAGGTAATCGATGCGGTTACCTAGCCAGCACTCGGTTAATACCATTATATCACAATCAAAGTTTAGTCTGTGTAGGAAAATTTTAAAGCTATCTATGTTCTTATAAATACTACGAATGTTTTGGGTCAGTACGGTTAGTGACTTTTGATAATCGGAAAGATATTGTCTGCAATCCTCAACGTCACATGTCTTTGACACAGTTAAAAATGTATTATCTATATCGGTAATTAAGTGATTATCCATACTAAAAATACAAAAATAAAAATACGACTAAAATATAAACTATTATGTGGCGCTCTTAGGCGCCTTCATAATCTATCGAGTTAATGTACCTGTATTCGGCAGCTTTTTTAGCCGGACAATCTGCGTCCCCCGTCTTGTGGTTGGCTTGTTTTTTAAAACGCAAACATGTAGCACATTTTGGCGCCTCCGCTTTCTTTGTGCAGTCTTGAATAGTGTGTCCTTCTTCACCGCAATGTCCACATGTAGGGGCAGGAATTTTGCATGATTTTGCTGCATGACCGTACTGCTGGCACTTGTAACATCTCGTTACCAGTGTGAAGTCTCGTACCGGGCAGGACGTCCAATTTATGAATAGTCTATCTTGTGTGATGAGGGCCTTTCGAATGACTGCTGGAACTTCTATAATAAAATTGCAATTCTCAGCATCTTTCCTGCCAGATTTGTGGCTTAGTTTCATTGAGGTCAAAAATGTATCTAGGGTTATAGTGGGCAGTTTGTCGGCCAAGTTTTGTTCATAAATACATTTATAAACCTCATTTTCAGCCATTGATGTGGGAACTCCTATAACTATAATGCGAGGTTTGCGCTTTTTAGGTTCGTCGACGGTAAGACCTGACGAAGCGAGTTGGACTGTTTGCTTGATCCTATCTAGGTCATCTTTAGTCTCAGTGCTGATTATTAGTCCACCTTTTCCAATTTTGCGTACACCTCGTACTTTCAGCTTCATTTCTCCAGGGCATATGATTTTTTGGACCATGTTCTTAGTTTCGTCACTCGTTTTTGAGTTGTCACTGGGATAAATGGCCACGGAGCTAAAAGCATTAGGACGAACAAAAGTGTTGGAGCCCTTCTTCACCATTTCTGCAAAAGATGTAGCTGCTTCCTGCTTCGTACAGGACTCCTGAATCGTCCGGTTCATCTCCATTAGACAATCTGATAGGTCTCGAGCTTCGGTCATGGTTTTAAGGGAGGTATGGTTTTGTATGGCTTTTTGCTTTAGCGACTGGTATTGAACAGCCATTTGCGAAACTCCATGTCCAACTTTCCGGCAAAGACTACTTATTTTTAGCTTCTGATCAGCGTTCAGTTTTCCCTCAGAAGAAATAACACAGACCTCATTCAGGCATTGGTCAATGGACGTCATCCAGTTCTGAATCTCCGGAGTGGAAACCGTTTCAAACTTCTCATCTTGGTCCTGTCTTGGTTGTTGGGGCGATGTCGGTGCCGGTGTCGGTACCGGGATCGGTGTTGGCGGAGGGCTGCGTCGTATCATGGCGCTCCGATTAAAGGGGCTGCCTTCCATAAATATCCGGTAATAAAAGTATTCAGTCAGTCCATTATTTTAAATTATCACTATAATGTTTTATTTGTATAACACGCTAAAACACTAAAACTAGGTCACTATTTATGCAAGCTTAATTTATTTTTATTGATATTAAACATTGATAAGCACGTCTGTATTCGTTGAATGCAAAAACTATCATATCAATTCAATAGGTTTTGTTTATTTTTATTTTTATTTATTTTTTTGTTGGATAATAGTTATAATACAGATGTTATTTACCTATATCTATTTATTGTAAACATACTTTAGTCTAGCCAAATTGTTATTTTATTCGCACCTACGTCACTATAAATAATTTAAGATTATTCATATTTCGTAATCACATCACACTATACATTTACACATATTAATTCACATAATCACATTATACATTTATAACTTTTATAATCAAGTAATATAAAAACAATCAGCACATCAACGAACGAGAACTGTTCTTAATGCGAAACTTACTGCAGAATCCATAGTTGCGGGTATACTTGCATAATCCGCGCCTGTCACAATCACAACACCAATTTATTTTATATCGTCAGCTCGACGTCCGTGTGTCACTGCAGGGATCCAGCAGAATATCAGCGTCAGGTATATCTGCCTGACACATGCTGAGCTGGACTCCCATTTGGTGCAACCTTGAGACGCACACCGCACCTTGTATATTCGTTATTTAATAGAATTATGTCATGTTTGTCTGTTTAATAATATTCATGAAATTTTTAATCGTTTGTGCTCTTGTGTGTTGTGCTATGTCTTTTGTGTGCACTGAATAAATGTTTTATCTATCTATCTATCTATCTTGAAATAATTTTTTAATAAAAATGGGGTACCCAATTGATGCAGCCCACCGTACCCTAAAAAAAATTATATTTGAAGACTTTTATACGACGGACATGGCACTATAAGAGTTTCTTTTTTACTATGCAACCCTAAAAAGCCTTACGCCTAAAAATTTAGAAAACAACGCCAGCGGAAAGGCTATGATTGTAGTGAAGACTATTTTTTATTAAAAAAAATGGCATCTCGTAGGTCAACCTTGGAGGTTGTCGTCTGCTTAACCGAACTTTCCTGGGGGTGCCTCAATATATTAAGGCCTCCAGCCAGGGCAAAATACTTATAAATGGGGTACGGACCTCCGATTACGGCATCGCTGAGGAGGACAGCAAGGGACAGGCTAGATCGGATTATGTAGTGATTACTTTTGACCTGACGATTTTTATGGCGAGAGCGCATAGAGGTACTGCCGGTCTATTATGTAAAATCGAACCTTGAAAACTTTTAGTGAAGTGAGCTTGAAATGAGCTGTCCTTTCACCTGATATATCGGTTAGTTAGTATCCTTCAAAACTTTCAACAAACAGGCATCTGACAGGTACCAGCGAAGCTTGCGTCGTCTGTAATTAATTAGCCTTACGTGTTCCTCCCCACAAGTCAGTGGTCGCCGCCACGACTCTTGAACATCAGAATCTCGGTTCTGTTCCCAGATTAGACGAACAAATATTTTATCGCGGCCATAATCTATCTATCTTAATCAACCTATTACCGTATCAATATTTAAATAAATGTCGGACCTCGCCTTCATTTCAAGTTTTAAGCAATAGTAAGTACTTACCTAGAAGATAACATGAGTAGTTAAACCGGTAGATATTAATATTATATTATGTGACCATAATCAACTGTAACCAGACACAAAATAAAAATATAATAATATTATGAACAATACAAAAAAATAGGTACAAATAAAAACTTGATCCCACAGTAATTAAATATAGGTACAGGGTGGATTTCTGAGATGGGGCGGTAAAGGCAGATACATTAACCGTTGTAGCTACAGGAAAACGGTCTTAGGAGACTTATTGAGCCACATTCACAGATTTTGAAAAAAAATAATATATATATATATACAGTCTATCCATCATAAAAAAGTAAGTTGGAGTCTTATTTCCTACGAAATGTATGGGAAAAGCTTATTGCGATTTCTGACTTTTCTAGTACCTACTCAAACCTCAGTTGATCGCATAGAATGTTTTGATCCTTCTATGAAACAGAATTGATTGACATCAAAAAAGTTTTTGAGAAAATGGCCCATTTTCTTGCTGACTGTATTTTTTTTTTTCAAAATCTGGAATGGGATCAAAATTTCTCATAGAATTGTAGACAGTCTCCTGAAACCGTTCTTCTGTAATTTAAACGTATAAGAAAGAAAAAGAAAGAAAGAAAGAAAAATAGGTTACGGTACCTACCTACCCTTACCGCCCCGTCTAAAAAATCCAAAAGTAAAAGTTAAGTTAAATTGGAAACGTTGACATTAAAAAGTGAATTTGCAAGAGGTAGTTCCAAAGAAACTAAGGATAGTTCATCTATATTATTGTTTTACAGATCGTAGATCGTGTCTTACTATATTTTTTTTATCAATAACATCTTTTTTGTTCGATCAGCATTCCATTCGCTGAGTTTTTGTATTAGGTTTTTGTTTGCGTCCTTTAAATTACACTATTATTAAATTTATCAAGTAGACAGCTTATCTCATAATACGCAGTCATAGGGGAACCTGCAGCTAGCAGAAACTTGCCATCTTTGTAGGTACTTGGAAGAATTGTAGTTGGTGGTGTTCTGTAGTTTCTTGCTTCGTAGTAGTATAAAAAAACCGGCCAAGTGCGTATCGGACCACGCACAATGAAGGGTTCCGTAGTTGGAATGAATTTATCCCAAGAACAAACTTATCATGTAGTTGAAAAACATGTTTTCCTATACAGAATGTATGCGAGAACATTTTTTTCAACTGTAAATGTAAGTTGGTCGCCAATTACTCGGTAAATTGTAAAGCCTACTTAGCTGTGATAGTTTTTCTTTTAACTTCGTTATATATAAGTACTACTGCCGTGACATTTGAATTTCTAACTGCAACCGTTTAGATGGTAGAGGGGGGGACACTTGACTCTAACGAAAATTGGTACATACTTTAAAGCTTGATAAGTCACGAACGGCTTACATAATCAAAAAACGGTCTTCCCAAACCCCTAATATTTTTGAAAGACCTATCCAACAATATCCCACACTATGAGAAGGACGAAAAAAGAAATATCATCCACATTTTACATGTAGGGGAGGTACCCTAAATATTCGCGGTATTTTTTTTTTTTCAAAATTTTATTTTACCACTTTTTCGGCGTCATTAACGTGTATACTCATGCCAAATTACAACTTTCTAGTACCAATAGTTTTTGAGCTAAACCGCGGACAGACAGACGGACATGGCGAAACTATAAGGGTTCCTTATTGACTACGGAACCCTAAAAAGATCGTCTGAATGGCTTACTGGCCTCAATGCATATCCATCAAGACATTGCTTTAATGATAAACGCTGAAGAATTACCTACTGGATATCTTCAGCAGTAGTGCCGTAACTACTAAGTACGTCGGGCCTAGAGGTCTGTTAAATGCAACCGCCTACAGCCTCAGTCGGCGAGAGGATTTTAGGATAACATATAAAGCTAAAAAGAGAGTGCGGTCCGACGGGCCTCGTGCGTCCAAAGTTTATGCTGCTTTCCTCAACTCATAAAAAACATTTATAGCTAATATTACCTACCTTATGGTCAAAAGAGAAACAAACCAAATAAATCCGAGATGGGGTACTAAAATTATTGAGTTCGCTCTTGGAGCACTCTTAATTCTCTAGGGATCTCTTAATTCCAAAATTTTTTCTGACGACAAAGTAAAATCCTATCCGAGACGGGGTGCTAAGGTTGTATTGTTTTAGGGTTCCGTAGTCAACTAGGAACCATTATAGTTTCGCCATGTCCGTCTGTCTGTCTGTCCGCGGCTTAGTTCAGAGACTCTTTAGTACTAGAAAACTGTAATTTGGTATGGGTATACATATTAATTACGCTGACAAAGTGGTAAAATAAAATCTTGAAATATAATATTCCCTGCACATAAAGTGGGATGATATTTTTTTTCTCGTCTGTCTCATAGTGTGGGTTATCGTTAGATAGGCCGTTCAAAAAGATTGGGGGTTTGTATAACCATTTTTCGATTCGGGGATCCGTTTGCGTAGGTAATATTAAACTTTAAAGTGCCAATTTTTTTAAGAGTCAAGTGTTCCCTGCAAGCAAAATGTTTGTATTTGGATATGTGAAAAAAGTCACAGCAGTTTGAATATATAACGAAGTAAACAGTAAAACTATCACACCTAAGTAGGCTTTATAAGTTACCGAGTAGGTAATAGTCGACCAACCAACTTACATTTACAGTTGCAAAACATGAGCGAGTTGAAAAACATGAATGTTGAGAGCATGTTAAATTTGTTCATGGAATCAATTCATCCCAACTACGGAACCCTTCATTTTGCGTGGTCCGACATGCACTTGGCCGGTTTTTTGTACCTATATATTTTTGTCATTGAAAAATAATGAATCCCAAAAACAGCATAGTGCATACTAGAATATGTGGGGGACACTTCTTACCTGTCTAGGTCTAGCCTATGTGCCCCTCCTAGAAATAAATCCTGGATCCGCCCTTGAAGCAAGGTGCTATGCGGCCAACCGCATTCCTCGCAGTTGTCTTATTGTCTTGGTCTTCTTACGCGTATTGATCTCATAGAACTAGGATACCTACTGCCATCTACTTGTCCCTACCTACTCTATTAAGCTTGATGAGCATGATGTTAAAGAACGGAATGTTAAAGAGCATGATGATGATGATGAGAGGGCTCCCTTTTCCGCACTTAGACTCCCATTTGGTCCGTTGTGCTTGGGGATTCTGGCTAACAGAGCCAGCCTCGCTCCGCCCAAAAGCATAGAAGCTTCCTGGGAGCTTCACAGGCTTCACGGAGCGACCTCACTGTTCCGAGGATTTCTTCACGTTGTGGAGCCACGACCTCGCGTTCCAGGATGACGCGGGCGGCTGATTTCCCGGCGTCAAGGCAGCCCCTGCAAAGGGGGCTGTCTGTGGCGCCTATGTTAAAAAGATGTTTGTTAAGGAGATTATGGCCCGTAATTGTACCTATTATTATTCTAAGGTTATTTCTACTTAAGCTGAGGAGTTATTTGGTTAATGGTGGGTGTACCATTGTTAAAGCCAATTTTGACTGTCTACAGTCTGTTACCCGTGACCATCTATTGTTATGGAGTTCAGTCGATCTTTGGCGAATCCACGAACGAATTTGAGAGAAATGCTGAGGGAGAAGTGGGTACGGGCCTAGCACCTTCATTCAGAGCCTCTCTTCGCAAGTTCATCTGCAGCGTCATTGCCCAAGGATCCATTATGCCCTTTGATCCACTGGAGGGTCGAATTCGATTCGATCGAATTCGATTGAACGTCGATAAACTCTCCAGAGCTAGATGGCACTCAAAAATTAGCTTGTTGTTAGTTTATTTGTTCCCTAAAGCTTTGAGCACAGATAGGCTGTCGGATAGGAATTTAATGCCGTAGTTTCGGATGCCTAAGCGCTTTACTGCTATTGTGGCTTGTGTTAAGGCAACGCATTCACATTGAAATATCAAACTGTGTGTGCCTAGTGGTAAGTGAAAGTTAATATTGAGGTCAAGGGAGTGTACGCCAGCACCTGAACCGTTTTGTATTTTTGAGCCGTTTGTGTAGATGCGCACTTCATTGGTTCATGACTGATCAAAAAAAAAAAAAAATTGTAGTATGAAATCCATTGGAACAGGAAGAGCCTAATAAAAAATTAAAAGAAAAATAATATACGGGCGATCTGAGGTCGGGAAGTGAAAGGGGGTTTAAGGGTAAAAAAGGGTTTATCTCGATTTCCGGCACAACTACAAGTCTTATGGCAAAAAGTTAAATGGTAAAGTTCTAGGTAAGTAATAAAGAGAGCTGCAACTTTTGTACTTACACTTTTTTCACATAACCTCAAAATTTATGTGAAAAATTCAAATACCCAAGTTTTTGTTTTTTTTTTAATCTTTTACAAAACATTTTTTTTTTCATGAAATTTGGTAAAAAATTACCTTTTAGGTCCCAAACACACTATATTTTTTTTTAAATTTAAAATATTTATTTTTCATCTTATTTTGACTTAATGTCGAAAAAGCATCCTAATTTTCAATCGAAAACTCTCACGTCAAAATATCAGCTTTTTTTTAAAAGTCGGTAGGCTTTTTGTTCGTTGAAATCTCTACTTTCTGATGGTGTAAAAAATAAATGCTTTTTCCTTTCATTTTTGTTATATTCTCTTCCTTTTCCAATGGGTTTCATCCTACTATATGGGTTTCACCCTACAATTTTTTTTTTTCACTTTTTACCATTTTCAAAGGCTTCAGCCCTGGTCTATGAACGCAAGTTTTACCATTCATTTACTTCTGCTTACAACAAGGCATTCACGACACCTTCGGTGGTCAAATTTATGCTGGTAGTTACACAGTAAATCAAGACGAGTAGTACAACCACTGACGAGTCATATCAAGACCGCTGCTATTGCAATTTAACGTTTAGTATGCTGTATGTATTACAGTTTAGTAAGATTTACAAATAGTTATCAGTATGCCGGTCAGGCAGGCACATGGCATGGCTGGTGGTACATTGTCTAAACCAAGTTAGGGTATCTACCTGATAAGTTCTTGGACATACATTATGCAATCGTCAGTCATCAAAGGCTTACTAGGCTACCTAAGTCCAAGGTAAGGAATGGGTGGTAATAAAATGGTACTCACCATAAGGACATAGGGTATAATAATAGTAGGGATAGGGACACCTACATTTCGTGGGATATGTTATAAGCGTATTGGGACTAAACAAGTACAAATGCTGCGGGCTGCTTCTGATAATTCCCTAATGGAAAACCCCAGTTAGGTACACTTTACCGGACACAGCGTTAGAACCCAGGATCCTACACTCATCATTCGCGTCTGCGACAACTATACTATCGAGGTCAAAATTATACATGTAAGCAAGGCAAAAAAAAAAAATATATACATAGACAGCCTATAATGTTCCCACTATACAGCTTGGCCATAAAGAGTAGAAATTAAATAAAATGGAACTAAAAAAAAACCGTACTAAATTGTTGTCATGTTTAAGCTTTTTACGGCAAAAATGTGACAGTTACGTAGAAAGTGGCGCCCTCATTTAATTTCTACTCTTTATGGCCAAGCTGCAGGTCTACTGGGACACAGGCCTCTCTGTAAGAGGGAGCGGGCTGTAATCCACCACGTGGGCCCGGTGCGAGTTGCTGGCTATCACATGTCTTTGAATGTTTGCTTCTAGGACATGCCGGTTTCCTCACGCTTTTTCCTTCACCGTTTTGATAGAAGTGGTGATGTAATAATTTACAGCAAGTAAAATACCTGCCTGGGTTCGAATCTACAACCTACTTAGTAACTCGTAAATGGCGGTCGTTTCCACGGGACTACCACTACTGTACATGAGCATACTATTTATATGGACTATTCATATTTTACAGATTTGGACCTGATCCTCATCTATCACTGCTGCGACCACAGCGCGGAGGTGTCGAAGCAAGTCCTGGACCTCCACTACACCCTCAGGACACTGTTCACCAACTTCTTCAAAGACAGGGCCGTGGATAAAAAGACAGAAGAAAATCTACATAATGTGTAAGTAACATCAACATCACAATAAGGCCATGATGATCAGCGCGATGTTTTAATGTATAATTTTGGAATCACACCGCAGTTTCATACTGCATTTGTTTTTAACTGCATGAATACTTAGTGGAATGTTAACGCGTGTCCCAACTTTTTATCGTAAAATTTCGTACCTACTGATCATTGCCGTGTGTACCCTAACACCTTCATGTAACAGCAGTGGAGGTTAAGGGTCAGAAGTTATGGGAAATAAAAGTGATTTTCCGATAATAAGTACCTACCTGCTGAGCTTGTGAGATATTGTTCCTCCAAAGTTAACAACCAAATTCATTTAGACAATTTTGTTGGCTTTAAGCCTCGAATCCCGGTGTCAGCCAAAAATGACTGCCATTAATGGACACATCAAATTATTACATTCATGTGGTATATATGTATCTATTACCTCACTTTCTATACCTCAAGTAATCAATATATTGTCTGTTCCAGGTTACTCCAGCCAATAACAACTCGGTCTAGGAATGGCGATGCTGTGTTTTATTGCCGTCTGCTGGACTACGAGCCCAAAAACTTCGAGTTTGCTAAGTCACTCAGGTAGATAATTTAGAAACAATTTTTTTAACTTGTTTGCAGCAACGAGTTCTTGGAGCAGTAGGTAGCTAGGTACGGTCAGTCTCGAAATTATGTATAACTTCTACGAGAATTTATTTGGAGTTTCTTGCCGGCTCTTCTCCCTAAAAAACGACTCATTGGAACCGTGCACCTAGCTTCTGACGTTTCATAAGTGCCCATGTAGGTTTATGGGACATAAAATATTTTGATTTTGATTTGATAGTCTACAATTGGTTTACCATAATACAATTAAGTAGGTACACAATGTAGGTACTTATTACGGTTTGTGGCTAAATAGAATAAGGAACAAAGATTGTAGACAAATTAATCCTTGTTGATGTAAACATGTCTTTGAGGCTGTAATTTTTTTTTTAACGATACTGTATGTAGGTAACTGCGAAAGTTAGTAAGTATTTTGGTTTACTAACCTTTTGGTACCTATAGTTATGTGGTTGTGGCCCCTATAGCTTCTCAGAATAGCATGGAAAGCTACCAGTTACATCTTCTTGCAACTCAGAACATCCAGTTAGCTTTAATCGATATGTAGCCCAAGGTGTTTCCTTAAGTAATTTCACGATGACCTAGAATCAAGCGAACAACGAAGCAAATGAATGTCGCTTCCGAAAAATATCCTATTATTGCGAAAATACAGCACTGACACAAGATTCTGGTATCGCATCGACCTTTATTCATGAACCTACAGCTAACCAACTAATTATCCCCAGGTCAGTGCTGATGATCCTGGACCTGTGGCAGTTCGAAGAGGGCACGTGGCCAGGATTCATACTGATCTTCGACCTGGAAGGCCTCAAGCTGGGGCATCTCACCAAGCTGGATGTGCAGACTATACAGCAGTTCTTGTACTATTTGCAGGTGAGAGATCAGCTACCTACCTAAACATTTAGATCTTTGGCTCAACAAAGAATAAACTATAATGATCACATAGCAAACCTAGTTATTTTGGAGAGCCACGAATTCCTATCGTCGCAATCGAGCAAACCACAAATACCTATCTATAATATTTAATTTACCTATGGACAAAAAACACCACCAACCAACGAATAGGACTGGGATATTCATTTACTACCTATAATTTAATATTACTTTTTTACAATGTTTTACAGGAAGCCATGTTAGTAAAAGTAAAAGGTCTGCACTTCCTCAACGCGCCGTCCTTCATGGACCGGCTCATGATGATGATCAAGCCGTTCATGAAGAAGGAGCTCCTGGATGTGCTGATCATTCATCAGATTGGAGCCAAGACCTTGGAAAAGTACGTGCCTATGGTGGGGTTACCGAAGGAAGCAGGCGGGGAGTTCAAGACCTTTGATGAATGCAGAGGTTAGTCAGCAATTCAGGATCATTTAAGAGGATTTTTTTAAATCAGCTAGTATTTCAGTAAGTACCTAGGTATTATTAATGTTTTTCTCTTATGGCAAAGACCTCTTTTCGTACAGAAAAGCACATAGCAGACTGTCAAAAACCAACTGGCTTATTTTTAACCAACTTAAAAGTTTTCATTCGACCCGTATGTTTTATTTTATCACTTATAGAAAGAAAGATAAATATTTTATTTGAGATACGCACAGGAAATACAAACAGTAAAAAACATTTAAAACAATCATCATCATTTCAGCCGAAAGATGTCCACAGCTGGGCATAGGCCTCCCCCAATTAAGCACCGCCACCTCGACCGGTTCCGTGCTTCCCGCATCCAGCGGATTCCTGCGGCTTTCACAAGGTCATCAGTCCACCTTGTGGGAGGCCTTCCTACGCTACATCTTCCGGTACGCGGTCGTCACTCCAGAACCTTTCGGCCCCAACGGCTATCTGTTCTGCGAGCAATGTGCCTGCCCATTGCCACTTAAGTTTGGCCATTCTTCGAGTTATATCGGTTACCTTGGTTCTCCTGTGGATCTCTTCATTTCTGATTCGATCACGTAGGGAAACTCCAAGCATAGCCCTCTCCATTGACTTCAGGTGACTTTTAGCCTTCTAATAAGGCCCATTGTGAGCGACCACGTTTCAGTGCCATATGTCATCACTGGCAACACGCACTGGTCAAAGACTTTCGTCTTGATACACTGCGGTATGTGGGACGAGAAGCTATTGCGTAGCTTCCCGAACGCTGCCCAGCCGAGTCGGATTTGACGATTGACCTCTTATATTAAAAACAAGAATAAAAATAAAAGACCTGTGCAAGGCCTAAAAGGCTCCTACTTCATGAGCATATTTAGTTCGAGCCAATGCAAGAGAAACAATGTGTATAGTTGCTCACCATGCTTGCTACATTGCATCATGACGGCAGCGAGCGAGAAGGCAATAGGTAATGTTCGACATCAAACCTATCATAAATCTGTGGACATAATATCGTCCCTCGTTATTTTCAGATGAAATGCTAGTAAGATTGCGAGCTAACAAAGATTTCTTCGTGCGAGAAAACAATAAGCGCGTGATTGAAGCGAAGCGGCCAGGAAAGCCGAAAACCATATCAGACATCTTCGGGAGTGTCGAGGGATCTTTCAAGAAACTCGATATTGATTAAGTACCTATTAAAAGTTAGCTGTATTAATATATTTCAATTTTGTAAAAAAAAAAATCGTGTTGTTGAAATTGGCGCCATCTGTTGGGCAACTTTTGTACTATCAAATCGTAAGGGAAATTAAATGGCTCTTTTGTAACATTAAAAAAAAAAAAAAACTTGTACAGTGGCCATTTTAATCAGAATAAAAATTATGTCGTAACTAATCCACCTAATTATTTTTATTTCCTTTGAAATGATGGCGGCAAGTCCTTGAAAACACAATAAAAAACACTAACAGTCCACAAGCTGCTGGAAACTAGACCAACTACCGAAAATAAGGAATACAAGAGTAAACTCAAGCTTTATCTTATCAGTAACAACATTACTACTTGCCACCAACTTCCTTCCTTCAAATCTTGTTTTAAAAAAACGCACGAAACAATAAAGTGAAAAATAACTTCAAATTCGGAAGTCGGTGTCATTGGTTTTGTACCTATTGACTTATTTTGCCAACTTCCGAAATTAAAGTTATTATTAGTGAATAATAACACAGTGGTGCAGGTTTTTTTTTTTGGATGTCATCCACATGTAAGTAGTCGTACGTGACGGCCACAAATATCTTGCATTGTACCTATAGGATTTCCATACAATGAAAGATCAGCTTATACTGGAAATGTATAGTTTGATTTGTGGCCGTGTGAACGATTACGTATTATAAAAGCTAACTCAAAAACTACCGAATCAAAATCAATATGGGACTACTGCACAAGCTTCCTCTACCAAATGAAAAAGAATTTCCAAAATCGGTCCACAATAATTGACGAAAATATCGATGAACATACTTTGAAAATAAAAATTCATACTGACAAACATAGAACGTCCTCCTTTTTGGAAGTCAGTAAAATAAGGGTAATATTTAACAACGAAATAAAAATTCTATGAACGTTTATTAGCAATATATTTCATAGAAACATAAATGCTGACATTTTACGCTTACACCATAGAAAATGGAATAACGACCAGCGCCGCGCAAACTGAAACAACAAAGAAAAACATAATTATTGTCTATATTCACTGCAACAAGGTTTGACAGGTTGTTTGTGGTAAGCATCAGATAGGGTAAGTAACATCAAAGGCTTTCAGTCGAAAGATGGTGTTGATTGAAATCATCATGAAAAAACAAAATAAATTATACCAGGAAGAACTAGTACCTCGTTAAAACCAATTAATCAAGATAGCAAAAGATCCAATTATATTCATTACTACTATTTAATTTGAAATTCAATTGGCTTTAATTTCGTGCTGTTATGAAAAAACACGTGAACTGTCACTGTAGAAGACAATTATAATCAACATTATATTGTTTGGTTGATGGCAATAGGGCTTGCCCCATAATACATGAGAGTAAAACATCTGACATGAGGGTGTAATACACCTCTGCCTAACTCTTCAGGGAATGCAGGTGTCATGTTGTTATGCCATCCCAATTTGCTAGCCAACAACTGCTTATTAATTTTAGAGTACTGCCACATCACTGACAAATTCAAAGATATAATTTTGTCAGAGTAAATGACAATATTAGCATACATAATAATTATTATGTATGCAATTAATTGGCTGTGTAAAATTAAATGACAAAAATATTTAAAGTACCACTCAAATAGTTTGAGACTTATCTTTCACAGTAGATGTTAACATGCTGATGAATACACTTTAAATACAAAATTCTCTTTGAAACTCACCTGCGAAGTGCATTTAGTCAAACAGACCGAAGCCCATGTCCTCGTCTTCTGATTCAGACTCTTCCTTCTTGGTCTCTTTCTCTTCTGCAATAGAGGAGGTAACAGTTAGTGGGGTACAGAAGATAGTGGGAGGTTGTGAAGTGTGGGAGATGTCAGAAAAGGTTGTTAGCATCAAAGGCTTTCAGTCGAAAGATGGTGTTGATTGAAATCATCATGGTAATTGAGTATTCATAGAAGTCAATAACTTATTTTTCCATATTAGGTAATTCTGGTGCTAGGTTTTGCTGTAACTTATTTGCTAACAAAAAACTTATATTATCTCAAAGAAAAATGAAAAAATTTAGAAAACCTTTAGTTGTATCTATTTAAAATATTTAGAAAGCAAAACAAATTCTTCAAACCTTATTTTTTTTTTTTTATTCGGAATAACCGACGATGTGGTTGAAGAAATGGTTAACGAGGACACCTATTCATGTCACCACCAGCACTTTTAATTTTCTTTGAGTACCTGCTGCCTAACTCAAGACGTGAGTAGTAGTAGAGTAGCAGTGAGACATACCTTTCTTCTCTTCGGCGGCGGCAGCAGCGGGCGCAGCGCCGGCCGCGGCCGGAGCGGCGCCGCCCGCGGGCATCGACGACAGCTTCTCGCGGCCTGGGGCGCACAGTCAACACAACTTTATATTTAGGCCAAACTAGCTGTCCTCACAAATGTAATCGTGTCTAAATTTCAATAATTTCTACTAAAACGGATGTTCATTTTTTCAGATTTTCCAGGAAACTTCAATTTTTCCTTCTGTAAGAACCTGATCGGCCTATTACAGACATTTTAAATTAAAAAAATTGCCAAATCAGACCTGTGGTTTTCAAGTGATGCCCCCTTACCAACAAACAACATTGTATTTTATTAATTTTTTAAAGAAGATGATCATCACAAATTAGTCTGTAGTTCTCACAAAAGAGAAGGGCTAACCTAAAGGTAGGAATTATTGTTAATACTCAAGAGTTCTCAATAGCTCTTTTAGTAGACAAAAATAAGTCCCGAAAGTAAGTGCACTCAGTACAGTAAATTTAAACAACGCAAAAAAAAAATATATATACATTTATTTTCTTAATTACTCAGGGTAAACCATACCTACTCCACATTATCGTGACAATTCGTGTTTTGACAAATTTTGATTCAATTTGTATTCACTTACTCACAGTAGTTTTGCAGTGCCCTGACATGTACAATGTACCATGTACAAAATCCAAAAATTAATTTAATGTAGAATGTGTGGTAGATGCATGAGAGCAAATAAATAAATGAATAATAGCCAATCAATGCTTACCCTGCTCAATCAGCTCCTCAACACTCTTGCCATTGAGCTCGGAGATGACCTTCTTCAGCTTCTCTCCATCGGCCTCAATACCAACAGAGCTCAGGATCTTCTCCACGTCCGCTGCTGCCGGGGACACCTTGCCGCCGAGCACAGCCAGTAAATACGCGGCCACGTAACGCATTCTGGAACATCAATACACTAGGATTAGCAGGCGTGTAATTGACATGTAATTTTTGAGTTCCCTGCTAAAGTGTGAATGTTTAGTCTGTGTAGAAACTGGACGAGTTTGAAATCTCATTTATTAGCCAGATACTTAGCCATTGCTGGTTCTTAACGACTGGAGAACACAAAGCAAATCTATTAGCAAATATACCACATGGCCGGATTGTTTACCTAAAGCTGGGTTTTGTGTGGGCATTTTTCTGCCAAGTTGGGAGATATATTTAGTGAAGAATAACGCAGCAACCACGAACGCTCAGTTTTTAAAGCTCACTAGTTTAAGACATCCAAGTATCTGAAGTACGGTTGAGTTTCTAGGTTATAAACAAACACAGGGAGTGAAACTACGTTAGTACCCCGTTTTGCTAAAAATCTACGAGTACCACGTGTATAAAATCAATAATATGAGCAAGGTACAGTCGTAATCATGGTAAGTAGAAAATTAACACGGAATATTCACAAAAACATAATATCAACACATGGTTATGAAAAAAAGTGAATTCAATGTTTAGAAACCTCCGACTAGTGAAATACCTGGGACTGGTCGCGTGAGATACATTCTTTGTACATATTAATCACGATATATGGTACATAACTTAGCCAACAGAGGTAATGCCGCCTTGTGAAAGTCTGAATCGCATTACCATAATCCAACTTTATCTCACAATATACACAACCATCGTGCAATAAACGTTTTACCACAGATACTTTATACACTAAACATTTAAAACACGGAAATATTTTGGAAATATCACTTACTTTTAAGTCGTTTGACACGAAACGTGTGATGCCGAAAAATAAACGTTCGTCTCGAACAAAATGTCAAGAGGAAAGAGGGCGGGGGAGCGTCCCAGATTTGACAGTTCGTTCTCAGACGTCACTAGAGTTGGGCGTAGAAAAATTTAGTCATCGTTTTCAGTGGAATCGACTAAAACTATAAAATGATTTATTATATAATGTAAAAAAAACACGATTTCGTTATTGGAGCTACAATCATTTACAGTGCGTCGTATAAGAGTAGAAATTAAATAAAATGGAACCAAAAAATGTCCATACTAAATTGTTGCCATTGTTACATTTTACGTCAAAAATGTGACATTTAATTTTTACTTTTAGTGATGCCAGAACGTCCCAAAAGGGACGATTTTTGTCCGTTTAGACATCTTTACGTCCCTTCGATATCCGTTCATATATTCAGTCCCTTTTCCGTCCCTTTTCAAATAGCCTACTACAATCATTTTACTTTCTTATTACAAAAATGCGTTTAAAATGCAAATAATAAAACGCAGTTTTAAATATTACAAAATGCGTAAATCTTTAAGTAAAAACGAAACGCGCGGCGTGTGAATGCAATTTCAGACCACTGCTGGTGCAGGTGCTGGCGAATATCGCCAGCCATCCTTTTTTCACGCGCAGTGATCCGTATCGCTTGCCTGTACCTTCCATGCACATAAACAACCACAATCATTCGGTTATTCAGCTGAATTCATTACGTACATACGAGTTACTAAGATGCTCGTCGGTGTTTAATTTGAAATTGAGTTTTCTTTTTGCGAGTTTCCGAGTTTAGGAATTAAGGATGTCGTGAAGATTAAGCGGACCAAAGACATGCAAAAAACAAAACTAAAATTTTGAACATCTTCATTTTTTTTCCCCTATTTATTGTCCTAAAAATATAACAGTACTCACACAAATTAATATTTCTCTAGCCGTCCTTTTTGTCCAAAAATCGTCCCATTTCAGATAGTGAATCGTCCGAAAGTCGATGCAGGTACTGGCAACACTGCTCAGTATGTCATAGTAGTCTCTGCACTGTACCTCTGAGTACAGTATTATTAATTTTATGTCTGATGAAAACTGTCTGAAAGACAGTTTACGCTTAATCAATTCAGATGAATAAACAAGGTTTAATAATCAATTCAGACTTTAATTTAATTTTGAGTTTTATATTACATGTTTTCTATAACTACTAACTACGAAACTGCTGTTACTTTTATTTCACGAGGGAAAATAAAATAAAACAGTAATTTATTATTAAAGTATTTTTATCTGGTAATTATAATTTATACTTCGTAATGTTAGTAGAAAGCAAGACATTTTTCACTGAATCCCTAGTGCAATCCCAAGTTGGTAGATGGCGCTGGGTGTCTCGTTGTACGGAATCGAAAACGTTCTAAAATAGTGTTATTTACATTTAAAAAAATAACTCATTTAACAACAATTCTTTTAATCAATCATGAAACATTCAAAATACAGATTTACATATAAATAAATATTTAAATATTTACTATCTTGGTTTAAATAACTTTCTTTTTAGATAATGAAAAGCTGTTTCTTTATTCGACACAATGATGACGGTTTTGGCAACTCTCTAATTCATTTAACAAAACCGTCGAATATTTCAACACTACAAAGGTCTACTAGTCAATCAACAATAACAACTCTGCTTTCTATTCGCTCGCAAGACCGTATACAAACAAACACTCTTTGAGAAGATGAGCATAGATGATGCTGATGAAAGGTGCCTTCTCGAAGTCATCAATTCATCACTTAGGTACTAGTTCGGACGAGATAAACAAAAGTTTTAGCTTCAGGTCGTTATTTTCTCATAGGAGACCAATCGGTCTCACATTACCTATAAAATGAATCGGCGGGGTAAATTGAGGAACACAATACATAGCAGTAGAAATAGAAATGGACTTTTTTTGACAGTTCTACAACATTCATTCTGTTATTTACAACAGCAGCAACAGTGTAGAGCAGAGGTATGAGGAACAGGGTGTAAAGTTCACTTATCCTCTATTGAAAAGGGAGGATCCTCCGACCAGACGGGTGTCGTGTCTGATGGGCAACTGCCCGATGTTGTTTATAAGTTAGTCGCGCGGTAAACTCTGATTGCGCGATGCAGGATTTGTGACGTCAGGTCTTTGATACGGAGTTCACATGTGGCGTTGTAGATGCCGCCACAAGCAGACAAATTTTTCGAACATGTGAAGCAATGGATTAGCAATATGCTTCAAAATCATTAAGATTGTGATTGATAGTGTGTTACGCAATTAGAGTGCGGATCGTTTGACGTACAAGACGTGTGCTAACTTCTAAGAAGGTAGGTACCTTTATCGTGGGGTTATAAACACAAATTGCTGATACAAAACAGGATCCTTAGGCGGAACAATTAGCTGATAAAGGTAATAGTCACATTAAGATTGCCATCGTGTGCTATTTTGCTTTACAAAACAAAGAAAAAAAATTGTTTATTCTGCACAAAAAAAAAGCACATAACAAAAAATAAAATTATAAAATACACACATGTTCAAGTAGGTAGCCAAAAGCCTCTTATTCAAGCAATAAAAGTTTGTCAATTTTGTGCGTTGCTTGATGTCAGGACCAGGAACAATTTACATTGTTACTCTGTGTAGCGAGCGTAGACCTAAGGCGTAGACAGAGAATGCTAAAGACACCTGCAAAGCATGTCGCAGAAAGAGACAGAAAAAACTACGTCACATATTTAGGGTTACCGTGCGAGGAAAAATTTACCCGACAATTTGTGAAAGTGGAAAACAAGAGAAGCCCTGAGTGACACTGATGTAGATGATAATTGATTTATCAGTGTCACTTTCAGGGTGACAAGCAAGGGGGGTGGGTTTCAAGCATGTGATGCATGGAAGAAGACATGCTCCTGGAATGAAATAAACTGCGTTGAGGGCAGGAGGGGGTGACGATGGATGATGATGATGTGAATCTAAATACCTAAAATTTCTTATGTGATAGTAGTTTCTGACTTTGTGAGTAAATAATACAAAAAGTTTAGTTTTAATTATCTTTTATTGATTTAACACATTATAGTCCTTGAAATAAAACAAGCTTCGTATGAACGTTTCAAATTTTTTGCTCATAAAATGTACAAAGTAATAGTTTGCAACAGGTAATTGTATATAATAGTTTTAAAAACACTGAACATTAATAAAAATCTTATAAAACCTGGATCTAAACTTAATACGTAATTAACAGAATATTTACCAGAATAGGTACAGCATTAGGTAATAGCAGTGTAAGTTTCTTCTTTTTATTTAACATTTTTTATCAAATTGTCTGCTGCAAATTTTTGATGATGGTTTTGGTGTCCAATCTGTTCGTCCTGTAGCTACGATCCAATTCCGACGTAAATTATCATTTCAGGAAAACTGCAACAAGCCATTCATGTTTCAGATATATAATTAACTAGCTGCGCCCCGTGGTTTCATCCGCATGTGTCTCGATCCCGTGAGAATATTGCGGTAAAAAGGATCGTATGTCCTAACCCAGGTCATAGTTTACCGATGTGCCAAATTTCATCCAAATCCGTTCAGCTGTTTTAGCGTGAAAGCGTAACAAACAAACTCACTTTCGCATTTATAATATTTGTTAGGATTAGGATACCACACTGAAGAATATAATATAATATATACTTATTAGCCATAATAGTGGGTAATAATTTATAGAACAGTTGGCAACACCAAAATTCTTAGGTTAGAATTCATTGACAATTTTGGTATTTTTATCGATGAATTTACGTCTAGGGTAGATTTAGTACATTATACACAATGTATGAACACAGTAAAATGTTATTGAAAGCGTAGTAACTGATAAAAAGTGCTATACTTACGAATGAAAAGATAAGTCTGGCATTTTCGTTCCACTATCACTTTTACACCTTCTAATGCTACACCCCACCATGTTTCATAAAAAAAAAAAATGTATATATATATATTTGTATATATATTATATATTAAAATATTGTTAAAATATTAAGTTAAATAGTTCACAACATAAAATAACATAAATTACTTAACATATAGCACATAAAAACTAAATTTTACAAGAAGACGATAACTATGGGGCGTTATCTGTCAAACTTTGTTTAGCAAAGTACTTTGCTAATCTTAAAAAACGTGGCACGCGCCGTGAAACAAAAAATCTCATCGTTTTGTCTCAATTCTTTACACAACATCGGCCGTAAGTTGCTCTTTTTCTTGTGTGAATGCGGCAAAAGATATCAACTTGTCTTTTAGATCATATACTTGTGTAGATGACACATTGACCGTACCGAACGGCCCAAATAAAGTCTACTATAATTGGTAGACTCACTTCTCACACACGTCAGTGTCATTTGAAATTATGTGGGAAAACCGTATAATAACATCAAGATCACTTTTCATCGGTAGGTTTTGTTATTTAACCACTATTATTTTAAGAAAACACGATTTTTTATTGTTATTTTGTAGGTTAGTCTGATTAGCCGGTGTTGTCAGTTTATTACTGGGGAGTTATGGCAAAACTATGGGAGACAAAATACGAATATCATTACTTCAAAATTCTAAAAAAAAAAAAAATGATGTCACCATATTTGTAAATCAGATAACGTAGCCCAGGCAATAAAATTAAAGAGAAAACTGTTCCGAAAACAAATACAAAGAGATGGGTTTTTATTTATAAATTACTGTTTTTTTTTCATAGTATTTTTTTGTTGTAACTAAATTAAATAAAACACTAATCTACAAAATAATTACTTTATTATACCTATTTTGTTTAACTTTCATCTTATTAAATAATGGAGAAAAGGTAAGTTAATAATTTGGAGCAGGCATCCCTAAACACGCACACCTTGAAAGTTTGACTACAATAAGTACACGAGCGGTACTCGAGGTTCGTATCACTAAATTGGAGACAGTTTCGGGCGTCGTTTGTTTGCATTGCTCTATCTAGACAAATAAATAATCTAAGATTTGTCTATAGCATTCTCTGTCTACGGTTGCGTGACTGGTAAAAATATACTCTGTGGCAAGAATGTCAACAAACGAAAAAAAAAAAAAGATCATGTCTTTATTAGGTACGGTGGCCAGCTCATCAAGCTACACGAAACTGTCAAATTGCTCCAAACTAAATTTTAAAATTTCAAAAAGATTTTAAACTTTAAAATGTTAACGATTGAGTTCAAAATCGAACGTGAAAATTTGTCAATTTGTGTTACCTTGCTGTGCTGGCCACCGTACATAGTTTTGAATGAGCTAACATTCTCTATAATTTTTATTCGTGTAGACCTCAGATCAAATAAAAAGTTTAACAAGTTAAAAACTTTTTATTTGATCTGAGGTTTAGACCTTTTCTTCTAAATCTATGTCTTCATGTATGAAATCGTTTCACACTCACTCAACTTACATTTTACGATTTCATGAATACTTACTGCCAACTCTATTAAGCATAAATTTGTTTATTTTGGCTGTTTCTGCATCCCTCTTTGATTTGAGCTGCATCCAAAATTATATTATTTTTTCTTGTTGTTTTGCTAATATGATATTATTTTTAAATTTTGACCTATTCATCATCAATTTCATCTGTCAGTTTACTTTTTCTGTGTAAATTCTTTATTAAGGTAGTCCTGTATTGTCTATGAACCTCCTGTAAGGCGAGTGATATGGCTGTCTAAGTTTCATAAAGCTACATTGAAAAATTAACTAATAATAATAATAATATCCCCACCGCCGTATCTCTACGTTTACGTCATGGTGGGGCTTGCGCGCTCCAAACTCTAGGTCTGTGCCGGTAGAGTTTACTTTCCCGAAACATGTCCTAGGGTGAGGAGCCAGACCAAGAGAGATACAGAAACCCGCAGGGCAGCATGTGGCGAGCTGTTGGGCAGTTGCGACCCCACGGACCCTATCTCCCAGGAGAAGTCATATTCCTCATCTCTGGCTTGCCTTTATTGGCCGGCTGGAGTGAACACTGATGAGGAACTGAGCTTCCACCTCATTCTTGTCTTTATTGGCCAGCTTGAATGGAGATTCGCAAGAGCAAATGTGCTTGGAGGAAGGAAGTATTCCAGTAAGTGCTTGTAGGGATCTTGACCATCTTCCGGGCTCTGGGATTGTTCTGAGAGCCGTGGAATACCTCTTCACTCCTCGAGCACCTCAGGACATGTTGCCCCCTTGTCGCTACGTCACTACGTGCTAGCGACCGTTTTCGGGGGCCCATTATTGAGTGTGCAAGTCACCCCCTGCCATTTTATCCGTGTATAATAAAACATTGATCAGGCAGGGGCCATAGTCCTTCCATAGTTTTAGGTAACCAGTCCATTTTAACCATCCAAACCCATAGACCAATATCTTTGGTTCCGTATGCTGCAATAGTCCCACACCAACCGGGGGTTGTCCTTGGACGCACTTGCATAGTGCGTATAGGGATAATGAAAATGAATGAAATGAAATGAAATCGTTTATTCTGTAAATAGGATATCGGAATCACTTTTACACGTCATATAAAAAATATAAAAACAAGCTTGGGGAAGTCGACATTTCCTATCTGACTATCCCTGAGAAGAAATGGCGAAACAAACTCAGGGGTCAAAGTCTCTTTTAAAGTCCAGACATAATCTTGGTCAGATCATGTGAGGATCATGTAGATCCGTGTCTGAAATGGTTTTTTGAGGAAAGAACCACACAATTTTGAGTGGACCTGTCCAGTCAGTGCAAGCATTTGTCAGTAAACGTGTAGCTCAACTCAGGATTTAAGGAGCTCAACGACTCGACGAACAATACCAAAGAAAGGACATTTGGGTAGGCCGCATAAAGTACTCAAAATACCAGACCATCATTAAAACTACTTGAGAAAGAGGAAAAAGAGATAATCTTAAAGAAAACAAATGACCCACATAGTGCTCACATTCACAATAATTAAAGTAATACTTTTCAAAGTAAATATTCATGTCATTTTGTATATAATATTTAATAATGTCAATAATTAGGTATGTATATAAAACGTTGTATAATTATTAAAATGTCAAGTTTTACGGTTTAATCAAAAGGCTTTAAGCAGAGCGAACAGTTCAATCCCAAGCTTTTTTGTCTTCTAAATAATCAGAAATTTTATAGTACCCTTTTTTGCAAAGTGAATGCATGAATGATTTATTCAATTAAATTTCTTAAAACTAGATACATTGCCCCACAAGACTGCTTACGCAGTTTAACTGTGAGATCGTTGAGTCTCTCTTTCAATAAAGATATCGCACCTTTAGAATTATAGAGACCTAATTTCTTCAGAAGTTAAAAAACATCACCAAATTAGGTCACTATAATAATATTTTAGTGACCTATATTTGAAATATTAAGATTTCAACCTTTCTAAAGAACATCACCAATGAGGTCACTATAATATTGTGAATTAATTGATGATGTCATTAACTGATGATGTGATTGATGATTTCAAATTAGGTCTCTATAATTCTAAAGGTGCGATATTGTCAGGTACATCTTTAACCTAATCATACTTAATACCTACACTTACATAGATTCTAATAAATATTTTTTAAGATTATGTGCGAATTTTACTTTATTATATTCTTGTTTGATGTCAGCAGGCAAACTGTTTAATAAATAGGGAACGCGTTTTTTTAAAGTTCTGTCGCCATAGTAATTACTATCTCTGGGTACATCATATTTACCTGCTGTCATCGACCTGGTAGTATACTTGTTTGAAACTAATGAGTCACTCTCCCGCTTGCCATGGTTATTAACTAATAATAGGTATTTGTGTTTAAGGCTAACTGGAAGAATTTTACATATATTGAATAACCTACTATAGTCTCCTTTACAACTGTTTTTAGTTTTCTTGTTTACTAATAATTTTGTTTTGTATTTTGTTTGCTTTTTTTTTTTAATTGTCGGTTGGTGCCTCATTTAATTAAAAAGCGTCTAACGGGCCTCTGCGAGTTGGCTTCGGCCCCTCGTACGCCTTCCAAAAGTCCGGGACCCCAGGGTCCCGAGATATGTAAATAAAAAAATAAATAATATAATATATATATAATTTTTTTATTTATTCAATTAATTTCACATAAAATTTTTGGCTATACCGTTCAGGGGAAGCACATTAAAGCCGTTGGTCAAGGCTATCATTCGTGAATCTTTGACAGTCATTACGGGTCGTCAGAAGCCCGAAACTGTGACTGCCGATCTGACCACCACAACCCGGTCTTAGTATTACGATATCCCTTGATAAGAAGTCGCTCCTAATTCTAACTATGACTAGTTCCATTAAATGTTGAGTCGGGATGAAGACAGGAGTGAAGTTGTGGTAACGTAAGTGGCGGCAGGAGATGCTATCGGCCGAGCACTCACGGACGTAGAGCCTGGACAACTCGTAGATACACGTGCAAAGCTCGAGCTGCTTCGGAAGGTTACTAGAACAGACGTTAAGTTGTGTATTCACGGGCCAAAGGTACATCTTCAGTAAAAATAAGTATAACAAGATACATTTCACAAGCTCCTGACAGAATTCTTAATGCATCTGATATTTTGGATGACTACTCGTACTACCTCAACCTAATCTAATTCTTTTTTTAAATTCCTTTCTATAAATATTATATAAATGTTAACTTGTATAATACCCCTATTGGGTTATTTGTAACGTTACACACGCTAAGAAGAAGAATAGTCATAATATAGTTATATTTTATCGGAAATTATTTAGTTGGAGTTTAATTTGTTCCCTTACGGCATTAGAACCTACAGCCCATAGCCCAAAGCGAAGGATTCAATCACTAATCCACTGAACTGCTCCCAACTGTCTGGAATAATGACTCTTCTAGTTAAAATCAACAATTACTAATAGACAGACTTCTAATTTTATTTCACAACTAGCTTCTGCCCGCGACTTCGTTCGCGTGGAAGTCGTAAAACACCATAATATACTAAAATACCAGCCACATTTTAATACAACTTCCCTGAACACTACGTTTGTAGTTTGGGTCACAGCAGTCAAAATATACAGAGTCAGGACTGGTGACGCGGGAGCAAGCGACGTACAATTCTATGTTCTATGGTAAAGGGTTTGGTTTCCGCACTTATTCCTTCAGGTGGACCATTGTACATGGGCCATGGCGGCCATCAGTGGTTATTCCAAACAGCCCACCTCCCTCCAGAAGTTAATTACGTCTCCCGGTATGTTTAGAACATCTGTGAAAGATCAGGGTGCCCCGAGGGTCTCTATTCTAATCTGGGTGACGCCTGTGCATTCAAAGAGCACATGCGCGACGGTTTCCTCAGCCTCCATGCAAGCTCTGCACAGAGGATTGTCCGATATTTCTATTGTGTGGATTTGTTTGTTTAGCGTGCAGTGTCCCGTAATGGTCCATGGTACGGAGCGAGAGTGCATGGGAGGCCGTCACCTCCTTCTGCGAAGCAGTAATGCTTGCGAAGAAGGAGGCGGAATGCGTGAGGCAGAGGTAGTCTGTGCGCCCTCACGCCCCTAGTCGCCGCAGAAGACGCCCTGGGCGGCGGGATTCCCGGCCACTGCAGGCGCGGGCTTGCGGACGGCGAGCAATGGGCAGCTCGCCGTCTAGTAAGGACCAGGCCCAGGTTGACGGCACGTTGTGTTCTATGCGTGCCACAAAGAGATGTTAGCACGAACTGTGACGGGGTCCGCTAGGACCAATGCCTGCCAGGGTTGCGGGTTTTTCCGAAAGGGATACCGTGGCCCTGGCACAAAGGCACTAAAGTAACACAGGTGGGTTTTAGTCAGTAAAAGTCTGACACGCCCTCCCGCTCCCCCCAGAGCGGGAGCAGTTATTTGATAATTTCCCACCCAAAAAAAAAGTCCTATATAGTTCTTCGAACTATCACAATTACAGTAACAAAATGTAAAAAAAACCGGTCAAGGGCGAGTCGGACTCACGAACCGAGGGGTTCCGTACCATCATATTTGTATAGCTTTATTCGTATTAGTATCTAAATAGTTATGTGTCCAGAAAAAACTACAACTTACTGTGCTTAACCCAAAGCAGTTTGCGAGAAGGTAGGAAGGAAGACATTTTGGTTGTGAACCGTGAAATGTTTTTAAATTTTCATCGGCGAGGTCAATATTCATCAGAGAATTTTAACACTGCGGTGTACAATATTGCAGTTTTAGGTCAGCGCCATCTCTTGACCGATAATGGAACTAATGTAATTTTTGTTGATGATTTCTGAAAAAGTGTTTATTTAGAGAAATCGTTTTATGTTTCCTGTAATCTTTACATAAACTACTATCACATAAAATAATTTCAGATTTTTTCTATGCAAACATCGGGGATAAGGGGGGGGAATGGTTTTTTTTTTGTCAAAAGTCGAGAAAATGGGGCCTAAAAAAATGTATGAGTATGTGCATATAGCGCTCTTTCATACGATACCCAACATACCCTAGTAGTCCCACTTCAATTTTTTAAGACACCCAGTTAAGTCCTAGTTGTAAAAAAAAATCTTATTTGCAACATAGTTGGGCAAACGTTATCTAAAATTATTCCAAATTTCAAGTTGATAGCATTAGTAGTTCGTGAGATATGTAGCTGTGACAGACAGACTGAGTCGCACCATAAGGGTTCTTTTTTAGCAATTTGGTACGGATCCCTAAAAAGAAGCACATAAATATTAATTCTTTGGAATCGAAATCAGATTTGCATTGCTTTGTTGAAAGTTGACTGAAATTGCATAATATGTCATAATTGACTGATTAGATCCATAAGGTATGATAATCATTTAAAAGATTATCTGTAACTATCTGCTATATTCGTTTCCTATTCAACCCAGCGAAGTAGTAATGGAATAATTCGACTGTTGTCATACACTGATACATTGTGTTCGCTCTCATCTCAGTCTCATCTACGACCTGCATGGGAAAACTTTTTTTCGATTTCTGACTTTTCTAGTACTCAAACCTCAGTTGGTCCCATAGAATTTTTTGATCCTCGTAAGAAACTCGTCCGGTAGTTTTTGCGTTTACCTGGAACATACATTCAGACAAACAGACAAACAGATAAACAGACAAAAATTCTAAAAACTATATTTTCGGCATCAGAATCGTTCCCAGACCTCATGGCAATTACTTTTTTCAAAAATATTCAATGTACAGTTTTGACTTCGCTACGATTTTATTATATGTAAAGATATTTGCGTCACTTCTCTTAGGCGATAGGTATGATTAGAAATAATAAAGTGATGTATTGTAGACTAGACAGGAAACGGATTATAAACAACAGTGAACAAATACAAATATGCCGAAGACAACAGCTATGTCGGAGTTTTTTTTCTTTTTGAAGAGCAATTTTTCATGTATCATTCATTCTGACCCTGTACCCTAATTGCGTACCACATAATCAATCAATCGCAATCTGAATTGATTGCTTATCCATTGCTTCACAATGTTCGAAAAATTTGTCCCCTCAATAATGTAAATAACGCAATGAATGTTGTTGAACTGTCAAAATGAAACCGATTCCTACTGACAGTATGTTACGCAATTAGACCTCTGGTTGCTGTTTTAGACAATTAGACCCACTGATAAACACAGGCGCACACAGAATAATTTTCTGTCTTTAGTCTCCCATAAAAACGCTGAAATGGTATTAACATGATCCGTAAAACAGAAACGAATCGCTTGGTCTCTGCTGCGCCATCGCCAACAGTCCTCAAAATTATATTTAGTATAACATAAAGCGTACCACAATATGTAATTCCGAGTGATGCACACAATCAAATTAAGGTGTAGGTTCAATAACAAATGATTCAATGATACGTCCCCAGATCCTATTTATTTTGAGTTCCACTTTCAAATGACAACCGTTTTCGATTAATCATGAAACTGCTATTTTATGTGGTACTGAGTAATGACTGTACTCTATAGCGGATAGAGAAACTTTTATCGGTGCGACGTATTGCGTTAATCATAATTTAACAATTTCCCGATAGAAACTGTTTCAGGAAATAGGCAAACATTCATTTAGATGCAATCAATTTTAATTATATGTTTAGCGAATTTGTTTAGTGTATCCATTCTGTTAAATTGCAATCGGATTAGAATACTAGATTTAATTAAAAAAATGTATTTCAAATTCAAATATTTTGTCTAAACTAATATTATAAAGCTGAACAGTTTGTTTGTTACAAACTGTTCAGCTTTATAAACCTGAAGAGTTTGTTTGATTGTTTGTTTGTCTGGTTGAACGCGTTAATCTCAGGAACTACTGGTTCGAATTGAAAAAAATATTTTATTGTTTGGTAGCCCATTTATCAAGGAAGAGTAAAGTTATATAGCCTATAGAGGCTATATAACTTTACTCTACAACCAATAGTAGCGGAGCATCAATGAAAAATGTTGCAAAAACGGGGAAAATTTATTTCTTTTGAGAGCTTTCGTTGCATGCGCTGCGTAAACGGTTAAAATTACGCAACAATCAAGTAATGACGGAATTGTTCCTCTTAAAAAGTTCTAAAAAAAGTCAGCGATAGCATATGTGTATCTTTAAAAAGTTGGCTTACTATAACTTTTTTAATAAGAATCAAATAAAACTGAAGTTTTTTTTTGTCTTTGTTTGTATGAACGCGTTAATCTCTGGAACTTCTAGTTGGATTTTAATTTTGCATTTGGTAGCCCAATTCTTGAGGTAGGCTTTAGACTATTTAACATAACGCTAGGACTCTTAGGAGCCGATCAAAAAGTAAGAAAGAACACTAAGCGAACACGAAGTAATAGCGCGGGCAGGCGAATGCGTTGCGACAGGGTGGGTTGGGGGCATTGATATATAAAAAACCCAAGATACACAGTCTCGAAGAAAAGTAACACTCAAAACTGTTTCCAATTATACATAAGTATACCTGAAGTCTCTAATTCAGATAATTTATGTAAACAAAGTAATGTCAAGAAATGTCACTGTCAAAATGACAGGACATTGGTGCAAAACATTTTATCATTAAATGTTTTTGTAAAT
Source organism: Dryobota labecula (assembly GCA_947523025.1). Lineage (NCBI taxonomy): Eukaryota > Metazoa > Arthropoda > Insecta > Lepidoptera > Noctuidae > Dryobota > Dryobota labecula. Next base: position 22,609,990 of record OX383303.1, read on the forward strand.
AATCATCGATAAAATTAAAGTGAATTAATTATAAGAACTATGCAAACAAAATACCGTTGCCAAACAATGTTTTTTGTAGTGTGTCGGAGACACGGTATATGATAGTCATAATCAGTCCTTTTAAGCCCAGTGCTAGACGTAGACGTCCTAAAATCGATTACCAATCGAAACAGTTTACAGCCGTTTTCGTCCAAAATGTGGCTAGATATGCTACTTACAATATGAATCTATTTATGAGAGTTGTAATATTAGTGTTGTTGAAGATTAAAACATGTGAAAATGTTTGGATCTCCTGCATTGTTACCAGTATCATAAAATATTTTATACCAGAAAATCTCCTTTTATTAATAACTTTGTTTAAAACCGAAAATTTATAAAAATAATTACGGTATGATTATTTTTTTAATTATTATTTCTTAAAATCAGTACTTAAAAGAAAATAGAACCTCTTTTTTTGCAATTTTATGTGAATTATCATTACGAAGATATTTTTTTGTTGTGTTAACCCCGTTGTTTACATAAATTATCTGAATTTGAGACTTTGAGTTATAGTTATAGTTATGATATAAACATACTTTTTTGCAAATTCAAACCTTACGCGTATGATTTAAAGTTGTTTTTACAAAGCAATGTACAAAAAGCAATAAAATTTTATGACCAAAGTTTGCCGGCAGGACAAGGCATGAAGTGGAGTCGAATATTATTTTATAGTTTTTATTGTTTGTACATTGACTAAGTATTTTTAGAGTTGGTAATTTTTTCATAAATGTGTAAGGTATTGTTAGAACAACAATGGTGCCGATTCTCTTGTCACAAAATTCTCTAAACTAGACTAAAAATCACCAAAATTTAGTTTATTCCTGTCAAACGACGATTTCCTATTCTAAAATTGACTAAAGTGACTCAACTTAACTATATTTTAGTTTAGCAGCACTAAGATGGTACTGAGTTTTTAATTTACTGAAAATGGCAATTTTGCTATTCTGAATTTCACGTTTTTAAACTAAAATTTAGATTTTCTAACTAAATCTGGCTATTTTTAATCGCGATTAAAAAGGTGTGGAATAAAATTAGTTGTCATGAAATTAAATTCACACCAACACCTCGACTTCTGGTGCAAAAACAGTTCTGTATTTTTTTTTCTTTTCTTTTGCTTATAACTCGAAAATGGTGCACCCTATCGCAAAAATAATGAAAATTTCGACCCCCTTTGCAACCAGAAAACCTCTAAAACTCAACATGTAGGTAATATATTTTTTTATTTACCATGCAAAATGTAAAAAAATCCATATAAAATACGTTGAGACTGCCCCGCTCATGCGCGCCTCCGGTTCTAAAAAAAAAACGTGGGGTACGGGCTACGGCAAACAAGTACAAAGTTGCGATGCCAAAAGAAAAAAAAAAATACCACTAGGAGTCGCGATTGTCAAATTCGATTTAGTTGTGTAAAAGTTATTTTTAAAGGAGATGTTTCATTTTTGTATGGGACTCCGGCCATAACATGTACGCTTTACAGAACATGGGAAACGGACCCCTGAATACAATAAGGACTGTTTTTTTACATAATAACTTATATTTTTTAGGCACTGAATAAAAACTTAAAATATTTGACGTTTATCATGACAGTTACGAACTTACGACATTGACAGCCAGTCATGACAGGTTTGAGAGATGATGTTTACTTAACCAAGAATTGTCAAAAATATGATTGTTGTTTTCGATTTTATTAATGTTTATTTTAAGACATTACATAAAACTAGGCCCACCATCAAATCTTTTAAATTATTTCTGGGTATAACAATATTTATACATTTACCTGTGAGTAAAAACAGAGGATTTTCAATGAGCAGATAAATCCAAATCGCAGAATCTGAATTCAATTACCGAAGAAACCATAAAAACTGTTATTTTTACCAAGCCTAAGTCGTAAGAATTTAAAAAGAAACGCAAAATAACATCGAAAGCTACGAAATCGAGACGGACGAAACTGATAGATCAGATGTGATGTCAAATAGCCACACAATGTTTGAATTTTTCGTCCAGAAGTCAAATCTACAATCAACAAAAGAAGATTATTTTGTTTTTTAACGATGAATCACACTTTATTATAAATAAATAAAAAGTTGTGTAAGATAGCTATCTTAATATCATATCTTAATAGCACAGTAATACATGTCTTTCTTATGTACTTGATATTAATGTGTTTTAATGTAACATGATTTCTGGACGAAGCAGTATGCAAGTAAGACGACGCCATGCCAATATGGCAATAATTTGAAAAACTATTATTTTTTGTGCCGAAGTAATCAGGAAAATATTCAGGAAATAATATTTTTCCTCCATTCGTGGATTTTTTTCCTCTTTTTTCATTACCGTACACTTTATGGCCGAAAATGAAACATCTCCTTTAGAGAAATTTGTTTGCAGAATAGCTTTAAGATTCTCATAGCCAAAAGTAAGGAATTTTAGTGATAGTTTAGTTAGTTCGGTGTACAAGAGAATCGGCACCAAAATCGAGACTAAATACCTACTTAGGTTAAAACATAACATGTATAGGTACAACAGTATGCAGTTTTTGGTACTTATCTTATTGTTAGTTCTGTGAATATTGGGACTGTGGATTATTGATAATTGTGTAATGGTGGTATTTTAAAACTTATTTTTAGAAATAAAATAAAACTCACAAATGCAAATTTCAATAGGTATTTATTGCAAATAACACAGTAGGAAACACATTAATTTCGACTTTAATCGGAGACTATATTCTTACAAAGTAAAAAAACAGAATTACTCAATTAGCCCCAAAAAAGAAGTAATCGAGAATACAAACATTATTTTAATCGTCGAATTGATGACCTCTTTTCCTATTGGAAGTCGGTTAAAAACTAAATATAAAAAAAGTACAAACATTTAAAAACTTATTAACAAAAAAAAAAAATAACACAATAAGAAAAAATCGACTCCTTTCCTTTCAATCCGGTCAGTTTGTATTATTATTCGACTAAATTCAATGGAGGTTGTAATGCATTGTTCTTACACTGAAAAATCTGCCATTAAAATTTGCCGTATTATACTCGGACCGTTGAGTGACGTTTTAAGACAAAATAAATAAAAATCAATTATTTCTTCTCATAATTAGTCATATAAACGACAAAACCAGATCAATAAACTCTTTTACTTACCGAAAGTTCGAGATCTCATCCTTTTTTCTGATGAAAAAATCTTGATGACCTTTTTTTTGATGTGTCTTGTATATCTGTTCAAATGTAACCTGTTCTGTGTCAAATAAATTATTATTATTATTATTTATTATTATTTTTTAACATTTTTGACGTAATATTTTTACAATTTTTCAATAAATACTTCGGCAGTTCGCGTACAGTGACGCGGCGGACGCGATACTATTTGAAATATACGCACAATTTTAAATGTTGCACCTTTTTTATGCGGACACTTTTGAGACGCTGATTGTGTATCTTGGGTTTTTTAGTATATCAATGGTTGGGGGACAAGCAATTTCACGTGGACGAAGTCGCGGGAAGAAGCTAGTTTCACATAAACCTACATGGGCACATAAATATGAAACGTCAGAAGCTTGGTTCCAATGGAGGATGCGCAGAATACACATGTCGATGAGTCTTCTCTTGAGGAATAAAGAAAGCAAATCCACGGTTACTCTTCAAAAATAAATGATTTTTATAATGTTTTCAAATTATACTGATAGTTTATAGGTCAGTGCAGCTCTACCAACAGCACTCCACACCCTTTACTAAGCTTTCATGATTATGTAACCTATTAGAGATTTCACATAGCTATTTACCTACTAATACACTAACTAATTACTTACCCTAATAAATGAGGATTTGGAGATGTAATAGAAGAAACGTATATTAATGTGACGTCGAAGTTAACTTTTTGCGACACCTCAGGCGGCAAACACGAGAAGAATGCGTGGCCTAATTTTTTCGGGCTTTGATAAATAATAATAGAGGTAAACCACCAGCCAATTGACCTACTGGACTTCCTTTATTTGTTATTTTACGACGTTTATAAGAAAAGAGCGGAAGTCTTATCATTAAACTGAAACCACACAATTGTAGTCACAAAGTCAAAATTTGACTTCAGCGATATACCCTCCTCGTAACCATGTGGGGTTGCTCATAACCGAGCACTCGAGTCTTGAAGACTGGGATCATTTTAGCTAAGTTGGTAAAGAGCTAAAAGACAACTTTTGTAAGTTTTTAAACTGTCATGGTCACTAAAATTACTATTAACACTTCAAACGGGATATTTACCACGTTTACTTTTTGTTTCGAGTTCCCAATATTTCGGTGCTGTTGCAAGCACCATGCTCACGGATAAACTAAAGTCATTGCGGGTGGGTGTTTATGAGCAGACAAAACGGTCTACCCTCTTTCTTGTTCGTTTCTTGCGCTCAGTACCTACCGCTACCACTGTCACTTGCAACTCGATTCTGTTCCCGACACACGAAACTCACTGTGTCCGCTCGCGAACTTTTTTCAGCACTTCTTCGATTTTTACACAGCTGAACCACTGGATTCCAGGCTCTCGACAGTTGAAATCCATCATCTCGGTTGAAGTTCCTATATTTGGTAATTTCAATAGTTTCACAATAGCTAAACAAAAAGTAAACATGGTAAATATCCCGTTTCAGGTGTTAATAGACAACTTTTAGTTCTTTACCAATAAACTGCCATGCCTGTGTTTCCCGATATTTACCGTAAAATAGTCCCAGTCTTTCGAGTTCGTGTTAATAAGTTACAGCTACTTCTAGTCAAGCATGTACCATCGTCAACCGCATTGTAGGATAGCACCAGGTTTGATAGAGCCTATTAAGTAAATAGAAAAAAAAAAAAAAACAAAAAAAAAACTTCCATTTACCGAAGTCACATTAATTGTCAGACATTTTAGAATGATTGTTATACTCTTCGGGTCACGGAAGTGTCTGCATATTACAATAATGGCCACCAATCTCTGGCCTGACCATCGCAAGCGCAACGCTACCTCGTAGATCATCACTATGACATCAGCAAATCTATCACAGTTTGTATGAGCTCAGTCCATATCGACAGCGCTGTTCCCGACCGTAAAGCCGAGGAGTCCCGAAATACACCGGACGGCGCGCAGCGCGGCGTACAATAAAAACTAAAACTGATACGCAACGACCGCCGTCGCACGCGCACCTAATATTAGACCAGACAGGCCAAAGATTAGGTAAGGCCACGGTGGAGTTTTGTGCCTAGGAAATAGAATACTGACTTGCCATAATAATACAATAAAGCTTGTCAATGGTCGTTGTTACTGGAGCAGGTACTGGTGAAAAGAAAGAAAAATAGGTTTCTCACAAAAAATAAGTTACCGAAAAAAATAAAAAATAAACAGATCTATAATCAAGAGCTCAGAACAAAAATTGTTGGAAGCTGTACGTCGTGACTGTGGCAAGAAAGCTTCCACTCAGCATGATGATTGCACGTTGATTTTCAGAGGTCACCCGAAAACGACACATGGAAACCGAGTCAGGCTTAGAGATCTGTGCAGATTAAACCAATTGATATACTTATTAAAGTAAGATAAAATAAACAGAACTTAGAATTTAAAAGAGGACTTAGAAAGGTTTATGATTTGTGAATAAAATTAATTTCCAAGCTGATGAATTCAGACCTTTAAAATAATACCTACGATATCGTAGCTTCAATGTATGCCATATAAAGAATACATGAAAAAAACCTAATGGTTTTCTAGCGGAAAACCAGCGCTTTGGCTCCGTTTTGCGCATGAGTCGCAGCATTATTATTATTAATTTTATTTATTAGTTCAGACAACATTGATCTATTTTATTAGTAAAAATATCAAAAAGTGTGACGCATATTCTTACGTTCCCCGTTTGTTTTCTTTTGTGCAAAAAAAGTAATACTTATTCTTCTTTCATGATTAAGACATTTCAGAAAGGATTGGATAATTGATGGATAGGTACATAATCAGCTTTTAATGTGACCACTGCTGGGACACAGGACTCTTCTTTGTGAGATGGAGTGGGCCATAATCCACCACGCGGGCCCAGTGCGGGTTGGTAGATGTCACATGTCTTCGAATTATTAAGCATACATACCTATCAAAGTCTGCCATGGACGGCCTGTTCCACAAGGTAGCGTGTTCATTAATCATTACGTTGTGGAAGCAACTTTATGAATACCAGTACAGGTGAAGTTACGGTTAGGTTCAGGCATAAGTAGGTATAAATAATAATAATAATAATAATTTATTGATTTCAGACATTTATAGTCCATAGACAGAGACACACTCATAAATTTAAAATTAAACTATAAATTATAATTAAGTATACTATTTTAAACAGATAAAAACCCAAAATAAAATTGTGATTACCTAATTAAATTTCAATATTCAGCTCCTAAAAAGAAAAAAAAGTTAAATTAAAATTTCAAAATCGTAAAATGATATAAAAATGTCAAAATGTAAAAAAAAAAAAATTAAACTACCTATATAAATTGTAAAAAAAATAAGCACATTAAAAAAAAAAAATAAGTAAATTATTTTAAATTTTTATCTGCCCCAAGCCCGATATATGCATGTAAGGACTGCCAGTGATGCCTGAAAAAAAAAGCCGAGAAAATAAAGTCTTGAATTTTGAAAATTAGCTCTACTGGATTTGACAGATTTTTAACATCAGCTTAGCTGTACAAGATGATTGTGTACAGCTAAGCTGATCGGCCATTCTCCGTTTGAAAGTTTTTACGTGTCCGGGCTTGCATAATCCGTAATATTATCAAATTCAATCATGCAATTTTTTTTATATGTTAGTTAGCATCCACATCTAGCTGTAAACAAAATTATTGAGTTCTGGTATAAGTAGTTAAGACTTTATTAATTTAACCTCTGTTCAAAGAACCTCTATTCTCTAATTACCGTGGCGCGTCCGCACACCAACTTAATGTTAAAACTTGCTTGTAATTTTTGTAACGTACAGATTTACTGTGATCCATTCAACGTTTTAAACGATATTCAGCAACGTGTATCGAATAATAAAATATCGACTCAATAGAACCAGTCTGTAAATAATTATGATTAAATAACCGCATGTCCAATCGAAAGTTATAATTGCCGTGACATTTTCTGTTCTCGGGTGCACATCCCTAAATAACAGTATTTGGCACATCACTACCGTATGCATCGCGTCTCCTCAGTGTGTGCCGCGGCCCATCAGCAGTTGCACGTCTCTAACGTTAGTGTACCGCCAACGAAGCACTTGAGTATATAATTACCGTAGCCTTGGTTAAAAACTTCTCTAATTACCGTTGTACTTATTTAAATACTTAATTTTTTAAGTTAGACCCTAGTTGATCATGTAAATGGAAACAATACTTTGGCCTCCGTACGTTGTAGTAAGCCAGTATTTGCATACTGTGTTGGTTTTCGAAATTTTGAAGAAAATATATCGTTTTCTAATTACAGTATGCTAATTACCATGTGTTAATAATTACCGTTGTATGAAAAATTCATACTTATTTACTAACTGTAGCCGCGACGTCGTACTAATAGAAAGATTTCCCGCGGTTTTCATAGCATATTATTATCATTGTCCGTAAATACGTCTATACCATATGCTGACCATTCATAAAGTTATTTAATTTATAGGATGGGAAAACCCAAAAAGACCAAAGAGGAAGTTAAAGAAAAGAGAAGGCTAGCCGCACGACAACGCCGAGACCGAATTAAAAATGACCCTGTTTTGTATCAACAATCAAAAGAAAAAGAGAAAGAAAGGTATAATAAAAGAAAAAGAGATAAAAAAATACTTCCTATCTGCGAAATGTCACCTAAAAACCGGAAAATAACTCAAAAAAGGAATAGGGAAAATTTCAGAGCTTACTATAAAAGACAAAAGGAAATGGAAAAATTGGAAACAATTGAAGAAGAAGTGGTCGTAGATCTAGAAGTGCCTGATAACAGTATAACAGATCCTCTTGAAACTCTGTCAACACCATTACATCCCAATGATTCGTCATAATCGCTGCGCTCAAAAAATTACCCTAAAAAAGTATCTTTACAATTTTTTTCTGAAAATGCCAACTCAAACAAAGAAGTTAATCAGCACAACGAGATTTGTCTACAACCGACTTCTTTAAAAAAAAAAGAAGTTCCCTTGCAGAAGATACCAAATTCCATACCTACCTTAATCACATCAACTCCACGTCCATCCAGTGCTCTGTCATCGTCTTCTACTGACACTTTGTTATTATTAGGCAATATTGAGTAATTGACAGAAAATAAAGATACAAGTGTGAATATTATGGAACGAGCGTCTTCCTTGTGTTCAACACCAACTTCACTATCTTCGAAAAGAATTGTCGAGAAACCGAAACGTAAAAAAATCACACCCATATTGTTATTAAGAAGACATGTATATAAAACAAATAAAGAAATGTTATATATGCGGAAAAAAATAGAGGAGTTAAAAAAAGCAAAAGAAAAGTACAGGAAGCAAGCATTAAGGCTGAAATATAAAAACACACTATATGCAAAACCAATTATGACATAATATTTTTGTTTTGTTTATTTAGTTTGTTTTTAGCTGATTTTCATTGAAAGTGTCTAATTTTGAATAAATCATAGAAATGATAAAGTTTCTTTTTTTTTTACAATTGGTTATGAGGTACCTACATCGAATTCTAATACTATAATTATAATTATGCTAAATTATTAATACCTGATATTATCATTTTTAATACTTTACATGTGCTTGATGATATTTTCTAATTACCGTTGCATTAAATATTAAACTTATCTAATTACCATACACATCAAATTTTTAAGTTTCATTATCTAGAAAACCACTAATAATAGCTAAATGCCTCATTTACTAATTAATTCGTATCTTTGATGTGTTTCATATTTTAATGTGTTTAAGTCAAATCAGTGAAAAATAAAAAATGGTACGGTAATTAGGCGAAGAACGCCTAATTCGAGAATGACCGTGATGTTAAAAATCTGTCAAATCCAGTAGAGCTAATTTCTTTTTGGTTCTGTAGGTATGTCGCTACGTCTAAGCCGTTCATTTTAACGTGTGTCGATCTTTATATTGAGTCCAGTCTCTTTCATTATCTTTGTCGCAGTATAAACCAACCCCGATACAGGCGGTTTATTGGTTAGTTGGCGCGTGAGCTACATATCAATAGAACATTCCTACTGTTTTACCTGTTACTGGCACGAATCGTACATGCAAACCGTAAATATTGTTTGTAAAATTAAAATTCCCATAAATATTAACAGTGCAACTATAAATTTTACAACAGTGTAAATAAAATGGCATTTATGCGAGAGCGCAGAATTATAATCGATTAAAATTATTATGTTATGGAATAATAAAGTGTGTTGTGATATCGACTAAATTTTAGTGGTGTGCAAAGTATAAACAAAGTTTTAAAATTGGAACATAATAATAATATTAATTTTGTGATGGAAACTTGCATGGTGAATCGGGAAATAAAAGTGAATAAAAAAACAATAAAGCTACGAAAATAGGTGAGTGTATTTTATTTTTATGATACAGATATGTATTAAAATGGTGCTATAATCAGACGTTAATTCATTTCTTCCCGGCAGCTGAGGCAAGAAGGTAATCAAACTTTAATTTTTGTTTTTACCGACTTCAAAAAAGAGGAGATTATGTAGTTATTTTACCTAGGTACCTACGTGTTTTTATTTTTCGTTAATGTGGGTATCTAGGTAGGTACTACAAGCTTTCTTGTTTAGCAGTCGTTAAAAAAATGTTATTATTGTCACTCTTATCAAGACAAAATAATGAATTACATAGGTACCTAATTCTATCCTTATTCTTTAAAGCAAAGCTGCTAGGCCAACACCTGATACGAATGGGCCAATCATCACTGATTTATCAAAACTGAACAGCTGTTCAACAATTTATTTCATAGTTTAAAAAGACAACGATTGCTTTTCCAATCTTTTATTTTATTTTACTACAGATAAGTAGGCATTTTTACCATTAAATATTTAGTATTATTTGGCGGCCAACAATGTTTATACCTTTTCATCGTATTAGGTTTATACAGGATGGAAAGTTTGAAAGAGATTTGATCCTTAAGCCTGGTGGCATAAAAATACAGTTCGACACTTCAGGCAAACGATATTTTTTTAAATTTAAATTTAGTGTTACTTACTTTTGATAAATAATAATGTTTCCTGGACCCTCTTCAACTTTACACCCTGTATCGGTGTGTATTTTCATTTTCTTTCGAGTGAAAATAGTGGAGTGGTGTGGGGTGTCAACAATACTTCTTTATTCTTATTTTTTGCGCAATCTCCATAAATTCAATAAAGCCTCGTTAATCGGAATGAACCAACCACTTTTTATTTCGAAAATAATATTTAAGGCTCGTACAGACTCGCGCGATATCGCGGCCGCGACAGGCACCGACAAAGAAATTGTGCTACTAGTGTCGCGTCGCGCCCGCGATATCGCACTAGTCTGTACGACCCTTTAAACAAAGATTTAATAATTTATGCTAGGCGCCTACACTGTTCAATTTTTGCTAAAGTATTCAATGTGTCACATAAATCATAACCGGTTATGTTAAAATGGCGGATGTATGGCAATCCGCGCACGCTCTGCAATAGCAGAAGTGGAGGTTACTGGAGTTTTATACATTTATTTGAGTGTTTTTATGACAATTGGGATAAAGTGGATATATTTTATTAAAATTGATTAGATTATACTTAAGTAGTATGTGAAAGGATATGGAAAACAAAAGTAGACCACCTCATTTTGTTTTCCAGTCTTTGGAGACGAAATAAATCGAATAAACCTCGGATAGTCAATAGCTGAAATTAACAGAAAAGACTAAAAAAAAATCAGTACTTACATAAGTAGGTGGGCCTATCTACTTACGTAAGAACTGAACAAAGTTTGTGTTAGCGCGCGCAGCCTACCTAAAAACACAACTAAAACAAAAAAAAGAAACTCTTGGTAAACTTAGTTGCTCAAAGTAAATTCTCTGTTTGAAAAATGACGTGCGTGGTTTTGAAGCTACTGTGTTGCCTCAAAGCCAAAAATATTCTATTTTGTACCATATCCTAAACAGCTGTGATTAGATTATGTACATACGGGGGCCAAGTTTCAGTACACACTACTGTATATTCTGAAACTTAGCCAGTGGTACATGAAATGGCAATCGATCGCAATGCCCTTCATTTTGAAATCCATAGCTTCATAGGTTTGAAAAATTCGTCCGCTCAACATCGTAAATAACGTAACGAATGAACGCAGCTGAACTGACAAAATGAAAGACATTGCGATCGATTACCATGTTATGTGAGGTAGGTACGCAATTACCCCGCTGGCTTTCAAAAACCTACAGATATTACCTAAACCTAAACTTACAGATTATTATTATATATTATTATTATTAAGGTAGTTCTAACCTGTTCCGACGGCTAAAGCTGCGCAAGACTGCCAGTCACTTTCCTCAATTCATCAACACCAACATAATAGCACTTAGTTCAACACCTGGAACCAAGATTCAACAAAATGCTCAACTATCCATTTCAACAGGAAAGCCCATAATTCCATTATACAATACCAATCAGAATTCTCATAAATTACCTAACAATTCCCTCTACCAGCTACTAGGTGTTGGACCTAAGTGGCGCCGCCATTTATTGCCAAAAGTCCCGTAAATTATGGGCCGGGAATAAATCCTTGGTTTCGCCCAGTTTCGCCACATTATATGTTTTATATGACCGTGTAACGTAGGGATACGTCATAGTTACTATGGATACATTCGGGTGCAGTGGCAGGGCAAGCAGGGAGCGCTTTTTTTGTTCAAATTTTTTTCATATCCGTCTGTCTGTCTGTTTGGCCGCCAGAAAGCTGTAATTAGACGTGAGTAAACATATTAATAACGCCGACAAAGTGGTACAATAATATTATCTTAAAATATTTGTTTTTAGGGTACCTCCCCTACACTTAAAGTGAGAATGCTATTTGTTTTTCTTATCTATCTCATGGTGTGGGGTATCGTTGGATAGGCCGTTTAAAAATATTGCGGTTTGTGAAAACCAATTTTTGATTCAGTGATCCGTTTGCGTAATATTATGCTTTAAAGTGCTAATTTTTGTGAGAGTCAAGTGTCACCAGGGGGTGACACTTGATTCACAAAAAATAACCATTAAGCTGGCAGGGGTGCCAGCTAAATGGTTGTTCTTGGATATGTGAAAAAAATCATAACAGTACCTAGTATATTTATAACAAAGTTATTTAAGAAAAACTATCACAGCTAAGAAGGCTTTATAAGATAACGAGTAATAGTCGACCAACTTATATTTGCAGTTAGAATGTATGGGAGAACTTGTACTTCAACTACAATGTTAAGTTTGTTCTTGGGATATATTCGTGCCAACTACAGAAACCTTCATTGTGCGTGGTTCGACAAGCACTTGGCCAGTTATTTTATAGTATAACTAGCTGACCCGACAGACTGCGTTCTGTCAAAAGCTATAGTATAAACTCCACTACTCTACTCTACCCTACCCTACCCTACCTACCTTACCTACCTACCTACCTACCTACCTACCTACCCTACCTACCTACCTACCTACCTACCTACCCTACCCTACCCTACCCTACCCTACCCTACCCTACCCTACCTACCTACCTACCCTATCCTACGCTACCCTACCCTACCTACCTACCTACCTACCTACCCTACCCTACCCTACCCTACCCTACCTACCTACCTACCTACCCTACCCTACCCTACCTACCCTACCCTACCCTACCCTACCTACCTACCTACCCTACCCTACCCTACCCTACCCTATCTACCTACCTACCTACCCTACCCTACTCTACCCTACCCTAATTTTTCGTAAAAACAATAAAAAAAAAAAAAAAAAACGTTGCTATAAACCTCACGGAGCCAGAGACCTTTCCAACGAATGCAAAACCGTGGAAATCGGTTCGTGCGTTCTGGAGTTATAGCGTCAGGAAGGAAAACCCGACTTATTTTTATATAGTAGACTAGCAGCCCGTCCCGGCTTCGCACGGGGTAGACAATTATTTATTTTTTGGAATTTCTACACCTTCGGTTACATTGTTCAAATTTTACCAAGGATCCCTAATTTTTTTCAAAATGAAATGTAGCCTATGTCAAATTGGAAGAATGTAGCATTCTATTGGTGAAAGAATTTTTTAAATCGGCCCAGTACTTTTTGAGCCTATTCATTACAAACATACAAAAATAGGTACAAATCTTTCCTCTTTATAATATTAGTGTAGAAGTGTAGATTAATTACAGTATTTTCAAACCCTTTAAAAGTAGGTAAACCAGTTTTTTTTATACTAGTACGAGTATTAGTATTAATAAGACGGGCCGGTGTCCGCAACTCCACGTCGAAGCGCGTATTTAGTGTACGGGTGGGCCACCGATCATTCGATCCACCCCAGCTCCCCAAGGAAGTCCAGCAACGCCTTGGTGTTACTGACAAACTCACGGAGGGTACCTGGGTTTTCGAAGTACCTATTTAGCCCTTATTTTGTTACCTTATTACTTTAAAAAAGTTTTCTTACTATCATTATCAACTTATCTAACCAATACCTAAATAATACGCTAACAAGGACCAAAGTGCTGTGACCAGAAGAATTTCCTCAAAGCTGATCCTAAGAGCTTGTAAATTGATGAGGTAAATTGTACAGAAACGGCGGGAAAAAAATTATAAGGAAGGGGAAGAGGTTAAATGTAGGTAAAAACGTTCACTTTGCAAACTAAATTGGCATCTTGTCGGGTCTAAAGGGAATCTTTTTCAGGAAATACTTAGTTTGGTTCTTTAACGGATTCCGATAATAAATCTCTGGTGTCTATTATGGCCTTCAAGAACGAGCTAAACGAGCTGTTCGAGCTATTTACCAGCTAGGTGCCAAAGTTTCACGGAGAGATTTTTTTAAAGATATTGATATTCTCACGGTGAAATCACAATTCATCTTCGCCAACATATACATATATCTATACTCGTACATATAATAAATTTGTAGCGACGTCAAAACTGTTCATTGAATATTTTTGGAAAAAAGTAATTGCCACGAGGTGTGGGAACGATTCTGATGCCGAAAATATAGTTTTAAGAATTTTTGTGTTAGTCTGAATGCATGTTCCAGCATCACGCAAAAACTAACAGATAGATTTTTTTCAAATTTTGTTTAGATATTCCCTATTATAGGTCTGGTAAAACTGTAGGGTATAATTAATTATCACGCTATTTGCTATTAGACCAGGGCTGAAGCCTTTGCAAATGGTAAAAAGTGAAAAAAATTATAAATAATAATAGTAGGATGAAACCCATTGGAAAAGGAAGAGAATATAACAAAAATGAAAGGAAAAATAATTTACCGGTGATCTGAGGTCGGGAAGTGGATGGGGGTGAGTTTTTAACGGTAAAAACGGTTTATCTCGATTTCCGCCAAAACTACAAGTCCTATGGAAAAAAGTTAAATAGCAAAGTTGAAGGTAATAAAAAGATCTGCAACTTTTGTGTTTACACTTTTTTCACATAACATCAAAAACGAAAAAAATCCGAATCTGAATCCGATTTTTTTAAATCATTATGTATAATTTTGAGCTATTTATTCAAATTAACACTTTCATTACTCGAAAAACGTAAGATTCCATCTTACATTGATAAATAAAAAAATTGCCCCTTCCACTTCCCGACCTCAGGTCACCCGTAAATTATTTTTCCTTTCATTTTTGTTATATTCTCTTCCTTTTCCAATGGATTTCATCCTACTATAATTATTTTTTTCACTTTTTACCATTTTCAAAGGCTTCAGCGTGCTTCAGCCCTGGTCTATAAGTCAATCAATCAATCAATCAATCATTTATTTTGTTAAACATAGGTATGGTTACAGATAATATATTGTCTAAAATATGTGCACTATGTTTTGCCAATTTATGGCGTACAAAATTAACATAAACAAGCAATTACAATTAAGGTGACAGGTCAGAATACAAAAACAAAACAAAAAAAAAAACATTCAATTAAAAATATGTCAGATATGTAAACAAGTAATAAATAAAATCATAAGTGTTTAATTAGCAAGTCGGACTCGTCATACCTCTGTTTATCAGTAGTAAACTCAGGGATGGAGTAGTAACATCTATCTAAAAGGAATTTAAATAAAGACCTCTTAAAGGCTCCCAGACACTCTTTATTTCTAATAGTTGCTGGTATACTATTATATATTTTTGGGGCCATACCTAGCACACTTTTGCTGAAAAATGCGGTTTTATGAGAGGTAACATGAATGGTATTCTGATAACGGCGAGAGCGCAGTTTTTCAAATAAATGCAGGTTACAGCGGACAAACACCCCCATTTCGTATATGTACATAGACGGTAGAGTGAGCAGACTAAGTTCCTTAAATACTGGTTTACAACTATCAATCGATTGTAATTTGGTAAACGATCGCAAGCATTTCTTCTGAGCTTTAAAAACAATGTCTCTGTCAGTGGAGTTGCCCCAGAAAATAATTCCGTACCTAATGCCTGAAGCCACATAAGCATTATAAGCTATTTGTACTGTAATGCGGTTAACCGTTTTTGATAGTTTGTACAGAGCATACGCAAACTGACTAAGTTTCTTTGACAAAGCGTCGATATGATTTTTCCAAGTCAGATGACTATCTATGTAAAGGCCCAGAAATTTCGTGCTGTTACTTTCAGAGATTGCTACGTTACCATATTTTATATTAAGTTTAGGTTTATTTGTTCTTTGATTAAATGTCATTATTTTAGTTTTGCTAAGATTTATTTTCAGATTATTATTAACTAACCAATTTATTATATTTTTAAGATCGTCATTTATGTCATTTTCAAGAATATCAATGTCATTATTAAAAAAAATATATATAGTGCTGTCATCAGCAAACAAGACCATCTGGTGCTTACTCACCTTAGGTATATCATTTATGTAAATGTTAAATAATGGAGGGCCAAGAATGCTACCTTGGGGAACACCATAAGTAGTTTTCCTAGGACGTGACATGTATGTTCTTTCAACCTTCGAGCTCACACATAGCCTATCAAGCGCTGTGACTTGAGTGCGATTAGAGAGATAAGATTGTAATAGGTTTAATGGAGTTCCTCTAATCCCATAACGCTCTAATTTGTTTAACAGTATACCATGATCTACATGGTCGAACGCTTTAGGCATCAACACTAGAAAAATGTTTCTTGATCACGTTATAAATCGCCATATTAATTGATTTACCTTTCCTGAATCCAAATTGTTCTCTGACTATGAGATCATGCTTTTCAAAAAACGACGAAAGGCTATTATATCACCTTTTCTATAATTTTGGAAAAAATGGGTATAATTGCTATCGGTCTATAATTACCCATGTTACTTTTATCATCTTTTTTATGGATAGGTTTAATAACAGTTACTTTTAATTTTTCTGGAAAATGACCATATTCAATGCAAAGATTAATGATATGACTCATAGCAGGTCCTATTAATGGCGCTACATGTTTGACCACTTTTGTGATGATGCCATCATATCCATGGCTATTGGTATTATTCAAAGAGCGAATAATAGCCACTGTGTCTACTGGTACTGTAGTATAATTGTCATTGTATTTTTTTGGTATATTGGCGTGTGTTAGCTGACATAGGGTAAATAATTTAATTTAGCACTGTTCTGTCTGTCTCGTAATGTTAATTACTTTGCATACCTACTATCGTATAGAATCATGTTCTTCTAACTGAACATACAGCTGTATTTTTGGACAGTTTGTTGCGCCACTTCTTCTTCCCAGCTATAGCACTAGGAAGTGTGAAGGGCGGGTGTTTTGAGGGACTGTCTTATGTAATTTTGACGTTCGAAAAGTGCTGACTCTCAGCCTAATTTGAATAAATGACTTGATTTTTGATTTAATGTAGTAAAAATACACTTAAGCTTATATGTATTTTTAGTTTGACATTTCTTAAAATTAGAACTTTCATTGATTTACGAATAAGGGCTTCAACTGAAACTTTTATATTATTTTTAATCTATACTTGGTTTGTATACATCTACATTGGTACAAAAGGAAAATATTAAAAAGCTTTGTCGTTGTTAAACTTCAGGTCTTTTGCTTTCTTTTCACGGGTAGACGTTCAAACATTTGATATCATGAACAAAGAAATGAGTAAATCATTCAAAAAGCACAAGCATTTTCTTTTCATCTTTATACATTAAAAAAAGACAGACAGACATTTTTGAAATCGTGGCTCGAAAAAAATCATTCTTTATTGATCGCACATTTCGTGGGCTGACGTCAAAATCGTATGAAACGTTAACGTGGTGCGTGGGCGCCGCCGCCGGTGACGTTGCATCAAAGATCAATGATTTAATTTTACATTATGTACGTAACTGTAGTTCAACGTATCTATTACAGTCCCAAAGCATTATCTGAACCCAATGCTTCGGAACGCGGCCTTGTGTGTGAGTCGCTGAAACGCCAAGCAATGGGGAAAAAATCTGTCAAATTAATTCCGCGTAGATGGCGCTAAGTATTTCTTACTTTCATTCAGTTGTTAATAAGTTCCATGCTGAAAACTACCGCGAGATGGCGCTAGTCTATTGTTTGTCGCTGCCTGTTGCTGACTGGTCGCTTTAGATAGTATTAACAGTCCTTTCAGTTATAGATTTGCATCACTATCAAAATCACGGTGATGCCTTTACAATAGGGTTGCCGTTGGGTTGCTGCCATTGAAAATTACAGATCAGATCAGACAGAGTCTGTTAAAATCACAGTGATCTTAATTTGCGTTGTTAGGTTACGTGTTGGGTTTCTGCTGTCAGACACAGAATAAGTTTGAAAGGACTGTACAAATTCCATGGTCGCTTTTCAGTCAAGATGACTTTGATAAGTGACAAACACTCAGGCCTATCTCGCAGCGAAGCTTCCAGCAAATTGTCGCTCACTGATGAATGTTAGCGGGGTGAATGCGTAAACACGTATATACGATAGTGAATGAAATTGTGTATTATGTCGGCTATGGGACTAATTTGTTAAGAGGGCATACTACAACAAAATACGATCTAGAGGAATGTGGCCGCTTTTATTTAGATCGAATTTTATTGCTTCGTGTCTCAATATGAAACGTTATAAAAGGTATTAGAAAATTCTAGACACAGTTACCGAGATTCCTTATTAAGCCGTTTTTCAGAATTCCTTCTCAGTCACGAGATAAGATTTTTTTAAAGGAGTGGCGCTAGTGGACCGTTGTACGCCCTCTTAAGTAATCTGCGAAAATAAATTAATGAGGAAATAATAATATAACATTATTTTTTATTAATTATAGGTATCTAATAAACAATTCGGTATTTTATATAGGTATGTACATTAAGTATGTATAGGTATGTATACGTAACTAACACGTAGGTACCATATATATGTGTAGGTACGTAAGGTACAGGAAGCTCTTTGCCCAGCTGTGGAATAATACAGGCTAGATAGATTAGATTAGATTTGTGTTTGCATCCAAATTTGTTTAAAATTGTAATGTTATCAGTTGATGCTCTCAAATGACTCCTATTTATTTTTGTACTAGCTTCCGACAGCGGCTTCTTTATTTTTATAAATTATAGCCTATGTTACTCAGTGATGATATAGCATTCTATACTGGTGAAAGAATTTTTAAAATCGGTCCAGTAGTTTTTTATACATGAATACTTACTTTGAAAAGTATTACATATATTACTTTAATTATTGTGAATGTGAGCACTATGTGGGTTATTTGTTTTCTTTAAGATTATCTCTTTTTCCTCTTTCTCAAGTAGTTTTAATGATGGTCTGGTATTTTGAGTACTTTATGCGGCCTACCCAAATGTCCTTTCTTTGGTATTGTTCGTCGAGTCGTTGAGCTCCTTAAATCCTGAGTTGAGCTACACGTTTACTGACAAATGCTTGCACTGACTGGACAGGTCCACTCAAAATTGTGTGGTTCTTTCCTCAAAAGACCATTTCAGACACGGATCTACTTGACCAAGATTATGCCTGGATTTAAAAAGAGACTTTGACCCCTGAGTTTTTTTCGCCATTTCTTCTCAGGGATAGTCAGACAGGAAATGCCGACTTCCCCAAGCTTGTTTTTATATTTTTTATATGACGTGTAAAAGTGATTTCGATATCCTATTTACAGAATTAACGATTTCATTTCATTTCATTTCATTTAGTTTATTCATAACATACAAATATACATGATGGCCCGTTGGTTAAGGCCTCGCCTCTCATGCATGAGGTTGTGGATTCAAATCTGGGCAAGTACCAATGTGAATTTTTCAATTCATATGTACTTTCTGAGTTTATCTTGGACATTACTGACATCGGTGAAGGAAAAACATCGTGAGGAAACCTGGACTTATAGTTAATATAAGTCTGAAATCGCCAACCCGTCTTGAGCAAGCGTGGTGATCAATGCTCGTGCCTTCTCTGTATGAGAAGAGGCCTTTGCCCAGCAGTGGGACAGTTATAGGCTGGTATTATTATTATTATTATACAAATATACAAATCTTTTCTCAAAAAACTAGAGCTAAAGTTATGAATAAAAGTTAAGAAAGCTAGAGTTATGTTTCTTTCCTCTGCGCAGGCCATAGAGGTAGTGGTTAAACTACAATTTTTATCAGCTTCGCATCTTGTACCTTCGTAACTACCAACACATTGACAGACTGGTGCCAACTCCTCGTTCAGGGAACAGTCGCCGTCTTTCAGACAATATCCTTGACACGCGTCGACTTCACACCTGTCCCCGGTATAACCGACGTTACATCTGAAATAAGAATGAAAATGTGAAACTGTAATTTCATGAACGGGGATCCGTCAAGGAAGCCTGCAGAATTCATAATTTCTTGCATTTGTTTGCAAATTGCGGCGCTGTTATACCTTGTTGGTGTGTTGATTAAAATTTGATTTGCGGCAATTATGATAAAATAACAATAATAATGCTAGAAACAAGACTATTATCATGATCGTGTACTTAAAATATGTCGATTTCCAGCAAATATTATTTGAAGATCTTTATTGATGTTTTAAATGATAACATTTTAGTAGGTCATTATTTTATAATAATTGCCGAAATTGAAATAAGAAAAATTTAATTTTAATCGACATACCAACAAGGTAAAACAGTGCCGCAATTTGCAAAAAATGTAAGAAATTTTTGCAATCGCGGGTAACTTGACCAATGGAAGATGTACATTATTTTACCTGCATTTAGGAAGTCCCTCTTCATTGAAACTGCAGTTGCCTTGCATACAATAGTTCAGACAGACTGAAACTTCGCACCTCTCACCCGTGTAACCAGGTGTGCATTTGCAAACAGATTGTCCATTAACTTTTACACCGTGTACACAAACGGCCCATCATATTCTGTAGCAATTTTGACCCGACTCTTTAGTGCTTCGCAATCCTGTCCCTGGATTTGGTCTGCGATTTTATAATTGGCGACTATACCGACAGGAATATTTCTAGCCTCCACCTTAAAATAGTTGTAATTGTTACAATAATGACTTTGATATTTAAAAAAAAAATAAAAAACATTTATTTCAGGTCTTTAACCCATAACCCATTTAAGAACAGATTTTTCTACGGAGCAAAATCCAATGGAGAAAAATGATGTTTTTGAAACAGTCAAAGTATTTGATGGATGGTTATACATTGGATTACATGTTTGATAATAATAGACATATATTTTGTGTTTTCTATTGAGTTAAAGAAAAAAAGAAAGAAAAATAGGTTTATTTGTCACAGAAACACGTGCATACAAAAAGATAATTAACTTGAGTAGGTAGGTATAAAGAAAAATAAAAAATAAACTAAATAGATATACATTCTAATCACGAGTACAAAACCAAAATAGTCGGCAGCTGCACGTCATGACTGAGACAAGAAGGCTTCCACTCAGCATGATGCTATGCTATGAGGGACCCACAGCACAGCGCTGATTTCAGTGGTTACCCGAAAAAGAAGTACGGAAACCAAGTCAGGTTTAAAGAATTGAACATAAATAGGCAACTAAATAAAATAAAACAAACAGTACTCAGAATATAATCTAACTATACAACCAGATATATGAATAAATATTATTAGATAACATAAAAAAAAAATCCGCAGGCATCACCGCCCGTGCAGAAATAAATAAATAAAGAAAATGCAGAAATAAATAAAGTAGGTATCCACTAAAACATAATATTACGCAAGAATATAATAATGTCGGAGTTAGGATAAGTACAGTCGGTGTTCACTAGTCGTCACAGGCTCTATCCAGTATATGGCCGGTTTCTGCTGGTCAATAGCCAAGCTGTGTGACTCCCAATTATGAGTCGTGTTGATAGGCAGTGTATAGTAATATTCTCAAAAACTTGTCTATCGGAGTCATTAAACCGAGCTTGCTCTATTTTAAACTTCGCTAGGTTTGTGTTGAGCCAATACCTGTAAAAATAGAAAAAAAAAAAAATTGAGGCTATCATGAAGTTAAAGTTTTTTCAACACACATATTTTAAAAATGGCTCTTATTGCACCGCTATTAGGTTCACAATGAAGTGTATTGAACCCGTGTTTTTAGGTAGATTTCATCAGAAAAAATCTACCTATTCGTCTTGCACCTAAAGTCGAGTTTTCCGAAAATTTCACCATAGGGGGTCTAGTTATGACCCCTAGAACCCAAATGAACCGCCGCCGGTGTAATACGATAACAATAATTAGTGTCTAGAGAGGTGCATAGGTTATCGCACAGCCCGCTCATCGGGAAAACCGATTTAATTTTAATAGTAAACATTTTTTTATATAATTAGGTAGGTATAGTTTATTAGGTTTTTTCATCAGAAATTTCTCAATCCTGGAGTCTAGATTTGTGCCCGGTTGATGTCAATATATCATCACGTTATTTTTATTAGCCCTTTTTTTAAATCTCGAAGTGGTCCACGGGGTTGAAATTTTTTAAATATATTTTCGGTGTTCTTTCTTCATACCGCACCTACTCACTCAGCTATCCACTTTTCGCCCTGCATTTGCTTGTTCAAATACCCTCCCGAATGCACATAACACGGTGGTCATATTACGGCATATTATCTATCTATACTATACTATATATATATATATATATATATATATCTATACTATACTATATATATATATATATATATATATTATATATTATATAATAATATAATATAATATTATAAAGCTGAAGAGTTTGTTTCATTGTTTGTTTGTTTGTTTGTTTGTTTGAACGCGCTAATCTCAGGAACTCCTGGTTGGAATTGAAAAAATATTTTTGTGTTGGTTAGTCCATTTATTGAGGAATATTATAGGCTATATAACATCACGCTACAACCAATAGGAGCGGAGCATAAATGAAAAATGTTGCAAAAACGGGAAAAATTATTCTTTTTTTGAGAGCTTCCTTTGCGTGCGCTGCGTAAACGGTTTAAGTTACGCAAATATCATGTATGATGGAATTGTTCTTCTTCAAAAGCTCTAAAAAAAAGTCCACGTCAGCATATTTCTATCTTTTAAGATTGACTCACTATAACCTTTTTTTATGGGAATCAAATTTGGTCGAAATTAATGCATTATTTCCGAAGGATATTCATCAACATAAAAAAATAAAAAAGTCCTTATCCAAATAAATGGTATTTAAATGTAAACAAAATTGTCCTTGACATCACTTGATTTCAACATCTTAGGAGATATCATAATTTTAAAATAACTTCGCAGCAAAATAATGATCAAGTATCGCGCGCGCATCATGTAGGTGCCATAGCGGGGTCGGCCGGTAGCTCTGCGAGGGCTTATTCCACAAATCCCCCCTGAAAATCCCCCTTAAGAGGAAACGTGTAATCTATAAAAAACAGTAAATACACCCCTGATAATCCCGCTTAGGGGGGAAAACTAGAATAAAAAAAACTTATTCCAAGATCCCCTGAAAGTGATTTTTTTTACATTAGGGGTTCAGTTTTCTCCACTGAGGGGGATTCTCTCAGGGGGGAGCCCTCTGCGAGGTAGTCTACACTAAATCTATACTAAAGCTGAAGAGACTTTTTCTGTTAGTTTGAATGTGTTTGATAGCACAATTCTCGAGGAAGGCTAAAAGCTATTTAACATCACGCTAGGACCTTCAGGAACCGAGCAAAAAAATAGAGTCTGAAAGGCTAAGCGAAAACGAAGTAAGAGCGCGAGCAGGCAATGCGAAGCGACGGGGTGGGTCGGGGGAGCAAGAAATTTCACGCGAACGAAGTCGCGGGCAAAAGCATAAATATAACAACCGTAAATTCTCAGGTGAACAATAAATATACATCTATTAATGTAGTGCCCCAAGACCCTTAAGTTACAAATCAAACAATACTTACTTGGCTGTACAAAGTTAACGACTGTGCTAATGTTTACGGTTGGGATAGTAAACAAACTGCTCGTCACGCTCTTCCAAAACTTGTGAATATTGCTAAACGTTGGTATGAGGGCCAGTCCTCTGCTATGCATTCGGAGGACATATGACAGGAAAAATAATAATACACATATTTTTAAATGAAACACTTGAAGGGGAATGCGCTAGGTAGCTCGAATTGACAGGTCAGCGACAGGTTGTATGTTGATCAATATAATTGTGGTTCCCACACTGTAACAAATACGAGTAATTATGTATTTTCAGAATTGTTATCATTAGAATCATCAATACAACTCTATAAGTTAGAATTAGCCTCAAATGTCATAATTTCGAAGTATAAAAAAAGTAATTCTGTAGGGCAATTTGAATTTGAAAGTTTTTGGATTTGAATAATATAGAGGAATATTATTACGAAAAATGTATAGCTCCGAATCGTTGTCGTATAACAGGAAAATATGTTATTGACTGCATATTAGTGTACGGCATAGATGATCCGCCGTTTGGCCACAGAACCCACAGGGTTTAAGTTGTTAAGCATAGTAAAAGGTACGCCTCGCGCCTTTTCAATACACATTTTTTTTTTAGAACGTTACCCCCCATACTAGGAACTTCGCCTGTATTATGTGTGCGTTTACAAACATTTAAACTCACATACGCAAACAGCCAGACCCGGAACAACTACTTGTAGGTCATACAAATATTTGTTCCGTGCGGGAATCAAACCCGCGACACGCAGCGCAGCAGTCAATCGCTTAACCACTGCGCCAACCGTGCCGTCAAATACTGTATTGTAAACATAAAAGCAGTGCAATAAAAGCCAGTATTCGAGCAAATGTGTTTTAAATATTATACGTAACATAATATTATGTAACACTTTTACATAGTTTGTTTTACAAAATAATAAAGTTTTGACTTTGACTTTCTTGAACGCCTGCATTTATTGTTTAAGTCCCTCCTTTTCCCTCATTCACGCTGGCCTTTTAAAAGGTGTACTTAATAAAAACAGCCGTCCGCGTCGGTACACAACTCACTCATTAAACTGACTGGAGTGGTAGGTAACTTTAAGTTCACGAACCAAAGAGTATTAATACGTAGCTATAAACCTACATATTCCCTAAAGGGGAATAAATTAGTGGGATACGCCATACCAGTGTCCAACTTCAATAATTCCAAAGCCGCTGAACTTGTGTGTACGCAATTAAACAGTTCCACTTTACCAGATAGTTCGTAATACAGTCTCCACGTTAAGCCAGCCAATTTATCTAATATGGCCCACTGGCTATAAATACCGTTACCTATCATACTTACGTCAATTTTCATACTAACATTTTTGACATTGACGGCTTGAACTTTTGATTTATTATCTGTGAACAATAGAGCCGCAGTTGTCACTTTGATTGACAAGGCGAAGTCGTTACGAAGGAGGTCTCGTTAAAAAGTTTCATCAATTATTCTTTCAGGGCTACTTTTGTAATTAAATACACCTGGCCGAAAATATTTCTGGATTCCGAAAATAATTTTGAGTGCTATTTAAAATGTAAATTGTTTTAATTTATTTGCAAAGTTGAAGCATTTGTTTTTGTTTTATGTTGTGTTGAAACTCATTGACTAACATTGCGTCATTAAACTTTTCTAAAGTAGATTGTGTGATTTCCAATTAAGATGTTTGTCTATTTCGAGACCCAGGAATTTTGTAGTTTCAACTTCTTCTACAACATCATTATTGTAGTGTACATTAAGGCTCATGCTAGGAATCCGTTGACTGAAATGTATAACTTTCGTTTTACTCAAGTTTATTTTTAAATTGTTTGCGTCTAACCAGTTTACAATTAATTTTAAAGACTTATTAATGTCACTTTCATAGGCCTCTATACTTTTACAAGGTATTGTCACGGTACTATCATCAGCAAACAGTGTTACTGGTTGCTCAATGCAATTAAGTAAGTCATTAATGTACAATATAAATATAAAAGGACCCACTACACTCCCCTGTCGTACTCCAAATTTAACTACACGCTCTGATGCTCGAAATATTTCTTCTTTCTTATTTGCTGTATTAATTTGGTTAATTTCAGTTATTTGTATTCTATTTTTTAAGTAAGATTCAATTAGATTTAGGACATTACCTCTAATACCATAGGCTTCAAGTTTTGTAAGCAGTGTAGTATAATGTACGTAATCGAATGCCTGGGTCATATCGCAAAATATACCACAGACGGGTTTTTTTTTATCGACACTGTTAATAATATTGAATATAAAATCATATATGGCCATATTAATTGTCCTATGTATTCTAAATCCTTTCTGTTCCTCACACAAAATGTTACATTTTTCAATAAAATTATACAATTCCTTATATATATATTTCTCAAATATTTTTGAGATTAGAATAAGTGAGATAGGCCGATAATACTCGTATTCAATTAGTTCTCTATTTTCCTTCTTATACAGTGGCTTTATAATTGATGTTTTTAGGGCATCTGGGTAGATAATAATTCCTTACTTTTTATTACAAATATCAACACATAATGAATTTAATTTAAATAAAGTAGCTCTTATAAGTATATTCCTGCTTGTTTAATATTAAGAAAGCTTTTACTGCAATATAATTAAATTGGTATTTCGTGTTAATTTAAATGGTTTTTAGCATTTGGCTTTTTGGCTCCCCTTGCTATCTAGCGCCTAGAGCGGCTCTCCCCCAGGGCCGGCTTCAGCTGGTTCCATCTTATTATAACGGCCTCCATGTAAATCTGCCATTTTCACCAGTATTTGACATCAAGGTGTCCAAAACGCTCTGTATTTAGACAACCGTTATTGTGAGACCGTTCACCGTTTAGGAAAGCAATGCTTAACTTGTAGTTATTTCTAGAACGTTTTTGAGTCCAAGTTGTATTTCTAGAACGTATCTGATTCGAAGTTGTATTTCTATAACATATATGAGTCCAAGTTATATTTCTAGAATGTATCTAAGCCCAAGTTGTATTTCTCAAGAAAGCCATTAGATAATCGTTAGATAGCCTTGGAAGTTGTGCAAGTAGGTAATAATTATTACCATAAAACTAAAAGGAAAATCTTAATATTTAATTACTTACACAAGAAATTATAATACTTAATTATGTAGTTATCAAAAAGATCAAAAGAGGTACACTTCATCATTATCTGCCTTTTCCTAATTATGTTGGGGTCGGCTTGCAGTCTAACCGGACGCAGCTGAATACCGGTATTTTACATGGAGCGACTGCCTATCTGACCTCCACAATCCAGTCACTGAGTAATACGATACCCCTTGGTAAGACTGGTTGTCAGACTTTCGAGCTTCTGACGACCCGTAACGACTGTCAAGATCCACGAATGACAGCCGGGACCAACGACGGCTTAACGTGCTCTCCGAGGCACGGAGGGGTCTTGGTATGTAAAGATGGTCACCCACCCACGGAGCAACCGTGGCAAGCGTAGCTCAACCTGATCGATTAACCCGTGCGGATGTTAAATTAATTTGATTATCTACAACTAGCTTCTGCCCGCGACTTCGTCCGCGTGAAACTTCTTGTACCCCCGGCCCACCCCGTCGCATCGCATCGCCTGGCCGCACTATTACTTCGTTTTCGCTTAGTGTTCTTTCTTACTTTTTGCTTGGCTCCTAAGAGTCCTACCGTCGTGTTAAATAGCCTAAAGCCTTTGTCAAGAACTAGGCTATCAAAAGGAAAAAATATTTTTTCAAATCCGACTGGTAATGGCCTGAGATTAACGCTTTCAACCAAACAAACAAACAAACTCTTCAGCTTTATAGTATTAGTATAGATTTAACCCTTCGGGGATTATAGACATGGAGGATTAGGTATGTTAACAAAACGGTGAATAGTATTGCAGCAATACCATTCACTGTTTTGTCGGTCTACCAAAACTAATGCTTTGTAGACAGAATATTCTATTCTTACTCAAAGAACATAGAGCCAATTACTGGTAATAATGTCAGGCATTTAGGTACAATAATGTATTTCATGTAGTAATGTATTCTCAGAACAATCATCTCTGGCTAAATTACCCGTGTCGAATAATTCTATACTTTGTTATTAATTACCTAGTATGTACCAGACTATTTAATTATTACTTTATCGTTCATTTTATATTGGCCAAATTGAAAATGTTCTACAGTCTCGACTCGTACTTTGTAATTGTTCGCTGTTAGCGTTATTAGCTACCTATCTTTTTGGTTTTGTGAAGTCTGTGATCTTAAAATGAGATGCAAAAATGATTTGGTAGCTAGTATCCCTTAACCACACTTTTCGCAGCCTATGCTGGACTTAACGACAAATTATTACTGTTTAATAAAGTTAAAATGTATTCCGCTTTCGGTTTTTGGAAATTTTTGCCGAAAAATAATTGCACTATAATTATAATTGATAAATTTTCGTTTTCGGCAGGTGCAAGAGAACTGTTCAGGCTGTGAATGTAAAAAAAAAAATAGTGCCGGTAAATCAATACTTTCAATTCATTCAGAGAAAAACAATAGTTACTCGTATGTACAGTCAGCTGCAGAGAAATCTCATCCCCTAGCAATGAATAAATACATTGTTAGGTGGTGAGATTTCTCTGCAGCTGACTGTACAACAACTAAAAGCACAATATATGAAAATGCAGAAATAATAATTTCTTTTACTCGTATAAAACACCATACATCATCATCATCATTTCAGCCGAAAGACCTCCACTGCTGGACATAGGTCTCCCCCAAATACCACCATTTCGACCAGAATGTTTGATTATATATAATAAAAATTGATTGAGTGATTTAAGTATAAACGATAACATATAATGATTAAGGCGCACATGCACCACACATCACTAAATGCGTTTAGTGCTAAACGTATTCAAAACATCATTCTGTTTTTGTAATCGTTTACAGGTGACAGACAGAATGATGTTTTAAATATGTTTAGCGTCTAAATTGACACAGCTTTTTGTTTTTTCCACAAGAAAAGCCTATCAACAAACAAAAATTATTTTTGGTTCCGGACGAAAATACAAATCAGACCGAATTTCGGTTTCGTTTCCGGCCCAAAAAAAATCCTAGCTAGAACCGAACATAGGTACTTAATTATACGGAATGAGCACGCAGAAATATCGTTCTTACGTTTTTGCTGCTTCGACCATCCAGGTTATTACTTAGTAGGTATTACAAAATAATTTCTTACTAAGTCTGCCCATTTTCCGCAATGAAAACATTATTTTACAATCTGAGTAACCAATTTGTGTTTCAAAGTGAAAAAGGTAGAATGTTTTAGACAAAAGAATACCTTCAATGAGTGTGGTGTCAACCGACATCAATTTAATTTTCCTCTTATCGTTAATTAAAACCTTAATGATACACAAACCCGAGCTTTCTGTCATTATGGACAAGTAAAAAAGTTACAAATGACAGTACCTACCGTTTGCAACACAAAATGGCTTCTTATTCCGAATTCCAAGAAACATCCTAAAGTATTCCATCACCATGAAACATTTTGAGGCAAAACTCGTAATTATACGAATTTATGAGCCATATAAAGTTAAATCATAACGTTTATGTGACACCAGTTGCGCGGCTCTAACGATAGATACGTTTAACGTAACGTTTCGTGTTTCTCGAGACACGTTCAGTAAATGGTCTTTTGAGGCGCCTATTTGGTCCTTTAGTGCGAAAAAGATTGTATCTTTTCAGACACAAATTGGTAAGATACATTAAATTTTTATGACTGTTCATAAAATACATGGGTCAAGATAAATGAACTGAGTTCACGGAGACTTGTTTAAATTGAGAACATCATTATTTACTAATGCGTTGATAATGGCATTTAGTAAGAAATAAATAAATAATTATTATTATTTCACTTTAATTACTGATTTGACTTCTCGACATGCATTGTTTCCACCAGAATTTGCAAAATTCTCTTTTAAACCAGAATTCCGCGAGAAAATAGAACAAACTGAGAGAACGTGCCTTCAATTAATCAATGTTGGACTCTCAATACTTCGAATACGTGGCTGACTAAAGCTCTATATTCAAAACTGTAGGAATTCTCAATATTCAGCAATAACCAAAACATGGAAATAGAACCACAGTATAGTAACGAGCAGCGTTCCAATACTTTGCGTCGTTGGGCGAACCGATTTTTTTACACTATGCCGCGAACACGCCGGCAGAATTGGTGCTTAATGGTTTTTGGGCTACCTGCTATTTTATTTTCCTTTTATACTGAAATATTTTTTGCGAGGTTCGCACTTTTGGTTAGATTTTTATACTTTATGGAAAAAATCGCCTGGATGGTCATGGATCAACTAATATTATTCTGCCTTTTATTTAATTATGGTCCATATTATTCATACAGTGTACAGGCAACGGTCATAAGTGCAGTAGCACGTTAATGATCATATTTCTATGGACGTAGCAATGCGAACTTCTGTTTGTGTGAGTTATGTCTTAACGCAATCAACCTAATGACTAAGGAGTCCTAACCACACTCATAAACACCGTCCGTCTTCGTCGTCTCGTCGTCTTTTATTTTGACAGGGTATAAACACACGATTTTGGCCGGTCAGTATATTGCTAAAATTCACCCTATTTTAATAAGCATCGTTAGTAGATAGAATCAAGTATAGGCCTTAAACACAGGCCGTGGGTTCGATCCTCTAAAGGACTTTTTCTTTTTATCATTTTTTTATTTGCAACAATAGATATAGGTATACATGTATATATATATTTTTATATTTAACTTAGTCAAATATTGTTGGAAATAGGAATA
This sequence comes from Dryobota labecula, assembly GCA_947523025.1. Taxonomy (NCBI): domain Eukaryota; kingdom Metazoa; phylum Arthropoda; class Insecta; order Lepidoptera; family Noctuidae; genus Dryobota; species Dryobota labecula. Next base: position 22,640,253 of record OX383303.1, read on the forward strand.
AAATAAATAATAGCAAATAAAATAACAGTGAATTATTTTACTGTTTTTATAGTATTTAGAATTATCATAGCAATTAAGACTTATTCAGAATAAAAAAGTGTGATAATAAAACAACAGTATTTATTTACAACGCTTAATATTAAACAACATTGATAAACTGCTACATTAAATTGATCTATGTGTGTTTTAAGATTATAGCTTATGTTCGTTTCCTTAACGAAAAGAATATTGAAACTTAACCTCATCATCAATTAACTTATTATCTACTATAATAACCAGCACATTCCCCGTAAAAATTATCTACATTTTTAAATTCATATTTAGTTTGAAATCTATTATTATCAAATGCAGCTTAGAAGACGTAGCAGCATGGAGCTCACAATATTTGCACATAAATATCTGTGCCATGTAAACTATCCCACAACTGCATGCAATGGAAGGTGCTCAGGCAGGACATCTCACGTCTCGTGCTTCCCAACCTTTGCACCATTAACCCTTCATATGTCGGAACGTAGATCTACGCGAGACACAATGGGTTTTTAATTGTGTCTCTAATTACGACATACGAGAGGTTAAATCTCATATATTTTCAATTGATGGCGCAATGACATATCAAATTGTTCTGCAAATCTACTATACTATAGTAGTTGGTATGAAACCATTCGTTTCATATTCTTCCACTCGTTTCATATTCTTCCATCCATAGATATATCCTAAAACGTCGCTGAGAGTGGTTAGTAAGTGGCGGCTTTCCACTTCTTACAAGACTATCTTTTCCTCAAATATCTTCACCCAACGACTCCCAGTATTTCTCTAAAACAAAAATTACACTTTATTATACATTTGTAATTAGCGATTTACTAACAAGAAAATCTTACAACGTTCACAACTATTAGCACATAATATTAAAAAATAAGATTTCATTGGAAATTTTAGATATATTAAATCCATTTCTATGCAAGGCGACAATATTTGCCCTGGCTTCAATACTTATGTTTGTTTGCATTTTGAATAAAGATATTCAAACAAAACACCACTAATAGCAATAACATAAACACTCTTAATTAAGTTCACCAACCAACAACGTCATACTATTTTATTCAATGCAGCAGATTCATTTTGTTTCAAATCCACCTTCATCTTTTGTGATTAGTTTTATTTTTTAAGATTCATTTTTGCGCAGCATGATATGCCAACCAACTAAAACAAACGATTATTTACCGCGCTCTTTCTGATTGACTAAGGATGAAAGATTGCACTATATAATACACGGGTGTGTGTGAATGTGTTTGAAATGTCTTTATAGAAGAAGGTCATAAGTACGATTGGTTTTGATACTCGTACTCTATAACTTTGTGAGATTCCTACTGGACTTCTGACCGATACTGTACGTAATAAAGATTATTCTATTCTAAGTATTAGTCTAGCAGTTATTAGTACAGCTGCTAGACATAGGCAGGAATACCTAATCTTATCAGCCTGCGATTGTCCTACTGCAGAGCAAAGACCTCTCCTCATAAAGAGGAGAAACAAAACATTGAGCCTGTTAACGTGGGTGAGCAAATAATAACAAGCTTCTTAGGATACCGAATAAAGAATTTGTGTTTTTAATAAACATTCTTATATTACCACTTCTTTGAAAATAACTAGCTTGGATGTAGGCCTTTATAAATAAGGATCAACATGCAATATCGCAGCCAATTTTTTTCCGCAATATTACCTTGGAATAGTCTGAATAATGTTGGGATAATTTTGCCACGGTTTTTACGCTATTAGGGGTATTAAGAGAATTTGAAAATTTTAAGCTCCAAATTTTTTTAGTACCTTTAATACAAACAAAATTTTGTAGTAATTTATTTATTTATTTATTTATTTATTTATTCGTACATGCCACATTAAAAACACACACACCACTACCATAACATTAAATTCATTCGCTGATAGACACCGCACAGCATAATCCACTAGGTCTAGAAGCATGAAATTGTGCACAAGAGTTCCTTTATAACGAACTAGCACTAAGGATGGTCACCGTAATCCACTCAACTAAAATGTCATGAATACGTCTATGCGAATTAACTCGGCTTTGTCAGGAACAATTTAACTTATAAGAGTGAGGACTTGCAAGTCATTGAACACAAACTGCAAAAAAGAAATGTAACTATCGATCCTCTACACTCCCATCCCTAATCACACGACACAGTTCCGTATCTCTGTTCACAATATTAGTTCGATGATTAATATACTATTTCCTTAACATATACATTATATTAACAACACTATACATCAACAGTTTCGTGCGAGTATCTCTGTTCGATAAACTTTTATATATTTTCATAGCACTGAATAGTTACGACGTAACGGATTAACGATGACAGATAGCTGGACTGCTGGAGTTGGGACAGCATCAAAAACAACACATAAAACATACGCAGATAATATTATGGGATGTCTATTTAATTGACAGTTTCGAGTATGCATGTTGTAGTAAGCGTGGATACTACAGGGACACATGACAGCAGTTTTCATTCTGAAATGTCATCAATCAATAGGCTTAGACTTTTCCCAGCTATGTCGGGGTCGGCTTCCAGTCTAACTGGATGTTGCTAAATACCAGTATTTTACATGAAGTGACTGCCTATCTGAGTGGGTAACACTATATCCCTTGGTAAGACTGGATGTCAGACTTTTTGGGCTTATGACTATTGGTAACGACTGCAAAGATTCACGAATGACAGCCGGGACCAACGGCTTAACGTGCTTTCCGAGGCACGGAGGGTTCTCGAATTGTAATAGATGGTCACCTATCCACGTACCACCCGCGAAAAGTGTAGCTTGACCTTCGATCGACTCGTGCGGCTGTTATTATCTAGCCACGAGCCCCTCGATTCCGAAATATCGTCTGGTTTCAAAATCTAATCAGCAAATTCAGTTACGTGCTTTTTGTATTGGTTTGTAAAACTCATACAGAGTGATGAATGGACTCCAATTTTAAGTTCTGTTTAAATTAAAATAAATGTAGGGAAATTCATTGCTTCATTTTGGGACAGCCGAGTGGAGGTAAAACCGCGCGCAATTTTTTTCTTTTAAATATAAATAAACCGGGTACTAATCCCAGACGTTTATTTAACACTTAAGAGCTTTCATCCCACGCGGGCTGGCAACGTCGCATTTCTGGAGGTTTTTCGTGATTATTTTATTACATCTAAATCAAGGTACTTTTTTTTTCAGCCAGTCACTAGATCTATCGCTGTATTTTATAAAAAAAATAGTACTTTGATTTAAATTTAATAAAATAATCCTCAGAAAAACCTCTAGAAATGCGACGTTGCCCGCCCGCGCGGGATAAACGCTCTTAATTCTAATTCTGATTAAATGAACAGCTACAAGCTACAATAATTAAACACATCTTAAGCGCACATACACATAAATATTAATGCGACGTAAAACTTGAAACTGTTACCAAACCAATTACAAATTTTGATTTGTGCCACGATAAAATTGTTGGGCAATATATTCTACTACCTTGTTTGTTTAACTCGTCTGGTCTATGTCTGAGTGTCGATTGGCACTTCCTAAAAACTGTTTTACGTGGATGTAAATCTTTTTAACCGTGAATTTTTCAATCTTTACAGTTCCAATAACGAACTGTTGCCGACTTTTACGAAAAGTAGGTAGCTAAAGTTGTGATGATGTAAACCAAGCGAATTTGAATTTATTATGTTTACCTTGTAGTGATTATCATATAAAGTATTGCACGTCGTAATGGTATTGTTATGGATGTTCCCGAGATGTAGGGAGATACCTGAGAGGAGTGAGCGCGCCAAAATTGTAGAGGGATGGCGTCTATGTAAAAAAGGGTCAACTTAGTGAAAGAATTATTACACGTTCATCATATTCCCCGAAGGAGTAGGAAAAGCTTAGCAGTACCATACAATCGTTTGATTTTCAAAATGTGTTCATTTTAAACACATGTACCCACTTTTACAACGATTCGTGGACTCGACTTTAACTTCTGAAAATCCTCCCCAACGTAAAATGCCTTAAGTAAATAAGTGCAAATTTTAAGCCAAAATATTCTACTACAGTTGGGGGGCTAAATCATAACAGCCGCACGGGCCAATCTTAAAGGTTAAGCAACGCTTGCCGATGTCGGACCGTGGATGGGTGACCGTCCATTACATATCTAGACTCCTTCGTGCTTCGGAAAGCATGTTAAGTCGTTGTTCCCGGCTGATTCGTAGATCATTGACAGTCGTTACGGGTAATCAGAAGCCCAAAAGTCTGACAACCAGTCTTACTAAGGGGTATCGTGTTACTCAGTAACTGAGTTGTGGAGGTCAGATAGGCAATCGCTCCATGTAAAATACAGAAATTCAGCTACGTCCGACTGGAAACCAACTGCAAAATAAATGGTAAAAATCTAGGCAGATTGATATTGATTCTACAGTTAGCAAAGACCAGTATTTATACCTACTCGTTTTATTAATTAATACATTTCTGATTCTCTTCTTTTAGTTTACATTAAATTATGTATATCAATGTTTGTACTTCCAACACCTATTTAACCCCTAATGGGGTTAAAAGTATTTAATTTATGCTGATTAGAAATCCCATCGGAAAATCCCCCTTATTATATCCCTATTTTCATAATCTTCTAAAATCATGCTAGATTTTTAAATCCCAGTAGTTAAAGCGTGGTAGAAGATAACCTTTAGGTAATCTAATAAATTATATTTTCTAGTCAGTCGAGCCATTAGGGATTATAATTGAAAGGTCTAATAAAATCTGTCTAACGAAAATGTTTTTAGTCTGTCGCGGTGCCTCCGATCGTCGTCGTCTCAACAAAAAATGAATAAAAGTTTTGCTGTGGTAGATAGATCGTTTTAAGGACGAAATTTTGTTGACATGGCGTTTTATGTAACCCATAACATCACGCAGATTTTCCTCGAAGGGTTAGGCAGAGGAGTATCTGTAGTACAACCTGATTTCGCCAGTTATGTTTAAGTCTCATGTAATAGGGGGCGAGCCTGTTGACATCAACCGGGCACAAATCCAGACTCTGGGCTACTACTGAGTATTTCCTGATGAAAAAAACCCAATTACACTTTGCTCGACTTGGGATTATTCCCAAGTCGAGCAAAGTGTACTTAAGACGACCTTTTATTTTGTGTTTAAACCAAAATTTGGAATGTAGAATTAGAAACCACGGAAGTCTAAAATTCCGGAGCTTTAAACAAAGCAATGTGCTATAATAACCTTGATTATGATGTTTCTCTGAACTCTAAGATAACGGGTGAAACCATCAATTATTTCCCGGAAAAAGAGTCAGTTGGTTATGTAAACTCTTTCGCATAAATATCCTACAATACCAAACATCTTTCTTCACAAAACACGATTAATTTCCAGTTTGCAAACGTCTTAATTCTAAGCTTCCTACCGAGGTCGGTGCACGGTCGTAATAATCTTTTAACGCTGATGTACCACGACCACAATAGATGAGGTTTCACCAACCATTTTACAATCCATTACTCGTTCACCTCAACAAAAACAGAAGAATATTCTCATTAATCACACAATGTATCTTAAAATCCTCTTTTGTTTTTTCCCACGTCATTTCACAGTAACGGCTTTCCGTCCGATTTTCGCCTGTATTGTGTGTATGCCAATAATTATTGTGCCCGGTTTATTATTATCCGTAGTTATATCCGGCCATATCCGTCACAGAAATTAGCCGGTGCTCGTAATGTAAACAGTGGAAGGATATACAGACATGCAGATGATCCGCCACTGTAGATATAGCACATGCTAGATGATGCATTGTTGCTAAGCGCTTATAATTAGTGCCGAAGAATGTCTAGACATTGATTTTACCCAGAAAGTTATTTAGTGAAAAGGTGAAAAGTCTGCGTACATTTTTTACGTTAGAAAATGTACCGTCAAGGAGCGATAATGTTAAGCAATGTTTAAACAAATTCTAAGTCTATTTGTCGAACTGTCATTTTCATTCAAAATGTTGACAATGATGTAATCGGAAAAATGATAAGGTGCAAGGAAAAAACTTGCATATAATATAATTTGATAAATGATTTTATTTTTAAGTAGGTTTGTACAAATAGTTCTACATGTAAATCATATTTTAAAAACTAGATGAGGTGGGCGTAACTGAAACGTGAAATCAATACTGGATTCAAATATCTCTTGCAGAAAAGGTAAAATAGTAATAGATACAAATCAAATTGAAAAGAGATATAAATGGATTACTAGATGTTTACCTCCTTCTTCTACCAATCTGGAAGAAAGAAAAAGTATTTATTGGGACTCACAAAGGAAGATTACAAATTAAACTAAACACTAATAAAAAAAAGATAAAATTAAAATAAAATAAAAAAACCGGCCAAGTGCGTGTCGGACACAATGAAGGGTTTCGTAGTTAGGAAGAATTTATCCCAAGAACAAACTTAACATTGCAGTGGTTAGTTCTCGATGTTTTTCAATTGTAAATGTAAGTTGGTCGACTATTACGCGGTAACTAGTGAAGCTTACTTAGCTGTGATAGTTTTCCTTTTAACTTCGATATATATATACTACTGCTTTGAATTTTTTCACGTATCCAAATACAACCATTTAGCTGGCAGGAGGGGTGGACTGTAACAAAAATTTGCAGATTAAAGCTTAATATTATGCAAAACGGATCCCTGAATCGAAAAATGGTTTTAACAAGCCCGCAATATTTTTAAACGGCCTATCCAACGATACCGCACACCATGGAATAGACGAGAAAAAAAATATATCATCCCCACTTTACGTGAACGGGAGGTACCCAAAATATGTATTTTTTCAAAATTTTAATTACCACTTTGTTGGCGCAATTAATATGTATACTTATACCAAATTACAGCTTTCTAGTACAAAAAGCCTCTGAGCTAAGCTCCGCGGACAGACAGACAGACAGACGGACATGGCGAAACTATAAGGGTTCCTTGTTTACTACGGAACCCTAAAAACTTTAACTGGCAAAATGTTTTTTTTTTATAATTTTTTTTTTAGCTAGGGCATCTGAGAGTTAACCTTGAAAGGTTGATTCTCTTTAACCGGTCTTTCCTGTGGTTGCCCTAAGCTCCTAACGAAACTTAATGCCTCCAGCCAGGGCTTAAAACTTATAAACAAAACGACTGCGCGCTAAAGGCACCCCCTGTGGGGTACGAACCTCGGCTTAGGGCAGAGTAGGAGGGAGGATGGCAAGGGACCGACGGTGATTGGATAAAATCAGGGTTATGATTATTATCTGGGGGATATATACCTACAGGCTCAGCTATGGCGCGGGCTGGCGCGGGCGCTTCGCTTACGAGCAAGGGTCGGGGAGGACTATTTAGTCGGGGATTTCGCGATGGGCCTCGGCGGCGAGGTCGGAATAACGGTCGTGTATTGTGTATTCTTCGAACTGGACTTATTTCCCTACTGCTCTCCTGGACGAGAGTCGTGGGGTCGTCTGGGTCGGTCAGTGTATGCCTTGGACGGCGGGTCTTACTGATGCGAGAGGGGGTGTAGTTGGCGGCCTGCACAACTAGAGTGATGCGGTATGTGACTGCGGAATAGAAGAAGCGCTTTGAAATGTGCTTAATGAATTGGGCTATCGTAGGGATTTGAAGTTCTAAATGAAGGTTATGGTTCCGAACGAACCAGGGGGCTCCCGTGATCTTACGGAGGATACGGGTTTGGAGGGTCTACATCATAAGGATGAGATAGGGTTTTGCGTGTGCAAAGACTGGACTCGCATAGGTCATGATCAGGCGAGTACACGCGGTGTAAATGCGCAATTTACACCTGAGTGACAATTTGCTGTTTGCATTAACCACACCTAGATATTTGGCTCGCGTCTCGCAAGGGATAGGCTTGCTGAACATGGTGATTGGTTGGAACTTAGGGGGGCGATGCCGCGGCTTCGAAAAGAGAACCGCTTGACTTTTGTCGGGATTTACTTCTATAATATGCGCCACTTTCTAAACCACTCGCCAAGCTTGTTGGCTGCAGTCTGGAGGGTGTTAGAGATTTTAATTTTACTAGTCCCTTTGTAGTAGATGGCCGTATCTGACAAAATGTGGGTGTACTTTGTATATGTACATCTCTGCTTTACCCGTCCGTAAAAAACAGGCTTTATGTTATATTATATTACTTCAAGTAGTATGCTACCTGTACCTGTATAATTATACCTTTTTTAAACAAGCTATGATAAATTCTAGACATATTTCTTCTTTAAATCCCAGATTAGATGAAAGAGATCCATGAAAGTATTTGCAGATCATTTATCATAGCAATGTGAGATTAATCATTCTAAATATTGTGACTTTAGATTTTTAGTTTTAAAATAAAACTATGAAATATATCATAAAAGGTTTATATTTTTCAATATACAACCATTGATGGATATAATTTGATGAAAACTAAGAGGACACATCAGAAGTGTATTAATTAATATACCGACTAGGTATAAATACTGGTCTTTGCTAACTGTAGAATCAATATCAATCTGCCTAGATTTTTACCATTTATTTTGCAGTTGGTTTCCCGTCGGACGCAGCAGAATTTCAGTATTTCACATGGAGCGACTGCCTATCTGACCTCCACAACTCAGTTAGTGAATAACACGATACCCCTATTTCGGAAGTCGGTGGCAAAAAACTAAAAAAAACAGATCCAAAGACACCGACTTCCGAAATTAAAATAACTTTTCACTTTGTAGTGTTTTGTGGAAGTCGTTTTTTTTTTTTAATGCAGTCATTGAAGCATATGTACATATCCACTCTTACAACGATACGTGGTCCTATCCTATGCCATTGAAGAACCTAGTACATCACCACATACGCATCTGTCTTGTCAAATATAATCAAAACTTACCACTGAAAATCCGCCCCTAAAAATGCTTAAGTAAATAAGTGCAAATAAGCCAACATATTCTACTGCGGTTTTTTTTTTTGTTAAAAAGTTTTTAATTTTTTCACTATTTAGCTATGGTACCTACCCCACAACAATTTGATTACCACTACTTGCAACACCGCATAAAAAACAGTGATACAAGATATACGAAGTGGATTAAATACGTATTATCGAAGCTAACTCAAAAATACCCATGCAAAGTTAACAATTATCGGTTAATAACCATTTATAGCCCGAGTGCATCTCATGATAATTCCAATAAGCCCAAACACGGCTAGGATACATTGTTTTATTACGGAGTTCCGGTGCATACTTTCCGGCTTCATCTTCAGATCAGTTCGATGGTACCATTTTCATCAGAATTATTAATTTAAATTTGCTTCATAGTCGCATAACTATCTTAATCCAGATATCTTATCGTCACCCGTGAAATACTTATCATTGAGGAGTCCCGGTGGCCATTTGTGGTCTTCTTCATCAGTTCCACTTTATCAAATGATACTTTATGAATGCAAATGCTTGAGTCGTTGATGGAAATACAAAAATCGCTATTTGTATGCCTATAATATTTGAGGAGTTCCCTCAATTCCTTATAGATCCCATCATCAGATCCTGGTTTCCTGGGTTTATACAGTCGAATTGAGAAACGTCCTTCTTTTTTGAAGTCGGTTAAAAACAAATGATCGTATGTAGGTAGGTCCTATTTACGTCTGCCTACCGCTTCGGGGAATATGATGAACGTGTAGTAATTTGTACACTAAGTAGACCCTTTTTTACATACACGCCATCTCTCTAAAATTGAAGTCCTTCCACCCGCACCCACTTCTCTCAGGTATCTCAGTACATCTCGTCAACATCCATAAAAATACCATTACGGCGCGCGGCGTACCAAATCATATTACGAGTATATGATAATCACTATTAGGTAAATGTAATAAATTCAAATACGCTTGTTTTACATCGTCACAATTTTAGCTACTTTTCGTAAAAGTCGGCAAGAGTGCATTATTGGAACTGTAAACATTGATAAATTAACGGTTAAAAGATTTACAGCCACGTAAAACAGTTTTTAGAAAGTGCAAATCGACACTCAGACATAGACCAGACGAGTTAAACAAACAAGGTATTAGAATATATTGCCTATTTTACTATTTTATCGTGGTACCTACAACTCAAAATAAGTAAATGGCTTGGTAACAGTTTCATGGTTTTATTTATATGTAATTATGTCTATACCGAACCGTACCGTACCGTTTATATGCATACCGTGTGGTGCCGGACGTAATGAATAGCACCACCCCATTTCATCCCGTGGGTGTTGTAAAAAGCGACTAAGGGACTTACTAGAGAATGGGCAGCATCGTTTTTAATACCATACTGCGATCGCCAACCCACCTGCTAAGCGTGGCGATTATGGCAAACCCCCCTTTGGGAGAGGCCTATGTCCAGCAGTGGACGGCTGAAATGATGATGATGATGATACATATGTATATGTCGGAGAATGGTAGGTCCCTCTTGTTAACATCAGCCATATTTTAACCTACTGTGGGCGTACTGTGGGTAGTGCTGTACATGCCAAACCGCATGACGGCCGTTGTAAATATTCTTAGAGGTTACTAAATATGTAAACGTTTTCTCTATGTATACTACTAGGTGTTCGTCAAGAATAATCTATAAGAATGACAATAAGAAAAATACAAGGTATCAGTGTTGTGCCATTATAAGTGTATATATGCAGGAACGCAGGCCTTCAACAATTCACTAGAAAAATGCTGGTGGACCTCGACACCAGGGACGCAGACAGTCCAGACAGTCCAGGGAGGCTATGCCATTCTTAGATGGTAGGCTAACCAGGCGTTTATTACCCCTGGAGGGGACCGGCCTGCGCCTGGTGACGGGGACCATCACGGGACACTGCTCGCTAAACAAACACTTCCACACAATAAGTATAATGGACAATCCTCTGTGCATTATTTCTGTAAGTGTGTTACGCAATTACCCTGCAGTTGTCTGTATGAGTTTTACGAACCAATACAAAAAATACGTAACTTAATTTCAAAAATACCAATTCGAAAATCTGATGGAATTGCACGCGCTGATTGGGTTTTGAAACCAGACGATATTTCAGAATCAAAACTGCTGCATGATGTGTCGTTCTAGTTTCCATGCATACATCACAACTGTATTGCCCGTAGGGTTAGGCAGAGGTGTACCGATAGTACACCACTTTACATATTTCGCCAGTAATGTTTAATTCTCATGTCATAGGGGGTGAGCCTATTGCCATCAACCGGGAACAGACTCCGGGCTGCTACTGACATATTTCATATGGAAAAACCCAAAACACTTTTCCCGACCTGGTAATCGAACCCAGGACCTCATGCTCAGCAGCGCTCGTGACCACTAGACCAACGAGGCAATCAAGCTTAGTACTCCAAACTGTCAATAAAATAGACATATGTCTAATATTATTATCTGCGTATGTTTTATGTTGTTTTTGATGCTGTCTCAACTCCAGTAGTTCAGCTATCTGTCATCGTTAATCCGTCCCGTCGTAATTATTCAGTGTTATGAAAATATTTAATGTTTATAGAGCAGACATACTCGCACGAATCTGTTGAAGTATATAATAGGGTTGTTAATATAATGAATTAAATGCTAAGGAAAGAGTATATTAATCATCGAACTAATATTGTGAACGGAGATGCGGAACTGTGTCGTGTGATTAAGGATGGGAGCTTAGAGGATCGATAGGTACATTTATTTTGTGCAGTTTGTGTTCAACGACTTGCAAGTGTCGCACTTATAACTTAAGTTGTTCCTGACAAAGCCTAGTTCATTTGTATAGTTGTGTTCACGACATTTTGGTTAAGTGGTTTGCGGTGACCACTGAGATTACCTTTGACCTTTCTCTAAAGTTAGATCTCAGTTCACTTCATACGGAGTTCAGGAATAACATAATTGTGTGGTTTTATTTTTTTCGTCTTACAGAACAATACTTTTTAGAGTTCCGTAGTCAACAAGGAACCCTTATAGTTTTGCCATGTTAGTCTGTCTGTCTGTTTGTCCGCGGCTTAGCTCAGTGACCCTTAGTACTAGAAAGCTGTAATTTGACATGGGTATACAAATTAATCACACCGACAAAGTGGTAACATAAAAACCATTTTTTTTTGTTTACCTCAGCTACACGTAATAATATATGTAATATTATGATAAAATTATATATTTTTTTCTCTTCTATCCCATGTTGTAGGGTATCGTTGGATAGGCCGTCCAAAAATATGGGAAATTATATGTGCGGCAACAAAAGTTTTCTTTAGCACCTGCAACCTAGCGTCTTTTTTTATATGTAGGCGACGAGTTAATAGAACAGCTTCAATTATATTAATTCATCATCTTTACTATTCCAACAGAATATCAAAAAACCAGCGTCAATTTACGAGCGTAAATTAATATGACTCCGAGCTACCGATAAATATATTTACTTCTGATTTGATAACTCAGCGACTAATGTTGTAAGTGAGCTACTTTATATATTTTAGAGATTCAACATCTGTCTGCTAATAAAATCAAATTCCAGCCTCAAAATTAGTAATCAAAGTTTTTCATTCAACAACTAAATTAATAAATCATATTCTTTTTTCGTGAAAGTTTGCAACACAAGCGCGGGAGTGTACCTGACGCTCGTTGGGAATCAGAGGTCTATTCGGTGCGTGCAGCAACGAGTTCACGTGTATTTGTTTACATTAATGACAATTGTTAGGTTTTCATTTTTTTTTTTTTTTTTTTTTTTTTTGAGATTGTTATCGGTAGACAATATAATTACGTAACTTGAAAACGTGTTTTTTTGTTTATCAACATATTTTGATTATTTTAATTTTAAACGATAGATCTAGGCATAAAACTAATAATTAACTTTCATTTATGCAAATCGGTCCACGCGTTTACGAATTATAAGGGAATTTATGTTTTCACTAGAGATGAAAATGTTTAACAAGCAAAATGCAATTAGTCGAATAATAATAATTTCTCTGAACTGTAGGTTAGGTTAGGTTAGAACAGTGACCACACAACGGTACTGCTTTTCTTCTCCTATAACAAACAAACAGAGTTGCAGATGTTTGTTTATGATAACAATATTTTTTGTATGTTCATTTGGGTAGGTATAATAGTCAATTACTTATGGTAACATTATAAATAGAAAGGCGAATACATGAAATTAGAGCTTTCATTGACCATTATTTGATGACAATAATAAGGAAATTTTATGTTCAAATATAGTAGATTCACTCATCAATTACTTATGCTAAAGTATAAAAATAAAGGTGACTCTATGAAATTAGCCCCATCATGACCTATGCGAGTCCAGTATTTGCCCACGCCAAACCCTATATCATCCATAAGATGCAGACCCTCCAAAACCGATTCCTCCGTAAAATCACGGGAGCCCCCTGGTTCGTGCGGAACACTAGCCTCCACGTGGAGCTAAAAATCCCCACCATAGCCCAATTTATGAAACGCGCTTCAAAGCGCTTCCTAGACTCTGCCGCCACTCACCGCAACCCGTTGGTTGTTCAGGCCGCCAATTATACCCCCTCTACCATTAGCAGGACCCGCCGCCCACGGCATGCACTGACCGACCCAGACGACCCCATCACTCTCCTCCAGGAGAGTCATAGGTCTACTAGTACAGTTCGCAAAAGAGTACACACTACAAGATCATCATTCCGACCTCGCCGCCGAGGCCCAACGCGAAATCCTCGACTAATCAGTCCTCCCCGACCCTTGCTTTCAAACGAAGCGCCAGCACGCGCTTTAGCTGAGCAGCATGTAGCTTTAAATCCCCCTGATAATAATCAAAACCTTGATTTTATCCAGCCACCGACGGTCCCTTGTTACCCTCCCCCCTCCTCCGACTCTGCCCTAAGCCGAGGTCCGTACCCCGCAGGGGGTGCCCTTAGCGAGCAGACGGAAAATTCTAATTTAGCTTTAAGTATGCCCCTGGCTGGAGGCCTTAATAATCCGTTAGGAGCTTAAGGCACCACAGGATAGACCGGTTAAAGAGTCCGATCCCCTCGTGGTTACACTCTGAGTTGCCATTTCAAAAAAAAAAAAAAAAAAAAAATGAAATTGGAGTACGTTGATATTATTTTATAGATGAAGTTGATACACTTATTAGAAGCTGGCAATGAGTAGACATATCACAAATTTAGTTGCTTAAGAATTATCACCATGTTGCGTCATATTAACAGTAGCTTGTTTTACAATATATGGTCGCTTATAAACCATTTATTAGACGCTAAAAGTTCGTCGCTGACCTATTAATTCATTAGACAACTAAATATATTTGCATACGAGAATGACATTTTAAAGAAGCTGCCTTAATTAGCACCCTAAAAATATTACGGGTTTGTGAAAACGATTTTTAGATTCAGGGATCCTTTTACGTAATATTAAACTTCGAAGTAAATTTTCTGCAAATTTTTGTTAGAGTTAAGTGTCAAGTGTGTGTGTGTGTGCTAGCTAAATGGTTGTACTAAGATATATGGTACCGTGTGGTGCCGGACGTAAAGAATAGCACCACCCCATTTCTTCCCGTGGGTGTCGCAAAAGGCGACTAAGGGACTTACTAGAGAATGGAAAGCAGCGTTCTCTATGCATTTTTAACACCATACTGCGATCGCCACCCCGCCGGCCAAGCGTGGCGATTATGGGAAATCCCCCCCAATTGGGGAGGCTTATGTCCAGCTGTGGACGTCTTTCGGCTGAAATGATGAATGATGATGTAGAAAAGTTCACAGCAGTAGTATATAACGAAGTTTAAAAAAAAAACGTTTTTCTACTACAATGTTGAGTTTGTTCTTGGGTGAAATTCATACCAACTACGGAACCCTTCATTGTGCGTGGTCCGACACACACTTGGCCGGTTTTTTTTAAATTATTTATTTATTCAAAATCTGTGTTAACAATAACATACATAAAGTGTGCCAAACAGTTTGTCGGCAGTTCTCGTCTAGCAATGGATTACAAATTTTGAAAATTAATGTGCTAAAACTTAATGCTTAATGTGCTAAGTAAACTATAAAATAATATACCTACAGTCCAAGACATTTCCGCAGACGTGAGGATGGTTACAAACATAGCTACGGACACAATGAGAGATAATGTTTTTGTAGAACTTTTTTAAGTTGATCCTTAGACTTGACATTCGATATCAGTTTCGGGGGTAGCTCATTCAATAATGTTGGTACTACGTACCTTCTAGTGCGCTTACCAAAGTAGTTTGTTACTTTTGGAACAGCAAGTGTCTTCTTCTTAGATATTATTTATATTAATATTTTGTTTATTAACTTCAGCTATAGGTACTAAATTCTAAATTCATCTCTAAGGTCAGTTGGACAAAGTTTTCGGCGTTGGACAACGGTAATAAACCCTTTCCATTTTGTGGTCTGTTTGCCAACGTATGACATGAAATAACGCTTAGATGTCAAAAAAAAATTGCTCCTTTGTACTTTCTCATTAGATCAATAAATAAAAATAATAAAAAAAACTTTATTCAGTTCAGAAAAAAAAAACACGGTACAATATTTAAAAAACAAAAACTAGTAACACGTTACATAAAATCTTAGGTGCTAGATTTTTACAAATTCCCTGGGCCCCACACTAGGATTCCCTATGTCGTGGGGTCCAGTCTCTTCTCTAGTAAGGCAAACAGTTATTTATTTAGGTAATAAAATTATGAATATATTGAGAAAAAATATATATATATAATAAAAATAATAGTTGAAGTCTTAAGTACAATGTAATTTATGTTGTAGGAAGATGGTTTGATGACAAGAGGGTTAGGTGCTTTTAGGTGTGAGTGAGTATGAAGTGTAAGGTGTGTATGGGGTGTGTGGAGGTGTATGTGGTGAAAAATGTGTGGGTTGGTGCGTGCATATTTAGTTTATTTTATTGATACGTCTGATATTACGACTGTATGTGCAGAAGGTTTTCTGTTTGGTCATAATTTTTAGGATGTAGCCATTTAAATATAGCATTTTTACAGTTGATGTAAGTTAGGGTGAGTATAGCTCTATTGTGGGAGTAGAATTTTGAGTAGAGGTATGACCCAAGAAATGCAAAAGATCTGCGTGCAAAAGAAGAGTGTACTCTTGGCCGATCCCACTTTAAAGTTCTGGATGAATGGCGAGCCAGTTCTTTAGCATGCCTATGGAATCGTAGCAGGGTCGAAACGACAAATAATTGCCTGACACGGAAGAGGCTACATTCTGAGTATAGAGCGTCAGTAGAATATCGCCAGGGTTTTTTGTAGGCTATCTTTAGAATAGCTCGTTGAGCTCGTTCCAGCGCAAGCAGATTGGTTTTGTTTGCTGCTCCCCAGACTGATACACAGTAACTTAATATAGACTGGCACAAGGTATAGTAAACAATACGGATGAGTTTTGGTTTTGCGATGGACTTTAATTTTTTGAATATGTGCGAGAGTTTTCTAATGCGTTTCACGAGTGCATCAATTTGCGCTTTCCATGTTAGATGTTTATCGATTAGTATCCCTAGGTATTTTATACAGGAAACCTGTTCAACTTGCGAGCAGAGGCAGCTCTCATTACTGACATTTCCACATACGTGGATCTTTATTTTCAGTTCTTCATCAGGTGCAGACCGCTCAGTAATGCTAAAACACACTGACTTGGTTTTGCTGACGTTTAAGGTTAGCAAATTGTTTTGCAGGCAGATAGCAACCTTTCCAAGCCCATCCTGAGCTACATAAACGACATCACTCCAGGTTTTTGCATGAAAGATTATTGCGCTATCATCTGCGACGGTAAATACACTGGCATTTCGGAGTTCAAGAGAGCATAGGTCGTTTATGTAGATCAAGAATAACGTGGGGCCCAGAACACTGCCTTGCGGTACGCCATACCCAATATCCGCAAAATAATAGAAACCACGTGTATCTGGTGAGTCCGTATTTTTTGTCTCTCCTTGTTATCTTCTAAGTAGTAATTGGCTAAGAAAGCTTCTGGTCACTGTTTCATAAATTACAGTCATTTTATATTTGTGTCTTTTGCGCCATAAAAGCCAGCAATTAAAGTAATACTAAATTATTTTATGACAATATGGATACGAGAACATGTGGTTAACTAGCTATTTATCATCCGGGAATTACACAAGCTAACTGGCCGGAATAAAATAAAGCCGCCATTTTTCACAATAGCCTTTTAAATTGTAAAAGTGTGGTCACACTGAATTGTGTCGCAGTCATTGTGGGCTGGCAGTTTGATGTTCATCTCGGTTATTCATCTTTATACAAGTCATTTATTTTATAATAAAAATATAGTAAAAAGAATTTTGCATACTGGTAGAGGGACGGTCAGAAACTTTCAAACTCTAAAACGAATATCTGTAATTATTACTTTCATTCGTATAGTCATTTGTGTATTGAAATAACCACCTTGTTATTCTTTGCACAAAAAAAAAATTATATACCTACCATATTTCATACTTCATATTTACTGCAAATTTGACATTTTACACGTAATTCCCATTAAAAGTAAGATCGTCATTGAGTATTGCGTGTTTTAAGAATTCTTGTCGTGCTGGTTCATTATGCATACTCGTAGTATAGACCCAAATACCACGCGCGTCCACACCCTTATTTTTTTTAGCACACATATCGATAAGAAGTATAAAACGTTATCGATGGAATCTTCCCTATCCCTCCCTAATCGAGGTTTCTCATTTACCCGTAGTTTGTATTCGCATAGCGTATTGACTCGGGGTTAAGGTGCTGACTACATAGGTAATCCTAAATAGGTAGGATGAACTAGCACCGTCGGCGGCGTCGTCGGGGTATTTATTCAAGCATAATATGTTTTGGTTCCATCAGTGAATATGAAATTCGGTACTGCTTTGATATCAGTTCCATTATTTGTATTTATGTTATTTTTAATACTACTACTGCTTGCTGATGTCTAAATTCACTGATTTACTTTGCACTTCACTGAATTATTTGAATGCGTACTTATCTGAAGTGCTTTCAAATAACAATACTAATAATGCTTTTTTTACCGTTTATTTATTTAAACCAGACATAACCTAGTTCACTTCTACAGTTTGACAATATAAACGTATGAAATATTGCCTTCTAGTGCCTTCCTTCTTTTACATTCTTCTTCGTCTTATAACACTGTCTTCTTCTTTCTTCTTTTTGGCTATCTAATTTTAACGATTTATGTAGGTCCTTTAGATATTGTCACTTCAACCTAAACAATCCATTTATCCTTTCTTCAGATCTGTTGCTAAGATACGCGGTTTAACCGGTTGAATGTCCACGCTTTGTCACGTTCTGGTTCCATGATTTATATTAAATACAGCTGATACAGTTCATCATTCCGAGATTAGCACGGAAACAAATGTCAGCAAACTGAATGAAAATATACGAGTGCGAAACTGACATATTTATATATCCTTTAATAATAACTGTGTGATTTGTGACCAACCGGCCATTTTGATTTGTGTGCTTCCTGTCAAATGTTGCGTTAGTCGTGTTGTTACACTAGTGAGCAGATCTTTAGGGTTCCGTACCCAAAGGGTGCTAACCCTATTACTAAGGCTCTATTGTACGTCCGTTCGTCCGTCCGTCTGTCACAGGTCTCTTTTGAACCATATGAGGTAGACACTGAGGTAGAAATTTTCAATGTGTTACACTTTGCATTTGCAAAGTTTGGTCGTTATAACAACAAATTATAGAAATAAAATAAAGTTAAAAATTAAAGGGGGTCCCCATACACGAAACGTGTTTTTTTCGGTGTTTTTGTCGATCTCGGTACGGAACCCTTCGTGTGCGAATCCTTGCCGCATATGGCCGCATTTTATTTATGGCTTATGGGTGAGATTTGGCAGTGCGATTATGTGCCTATTTTATGTTTTACGATATATGTAAAGCATAGGATGGATGTAGCCATGTTTGGAAAAGGTAGCTCAGACCTGCAGCTAATCACGAATGAATTTAGACTGGAAGCCGACCCCAACATAGTTGCGAAGAGGCTAGGCAGACGATGATGAGATACTGTAACATAGACGGTTTCCATTCTATCTAGTTTACAGTTTGAGACCTAATCGTGGATCGTGCATTTCGGTCATGCTCACAAGTTTGCAGAGCTTCCTGATGGAAGCTCTGCAAACTTGTGAGCATGACCGAAATACAACAATTATTGTATTAACAAGAGTCACAACTCCTTCAAACTATGATTAGTTTCAGTAACAATTGTTGTACTCGTTCGGGTCGGCATCTAACAGTCGGGCGGCAAAATATAATGTATATATTGTTTCCCGGCTGTGCCGAATCGTAAGGAATTATGCCCATTCGAACAAGGGTGTAGCACGTCAAAGGTTTTAATAAAAACAGCTACCAACCTCCTAAGAAAAATAGGCCTTATCATCCGTTGAAAAATAGTTGTTTAAACGAATTCTACAGACGCAGAGAAAAAGTGACATTAAACTGTATTTAATCTCATTAACCCTCTGCGTTTGTAGATTTATACTGATTAAACAAATACTATTTAACAAAAATCTCTTCTATTCCAGACCTTCAGATGCCATAAAGCCGGCCCAATGAGCTGCGACAGAGGCAAGGGGGCGGGGCCTCACGATGCGCGGTGAAAAATGCCCCGGCGCAAGCGCAGGCTGGCGTCCCGCATCCGGGACTACGTGCGCGGTCTACTTGCGTTCCTCTTCAGCAATGTTGGAGTCATCGTGCTGGTCGTGGCTTATACTATTGCAGGTAAGAAGAAAGACTCATCATCTTATTGCGCCATCTTGTCCCATGTTACGTGTGGTCGGCGCAACACGTTTTCTTCTTTCATTCGCCCCTGTCAACCGTTACGCTATCAATTACTCCCTTTTCTTTCACACATCCATCCATCTTTTCTTTGAGTGTGCTCTCTCCCTCTCCACACATAAATATTCATCACTCTTTTAATCATATCTATGCGTTTGATCCCTCCAGGATGAGAAGAAAGAATATCCTTTTATTTTTTTATTATTGTATACCCTAGACGTATGTTGTAGATATATGTTTTATTTTGACCAAATTTATTTGTTAAACACCTGCAGCAAAAATAAAATAAATATTCAGCATAATATTCTATTCTATTCTAAAAAAGAAAAGCGTAATGGCACACATAAAATTATATCGTAGGTACACTTAGAATATTGTAAGAATACATGTTCCGCCGACCCCAAATCAATTGAGATAAAGAATGATGATGATAAAATAGTAAAAGTAGGAAAGTTGCTTACGACATTTAGGCCCGTATTACAAAACGTCACTCAATACAAGCATTACTTAAAACTAGATTGAAGCCATTTGATTGATTGAAACGAGTTTTAAGTAATGCTTCAGTATTGAGAAACGTTCTGTGATACGGACCTTAGAATAAGAAATACATTTTTGACGATCTCGTTGGGTGAGATCGGAATCATTAGGTACAAAACTACGTTATTTGTCACGAAAGTTTTATCTTTTTAACCAAAACTAGCATGCTTGTGCCTCTGAACTGGCAAACTAGTATCTTAAAACTAGCATGCATTTTAAAACTATTTAGTCAACTGGCAAGCTAGTATAACAAACCTAGCAAACTATCTCAAAACAAGAAACAACAAACACAATATAATAGCTGTAGGTATCACACAACAAATCATAGATGAGTACAAACGCCGTTCATTTTATTATTCCCAGAAACATGCCTTTACCTTACATCTTTAACTATGTGAAACCCTTTGTCTTTTAAAAATGAAAAATTCCAGCCATTTTCGCAAAGAAAACAAAATGCTTGTTACTACAAATTTCAATTTTCCGCCAGACTCAAGCGTGACAAACATTTGCTTAAAGTTGGTCGTCCATATCAAGTTACTGTAGCCAAATTCTTGGTTCTTGATTAGAAATTTTAATAATCCATGAATTAACAATGCTATTTCCGAACCCTAGTTATAGAACTAGCGTCAGTTTTAATTAAAGGTTGAGGCTGCGTTTGATGAATCAACGCGAATCCGGCTAATTAATGCCTTTAATGTGATTGGTTATGCTGGGCTCTTTGATTCTTTGAAGGTAAGTACTGAAGGGTGGTTTGTGCACGTAAACAAATAATAGGGCATCCCTTGAATAGGGGTAACAGCCGTCGCGTCGGTATACAGGGTGGCTTGTAACGTCTAAATTCAACGTGTTCCTTCCAGGACGTAATAATCAATTGCAAAAAAGACTTCTTTCTGACTTCTTTCTGACTTATTATATGTTGTTTTTATTTTTTATTTTTTTGGGAAATCATATACAATGTTTGTAAATATGTGAGCACCATGTACCTATCGCATTTATTATTTTTTCTGTTATTACTTCAGTTTTCATTCTTTTCACCAATTGTGGTAATTAATTTTGATGATTTTTTTTTATATTTTTTATTTTTTTATTCTAGGTACATAGTCTTCACCTATAAATATTATTTAATGTATACAAACTATTGTTAACATTTTAAAAGAGTAAGTATGGAGTTTCTTGCCCATTCTTCTCCATACATAACTACATTTTGGAAGGCGCAACTAGAATCAATTAACTATTCATGTAATTTTTGACGTTCAAAAGTGCATCTTCGTGCCTATTTGAAATAAATTATTTGACTTTGACTTTGACTTTGACAACAATTAACACTCCATTTTGCCCAGGCGATAATCCATGGGATTCGCGAAAATCCAATATTGGTGTGTTTCGGTAATTTTTTCAAAGCAAGCAAGATTTTCATAATCTTCTACGTGAACTTGAACTTCTTCTTCTGCTTCTTCTTCTTCATTTACCCATATTTCCATATTTTATTATGACATTAAGTGTACAATTAATTAGCTATCGAACGACGTATGTACACGGTACAAGTGTAAAACAAACAGTTAGATGTGCCCATGAATTAGTCGATGTTGCTGGCAATGGTAGAATTTGCCAATTGTTGAAACGTTTAAAAATTTAGTGATAATGTCTTGAGTATAGTTTTCAATATTTATGTTTTCAATTTAATTTAATGTTACATAATATTAATTATTCTGCATGCTGTTGTATAGGATCAAGTTATTCTAACTTAACACACAGCTGTGGAGAGAGTTTGTTGCGCCACTTCTCCCCAGATAAAGCACTAGAAAGTGTATAATTTTGACGTTAAAAAAGTGCTGATTCTGAGCCTAATTTGAATAAATGGCTTTTATTTTTTTTATTGGAATCGAATTAATTAACTAACCATAGAAATCGGTTATAATTTATAAGTCCTTACTTTTTTCTTCTCAGTTTTTCCTATAATCATTTTAGAAAGACTCGTTAAGATCTTAAACGATTGCTGACGTTATCAGTTCCGTTTCTAGTCAACGTGCAATCAACGCCGTAATGTCACAGTCAAAGGATCTATACGAAGGGACGACAAAGCCAGTAATCAGTTTCAGGCGCTTCAGGTATACAGACAGAGGGCCGCAATCACTCTGAATGCTATGCATTGATACCTGTGTCATTTTACAATAGCACAGAGAAACATCTATCTTATCATTTCGTCCTGTTCCCTTCGTATGTTTTACAGCCATTTTATTCGGAGACTACATAACAGCCCATAATGTTTCCATTGTTGGAACACAGGCCTCCTTTCTGTGAGAGGGATTGGGCCGTAAATCAACACGCAGGCCCAGTGCGGGTTGGTGGATGTCACATGTATTCGAATTTTTGCTTCTAGAACATGCCGGTTTCCACACGATGTATTTTTTTTATTCCTTCATCGTTTTGAGAGCAGTGGAGATGCAAATTACACATTGGCTATTACAAATTGCCTGCCTGGGATTGAACCTACGACACGTGAACCTTTACCACTGGGCCACCACTGCTCTCACCTGCTCTCGGAGACTTGCTATTATATCGATGAAAGTAAGGAAGGAGTATTCTATGAACTGATAAACAATGGTGTAGTTAAACTACGAGAAAACCCTTCATTGTGCGTGATCCGACACGCACTTGACCGGTTTTTAGGGTTCCGTAGTAAACAAGGAACCCTTATAGTTTCGCCATGTCCGTCTGTCTTTCTGTCCGCGGCTTAGCTCAGAGAATTTTAGTATTTGAAGGCTGTAAAACGCCAACAAGGTGGTAAAATCAAACCTTGAAAAAAAAAAATATTTAGGGTATCCCCATACACGTAAAGTGGGGATGGTATTTTTTTTCTCGTCTTTCCCATGATGTGGGGTATCGTTGGATGGGCTGTTTAAAAATATTGCGGGTTTGTTCATACTATTTTTAGATTCAGGGATCCGTTTGCGTAATATCAAGCTTTCAGTGCAAATTTTTGTTAGAGTTAAGTGCCCCCCTCCCCTGCCAGCTAAATGGTTGTATTTGGGTACGTGAAAAATTCACAGCAGCAGTATATATAACGAAATTAAAAGAAAAACTATCACAGCTAAGTAGGCTTTACATGTTACCGAGTAATAGTCGACCAACTTACATTTGCAGTTGAAAAGCATCGCGAACTTGTTTTTCAACAACAATTTTTAGTTTGTTGTTGGGATAAATTCATCCCACCTACGGAACCGTTCATTGTGCCTGTTCCGACAGGCACTTGGCTGTTTTTTTTTTACTATTGTGAAAGTGCACATGGAGTTTAAACATTTAGGACTGGAAAACAATAAGCTTACAAAGATTGGAAGTTAGAAAAACTTGATCGAATTGAACAAGAAGGGTAGATTGCTATAAAAAAGAAGTTATTTTCAATGGTCGTTTAGCCACAGAAGTCAATTGGGGATTTAGATTAGTCATTTCGATTAGTTATAATAAGACAAATAAACTACTCAAAAAACTTTCAGGTCCCCAACAACTAATTAGACATCAGTGCTAACAATCCCAATGAAAAAAGTTAACAAACCTACTTCGCCATTTAGACCATCTAATTCCGTTTTCAAAACTCCATAAATATAATGTGGGAACCGCAACAAAGGCATTAAATGGAATCAAAACCACAACAGTTGTTAGAAAGTGTTTGCCAATCGATAATTCAGCCGCGACCTTTTTGGTACACCACAAACGTTTGTACGGTGGTGTTGCCAAATGCTATAAAACATGATGAATTGAGGGGAGTTTTGTTATGCCTACCATAACATCTGATGTTGTTATTGCAATGTACAGTTTTATGATGCTTTTTTAATAAGGGGCCGATTATGATGCCTTGTAGTATTACATCGAGATTATTGTTATTTACACAGATAGATAGTATCTTTATTGAAATACATATGTAAACCATATAAATTGAAAATAGAATATGTTGAAAAATGTTAGGAGATTTAGGACATTTTTTCAAAGTATTGAGTTAAATGCGTGTTCATACTGTCTCATTAATCGAATGCCTATTGTTGGACACAAATAAAGGTAGTCATGCTTAGCTATGTCGAATTAAAAACATTGGTAAAAGATTTATAATTTATTTAATCTTATACAGTCTTGAGCTATGCAATAGCTTAATAAATATTATCGACATCAAGCTTTGTGGGTTCAAGTAGGAAGCCTTACAATAGAAGGTATATCTACTGACTTACATCGCTAACACCGCCCCGATTTAAGTTGTAGCCCTCAAAAAGCTAAACTTTAAGCAATATGCTTATACTTACACGATTACACCAGCCGATCTATTCTGTAAAAATCTCACCGTGTAATCTTAAATGAGTGAGTTTGAAGTGATCTGGCATTCCAACTAGAGCGACAATATTGTCTGCTCACTTCACCTAAGTCTTCACGGTAAGATTTTTATAGAATAGACTGGCTGGTACTTTAGTTTGCACGTGCTTAACGTATGTAGTTTGAAATAATGAGACAGACTTATTTGAAATCCAAAATTGACTACAAAACTTTTAAACTATCAAACCACGGTCGAATAACCACGGCACAATGTCACTAATTACTGTCATTCCACAATCTTTATCGCTCTTCCCTTCCATATCAAAGGGTATTGATTATGCCACAATAATAGAATTATGCTTGTCGCTCCACGTCATTAGATGGCTTGAAAGCCTGAACTTTACACTTCACTGGGCACTTTTAACTTTTACAGCAGCTCTGCTGGGTATTCCCTTTGTCACTTTGATGAAGAATGGGGTTTTGGGGCCCTGCGTTATCGCATTAGGCGGCTGCACACGATCGAGGAATGTTGGAGAAAGATTGATGCAAATGAAATTCGGAGCTTCATTGTGCAATCAAAGATAGGAAGGATAATATTTTTTCGGTTTGACTTTTGACTGTCATTGATTGGATTTGTATATTTATATTTTAGGCTAAGGATAAGTTTTTAACCATGTTTTTCGTCCGTCATCGTACAAGTCCAAAGTCAAAGCATTTCTTTTAAATATGTACATAAAAGGCACTTTAGAACCTCAAAATGTACAAAAACTAGAATTGATTCTAGTTGACCTTTTTAAAAGGTAGTTTTGTATGGAGAAGAATGGGCAAGAAACTCCATAGTTCGACATTTTGTCGTCCTTCGACATTTAAGGTAGCACGACGTTGTTCTAAAAATAATGTTTGATTCTAGATATTATGTTTATTAGTTCGTACCTCCGTGGTTAATGGATCTTTTGTGCAGAAGATACTATTGATCAGACTTAATAACGGCGTGGAATTTAATCATAACTTCTATTTACCTTGCTATTCAAAAGGCTTTTATCTGAAAGGAGATTCAATGTGCCTACGGACAGCCTCCTTTGAATAGATTCTTAATAATTATGCCTGCAATGTAGACAAAGATGTCTAGAATCTGTAAACTGAACGGAATTCCTGGAAATCATTAGAAAATATACAATAATTATGTTGTTATGTAGTATGCGAAGTACTGGTTAATTTCATTATTAAGAGAGCTTAACATTGTGAAGAGGGCAGATTTCTTTTGTAAAAAAATATAATTGGGTATTTTTCTGTTTTATGAGGTATATTTTTTAAATTACCTGTATTTTACTTGAGAGAGCAATAAAATAATAAATTAATGGTCTTTTAAGATGTAAAAAATAGATCATTCTTTTCTTAGCATCTAGCTCGATAGAGACACAATCAATCAGATCAATTCCATCAAGTCATTCTCCCCCGATAATGTACACGCTACCCTTATCCACGACTTCAAAGAAAACTCTTCAAAATTAAGCTCGTGTTTTTCTTGACGACATTATGATGCTTCGTAATTTATGTTCGGCCGTCGTCGTTCTCGGTAAATTAAAAGGAATCTGTCTTCGTGGCTCATTCTAGTGATAAATTAATAATAAGGCAATATTTGGCATGAGATGAAAGTGATATAGTAGATACGGCAAACGCGCAAGCTCAAAAAAATTAAGACGTAATCTATTAAAAAGACATAATTATGTTTGTTGTGACAGTCTTTTCAAGTCTATGTGATGGAATGATCATCAAAGTGTTACGGAACTTGCATATGAGACACGGATTTCGTAACGGTGGAAATATGAGATGAGGTCAACTTCAGGACTAGGCCCAAATATTGGGTATGGTTGTTTGGGTTTGAGTTTCTAATTCTCAAGTTGGTGTAAAATAATATAATATTGATATATTATTATATTATTATTCTTCTATGATATTCGTAGAAGACCTACGAATTATTACAGGTAAGAAATAGTTCGTTTTCTATCACTATCGAGCAGTACAGGGCTAGAGTCTATACCAACCTACATTACGCTGGTATGCAAGAAATACGTATTCGGCTCGAAGGACCAAAATATACGTAAGAGTGTCTATAATATTACTCTCTTTCATACAGGTGCATTCATGTTCCAAGCAATAGAGGGCGGTAGCGAGATGAACATAGACAACCAAATGAAGCGCGAACGCGAAAACCTCTCGCAGTATCTGTGGCATAACGTCACTCTTGACCTGAACCTCTTCAACGAAACGGCGGTGAAGGACAGGTGCGTATCGTATGACTGAATCTAAGAGAAGTGCTTTTCGAGAGCCTATAAACCCTGGTTTTCTTCTTAGTGTGACTCCGTGACACTAAGAAGTGCAACTTGCTGCCGACCTCTGATCACGGCACTGACTGGCGCCCACGTCACTCTGGACATCCCGAATTATTTTCAAACTTAGACGCTCTAAAAGTACAAATTTAGAGATCTGTTATCATTCTATGAAACTAGCGCTTACTACCTGGCTTAAGTGTCATAATTTGGTAACCCAAATATGGTTAAAAATGTGAAGAGTGATGGATTTTGAAGGCATAAGCCGGCAAAATCTATAAAGTATTTCTCAGCTTGCATATCAGTCTTACTTGTCGGTACTCAGGATCGGCACGGAACTGCACAACTACCAGAGTAAGATAGTGAAGGCGGTGCACAAGGGCTGGGACGGTGGAAGATCGTCGCGACAGTGGAGCTTCTCCTCAGCCTTCCTGTACTCGCTCACGGTCATCACTACTATAGGTAAGTATCCTCTCAGATCAGCATTACCAGGGAGTATAGCAAATAAGATAATGACACTGTACGAAAACAGCAAATTGAGTACTTTTTTTATTTTAATTGTTGTTTGATACGTTAAAGTGGGCTTTTTTGGATAATCTAGTAAGTAAATAGACAGTTAAATTCTTGCTAGCTTTTTAAAGTCACCGCAGAAGACCGCAGTACGAGTATCCGCGATGACTCTTCTAAAAGTTTGTAGAAATATTAAAACTATTGAGTTTTTTAAAAACATTTTCCGAAAAATTTGTAGAAACTGTATATTATACTATTACTTGAAGAAGCCCAATGGTTATGTACTTATGTCTATCTATACTCAAAGTCTCAAATTCAGATAATTTATGTAAACAACGGGGATAACACAACAAAAAAATATCTTCGTAATGGTAATTCACATAAAATTGCAAAAAAAGAGGTTCTATTTTTTTTAAAGTACTGATTTTAAGAAATAATAATTAAAAAATAATCATACCGTAATTATTTTTATAAATTTTCGGTTTTAAACAAAGTTATTAATAAAAGGAGATTTTCTGGTATAAAATATTTTATGATACTGGTAACAATGCAGGAGATCCAAACATTTTCACATTTTTTAATCTTCAACAACACTAATATTACAACTCTCATAAATAGATTCATATTGTAAGTAGCATATCTAGCCACATTTTGGATGAAAACGGCTGTAAACTGTTTCGATTGGAAATCGATTTTGGGACGCCTACGTCTAGCACTGGGCTTAAAAGGGCTGATTATGACTATCATATACCGTGTCTCCGACACACTACAAAAAAACATTGTTTGGCAACGGTATTTTGTTTGCATAGTTCTTATAATTAATTCACTTTAATTTTATCGATGATTATTTACAAAAACATTTAATGATAAAATGTTTTGCACCACTGTCCTGTCATTTTGACAGTGACATTTCTTGACATTACTTTGTTTACATAAATTATCTGAATTAGAGACTTCAGGTATAAACCATTAGTTCATAAAAATAACGGTTTCAAGAACGCCTTGGTGACCCATAACAGCAGCAAGTCAGAGAAAAAAAAAATGTGTCTTGTCCTTATCGAATGACCTGTTTGCTAGGTTACGGGCACCTGTCCCCGAAGACAGACTGGGGCAAGGTGGTCACCGTGCTGTACGCGCTGCTGGGGATGCCGCTGTTCCTGCTCTACCTAACTAATGTTGGTAAGATTTGCAGCATCATCATCACTTCAGCCAAAAGACGTCCACTACTGGACATAGGCCTCCCCCAAGCACCGCCACTTCGACCAATTCGGTGCTTTCCGCATCCAGCGGATTTCTGCGGCCTTCATAGTTCACAGTTATCGGTCCAGCTTGTGGGAGGCCTTCCAACGCTTAGTCTTCTGGTACGCGGTCGCCACTCCAGAACCTTTCGGCCCCATCGGCCATCTGTTCTGCGAGCAATGTGTCCTGCCAACTGCCACTTAAGTTTGGCAATTCTTCGAGCTATGTCGGTTTGCATCAGTTTATTTTTATAACATAACACCCACGCCTTGTTTCCCCGAAAGGTGAGGCAGAGGTGAACCTATTATACCACATTTTGTCAGCTATGTTTAAATCTCATGTTATAGGGGGTGAGCCTATTGCCATCAACCGGGCACGAACCCAGACTCCAGGTTTAATCCTCAAGATAATGTAGGTATTTTGTGAAACCTAAAAAATATACAATATGCCATCAGTTCTTTGGTCTTTATTTTCGTTTGTTGCCCGTCGTACTACCAGTATTACTATCAGTAGTACCACAGGTAAAAAAAAACCCGTGGTACTACTGGATCGTTTGGTAGTACTACGGGAATTTTTTTTACCCGTTGCCATGGGCAACAAAGTTTTATATTTTGTCAATGATTAAGATTTCAAGCCAATTGTTAAAGAACATACTTAGATTAAAATATTTTTATGAGATAGTAAATTCATGTCTAAGTCGTTTCTTTATTCTAGTTGTACAATATTAATAGACTGATTGCGATTAAAACTACGTGATTTTTGCACGCCTAAAATACCTTATCGAAATTGCTAGAGTATGCAATTGTGATAAACCACTGAGTTGGACTAATTTAAGGGCCCTTTTGTAAATTAAGACAGCTCATTAAGATGAAAAAAGTTACAATGATTAGGAAATCTCGATTGGATGTCTACCTAATCACGATAATTAAAATAATCAATTGATGTAAAATGATTCATTACTCTTGGAATAGCGATATTGATGTTCAACACGAATTTAAAAAAAATACTAACTAACAGAAAATTGCTATTTTTTTAAATAAGATAGCGTCCTCTGTGAAACCCAATAAAGCTTGTTGGCAAACTGAATTGAAAACAGATTCCTTTAAAATGTGCTGAAAACCAGCCATATTCGAACGTCAAAGTAAACGGTAAACAGCTTCCAAATAAGTCTATCCTTCACCGCTTCCAATTGTATACGATGTGATGATAAAACAGTGCTACAAACTCCCCAGCAACACGTCTTCATTTGTTTTAGTATTAAGTTATTGCATAGCTTCTATCGCGGGCCTTGAGCGCGGGGACCGAATCCAGAAATTCCGTAACGAAAAAACCTCACGCTCCCCACTCCGACGGGCACGGAGGTGTGGCTTGAAGGCCGTGCATCGTCTAACGTCGTTTCAGTTCGGCAGTCTTCGACACGGCGTTGTGTGCGTGCGATTAGACGTATTGTACGACTCTACGAAACTCTGTGGTGGATTTACCGCGCAACGCAACGCCATCTAGTAATCTCAGGTAGAACTAACTAAATAGAGGTGACATTGGCGTGGCTTGTGATTCGTAATCGAGACATGCGTTGCTCTGTTGGTGGTCTCAGTTGTGTTTTGTTGTCGGTTTTATCCACTAGATGGCAGGCATCGTAATTCAAAAGTTTTTGAAAGGTTGTTGAGGTATGTGAGCAATTTATTTATAAATCAATAATTTTATTTGCGTTTATGATTCTCCTAGCTAGAATTAACATTAAACATTAACGTTCTTCATAGCTTATAAAAACCACTTTTAAACGGTTCTCCAAAGTTCTGGGCCGATTATGGATTGACTTTAGTTTCTTATCGGTCACCACGCTCAAAAAGTGTAACTTGAATTAATATCAAAGAAAAAGAAATACTGCATAAATAAAATAAATAAATAATTATAATTGCATAAGTTGATACAAAATGCTATGCAATAGCTTTACCGCGGCAGTCCCCGAGTGCCACACGTCTTTTTTATAAACTTGCAACCTATAAAAATAAAATAAAAGAGACCATTTTATTTAATAAAATAAAATGAAGTAGTGTTTTGAAGACCAAATGGCTCTCAAACTTTAATAGCTGTAACTAAGCGGGCGGAATTCCAGAAAAAAATAATTAAGAAAATAATAATTTTTCCTAAACACAGAACATCGTGTTCTGTTTACTGTTATTTAGGAAGGAAGTTGTCATTTTTACAAACACATCCAATGGTTATATCTGTTTATAAACAACTGAGCTTATAAATTTTATTTCGTACACATTCGGACATCTTGCTGTTTTAGTTGTATCAACTGTCCATTCATTTTGTTTCAACATAACTTTTGAAAGTGTTCCTTTTTCTCAGATTCGTGGCTCTTACGAATAAGTTTAACGTTGAATTGCTTGATTCAATCAAATAGTATTTTATTAAATTAAATTAGAATTTATGAGGCCAAGTCTTTTTCCTTTATTTTAGAAATCTTTATGTTTACCCTACATCTGGGGAAGGAGCAAATATAAACGATTATATCTTTTACCAACTAAAACTGTGCTCGATTTAGTAAATTTCATTAGGGTAACTTGTATAAGTATGAACGTATACAAGTTACCCTTCTGTTCTTAAGGTGACCACCGTATGTTCAGGGACCTTGAGTGGATTTAACAGTCATCTTTAATTTAGTACTCTCTTCTCAGAAGATAATCGTTACCAGAGGGGCTCGTGGCCAAATAATAGCAGCCGAATGGAACGATCGAAGGTTAAGCTACGCTTGCCGCGGCCGGTTCGTGGATGGGTGACCATCCATTACATATCGAGACCCCTCCGTGCCTCGGAAAGCACGTTAAGCCGTTGGTCTCGGCTGTCATTCGTAGATCTTTGACAGTCGTTACGGTTAGTCAGAAGCCCAAAAGTGTGACAGGTGCCTTACCAAGGGGTATCGTTTTACCGAGTGACTGGGTTTTGGAGTTCAGATGGGCAGTCGCTCCATGTAAAATACGGCTGCATCTGGAAGACTGGAAGCCGCCCCAGCATAGTTGGGAAGGCAAAGCAAATTGATTTATTAAAATTAAAATAAAAGAAATAAAAAAAACATTTATTTCAGGTCATTAACCCATTTAAAATTAAAAAGGAATTTTACAAATTGCCATGCTTGCACTATAAATGTTACGTACTATTAGTTACAAATTATGTAACTGTCAATAATTGTGCTTGGTTATTAATTCCGTAATTTTTTTGATTCAGTGAGGTTTCTGTACTTTAGTATACCGTTAGGATATAGGTTCTAGGTAGTCTTCCTCGTGACAATTATGATCTTTCATTTTAATTTTAAACTGACATTATTTATTTATATTATTTACAAAAATAATTATATTCTATTTACTGTAGTACAATACAAACAACAATATCTACAGACAGTTTTTTTGTAAATAGAATATAATTATTTTTCTCCGAAACATGATTTTCTCCTCGACAACATTTTTGCGTAGTCAATTAATTTGAAAATCTGATATTCGTATAACTTGATTTGCTTAGTTTGTTAAAACAATTAATTGTATTTTTTCTGGTGAACCACTTGGGAATTAACTCAGTGTTTGTTAACAAAAGGAGAAAACAATTAGATTGGATAAATAACCTAATTAACTTTTAGGATTTTCTACCTAGAAAACAAAAAAAGTAGATGCTTGTAGATAATTGGATTTTTTTGTTTTTAAACCCTAGAGATCTTTAAGAGCCTAGTCTATTTAAACACTTTATTTTTAGGGTATTCTTCATTAAAAAAGGGGTGTTTGTTTTTCTAAGTCGTTATAGGTTCAAGTCTAGATTTATTAAAATCAATCTTCACCTAACGTGCTCCCAACAGAACCGAAAAACGACTACACTTGACATTAGTCAGGAAAAAAAACCGGTCAAGAGCGAGTCGGACTTGCACACCGAGGGTTCCGTCCCATCAAAAATCATTTAAAAAATACATTACTTTCACTATCGGTCAACAGATGGTGTTGACCTAAAACTGCAATATTAGAAGTTTGCTATTTAGAGACTTCGTTTTAGTTTACCTGTAATCTTTACATAAACTTCTATCACATAGAATAATTTCAGATTTTTCTCTATGAAAACATCGGAGATAAGGGATATTTAAATTTTTCGTCAAAAGTCGAAAACTATGGGGCCTAAAACAATTTTTTTTTGTTGAGAATGTGCAAATAGCGCTCTTTCATATACCCCACATGTCCTACTCATGCCATGCCCCACTTAAAAATTTTAACACCCCGTTCAGTCCCAGTAGCAAAAAAAAAAAAAAAAAAAACTGCAAAAAGCAAAATAGTTGGGAAAACGTCATCTAAAACTATTCCAAACAAGTTGATAGCATTAGTAGTTCTTAATATATCCAACTGTGACAGACGAACAGACAGACTGAGTCGCACCATAAGGGTTCCTTTTTACCATTTTGGTACGGAACCCTAAAAAGCAATAAAAAAACTGGTTGTTGTGCCATATCCTCGCCCATAGCTGGACATTATTCTGTGAAGTCTAACAAAGTGCTACAACTCTAGGTGAGCTGCTGGCGCGTTGGTTCAAGTGCATCTACGCGCTCATCTGTCTCTGCAGAGGGTGTCCAGGGTTCACGAGGAGGAGAACCGCCAGATTGCGGCTACAGGTGAATACATATAAATATTACATACTTATTATTAATATTAACACAAGTAGCCATGACGGTGGTCATCAGTTTAAATAATCTGCTATGCAAGCATGAGGTTTCGTGATTGAAACCTAATCATGCCTAATTAAAAATAATTTTAGTATAGCTGAGCAAGCGTATAAAGTAATGCTTCTACCGGTGAGAAAACCTTTGCTCTGTTATGACTTTAATGTTTATTGCATCAACTTAAATAACTTATTCTAGTTACAATGGGGAGAATCCTTTTAAGCAAATTGTTTGCGTTAGGATGTTCCGCTCTTCCCCAGGGTATATAATTACTATTCAGTTATGAGCCAGTTCAAAGTATATAAACTTACTTAACAAAAATAAAAGAGAAAGAATTAAATGAAAACACAGTAATGAAAGGCAAAAAACGCGCTGGGATGTGTGTGTTATGTGTGTAACAGGTGGTGTGGAGGTGAATGTGTATGTGAATAGTGGGTGTAAGTGTGGGAGTGAGGTTAAAACCGTTACAAACTTTATTTTGCGGTCTTAAAACATAATGGAGAAGTTTCAGACAAAAATGCAGATGCACCCAGAGACGCAAGAAGAGCCCATAATCTTTCTATTGGCGTTAAGTAAAATCCCTCAAAATACCAGTACAGTACTCCTAAACAAATAATAATGGTCCCCATCAATTATCAGAACAGTTCCAACACTGACGGACAGAATCACTCCAAAGGTAGGCGAGATATTTAGTGAGAAATAGGCCCATCGTCCACGACGCTACTCAAAAGTAACGTTTTACAAACTCAAATCACCAATGAGTAGTCAGAATGTCACAGCACTAGTATTTCAATAGCGGTCTGTACACGACGACGCAACTACTCACAAACAAGAGTAAGTTCCGTTGTGCCGGACAGCTTTTGAGTAGCGTCGTGAACATCAGGCCCTAGACTCAATGTTCAACTACCCCACGACGGATAGAAATGTGCCGTCACGGGTCGAACCGGGCGCGAACGAAAGTGTTGACCGACGTGTGTAGGCGAACGTAAATATTTATCAATAGATCTACTGAAGGAACCCGCACATGTTGGTAATTAATTCTCAGTGCTCTGTAAATTTATATGCATTAGGTAAATTCTCTCGAAAAGCTGTTTGTGCTTACTTGACATAAACAAAGTCAGTCAGTAAATAGCTGAGTGGCTGGTAATGGGTTCCTCGCAAGTTCGCCACGACAGTTATTATTCCCCGTTGCTAACCACCGATTGTAAGTAGAAACCCAAGGAGTAATAATTGGAATCGTCGTCATCGATCGTGACTGATACTGTGGCTACCGTTACCCTGATTGACTATTTATTTATTGCAGAATATACACACAGTTACAGGCTATGACCAAACTATTCCTTGGTATATTCAATTAAATCTCATGCCAACTTACATCATGATTTTTCTGATCAACCAATCTAGATTGTTTACATGTCATGAGATTTGATAACATTAACGTCAATCTAAAGGGTACCTACTTATACAGTTGTCTTTTTCTTAGGAGCTATCTATGGCCTTGTTTGTGCTGCAACTTCTAACTTTTTCTTCTTCCTATTATTTTAAAACAGTGCTATACTCCATTTATTATAACATTATACAAATAACTGTTCTCACCCTTTCGTTATTTCGATGTAAACGTTTAATAAACTCCGTTATTTCACGATAAATACAAAGCACTGTAGTTTATTTACCACTTACATTAACAAAAATAACTCTAAAGTGCAGTAATTTCAACAATATTACACAATAACTGTCGTTATTTAGCCGTTATTTGTCTAATGCCATTTATATAATAAATGGAGTTTAGTCCCATTAAATTGTATTATGTTCTTACGTCATTTCTTTAATTTCCAGTATGATTTAAGTGAAGCAGAGAGCATAGAGCGACCTCAAGCGTGGAGGGGTCGGTACCCAGAGTCTGACGTCACTCCAGAGTTCGTCGTACCTCCTGTGGAGAGGTATCCTCCTCTTCGAGGGTATCCTAGGTAAGCACCTTGACTTGTTAAATTAACCATGTTTTTAACTTAGTGTATTGCTCCAATCTTTTAATGTATAATGACCATTTGGTATATTGGAACTTCTTCACTTGGTCTTTAGTCTATCTGCCAAATATCTTTAATCCACTGGTGTTTTGTTAATCTTTCCTCTTCAATCATCTGCCTGTCTTTAAAACTCATTCGTAGTTTTAATGAAAGCGTATGAGCAGCTCGGTCTTATGATGAAATCTTCCCGACGTTAGATTTTCAATTCAAATAATGGAGTTTTTGCAGTAAAATGGATCTATTAGTTTAGGCCATTTCAACTGTTGCTACCCAATCGAAAATGATGGAACATTAATGAATACACGTTCAAGAGCTTTAGAATCTCTGGTTGGCATAGGGCCTGACCACCTGATCCAGCAAATGTGTTTTATCTGCAATATTAACGTAGTACATGTACACGTCAATAGCTGCGGCCATGTTTATGATAGCGGTTTATTTAGAGCCGTCACTGACCATTCGTGGTCGAAGACAGGCGATATGTGCCAATGCTATTTGGAGGATTAGTTGTGCTGTTGTCTATCAATCTGTGAGGATTGTGTGGTTCTAGGCAGAAAATAGACCCATCTTCATCACTGTGGTTGTAGTAAAATCTGACTTATAGAATTGTGACCAAAGACTTCAGAGGCCTCAAAAGGCTGACAATAGATACGAGTCTCACGTCAGTAACGGTATTCTAACTTTTGTTTAGTTTTTACTTTATACTCATTATTACTCATTGTTTATTTACATTTAAAAGCTAACAGTCTTAAAATAATAATAAATGTGCAAGAATATAAAAAAAGGAGGGGAAATAATCATAAGGCATCAAAAAATTCGTCCGCATCACTGTCAACAGGAACATAAATGCTGTCAGCATTGCCACATTGTATGACAGCCTTGCCTCATTGTATGGTAATGCTGATTCTTTGGCCCAGACATAGGCCAGCCTTCTGGTCACGTGAAGAGTCGACCAACCGCTTGGCGATATCTCGAAAAACTAAGTGGGCACTCGGACCCCGTAGCCTTAGTGTTTCAACCCCAAATGGCTCGAACATATATGTCCCAATAAGATTGGAAATAATCGGTATTATATCCATCTATTTGTAGGTCTCTGGTGTGTACCTACGGGATTTGCCACGGGAGTCACCACGACACTTGTTTTTATAAATAAAGACACTGGCTTGGCTACTGTTGTATACTTATTTATTTCCGAAAAAGGTCCCACGAGTAAACAGGAGCACACGGATCGGCCAGTGCGCAGTAACTGGCGATCGCCCATACATACTTCTCTTTCATACTACAAACCGCTGACGCATAACATTCATACTTACATTGTCCCTACATATTCATAGGCATTCTTTCAATATGGTTAAAGTGGTATATGTACGGCCACACATTTTAAATCAAATCAAAAAATCAAATCAAAATATTTTGTTTCACATAAACTTACATGGGCACTTATGAAACGTCAGAAGATAGGTGCACGGTTCCAGTTAGTCGTTTCCTATGGAGAAGAGCCGGCAAGAAACCCCACGGTTACTCTTTTAAAAATAATTGGCTTTACAATATTATCAAATAACAGTAATAATAGATATGGGAGGACAGTGTAGGCCTTTCAACAATTACCAGGTACTTAACAAAATAGAAAAGTGCCAACAAATCTACACTCTACTAGGCCTACAACGTTCTCACATTCACAAAATATAAAATAATCTAAGTACCTATATAAAAGATTAATGACATGATTGCAATTACAACTACAGTAACATATCTGAATAAATATCATGTCCACAAAAGCCACTAATAAAGAATTGGAATTCGATTTGTAGGTAAATAATGTCAAATAATGAAAAGATTATGTCAAGGAAGTATGTAAAAAAAAAAAAAAAAAAAAAACTAAATAAACATCGTTATTTGGGAGCAGTTAATAGACATTGACATAGTTATGTTGTTTATGAGGTACCAGGGAAGCCACATGTGCAGAAGGAATTATTGCCAAACTTTTCAACGTAGTCTTTTATCTTATAATATAATGTTTTACCTGAAAATAAAACAGTTAATAGATTTTCCTATCTATATCTATACTACTACTACTACTAATATATAAAGCTGAAGAGTTTGTTTGTACGCGCTAATCTCAGGAACTACTGGTTGGAATTGAAAAATTATTTTTGTGTTGGATAGTTCATTTATTGAGGAATATTATAGGCTATATAACATCACGCTGCAACTAATAGGAGCGGAGCATAAATGAAAAATCTTGCAAAAACGGGAAAAAATCTTCCTTTGCGGGCGCTGCGTAAACGGTTTAAGTTACGCAAATATCATGTATGATGGAATTGTTCCTCTTTAAAAGTTCTAAAAAAAAGACTGCGACAGCATATGTCTATCTTTTAAGATTGACTCACTATAACCTTTTTTTATCCCAAAATTTATAATAAAATACCAGATGTCATAAGAAATATGCCATTAAAAAATTCAAAAAATGTTTTCATAAATTATTGGTTGAGAAATGTTACTATGCCCTGGATGATTACTTTAATGATAACACACTATAATATAATACTGTACTTATTATTAATCCAATATATTGCATGCATTTTTGTCTTTATTTTGATATTTTTTGTGTTTTATTTTATATAATTTTCACTGATATTTGTATGACGTCATCAATGACAGAACATAACGTAACATAACCTTTAAAAATGTGTTTTTTACAAACAAATAATATAATTCTACTAAATTTAATACTTTACATGAATAATAATTTTTTAAATTGAATTGACTTTAAATTTTGACATGAAATGAAATTGACTCTGAATAAAGAAACATTTAATTTGCATGCATGCGTTAACATAAATAGATACTCGAATACTTATATAATAATATTGTAATCAATTTATTATTGTAATTTAATAGTACAATATTTCACTCAATCAATAGTTTTTTTTTTTTTTTGTAATATTAATCATTATTGTATGTTATCGACATGCAAATGATTAATATTACAAAAAATTAATTGACAAAACATAGCGCACTACCTAATTTTTAAGATCTTTGTATGTAATCACCTATGTTTTACAAATAAACTATTCTATTCTATTCTATGGTAATCAAATTTGTTCGAAATTAATGCATTATTTGCGAAGGAGTGTTATCAACATAATATTAATCCTTATCAAAATAAATATGTTATTAATCACAAGTATTTAAATGTAAACAAAATTGTCCTTGACATCACTTGATTTCAATCAACACCATAAGAGATATCATAATTTTAAAATAGCTCCATAACAAAATAAGTAGAAAATTCATTACTTAAACCACTTTCTCTCTTAGGTGAAGCAGACGAAGTTGCGCGGGTCAGCTATATTATAAAGCTGAAGAGTTTGTTTGTTTGGTTGAACGCGCTAATCTCAGGAACTAGATACTGGTTCGAATAGAAAAAATATTTTAGTGTTGGATAGCCCATTTATCGAGGAAGGCTATATAACATTACGCTATGATCCTTAGGAGCCAAGTGAAAAGAACAAAAGTCAGAAAGAACGCTAAGCGATAACAAAGTTATAGCGCGGGCGAGCGACGGGATGCGATGCGATGGGTGGGCCGAAATTTCACGCGGACGAAGTCGCGGGCAGAAGCTAGTAATCTATAAGTTTAGAACTGTTTTTGATATTTTTTTCAAAATTTTAGTCTTAATAGTTTCGACGTTAATGCATGCGGAATGATAAATTTTCAACTATTTTCTTAAAGAAATTTAAAAGTGTTTATTTTAAACTTATAAAAAAATATACTCGAGA
Organism: Dryobota labecula; assembly: GCA_947523025.1. Classification (NCBI taxonomy): domain Eukaryota; kingdom Metazoa; phylum Arthropoda; class Insecta; order Lepidoptera; family Noctuidae; genus Dryobota; species Dryobota labecula. The sequence continues at coordinate 22,679,450 of OX383303.1, forward strand.
CCCTCACAGTAAGCCCTTTGATTTGATATGTCACATGGTACAGTGCGCAAAACGTTTTTTTAATTTTATTATTTCTCTCCCAAAAGTTATTATTCAAGATTCATATATTTAAGTAACACGTCCGTGTTTGGGTCACAGAAATTGATATGTGTACTTTTTTTACGTAATTGGTCCATTTGATTAGGAGAAAATTGGCTGTGACAGACGGGCAGACAGACAGACACACGAGTGATCCTATAGGGGTTCCGTTTTTCATTTTGAGGTACGAAACTTTAAAAATAGTTCCTTAGAGATCACTTTAGTTATGAAGGAACTCTGAAAGAATTGCATGCTTTTTGACCCTGTGGTTTAGGTTGTGCGTTGTCTGTCAGTGAAATCATTCAAGATATGGAAGAATAACCATGATGTTAAGCAAATGAATGTATGTCTTTATGACTTTGAAAGTAGTTGACAATAGACTCGTAGTACACAAAAGTCAATGAGCCGCAATCTAAAGTAAGAGAACAAATATAACTGTTCTACTCCTTGACTGCAGCTCCTAATTCTACAGTACGATGTGATTCGGAATCTAGAACGGGATTACGCTGAGATTCAACAATTTGCATGCTCATTACGAACGGAATTCCTGACTCGCTAACTATGTTATTTCTTGGCGTTTGGCAGAAAACTATGCAAAGTTAGATTAGTAAAGGAAGTCCTTTGGTGTTTGTTTTAAGTGTAAGACTTTCCTGAAATCAAACTAAACTTGTGTAGTGGCTAAGTGCGATTCGAACTTCTAACAATTATCAGTTTGCGCTTCTTCAAATATTATAGAACAATCTAATATAATACTTGCGCTTCTTCTTGTGAGTATCAAAAAAATCCGAAATCCTCTTTATTTTTAACCGACTTTCTAAAAAGGAGTAGGTTCTCAATTCTCAATGAAAGGTGAAACTTTGTAACATCAGAATCGATCTGCAATTTATTAAACGAAATTTGGTAAACTCAGAACCTACATATTTTGGTCCACTGGAAATATGAAATGTCCATTGTCAACCTTTTTAGTCTATTTTGATCCATGAAAATATCAAAATGCAGTTACTTGTTCAATGAAAAAAAATCTGGGGGTACAAAATGAAAATCCAAGATGGCGATAAATATTTCATAAATAATAAAAATAAAAAAACAAAACTATTAGTACGAGTGTATGTATGTACATAAGGTCTAAGTATGTATTTTTTATGTGGTGATCAAATCTGAGATTTGACTAAAGGAACTGCCAACAGCTGCATCATACTTCTTGAAAGTGACTTTCTTGTTTTGAACTATTTAGTTGTTGTGTTTTAGTCAGGTGATTTGAAACTTCTATCACCCACATTCCATCAACTTGGTCAGTTGATCAATGCTTCTTGCTTTAGATCTGCTTTTATGAAGACATTTATTTCCAACTCACTAATCACTCCATTCTAGAAGGCTTTCTGAGTCCCGAAAACTTTAGAACTATACCAGCGATTGAAACACCAATAGTACCCCGGAAACCCAATATCCTGTGTATTTGAGATTGCAATTAACATTAAGTAATTAATTCCTGTATACGTCAACGCAGAGTAATGGTAATTATTGATCTGACATCTGATTATATGTATTGTGCTGGATCTTGTTTGAAGCACGAATTAACTCCTTTGTTAGAAACCAGCTAAAGCAGCATAGGAAGACTTTAATGATTGTTACTACCTATATAGTAAGTTATGATAATAGTGAAGGAAAACATCGTGAGGAAATCGGCATGTCCATTATAATAACCAAACAAACAATGGCGTGGTAGATTACAAGCCCACTCCCTCGCGCAGAGAGGAGGCCTAAATTGGGACATTATAATAACCAAACATACAATGGCGTGGTAGATTACAAGCCCACTCCCTCGCGCAGAGAGGAGGCCTAAATTGGGACATTATAATAACCAAACAAACAATGGCGTGGTAGATTACAAGCCCACTCCCTCGCGCAGAGAGGAGGCCTAAATTGGGACATTATAATAACCAAACATACAATGGCGTGGTAGATTACAAGCCCACTCCCTCGCGCAGAGAGGAGGCCTAAATTGGGAAATTATAATAACCAAACATACAATGGCGTGGTAGATTACAAGCCCACTCCCTCGCGCAGAGAGGAGGCCTAAATTGGGACATTATAATAACCAAACATACAATGGCGTGGTGGATTACAAGCCCACTCCCTCGCGCAGAGAGGAGGCCTAAATTGGGACATTATAATAACCAAACATACAATGGCGTGGTAGATTACAAGCCCACTCCCTCGCGCAGAGAGGAGGCCTAAATTGGGACATTATAATAACCAAACATACAATGGCGTGGTAGATTACAAGCCCACTCCCTCGCGCAGAGAGGAGGCCTAAATTGGGACATTATAGGCTGATTAAATAAAAAATAAATCAAAATGCTGTTTGTAGTTAGGGCTCTACATAGACGAACCCTCTTGTATACTGTCAACGTCTACGGATAAAATTAGCCCAGAAATTAAAGATCGTATAACCACAAACGCAGCACTTCACAGTCGGTATCATTACTACAGGAATGTTATACAAATAAAATATTTTATTTCACGTAAACCTACATGGGTAGGTACTTATGAAACGTCAGAAGCTAGGTGCACGGTTCCAAGTGGTCGTTTCCTATTGAGAAGAGACGGCAAGTAACTCCACAGTTACTCTTTATTTTTAAACACATTATTTAAAATCAAAAACACGACCGCAAAAAAACTAACTGCAAAAGGTGGAAATAAGATGAAAAGAAAAACTAGTTTTTTGTTTAAGCTTTTAAGTGTTATTAATGAACAAATTGTTCAGTTAAGTATTGGTAAGTAAATAAGCTCTACGGTAAAGTAAGGTCAGCAAGATAGGATAGACTTTTTTGTAGTTTGTGTCAAAATAGTAGCTTAAAAGTGTTATAATACTCCTATATACGTAATTGAAATATACTAGCTTTTATTTGATAACCATATTATTATAATCACAAAATAATTTTGTTTTAATCCTAGGATAAAAAAAAGAAAGAAAATACGTTTATTTGCGGTAAACATGATACAAAAAAAAAAAAAACATCCACACAAAAGTCACATCCACGCAAAACGGCCATAGCGAGGATCACTCGTGTGTGTCTGTCTGTCCATCTGTCACGGCCAATTTGCTCCGAATCTACTGGACCGAACAATTTGAAATTTGGTACGGTATACAGAAGAACTTTTGTGACCTAAACATGGCCGTGTCACGAATATAAAGGGGGAGGGTAAATTAGAAAATGTAAAAAAAGTTTTGCTATCGTGTGGCATATTAAATAAAGGGGCTTATTGTAAGGATTTCTGTTATATTTTTAATAATAAAAAAAAATATAGTTATTTAATAAAATTTATCAAAATTGACCGTTATCTCCAAAATTCCTAAAACATTTTTTTGTAATACAGAAAATAGTTCTTTACTAGCTTACAGGAAAACTTATATGAAGTCTATGGTTTTGATATAACATGGTAAATCTCTCAATATTATGGGTACAAACTTAAATTTTCAGTTGGAGAACTGTATGTGAGAACTTGTTTTTCAACTACAGACAAGTTTGTTCTTGGGATAAATTCATCCCAACTACGGAACCCTTTATTGTGCGTGGTCCGACATGCACTAGGCCGGTTTTATTATTTTTGATTCGCAGATGCCATATTAAAAACGTATACCTATGTCACTCCCGCAATTAAAACTAATCTAATGATACCTCATATGTTAAAATCCATCAAGCAATTTCAGCTACAGAGCGTACCAAAGAAATAGATATACATACATCCACACAAATACACTCGAAAAATGTAATGCTCCTTTTGGGGCAGTCGGGTAAAAATATGGGCTTTTACAATGTTTTCAAATTACAGTGTAAATACGTATGGGAGGACATTGTAGACCTATCAACAAGTACCACAACATGTAACGACAGACTAATTAGCAGATAAGAAGAAGCTACTCATTGCTCTTGACATAACTCATCAAGACAACATTTTATATCATCTCTCTTGTCTTGGTGTAAAAGCACACAGCATTAATGTTTAATATGTAAGAGACAAATTCATTTACAAAAACTTGAAGCGTTTTTCATAAAGAATTTCTTTGATGGTTTAATTAGATAGCCATCTTTAATTATCTAATTATAATCCGTCCGTAATAAAGTTGTACAGCTGTGTGTAAGACACTTAACTTTACAAGCTTTATGATGGGTTTCAATTAATATAATTAAATAATGTAGGAATTAAATGATGACGAAAGAGATTTCGTGTTTTTGTGAAAAGTTACTTGCTCACATTAATTTTGAAAGTAAATATGTACTAAGGCTTAGAAATCTTATCTAGAGATTGCGTGAACTCTTCTTTATTTAATTCAATATTTTCAAGGATATTATACCTTACATAGGTAATATGTACCTTTAAGGTTTTTTTTCCCGTATTACCACTGACTGGTGAAAAATGACTGATGAGACAACCGAATGTTCAGAAAACGAGAATCGGACCTTTCTCCTTATAAAAATAAGCCTATGTCATGGAACAATCAAACTAAATTAAGAACATCGTTTTCCACAATGACCAGGAGACCAGAATACATCCGAAGCATGTCAATGCCGCAGCGGACGGCGCGCGCCCCGCCGCCGGCGCGCGCCAGCTCGGCGCCGCTGCAGCACGCCGACAGCGCTGCTTCCAGCGACTTCAGCTATGTCACCTTTGACGCACAGACTATCACTGTGCCCATCAGCGTGTGTGTCACTATTATGGTTGGGTAAGTAGCTCGGCGCCGCTGCAGCACGCCGACAGCGCTGCTTCCAGCGACTTCAGCTATGTCACCTTCGACGCACAGACTATCACTGTGCCCATCAGCGTGTGTGTCACTATTATGGTTGGGTAAGTAGCTCGGCGCCGCTGCAGCACGCCGACAGCGCTGCTTCCAGCGACTTCAGCTATGTCACCTTTGACGCACAGACTATCACTGTGCCCATCAGCGTGTGTGTCACTATTATGGTTGGGTAAGTAGCTCGGCGCCGCTGCAGCACGCCGACAGCGCTGCTTCCAGCGACTTCAGCTATGTCACCTTCGACGCACAGACTATCACTGTGCCCATCAGCGTGTGTGTCACTATTATGGTTGGGTAAGTAGCTCGGCGCCGCTGCAGCACGCCGACAGCGCTGCTTCCAGCGACTTCAGCTATGTCACCTTTGACGCACAGACTATCACTGTGCCCATCAGCGTGTGTGTCACTATTATGGTTGGGTAAGTAGCTCGGCGCCGCTGCAGCACGCCGACAGCGCTGCTTCCAGCGACTTCAGCTATGTCACCTTCGACGCACAGACTATCACTGTGCCCATCAGCGTGTGTGTCACTATTATGGTTGGGTAAGTAGCTCGGCGCCGCTGCAGCACGCCGACAGCGCTGCTTCCAGCGACTTCAGCTATGTCACCTTCGACGCACAGACTATCACTGTGCCCATCAGCGTGTGTGTCACTATTATGGTTGGGTAAGTAGCTCGGCGCCGCTGCAGCACGCCGACAGCGCTGCTTCCAGCGACTTCAGCTATGTCACCTTCGACGCACAGACTATCACTGTGCCCATCAGCGTGTGTGTCACTATTATGGTTGGGTAAGTAGCTCGGCGCCGCTGCAGCACGCCGACAGCGCTGCTTCCAGCGACTTCAGCTATGTCACCTTCGACGCACAGACTATAACTGTGCCCATCAGCGTGTGTGTCACTATTATGGTTGGGTAAGTAGCTCGGCGCCGCTGCAGCACGCCGACAGCGCTGCTTCCAGCGACTTCAGCTATGTCACCTACGACGCACAGACTATCACTGTGCCCATCAGCGTGTGTGTCACTATTATGGTTGGGTAAGTAGCTCGGCGCCGCTGCAGCACGCCGACAGCGCTGCTTCCAGCGACTTCAGCTATGTCACCTTCGACGCACATACTATCACTGTGCCCATCAGCGTGTGTCACTATTATGGTTGGGTAAGTAGCTCGGCGCCGCTGCAGCACGCCGACAGCGCTGCTTCCAGCGACTTCAGCTATGTCACCTTCGACGCACAGACTATCACTGTGCCCATCAGCGTGTGTGTCACTATTATGGTTGGGTAAGTAGCTCGGCGCCGCTGCAGCACGCCGACAGCGCTGCTTCCAGCGACTTCAGCTATGTCACCTTCGACGCACAGACTATCACTGTGCCCATCAGCGTGTGTGTCACTATTATGGTTGGGTAAGTAGCTCGGCGCCGCTGCAGCACGCCGACAGCGCTGCTTCCAGCGACTTCAGCTATGTCACCTTCGACGCACAGACTATCACTGTGCCCATCAGCGTGTGTGTCACTATTATGGTTGGGTAAGTAGCTCGGCGCCGCTGCAGCACGCCGACAGCGCTGCTTCCAGCGACTTCAGCTATGTCACTTTCGACGCACAGACTATCACTGTGCCCATCAGCGTGTGTCACTATTATGGTTGGGTAAGTAGCATTACATACATTAAATCTATCTTCATAATCCATAGTAATATTAACCTCTCGTAATTACAGACACAATTAAAAAACCATCGTCTCTCGCGTGGATCCACGTATATGAAAGGTTAATAAATATGTCGTTTATTTAATTATTTTGCCTTATACAGGAAACGTTTTTAACCAGAGCGCAAATTTTGAAAAATAAAACTTAAACGAGTTTTATTAAACACGTATTTGTTATTTAGATATATTTTAGTACAAAAAATTGTTGTTGTCGTTAATGAAAGATGTTTATTTTGAAACTAGTTTATTGCATACACGCCGCGCGACGGCGCGTGCATTGAAGCGGAACGCAGTTGTAGGTACCTATCAGCTGTGTGCCCGCGCAATTCACTGACGTAGATATTTAAGCAGGTTATTGATCGCTTATTAAGCTATTGCATAGCTTCTATCGCGGGCCTTGAGCGCGGGGACCGAATCCAGAAATTCCGTAACGAAAAAACCTCACGCTATCGCTGTCTCGCTTTAAAATCTATTCGACTCTATCGCACTACGCTACTCAGCCGCCATAGCTACCGGCCGCCATATTCTTGTCTTGTTTGTTGTCAAGAACTTTGTCAACAAAGCGCTGTTTTTGTTTTCATTCTGTATTTTGTGGATATTTATCGTAAATTAGAGTTATTGTTGTATTTATGTATGTACGTGTGACGTAATTTAAGTTGCAATGCATTACAAAACGTGTGAAATATGTGTTATAAGATCCGGCCGGTCAGATGGTCAAATTCGAATCTTCATAGCCAAATTTCCTTTGAATGAAGATAGGTAAGCATATATTTTCAATTGTTATGTTAAAAAACATTGATAAGCTCTTACAGAAAATAAATTACTTGATTTAAAGTCCAAAATTTACAAAATTACAAAGTAACCTATCAATATGCTAGTGCTTGACGCATGTTACTTTTTTATCGACTGTCGAAATTTTTATTATTATAATATTCCTATTTCATTTAATTTTCTCTGTTATTCTATTAATACTGCAAAACCAAAATAACAAAGATATGAGTTTAAATACACTACTATTATAATCATAATAATGTAATAAAATGTTCCAGCTAGATGTAAAAAATGGGTTAAAGTTACGGGAAAGAAGACTTGGTGTATGTACCCATTGAAAAGCTACATCAATTGGAACATATTTGTGGCAGTCATTTTCTACCAAAGGATTTCAATATAAAGAAGACACAACTAAGAAAAAATGCTACTCCGTCTGTAGAACTTAGTGCAGAACCAATGGCAGATGAGCTGATCGTTGGATTTCCACTACACATCTTCAAAAGTGAGCAAACAGGTAAGACTTTATTTTCCAGTCGTAATTCATCCTAACTCACCCTTTCCGATTACTTTAGTAACTCATGTTCAATTATATTTTGCAGAGTTATCTTCTACTTCGACTACTGCGATTCTTGGACTGGTACATCTAGTAAGTTTTTTTTTTTTATGGGTACTGTACGTCCGAATGAAAAAACGGAACCCTTATGTACCTTCATCTACTGGACCGATTAAGTTGCATTTTGGTACACATGCAAAATGTATCATGTGACATATGAAATGAAAGGACTTGACAAGAGAACTTTTTTTTTAATTATTTAAAAAGAAATCCTCTTGACAAGTCCTTTCATTTCATTTTACATTTTTAATGAAAATTATTAAAGAAAATAGATGAAAAATTACCATTTCCCCCCTTATCTCCGAAACTGCTGATCCTAACATTAAAAAAAATACAGTGTATAGTTCTATACTTAAAGATTACAGCAAAACCTTTAAGAAGTCTATGGTCTTAAAATAACATGGTAAATTACTCAATATTGTGTGTACTTACATTATTATTATGCAGTTGGAAAGTATGGGGAAACATGTTTTTCAACTACAATGTTAATACGGTTCTTGGGATTAATTCATCCCAACTACGATACCCTTCATTGTTTTTGGAATTAGAAGTGAATGACTACATTTTGTTTTTATTGCAGTACCTTCAACATCAACTGCTGAACCATTGCCAGTAGAATGTTCAAAAGACAGGAAAATATGTTCTATTGCGGGTAAGGTTTATGTTTATTTTAAACTTATTAAATTCACTTTACTATTTGATTAACTGTATTGAATGTATCAATTGTAAATATTACAGATACTTTTTTGTCTATTACAGACCCTTTTTCAAATGAAAATGTGATAAAAAGAATGAGACTAAGCCCAAGTAACTATTCAAGATTAGAATTAAATTTGAATTCACTTGTTCATGTGTCAGTTAATAAGCAACGTGTTTTCTACATTTGAGTACCTTCAACATCAACTGCTGAACCATTGCCAATTGAATGATCAATAGAAAGGAAAAGGTGTTCTAATTATTATAAAAAAAATTAAGTCCAAAGTTTTGTTTTATTTTATTATCATCACAGCAAATCTCATCTTATAGTCAAGTTTACCTCGGATTAGATCTAGACTATACAATGGGATTTGTCTCTGAACCCTGCTTACGCCAACGTGGAATCACAGCCGTAGCTGGTTTCTTTTTATAAGAAAATTACCACGTAACCTTAGTTCAAATCGAAAGTTACCGTTGGCCTAAGTGACCTTTGCCTTAAATTTATTAAGAATGAAACCGTAAAAATGTCAGGATCCTAAAACCCGAAATTTTTTACAGCAACATATCGATAAAAATTACGAATGAGTAGTAGTACATCCCTATCTTGTTATTATGTTGGCAGCTTTATGTCATGTCTGCGGTCCGTGTCATTTCTCTTATGTTGGTATTCGTTATTAGCTCACGTTTCATACAAGCGACGTTTTTCATTTTTATCTATTTTTTTTTTTATATTATATACTCTTTGTTTATTTAATAAAAGAAAAATTTGTTTTCTTATCGGTCACCACGCTCAAAAGTGTAACTTGAATTAATATCAAAGAAAAAGAAATACTGCATAAATAAAATAAATAAATAATTATAATTGCATAAGTTGATACAAAATGCTATGCAATAGCTTTACCGCGGCAGTCCCCGAGTGCCACACGTCTTTTTTTTTAATCAGATTCGAACTAGTTTATTAGTTTAGGCCGTGACCTGAAGTTATTTGAAGAGTAATTAAAAAAATTCCTTCATACTTTCATGGGCTTAGAACCATCAAAATGCAGATAATGAAGCATTGTGATAAATTAAATTAGGGCACTTATAACACTTACACTTTTTCGGGGTCCTGAACTGTCTGTGATCATTTGATCAAGCAGCCTTTGAGTTGCTGCTAAAATGGTCCATTCCACTTCATTTTTTTAACCACACTAAATATACTCGCACCATCTAGTAAAACTCGAGGCAGTAAAATCTGACATCGTTGTAGGTATGTTCAAAACATTTACATTGCGGTGCATGCGCAGGAAAGCGACGCAACGTCACCTCGCGTGCATAACGGGACTGTATGGCGGCGGCGCCCGGCAGGGGGTTGCACCCCACCGACACTCGCCGCACGCGCATTGATTATTACTAATAGATTGTGTCCATATTTTGCTGATTTCAGGTTGGACAAAAAAAAAGTATTGACCAAATAATAGAAATGTGTTTTACTACTGTTAAAGAAGCACAAAAAAAAAAATGTGCACTGGTTAAAAAAATCCTGTGTTATTATTTCATTAAAATGCGAAAATAGTTCTGTATGTCACCTTTGCACGCCTAAACCACTGAACCGAACGTCATGAAATATGACAAGATAGGTAGCTTGAGACCTGGTCCCTGGAGAAAGACATATTGTTGGATGCAGCAATACCAACATTATTAGTTATGGTTTGAGAGGTAAGGCTGTCGGAAAATGAAGGCACTGTCCTAACAAGTTGGGTTTCCAACATTACCTAATGAATACTAGCTGTTGCCCGCGAATTCGCTTTAATGTATTTTGTATTTCATCATGAATATTCAGGATAAAAGAAACCTAGTTTATCTTTTTCCAAGTCCCATGCTATGTATTACTTAAATTCCATTACGATGAGTTAAGTGGTTTATTCGTGATGACGTAACAAATATACAGACAGACTGTAACTTTGGTATTTGTAATAGTATTGTCACGATAAAGTGTATTGAATTAAAGTTCAGCCTCCAGTGACTTTAGTTAGAATAATAGTTTTGATTAGAATTATTATTGTTCATGTTTTCAATAAATAAATCAGAACGTAATTTATAGAACTTTGATTTGATTGCTTTTATATTGAGTAGCCTATTTATTTTCAGAAAGGTATAAGATTTCTGTAAGATCTTAAATAACCATTGTATTTATATTCCAAGTATTTATTTGGAAATGTTTGATGGCTAAGAAGCTTCATTCGTAAGATTACGTTCAAAATACATTTTGTTATTTTCCCGTAAGCGACGCTTGAGATTTCATGAATACAATTAAATTGGCTATTTTGGCTCCACTGTGACAGCTTATAAAACCTTATTTAAACGTCTTGAAATTTTGTAAAGTGTAAATCTTTAGGTTTTAGTATTATTTGTGACTTGAAGCGAATGAACAGGCCTACAATCCTAAGTAATAACACCAACTCGAGACACAGAAGAAACCGTGGACAAAATAAGCCCATTAATGAATAATTTAATAGGTAATTGGCTTAAGATAAGATATTTTTGTCTTTAAAATTCAAAGGCAAAAAACAGATTTTATAGGCTAAAGTGCCAGAGTAGCCTCCGAAATTTAAATTTTAGGTTACTATCAGGTTGTATATTGAACAAAATATGATTCACGACCGTGATAAACATGTATTTGCAGAATTTTAACCATTAAATTAATTAATATAGCACTCTAAGTTCAGGTTACCCTATTATTGTTTCAACATGAATGATGTAATCCATATTTTGTAACAATATTTTGTTTTAAAAGAGTGTCCATGGAGTTTCTTGTCCGTTCTTCTCCATAGGAACCTACTACGCTTTGGAATGGGCACCTAGCTTCATCTTTCTGACTGACCGACCCTTGACAATTCAAAAGTGCCTGTAATTGGTTTATTTGAAATAAATGCTTTGAGTTTGAGTTTGAGTTTGAGTTTCATTCAAATCTATAATGCTTTTCAGAATTAAAATGAGATGTACTTATATAACAACTGATACCTAATTTCTTAATAAAAATAACAATATTATATCCTAACTTAACTACGTTAACCTATTGAATTTTTTATTTTTTAAAAGGCCAATTTTAACTCACAGAGTTGTATTGATGATTTATACAACCTGACACTGATCTGAAAATTGCGAAAAAACGTAAGAAAATAAGAAATCTGCGGGATATCTCAACGCATCATCCTTAAATCCTCAATGAGGATGTTTAATAATTATGTGAGATTTTTTTATATGATATTGTTGTATTTCAGGTACATAATGTTTGGCTCAATGATCTTCGGCATGTGGGAGAAGTGGGACCAGCTCGACGGAGCTTACTTCTGCTTCATATCACTTAGCAGGTACGACATCTAGCTTAGTTTTATTTTGCCATGAATTTCAATATTTCTCGTAAATAGCAATTTGAAGCCAATATTTTTAAAGGTTTCTGAAACGCTGATCAACACAAAAAATACAAGCTGTCAAATCTTATGTTAACTTGTGATTGGTTGACAGAAATAACAGAAGCTAAGTTCCATATCATTTGATATGAGTTTGGAAAACAGATTGACTTGTAGAAATCTAGGGCTAATTTTCTTTGCTTCTATAACTTGACCAGCAGCTTAATTGCGCAACAATCAATGGCAATTCAACAATGTTCATAGCATTGTTGAGCTGACAATTTTATTTAAAATATGTTGGAATAGGTTTTTTATTTCATTTTTGAAGTGAAAACTTCTTTAGTCACGTTGAGCGATTTTTGGTAGCGGAAAACCTTATGGGTTCGCGTCACTGAAATGCGCGACATGCTCGTGACGTGTCAGTTATTCCAAAGATTTCAGTTTTCAATTCTGTCTGCCAATTTTTTTTTTTTTAGTATCCTATGTATTATGAGTGTGCTACGCAATAAAATTGGGGTCCTGAAAAACAGGTGTATTTGGAAAATACTTAAATTACACTTTTGATGTTTACTTTTATTTTTGGTCCTTCGAGTCACATTATATTTATTTATTTTATTTCATTTGGGTGGCTTACAGCTATCAATACCAAAGTAACAGTGAAGTCATTGACAACAAGCCATTTACAAGCCTCCACAGACATTAGATGTAATGACTTTATTTTAGTTAAGTACCTTTTCGATTGTCTGTACATGTCCAGTATCGGCTTCGGCGACTTCGTGCCGGGCGAGCGCGTGTACACGCCGCGCATAGAGACGTCGTTCATCGTGTGCTCCATGTACCTCATGCTGGGCATGGCGCTCGTGGCCATGTGCTTCAACCTCATGCAGGTGCGTGGCGCTTTTTGTTTTAGGAATAACCAGGCAAAATATCTGGCTAAAGACAGGACGATTGCTTAAAGGAGCCAGGGGAGAGCCAGAATCTCGCTTGTTTTTGTATGATAATACTCTATTAGTGAATACGGTTCCTTTATTTCTTTCATCATTCACTTAAAATCATTTTCAAAAACAAAGCTGAACTTTTGCTTGTTTTTCACTATAAATTAATTTTTGGCGTCCTAGGTATGTTTCCATAGATGCTTTTAATAATTTCATCTTTTACTTAATATTGAGCAAGTGACAAAAATATGGCAGTGTAGTTCCCGTTTTCAATAACACTATGCGACACCTAAATGTACGCGGCACCTAATAAAAGTGCGCTGTTGGATTCTCGACACTACTATTAGATGTCGCGTAGTGTTAGTGAAAACGGACGTACATCTTTCAAATGAGATAATTACTTAAATGCACTTTAAGGAACGCTTTTATAACAAGTTGCCAGTCGGTTACAGAACCTATACCCAAAGTCTCAAATTCAGATAATTTATATAAACAAAGGGGATAACATAACAAAAAATATCTTCGTAATGGTAATTTACATAAAATTGCGAAAAAAGAGGTTCCATTTTCTTTTAAGTACTGATTTTAACAAATTATGATTAAAAAATAATCATACCGTAATTATTTTTATAAATTTTCGGTTTTAAGCAAAGTTATTAATAAAAGGAGATTTTCTGGTATAAAATATTTTATGATACTGGTAACAATGCAGGAGATGCAAACATTTTCAAATTTTATACATCTTCAACAACACTAATATTACAACTCTTATACATAGATTCATATTGTAAGTAGCATATCTAGCCACATTTTGAATGAAAGCGGCTGTAAACTGTTTCGATTGGAAATCGATTTTGGGAGACCTACGTCTAGCACTGGGCTTAAAAGAGCTGATTATAACGATCATATATCGTGTCTCCGACACACTACACAAAACATTGTTTGGCAACGGTATTTTGTTTGCATAGTTCTTATAATTAATTCACTTTAATTTTTTCGATGATTATTTATGAAAACATTTAAAGATAAAATGTTTTGCACCACTGTCCTGTCAGTTTGACACTGACATTTCTTGGCATTACTTTTTTTACATAAATTATCTGAATTAGAGACTTTGGGTATAGTGTACGGCCTGAGTGAAAAGGCGTGCTCGGGGGGCGTTTTGCGTCGCGTGCAAGCGGCGAAAGATTATTCGGCGCGCCGCTCGCCGCTGTTCTGCTAATCCGCAAAGAATTTGTCATCACCAATCAACTCGGCCACAGCTGGGAAATAGCTTCTCTCAAGATGCATCACAATACTCGGTTTTCCGACTTCCACATCCAGTCTGTCTTTTCTCATCATAACAATTTAATTAGGCATTTCACAAAACGCAGCCAGCACACGAGTGTCATCTGCAATCCTAAACGCACTAAACAGAATATTACATTAATTTCCGCGACTAAAACTCTTCATGAGATAATTTTCTCACAGTTGTCGCAACAAATGTCAGGAAGACAGTGAAATTCTAGAAATAAAGGAATTTTGTCGCGGAATGTTTAGCTTTCTGAATGGAGTGAATAACTCCGCCCAGCTCAACACATGTATCATTCAATTTCCTTTTTTATTGAAATTTGAATTCGGTCGTGTTTTTGTTTTTTCTGTACTATCTGTGGGATTGGCATTTAGTTTTGAAGGCAAAATAATATAACTGTCCTTTCACAGTTATTTTACCTCTGAATTTGCATCACAGTGATCTTTATAGATATTGCTTTATGGTTCATAATAGGTTGCTGTCGTCATTTATCCTGTCATTTATAACAGATACATTTCCTTGCTTGGTACATAAATTTTATTAGAAGACTTTGAAAGGTATTCGATGAGGGAATAGGATGATTTCTTTTCCTGGATCCCACGATATTTTCGTAGTTTTTCATGGTGGCGTTTCAATCAAAGATAAGGATAATAGATGCACCATAGTTACTACCTGCGGGTCGTAGTTTACATACCATTTATTATAGTCTACTTTTTTTCAACGAGAAAATAAACAATGAAATAATCTGATATTTGTTAATTTGATATAGAGGTTCATATTAGGCCTGAAAATCACCAAATTACCATTCATCATCATCATCATCATTTCAGCCGAAAGACGTCCACTGCTATACATAGGCCTCTCTTAAGCGCCGCCACTTAGACCGGCTGTGTGAAATAACTATTACAATATTAGAAATAACAAAGATATACAACGCTGTTACAGGAGCAAGTGATGCATTACTTCGCGGGTCTGAAGCGCGTCGTGAAGCGCGTCGGGCGCTGCAAGAGGTGACTGCACTCTGTATATACTGTACATAGACTAGTATACGATCAATATTAAAATATGTTATACTTAATAAAGACTTATTTGCTATGTTGTTACACTTTTTATTTATGACTAGCTGACCCGACAGACTTCGTTCTGTCAAAAGCTATTTGACTGTGGCAGTTTGTCTACGCGCAAAGGGAATATAGTATAAACTTCACTACTCTACTCTACCCTATCCTACCCTACCTACCCTACCTACCTACCCTACCCTACCCTATCCTACCTACCTACCTACCCTACCATACCCTACCTACCTACCCTACCCTACCCTACCTATCTACCTGCCCTACCCTACCTACCTACCCTACCCTACCTACCTACCCTACCCTACCCTACCTACCCTACCTACCCTACCTACCTACCTACCTACCTACCTACCTACCCTACCCTACCCTACCCTAGTCTACCCTACCTACCTACCTACCTACCCTACCCTACCTACCTACCCTACCCTACCTACCTACCTTACCCTACCCTAACCTACCCTACCCTACCTACAGTCCAACCTTCTCCTGATAATATCAAACGCAACAAAAAAAAAAAATTTGCGAAATCGGTCCAGCCGTTCACTAATAGTTTTTTTTTTTTCCATATTTTCTCACCGTTTAAACCTTCCCTGGACTACAACAAACATTTCAAAATCAAAATCAGCTAAATCGGCCCAGCCGTTCTCGAGTTTTAGCGAGACTAACGAACAGCAATTGATTTTTATATATATAGATTTTTTAATTATGAAAGATAAGATTTTGTAAGAGAGAAGTACAGCTTGACAACGACGATATTAAAGTTAAAAAAAATACATATATAAATAATACATGAATACAGACTGTATATTCATTTATTGTTAAAAGTTTACCAAAATCTTTTTTCTGTACACAATATATCATAAGTATAGATAATAATTTAGCCTTGGACTTATACAGTCGCCAATTACAGATTAACCAGCTATCACAAAAATAAGTGATTACACAGAAAAATTAAAATATAAAACTAGTGGCGCCAGAATTCAGGTACCTATGGCAAAATTGGAACTTAATGAAATATAATATGTATCAATATGTATAATTATACTGTCAATATCATATCCATTTTTTTGTATTATTTTACGTTTTAATTTGATAAATACATCAGATTACGTTAAAAGCAAGTAAGCAATAAGTTAACCTTAATAAGTTAAAGCTACCGAACGGGGCACGTTTAGGCTCTAGTTCAAGCTTACACCAGAAATTCCAGTTAGGTAGCTTCTCTATGAGAGGAGAAATAAATTAACTCAAAGCATCCCACGAATATCTTTCAACAAAATGAAACACCCAACACACAACGTCTAACAAAACTGAGATTCGTCCAAGAAAGTCTCGCACACAGAGGAACTTACAAAGCCTTGCATTTTTAAGAACAAAACCCGCAGTTCTTGGTCCTTCCACCACTTACCAACATTAGGTGCTTAAGAATGCAGTGCATTAGTTCTGCTTAGTACTCCCTGGCCGGATTCAGTGGCATGTAAAACCGTATGAATTGTACGGTTTTTTCTTACAACGTATGAAAGCGTGCAGGGATGTTACGGAAGGGAGTTTCTTTTTAAGGGTGCTTGCTGTGTTATTAATATTTTTAACGCGTGTTGAGATTTTTAATTATTCTGTTATTATGAGTGCTTGGTGTTTAAGAGCTCTTTCGGTTGGGTTAACGCATTTGGTGACTGTTAGTTTGGACTCTTGTAAGGTATAAGAATAACACATTTAAAAACTAAATAGGTATGCTTGTATAAGACAGTTTCACACTTTTTCAATTGTGTCAAATTGGTTTCTGTCTATTCATATTATTACACAAGTGTATAAGGACTTGAAGATGTGTTCCGAACCACGGATCAAAGGACAAACTTTTATTCTACCACAAATCATCTAGTAAAGGATTTGTCGCCACAGTAACCACCAAAATAACACATTATTTTGTATTGTACTAACCAAAGTAAAAATTTAAAATAGCTTAACCCAAATCCAAAAAACTTCTCTTTACACAATAATCTACTTAACTAAAAGTCAACAGCCTCAAAGCTACATGTAACATAACTATACAAGCTAAAGTCGCGACTGACGAATTTCTCCGACAGCATGTCTACTACTCGTATACTTGTATCAACACGAGTACGGAACCGTTAGTACGTTAGTATGGTATAGTGCAAAGTTTATGTTCCACGCTTTTTGCTAGCGTGAGGTGCACTTGAATGCATTAGTTCGTTTAGGGCCAAAAGACAAGCGGGAACGAGTTGTAAGGCGTCTTAAGAAGCGGAGGCCGTGATGAGTGTGAAACGAATTATAATAAGTAAAAATGAATAATCTGCCTTATTGCCCTTGGCACAAGTCCTAAAATCTGTGAAGATACAAATTTATGTTGTGAGTTGTGACATAGTCGCGTGACAAGTCTTAACTAGGAGTGAAAAGGACGAAAGAGAGTGTAGAAAGTAGTGCTCGGTGCTATAGTGACTTAATGCAAGGTGTGTTGTTTTAAATAAATTTCCTGGACTGAATCGAGACAACCCTTTTTGAAGTAAATGTGGATAAAATTTGCAAACTAACACATTTTTTATGGTTTTCTTGGTAATCATGCTAGTATGCTTCCAACATATTAGCCTTGCGCTTGTAATTATCGATGGCTTTCCTCTCGGATCCATCCTTCTTTATATTGGTTAAAAACTTTTTCAGGATTTCATAGAGCTTCGTTTAATTGATGAATAAAGAATCGGAATCCATATTTGGAGTTTATTTGAAAATATTTGGTAATGGTTAGTATAAATAAATGGTTCGATTATTATGCTCCACCGACCGTTTATGCAATCCAAAGTTTTCCAAATTGCAGCGATCGTCTGGCTCGCGTGGCACTGTTTCACTTGGTAGTCACTGGTAACTAAATGCTCGAAGGACCATGTAGGAAGTATTTCTCGGCGCTATGGTGACCTAACACACCTTTTTCGTACCTATTAACAGGATATGCTATTTATGGAAAAAGTTAGTCTCGAATTATAAAGGAAATTGCTATATTATATCACTATAACATTTAGTAACAAGAAATGGCACAAAATGGTAATCTATATAACTAATTTATTGGTAAAATATATGGTAAAATGGTAATGGTAATGGTTTTGACTACGTGGTGTCTCTAATGAGATCGGAAAGCGAACTAGCGCACATTTTGGTGAACTAGCGAATGTACATGCTTCAATTATGCATTTTCGCTGAGTGTTCGATTATAACTCTAACAGAGAATTAAATAACTTAATATCTCCCCACAATGGGTGCCTGAAGATGGACGGCGGCACCAAGGCTGGCCCAGAAAGAGATGGCGATGACGACCTGGACGCGTACCACGAGGGTAACAGAGATCCTGGAAGGATTCCTGGAAGGGGAGGCCATTGCCCGGCAGAGGGACAATATGGGCTAACAAAAAATAAAATAACTCAAAGCCGTAACAAAAGGTCAGTTTTGAAAGTTAACTATTTAACTATCGATATCGGCCTTCAAAGGACTGATATTTATTTATTTATTTATTTAATACTTTAGCACAAAAAAACATGTACAGAGGCGGACTTAATGCCATAGGCATTTTCTACCAGTCAACCTTTGGGTGGAGCAGAGACAAACAGAGGTAGGTGCAATTATGAAATTGGAGGAATAATTGTATACATATAGGAATATCCTTAGATATACCTATACCATAACTATAAATAAGATAAATATACCTAATTATATATAAATATAAGAACAAATAAATACATATAAATACACAAATATACTAAAACTAATTAAACAAACAATGGGATAACATTTCCGTTGTTATGATACTGCCAGCTTCTTACGAATGTGCTCGCGAACTTTAACCTTAAAGGACAATCGGTTGGTTACCATCCTGATTTCCTGGGGGAGCGCATTCCACAGAGAGATAGATTGAATGAAGAAAGAAGAGTGAATGAAGTCAGTGCGGTGTGTAGGACATTGAAGAAGACGATTGTGTGATGAACGTAGATTTCTATTGTGGTTGGCGCAAATGTACTGAAAATGGGGAGCTAGATAACTAGGGGAAGAGGGAGACTCAAGGAATGAAAACAAAGTGGTCAGCGCCCTTTGCTCTCTACGCTGGCGTATGGGCAACCACTTTAGAAGCGACCGATGCGCAGAGACATGATCATATTTACGCAAATTGAAAACTGATAACTGATAACTCATTACCTCGTATTCCATCTAACATTACGAAGCATATTTCGTTTGGCCTCGACATTATTTATCCTTCATTTAATATCTACTTTAAAGAAACCTTTCACCCTAATATAATTTAGTACTTTGGCCGGATTTTATAACTGTTTTATTTTCCACCCCATTTATGTCCAAATAAACCAAAACCATCGTGTCCAATAAAACGACCCGCATAAAAATATATTGTAGGTGTATCTTCTATAGCTGTGACAAAGTGTCTGTCTGTGTGACCGCGTTGTTCTTCTAAGCTACACAATGGATTTATATGTGATTTTCGCCATCATTTAGAGCATTTATTCCAAAAGGAGTAAGTTCTATATTAATGATTACACACATGAGACATAAGTGTATAAAAAATTGATATTTAACTTAGATTTAGCCTAAAAATCTGGAATTTTTGACATGTCGCTATTGCACCCGAGCGAAGCAGGTGCGGGTCGCTAGTTCAAATAAAAAACACTATCATGAATTAATGTTTTAGCTCTCGCTGGTTTTATGACCCGACTACAAGAGGGTGTGCTATAAACTTTGGCGCTCAGTAGAATTGCTCGCACAAATTAAAGAGGTTAGTGGAGGAACTTGGCGATTACTACGCCGCACTGGCATACGTTTTGGTCGGTTAAAAACTTTCACCATTATGAGAATGGCTGGCTATTTATTTTATTTCCAGGCCTTGTTCACTAGTTTTCGAGTTTGGCAGATTTTTCTTGAAAGACCGATATTTCTGTAGACATTTACTGTCTTCGAAAACCAATTTTTTATTGCTTGTAGCTGTTGCAGTTTGCGGAAAATAAGTTTTATGTATCTTAAGATTTATGGTAAAAATGTCCAAAAAAAGGACGATGGGCTCTGGCGTCCTAAAAAATCAAACTTAACCAACAGACTTGAGACATATCTCATTTAAAAGATCTTGGCTTACTGATATTTTTTTAGTATGGCGAAAACCGTCAAAAGTATGGGGTTTAAGCAGAAAAGGAGGAAATGTAATGGTACTACTGTGGTAAAAAACAAGTTTGATTATTTCAAAAAAATAAGTGAAAATCGTATTGGTTTTTACTTAAGCTACCTCATATTGTATTTTATTTTCCATGAAATAACGTATTCACGCTTGTATACCCCGTAGGTGTAGGTAGAGATAGTGTACCTACAACCGGATTTCAAAACTTAGTCAACAGGCTTGAGACATATCTTATTTAAAAGGTCTTGGCTTACTGATATTTTTTTACTATAGCGAAAATCGTCAAAAGTATGGGGTTTAAGCGGAAAAGAAGGACATGTAATGGTACTACCTGTGGTACAAAACACGTATGTTTATTCCAAAAAATAAGTGAAAATCGTATTGGTTTTTACTTAAGGTACTTCACATTGAATTTATTTTCCATGAAATAACATATTCACGCTTGTATACCCCGTAGGTGTAGGTACAACCGGATTTCAAAACTTATTCAACAGACTTGAAGCATATCTCATTTAAAAGGTCTTGGCTTTCTGAATATTTTTTACTACGGAGACGACCATCAAATGGTGAAATCATCACACAATCATGGTGAAATACTGGCCCTACTGCGATCATCTCGCCATTTGTATTGAAATAAAAATATATTAGTTTCGCCTAATATTTTTTTTCTTTAGAAATATAGTATTTAGGCCAATAATATAGCAGGATACGATATTATATAGTAGTGTTGGCAACTCTAGATGTATGATGTATTTCACCTCTATGCGGGAATCATAAAATACCAAACTTGCGAAAAGTCTGGGTATCATATACATCTCTGCCCATTCGATAGACAATCACAGGCGTAATAATATGTTATGTTTTAAGTTTTATTTTATATTAGTTGGCTATTTTTATGTTTGATCTCGTTCATTTGACGAAAAATACAATTCAGTACCTACCTGTGTAGCAATCTATAATAGAGGTGTGCCTCTGCCTAACCCTCCCTACGAGGAATACTAGTGTGATGTGTGATATAACTATAATAAATAGAATAGATTACATTGCAAAATATAACATAAATAGCTAAATGTTAATGTTCCACACACTTCTGCTTACTCTTTCGTGGAATTTAGGCGTGATGTTTTGTTGTTTTATTTATGTTCCATATTACATATATAAGTCGGCAATCATTATGTTTTATCTCTTTTATTGTGACGAAAAATAGAAAATAACATGTTTATTTTTGTTAGATAAATGAAACTGAAAGATGATTTTTTCAGGAAACCCCATATATTTAAGACTTGAAATAAACGGTTTGTTATTTTGTAGCCAGTAACGAATAATATAACATAAAAATTAAGTCTGTTGGATCAAAAAAAAAATTTAGGACGCGGTCCATAGTAGCTTGCCCGTCGTCCTTTGTTTATTCTTATCTGAAGTTAATGGCGACTTGAGAATTTTGCCTGTCATAGGAGCCAGCACTAACAATTAATTTTATAAGTTTTAAATATGGCCTTTTTGCCGTTCATCCTATGCGATTTTACATTTAAGCAGTGGTTTATAAATCCCGAGACATAGTACTGTGTGATTCGGGGTGCTTTGAAGCAAAACTCCTTAGGTAACGAAGAGCTGTGAAGCCAGCTCTGCTCCTACTCCTAATCCTGTATCGGTTGCCTGGTATCAGCATTCTCGTTAATATTCTGCCAAAACAAGTAAAGAAGACGAGAAAATTAACAATCAGGATTTATTACTGGTATGTAGTCGTCTAATGGGTTTCCTCCATCATTTCAAAGTGGTCATAACTTTAAAAGAACTTGTTTAAAATACTTTAAAACCGTACGGTCGGAACTACTAACTACTTGGTATAAAAATTACGGACTTCTTCCGACACTTGCGATGAGTTTAAGTAATTCTTAAATAATGTTGAGATAGTTTCTGTTCGGATACTGCTGAGTTACCTAGCTTAAGGAACATTGTACATTCAACACTGCGTCTCTAAAGAAATAAGTACATATAAGATAGATTTCTTATGTACACCATATTTAAGAATATATTACCGGTGTGAATATACAAAACACAATGTAGAGGAATGTGGCCGTTTTTCTTTAGATCGAATTTTGTTGCTTCGTGTCTCAATATGAAACTTTATAAAAGATATTAGAAAATTCTAGACACACTTACCGAGGCAGCTGATTGAGCCGTTTTTTATTTATAATTCCTTCTCAGTCACGACATAATATTTTTTTAAAGGAGTGGCGCTAGTGGACCCGAGACAGCCCTCTTAAGTCCCATGTAATAGGAAACGAGCCTTTTGCCATCAACTGGGCATAAAAACAGACTCCGGACTGCTACTGAGAAATTCCAAATGGAAAAACCCAAAAACACTTCGCTTGACCCGGGATTCGACCCCAGGACCTCATGCTGAGCAGTAGTGCCGAATTTATCATTTATCGTATTATTTGATCCAGTTATCAATAGGTTGTCTATACAAACATTTAGTTAAAGGTTTAGCAATCAATCTCTGAAAAGGTAATTGTGTATAAATAGAGGTGGTAGGTTTATTGTACGGTACGGTTAATGACTCGTTATAGGATGTTTATGGTACTTTCGGTACCGGGTTACTTATTTTACGAGTAGTAACGATTTAGTTGATGGAGCGTGGGTTAGTGGGAATATTGTTTGTTTATTGGGTTATTGATAGTTTTGTGATTTATGATATTGTTTGTTGAATGGAATTGTATGGAAATGGATAACAAATATACCTATTGAACGGAGAATCAAATGGTTTTAAACGAACAAGTAGGTTTTATTTGCCTAGCAGCCAGCGAGTCAAATTGCAAC
Source organism: Dryobota labecula (assembly GCA_947523025.1). NCBI lineage: Eukaryota > Metazoa > Arthropoda > Insecta > Lepidoptera > Noctuidae > Dryobota > Dryobota labecula. Next base: position 22,702,791 of record OX383303.1, read on the forward strand.
ACAAGAATGCTTAGTGGTGGAGTTAGGTAAAGTTGTCTAGTGGGAGTAGCAGGTTTAGGTATTTACTCTAGGTACCTACTTTCCCGGGCAAATTTCTACACCATGATCTCTACTTAATTAACCAACTTAAAAAATAGAGGTTTTCAGTTCGTCGGGATCTTTTTTTTTATGTACTCGTATGTTCCCGATAACTCGAAGACGGAAATACCGGTTTGAAAAATTCTTAATTTTTTGAAAGTGTATACTTTCCAGGTGGTCCCATTATCATCAGGTCAGGATCTAATGATAGAATCCTGGAGAAATCAAGGAACTCTTCAAATATTATAGGCACAACTATAACGATTTGGGTATTTTTTTATAGTAACTCGTGCATTTGCTCTCGGAAAGCACCATTTGGTGAAGTGGAACTGATGATGAAGACCACAGATGGCCACCGGAACTACTCAATAATAAGTAGTTTACGGGTTGCGATTCGATTACTTTATTATAGTTAGTAAGCAATTTATGCTCGTCACAATGTTAGTGGTGAAATGGAGCTAATGGTGAAGTACCAGGAGCACTCCTCAACAATTAACGTCCCTGCATCGGGAAAAGCAATATTTTGTAAAAGGCGATGAGCATGTCAAACCCAAACTCAAATCATTTATTTCAATTAAACCATTTACCTACAAGCACTTTTGCATTCTCGAGGAGTCGGTCAGTAAGAAAAATGAAGCTACATGCCCATTCCAAAGCGGTAGGTACATATGGAGAAGAACGGGCAAGAAACTCCATGGACACTCTTTTAAATTAAATTGTTACAAAAATATTAGTTACATCTATAATGATGAGTTTATAACTAAATGTGAGAACAATGTAAAAATTAAAAAAATATTAAAACGTACACGAACATGACATTAGGCTATTGTAAGTTAGATAAATTATAAACAGATCAACTACAAAGAGAAAAAAAACCAATAACGCTTTGTAAAATACAATTAAGACACAACGATTTCCAAAAAATGTACTACAAATTGAATAACTTTTTCACTTCTCATGCTCTAAAAGTTCGTCTTTAGGTCGTGCGTAGGCGACATAAAGTCGCTTTTTATGCTCATAAAGTAAAATCTTCGTCGAAGACCAAGGCAATTGGTCCAACAGCCACGCGAACAACTTCAGCTTCATAGAATAACCTCTTTATTTCAATTCGTTTCGTTAGTATTCTAAGAACAAGGCAAGGATACCAAACGGCCAAAGTACACAATAAAACTTCATGAAATAAACTTATATTTTTTATTTCGTCCATTTATTATTTTACATGTTGTCATTTCCTCGCAATCGAAGTGAAAAGTAAAGTGTACAAACTCGTCCATAAAACTTTGCGTTTTATGCACTAGATGTACAATCTACTATAATTTAGGAAGTCGGTGTCTTTGGATCTGTGTTTTAGTTTTTTGTCCCCGACTTTCGAAATTAAAGTTATTTTTAACTTTGTAGTGTTTTTTTTTATTTCGTTTTTTTATTGTTAAATAGTTTTTTTTAATAAATAGTTGTTTCTTAATTGTATTTTTACAAAGTGTTATAGGGTTTTTCCATTAGGAATTTCTCAGTAGCAGCCCGGAATTTGGACTTGTGCCCGGTTGATGGCAATAGGCTCGCCCCTATTACATGGGACTTAAACATAACTGGCGAAATGTGGAAGTTCCTACTATAGGTACACCTCTGCCTAACCTTTCGGGGAAATAAGGCGTAATGTTATGTAATTATATTTTTACCCAGATCGTCACACCATCTTCGCCGTGGTCTACCTCGACGGCGGTGTCCTCCCTCAGGCGTCCAGTTAGAGATGATCTTAGCTCATCTCTCCGGGTACAGCCGTGGGACGTGACCGGCCCACTCCCACTTCAGCCTGGCTGTTTTTTCTCCAACATCTGTTACTTGAGTTATGGAGCGGAGTGTGGTGTTTCTAACTCGATCAGTTCGCTTGACAATTATTATGCTGCGTTCCATTGCCTGTTGGCAAATCTTGAGTTTGGACTTCTGTTGTTCAGTAAGTGACCAATTTTGTGCACCGTAGCTCAGGACGGGCAGGATGCACATATCTTTGAGTTTTCTTTTTAGTGATATAGGAAGACTACCTTTCATCTGTTCTTTAAGGGTCCAAAAGGTCTCCCAAACATTTTGGACTCGTCTTTCGACTTCCTTGCCTTGACTATTTTTGAAATACACTATCTGACCCAAGTATGTATACTCATCAACATATTGCAACACGTGTCCGTCTACCTCGACCCTACGTTTTGTGCTGTTGGTCATGACCTGTGTCTTGGATCTATTCATTGAAAGTCCAATCTAGTCAGGTTGCTGAGCACAGTAAGTCTGCTGTGCTCAGATCTCGGCGCATTTCTTCAAGTTCTGAAGGTGATATGGAGAATAACATAACATCATCTGCAATGCGGAGGTTTGTTACCTGGTGGCCGCTAACATGTATGCCTCGTGACTGCCACGAATCAGGCATATATCTTTATAGAAGAATTTTAATGTTAATAATGAACATTGAAAGTTATTTCATTATTAAAATCTAACTTTATTCATACTAATATCTCAGACCAAATAAAAAACTAAGACAGCGCTGCGAACAATACAGTGAAGCATGCCAAAACTACGCCCCTGCGCTGTGCGTACACGCTCACATGCACACATTTACAACCATTTACAATCAAACTACACCTCACTAAGTGCACACATGTTTACGAAACCGGCCTCACGTCACTATTGACAGCGCTCTGTCTTGGTTTTTTATTTGTTCTGAGACTGATATTTTATAACGTCGAGAAAGAAGAAGTACTCTCGTGAACAGACGAATCGGCTCACTTTCTAAACAAAATCCCGTGCTCACGGTGACCACATCTGTTTACCTCCCCTTTTAGCATCGACCAATAAAACAAAAATACATAGGAATATTTTGTTTAAATACATTTCTCAGCCTCAGTTACAATGATCAAATTTGTCTGACCATCCTCTTTCAACCAATAGGAATAGAACAATTAAATACCCAAGGACGAGAAACCGACCGAGGACCGACCGCTGCAAGCAGAAATAGTCTTTACGGTGGTTCGATTCGACTGTCCGCGATAGTACTTTGTTTACTTTGTTATGCTTTAAATTGACTATCAAGAAGTTACAACAGTTAAATGACACAAAAAAGGCTACACCTCTAACTTTATTCATAGCAGTGGCAAACATACATTTTTTCAGACCGCCACAAATACGCACAAGGTTCTTTATTGTTAAAAACGTACCCTCTTTTACGAGCACAATCGGGTAAGTGGCACATAACGGAGCGGACGCGGTCATATAAAATGTATCACACATACGGACTTGGGACTTGTTACGACCATGTTGGCGTGTTGGGCGATGTTTTTGGTCCAACGCTGCATTTTTGTTTAATTTATATTTTAGTTTAATTTGATATCTCTAATGCTTAACGGTACATACATATTATTGTTAAAGGACTTTAATGGCGTGTAACCTGAGCGATTCACAGACCCTATAATAATGACCTAATGACTTAGGTTTCTGAATTCAGAATTTGAAGTTGAGAACTTGTCAAACCATGCTTTAGTATTACTTAAAATGGAGCCTACGAAATACAAAATGTATTTACGAAAAAGGCTTAATTAAAGACTACCTTGAAGGGATCACGTTATTAAGTAATGCTAAAGTAGACTGACAAGTTCTCAACTCGGAACTACCGGGTCTTGTTCTAGCAACAGTGTGCCTTGCCTGTTATGACTTACGGAGCCGAGTCGTGGACATAAATATGGTAAGGTTGGTCACAAATAGAAAGAAAAACAAAAGACGAAGTCTTTCCGTGAACTATGGAAAGGGCTATGCTTTCAGTCTCTCTAAAGGGTGGAATCTAGAAAGTGATGCTCTTACAGAGAACCAAAGTAGGCCAAAAATCCCACAGAAAAAACAAGTAAGCCATATTGGCCGCAGAATTGATGACCAATGGGCGAACGCGAAGAAGAATTCATTCGCTTTATGATCAATGGAAATTGTTCTATTGCCAATGTTGGCCCCAATACCAAGTCTTAAATATCGCGAAGATTGGGGTCGGGACACACCTTACCGTGGGCGGAGTAAGGATAACTGACTGTGACATATTTCTTTCTTCATTTCCATACCGAGTGACACTTTGAAGCAAAATGTCGCTGGAAGGTTTTTCTTGTACTGCTATAGTGTCAACTTGTCATTTTGTGCGGAGGCGGAGATATCGGGGTTGGTCTATTTTTGTTTGCTTTCCTGGAAGAAATAGCTGCCTGCCTCACTATGTATTTTATTTGTCTGTGATTATAAGGTTTCAATTTTCAGAACAAACGTTTCATAACATACGGTTTGTTAGAAGTCGGTGGCTGCCACATAGCATCTGCAATTTACCGGTGAATGACGTCACTGAGACGTAATGAAAGAAGTTGGTGTGACTTCCTAGAGAGCATTTTTTGATACCGTAATGTCAAACCTCGCTGCCATCATTTTCATCACAGCCGTCACTGCGTCCGTTATGTCGCAGCCACCGTTTTTCTAGTAAACCGTAGCTTTAATTACCCAGAAAAAAAGAAATATTTTCACCACAGATTTATTTATTTATTTATTTAAACTTCTCACACACAATAAGGTCCAAGGCGGACTTAATGCCATAGGCATTCTCTACCAGTCAACCAAGGATAGTGAAGAGATAAGATGGTAGGTGCTCTATTTAAGAGGAGATAATAATAATATTAAAAATATTAAAAAGATAACAAATGAAATAGATACACATGTACATAAATATGTTATAAACTTATAATAGACATACATATAAATTACTTTAATATATAAATACCTACCTATTATATATATATACATATATCAAAATTCAAGGAGAAGAGATGATTGAGATGACTACACTATTTGTTGTGAAAATAACTCCGCAATTTCCGCTTAAATGCATACCGACTGGTAGCCGTCCTGATATCCAGAGGAAGCGCATTCCAGAGAAGAATGGACTGAATATGAAAGGAAGAATGAACAAAGTTAGAAGTATCAGAAGGACAGAGTAGGAGAAGATTGTTGGAAGAACGCAGATTCTTAGCATGTGAAGAACATAGATATTGAAAGTGAGACTTAAGATAAGAAGGAGGGGTGGGAGAATTGAGAAGGGAGAAAAGCGTGGTCAAAGCACGCAAACTTCTTCTTTGGCGAATAGGCATCCATTTGAGCTCAGATCTATAGCTCGACACATGGTCATATTTCCGCAGGTTGAAAATGAACCGGATACCATAGTTGAGCAATCTGTCGAGCTTATCCAGCAAAACCGCATTCAAGTCAAAGTAGCACACGTCACCATAGTCGATGATGGGGAAAATCAAAGTCTGCACAAGCATAGTTTTCGTCTTAGCGGGCAAAAAGTTTCTCAGTCGGTACAGAGATCGCAAAGTACCGTTGACCCTTTGGCTAACACTAGAAACCTGGCGCTGCCAGCTAAGCGTTGAGTCGAGATGCAAACCGAGATCCTTCACCGTAGGGGTAATGGGTATAATGGTACCATTGAAAACAATAGGAGGAAGAGAGCTGAGTGCCACCCTACCCATCATGCGCGAGCTTCCAATTACAATGGCCTGACATTTTGAGGGGTTTACTGACACCCCAAAACTATCAGACCACTTTTTGATAGCATCTAAGTCTCGGTTTACATCTGCTATAGCGTCTAATAAACCTTCCACCCGCCCAGCAGAATACAGTTGAAGATTATCAGCATAAAGGTGATACGAACACCGAAGACAATGAGTTATAAAATTAATGAAGATGGAAAATAACAATGGAGAAAGAATACCGCCTTGTGGAACACCAGCATTCAGGTCACGCCAACTCGACGAGGTCTCATCAACGCGCACCGACTGCTGACGTCCCCGAAGATAAGAAGAGAACCATTCCAGGGCCTCGGGCGAAACCATAAGATGAGAGAGGATAGAAAGGAGAATATCATGACTGACGGCGTTAAAGGCATTGGAGAAATCAATTAATACCAAAACGGTAACCTTGGTAGCCTCCATCGCTGCTCTAATGTCATCAGTCACTTTAACGAAAGCGGAGGCTGTACTGTGTCCAGGCCTGAATCCAGACTGAAAAGAGCTAACAAGGTTGTTCTGGTGAACAAACCCCCAAACAGATGTGTTTATTGTACAGAATAAGTTTCTCCTAAGTAACATAAAAGTCACAGCGAATGAATGAGATTAAAAAAATACCTACCCTGGCAGATCCCATAGCTTTGAAAGAAAAAAAGAAAAAATATTTACGTCACACCTGGCCATAATGTGAGGTTTACCATACGCTACCCGTACAGTAAAAATCGCATTGTGGCCAGGTGAAGACGTAAAATTGTGTACTCACCACGGGCAGTAAAAAAGAAAGCCCTCTATTGCATATATACAACCCTCGCCTGCGGCTCGGGTCACATATACCTGCGATTTCGGGCTTTCTTTCTTTTACAGCCCTGATAAGTAATGTACTATTATTCTGCACAAACAAGACGCACATTACAAAAACATAGACAAAATACGCACAATACAAAGTAACCAAGACTTGTATTCAAAACCTTAGATGTTAACGTTTGACAATGTTACTTGATGTCAGACCAAGACCAAAGACAATAGATGTTGCGTAATTTATTAAATGAGAACAAACAAAATAAAATATTTTGTTTTGTTTTGTTTATTTGTTGCCCATACTTTCAAGTAGGTATATCGTGACCATAACCTAACATTTCATGAACAAATAAATGGTACAATAAAGGAAAGTACTACATAAGTAATACGACTTGTGTTTTATATCATTTGGTGCTAACTGCATGTGAGCACGACATGTCGCGCCAGTGAACATATAAATTGAAATATTTGTTACTTAGTATTTGTAACGAAATAGATATCACAGAACATATTTACCACTTATTTTATCGAAGTTACGGCCAATTTCCAGGGTCGAAAAGCAAAAATCTTCAGCTCAACACGTCAGTATGCCTTAAAATTTTGAATTATTATGAAACATCTCTTGCTTATATATTGTACTCATTTTTGATCAAATAAATGATTATCACATCTTATCTTTACTTTCACGTCACACAATTTCATGGAAGCTTTCTCTACCGTCTTCTATTTATGTCTAGTAATGTTCTATGTCGCGTGATGAAACCCGTACAATTTTATAGTGTCTCACATTAGTAGATAATGTATGAGTTTATATTATTGTGTCTACGTGTGAAGAGGAGGTTGTTTATTCGGTAAATGGGCTATAACTATTCTTAATCGTATTTTAGTAATCTGCTTTATTATTTTGTTTTCCTAAGTTAAATGTCTCCAGTAAACAGTATAGGTATTAGTACCAAGTGTTCGACGGCCGCCATGGCCCACGCACAATGGTCCATTTTAAGGACTAAGTGCGGAAACCAAACCCTCTAACATAGAACATAAAACATAGTACCAAGTGTGCAGTCATCATCGTCAATACATAACACATTATCACCATCTACCTACCCTTGTCCCAATATGTCACATGTTGCATGGGGTTGGTGCAACAGATTTTTGATTGTTTTATCCACAGCTTGGAAGCTCTTGGCCACTCTTTTTGCTTCTATTCTCCTCTGTCAGGTGTCACTCTATCATTCATTCCTTTTTCTTTCCAATCATCCTGTACACAATCCATCCATCTTTTATTTTGTCTTCCTCTTCCTCTCCATCCGTCAACATTTATATTCACCACCCTTTAAAAAGCCCCTTTAAAGCTATAAAAGAAAACCCTTCCTCTTCATCCCCTAAATAACCACCGCAATAGTATAACTGACACAAATAGAGAGCACACGTCAGCTAGTTTCCTTCGCCATTCTTGCGAATTCTCTGAAAAAACTTTTCTGTGTACACACGATGACGTGTCAAACTAAACCGTTCCAGTATAAGCTGGTCTTTCATTCTATGTTACCTAGTAAGACTCGTCTTCATTGAAAACAGCATTTGTACACACCGTGGTTAAGAAGAAGGCACCGTTGGTCATCTATTCTTCGAGTGTCAAATTATTTTAATTAACAAATTAGTGTTGGCTAGTGAATTTAATGATTTAAAATTAATGTGTGATAGTTCCTTCGGCCCACCGCCACTTGAACATTTATTAAAAGACTTAAATTGTTTAAAAACACTATACAAATTCATGAAACAAAAACTCAAAACCATCTGAATAAAATAACAGTGCATCTAGTAAAAATTCTGAAAGCCTGTACAATGCCAGGGCAGGTTATACTGGAGTGTAAATCTTGATAGGTCGTTGTGTTTACGACTGTAATACATTCGTATCGACAGCGCGTCGCAGGCCGCTTCCTATTTGTCGGCGGATTTATGCTTTCCGCTCGATGGCGTGAGGGAGCGGCCTTAGGAGCAGCGATCAGATTATGGCGAAAAGAGGGTGCATGGGGTGGAAGAAAGATTTAAACTGTTGTATAGATTACATGGTGGAAAATGAAGCTACATTAACTGTTAGGTATAGTTAAAAGATAATATTCCTCAGTCATACCTTCTGTTCTAATATAGCAAAAGGACATGATGAAAAATTGCCGATTTTAATCACTTAAGCTACTTTTTTTTAATATCCGGGTATGTATTTAGCGATGTGTTTGAATAAGTAAGCTTTTACAATGGCACAAAAAAGCATCATACTTCAGGCTCAGACTTCAGGGCTATACAAACAGACTTAGGAAAAGTGTCTCTGTCATATTTATTATTTTATCAACAAAAAGTTTTCCTCCGTTTTATTAATAGTGATCAGAGTACGTTTTTGCTCTGTTTTTCACTAATTGCTAGGAACTTAAGTAATCATTTTACGTAATGATTTCTAATGAAGAAAACGTGTAAAATTGTTCAAAAGAAGGCAGCCCGCCTTTTTTTGAACAATTTTGCACGATTTCTTTACCAGAATTAAATAAAAGCTTATTTAATTACAGTCTCGATGAGCTGAGCGAGCGGTATATAATTGAGCGATGTCCTCCGTCGGGACAGGATACAGCTATTAGCGGGCTCGAGAAAAAATACGACGCCAGACCTACTTAGATGAGAAGAGGATGAGAATTGAAACATTATATTAGAAGATTATATCTTAGAAAGAAATTCCCGTAGGTATTTAGAAGATTTACTAAATAGATTTGGAGATTTGCCTACCGGGGCTCCGGCTTCTAGAAGATTATTGAATTGAATCAGCCAGTTTATTCTGTAAAAATCTCACCGTAAAAATTTAGATGAAGTGAGTTGTCATTTCACCTGATGCTAGCAATTGACACTATTGACAACCCACTTCAAATTTCTTTCTTCAAAATCGCTTAAAAACTTTATGCACAAGTAAAAAAAATACCGTACAAAGGCGAACTTACTACCTGAGCCATTTTCTACCAGTCAACCTTAGGGTGCAGAGAGGAAACGTGGCAGGTGTAACATAAGGGATATATAAAACCAAAATAACTATAAAAGAATAACAAATAAATAAATAATACTATTCATATTACCTATTATGTTCTGACTTGTTGTAATTTTTAATTTAATGAGTAACCGACAACTAAGAAAGTTCACATTATTAGTAAAAACGCAGACACGGATTAAAAGCAGAAAATTACAAAATTGATGGCATTTTTAACTTCCAACTAGCAGACCTGAATAAAGGGGTTTAAAAAAAACTTACAAGATCATAAAACGTACTTTTAAATAAAAACTGCATTCAAATTCATTACAATTGAAAGCTGTTAAAATTTTAATGAATATTCAGTTTAATTTTAAACCCGTGACCGACCCACCCACGTTACTTGGACACAAAGAAAATAAATGACAGCTGTCAGTCTTGTTATAAGAATGATAATTAAATTGCATTTGAAGGATTTGGCAGGCGAAGCTCAAAATACCTAGGATTGCTTTAGAAGGCTCTTGTCGTTTGAAGGACATGTGTCGTTTTAGGCTGTATCTTTATAACTAATGACACAAGTATGAAAGCTCCTTTCCCACATACATGACTATCTTTTTATTTGTTAAGTATGTACGACATCATAATTATTGTTCTAAGCAAAAGAAAAAAACAATACAACACATTATGTAAATTGTTTTTTTTTTTATTATAAACGGCTTAGAACAGACCATTTGGAACATGGAAATGTACCCTTATCAAGATTTATGACAAAACCGGCCAAATGCGTGTTGGACCATGCATAATGAAGGGTTCTGTAGGTGGGATGAATTTATCCCAAGAACAAACTTAGCATTGAAGTTGAAAAACAAGTTCTCCCATACATTCCAACTGAAAATGTAAGTTTGTACGCACATTATTGAGAGATTTACCATGTTATATTAAGACCTTAGATTTCTTTTAGGTTTTACTGTAATATATAAGTATAGAACTATTTCAGTATAAAAAAAGTAAGCTCAGTAGTTTGGGAGATAATGGTCAATTTTCATCTAATTTCTTAAATAACTTTAAAGGTGTTTATTTTAATATAAAAAACCTGTAATCCTTACAATTAAATAAGCTCTTTCATTTGATTTGTCACACGGTACAGTTGGCAAAACTTTTTTTTTCTTTCTTATTTACGCCCAAAAGCGACCCCAGTATTAAAAAATCGTTTATTTTCGTTACACCTCTGTATTTGGGCCACAAAAGTTCATATGTGTACCAAATTTCAACTTAATCGCTTCAGTAGATTCGGAGCAAGTTGGCTGTGACAGACATATAGACAGACAGACAGACACACGAGTGATCCTATATGGGTTCCGTTTTTTCCTTTTGAGGTATGTAACCCTAAATATTTTAAAAGTCATGCTTAAAATTCTAAATCGGTCAGTTCTCAGCCCCAGAACATAAAACGAGTTCTGGTAAAGCTTTTTTTTTTCAACAGGGGCCTTTTTCAAAAACAAAAGTAAATGTAAACGGCAAAAAATAAATTGTACATACAGCAGAAACATGTAAAACATAATTCAGAATTACTTACATGTTAAAACAGACACTTCCAAATAACCAAAAAACCCTTATCAACCGTAATGAAATTAAATAAATAAGTACAGAAATAATATATATTCTGGGCAACCCTAAAAAAATGTGCCTGCCAAGAATAAATTTTAATAAAAGAATTCCAATAAAAAGCCTCACATTAGATTCACATAACGTTTGGGTGTGAATGTACTCATTATAACACCCTTGTGCGTGTATGTACGAGACATTTAATTTGGTGCGTGCCTGTACTCTTTGTTCTTTAATTCTGTCAGACATTGTATTCGCTGTATTTTTATTCTTTCGGTAAATAATTTCGTATCGCTGACGTGCAAATATAGGGTGAAGAGTAAAGCTGTTTCAAAAATAAAATGAAAGCTGCATGACGTGTATTATTCATAATCTGTATAAAGGCTCCCGCACACTGGCGCGATAACGCGGGCGCGACAAGGGTCACGCTTCCTGTCGCGCCAGTCTGCGCGAGCCTTTATAAGCATAAAGGCATGTAAAATCCTTTGTAGAGTGTTAAAAAAATCTTTGTGATTTCCCAAAATTACTTTTATTTTATCCTCCTTTGTGGTTACCATCAGCGCACGCAGAAGGCACCGTGTCCTCTTTAAAGACCAACACAGAAACCTCCCTAGGGAACGCAATATTAAGACTGACGCAATGTAACTACTAAGTATTACATTTTACACAATTTAAGAAGAAAAAAAAAATTGTTATTAATTGATAAATGTTATTATACTTTGACGAATACTTTAATGACGAATTAATTTAGACTTACAATTATAATTAATTTAGAGTTAAAAAAAATTATATTAACATTAAATAGTTTTAACATTTTAACTATTTTGACATAGATTTTTGACACTTTAATAATTCCTCGTATCTTGTGTCTGACATGTATAGAGTATTAAGTAATTATGTTCAATTTATTTTATAATTTAATGCCATAATTATGCATGATTTTCAAATATTTTTAGTAAATTTTAATTTGTAATCCTTAGATTTGCACACCATATTTTGTACGCCTCCTGGCAATGAGGTTATATTATACTAGAGGCGCAACGTCCTACTAAAAACTTCCGAAAAACGTAACCACTTACGAGTTAAAGACGTAGCTTTGAAACGGATACATAAATTATGTCAAAATGTCAAAATAATCTGTTTGTCTCATTTCTTCTTCCGTCAAACTAATTACGTTGGAACGAGACAAGACATTGTCATCGGGAAAACAGTCAGAGTTGCCAACGGTCAACGTAATGACCCCAGAATGAATAAAGATATTTTTTATTGAATCAATCACCTACTATGAAAGATTGTATTAAGGAACTTTCAATAGATTAAAGATTGAAAGAAATTGAAGAATTTGATACATATAGGAAGAAAAAAAAATGTGCGTAAAGGTAAATATTATATTTCAAAACTATTAATATTGTGTCAAATAACTATTGTTTAAAATGGAATGATAATATTCAATGTTTATATATTATAAATGTGAAAGTAACGCTGAACCGATCGTCATGAAATTTGGCAGAGATATATTGCCTGGGATGGAGAAGGACATAGGTTACCTTTTACGCGATAACCGACATCCACGCGGGCGGAACCGCAAATGATAAATGATTTTATTTCTGTAAGTAGTAGTTTGTAGTAAGTTTGTACAAACACTTTTACACGTCAATCATATTTTTAAAACTAGATGAGGTCGGCGTTTCCTTTCTGACTACTCTGAGAAGAAAGGCCGAAACAAACTCAGCGGTCACAGTCTCTTTTAAAGTCCAGACATAATCTTGGTCAGATCATGCGAAGACCATGTAGATTGGTGTCTGAAATGGTCTTTTGATGAAAGAACCACACAGATTGAGTGGACCTGACCAGTCAGTGCCCAAAACTATTTAACACAATGTGATCATAAACAATCTAGAGTTTTTCATTTAAAAATATAACCTCACTTTACGTCTAAGGTTTTTCATTGCTAATAAAAGTATTATTTTTTGTAAGAAGTGGTGATTAAAGGCTCATACAGACTAGTGCGATATCGTGGGTGCGACGCGACACTAGTAGCACAATTTCTTTGTCGCTGCCTGTCGCGCCCGCGATATTGCGCGAGTCTGTACGAGTCTGTACGAGTCTTTATTAAGTTAAAACCTTCGAAATACACGTGAATGTGGTACTTTTCTATTTAGGTAGTAAGTGTTTGGGTACTGCACAGTATGTTTAAACCAAATAGACTATAATAATAATTTAGACTTACAGGAACATACATTCGTCATTCACTAAACTCCCAACAGTCCGGGAAAATCAAAATCGTTTTTACTGGTAACCCTGATGGCAAAAAAAGTTTGATAAATGTAATTCGTCTTTTAATGTTTTTTTTGGATAATCTGAAGAAAATTTAGCAAACTTTCTTGTGAAATATAACACAACTTGCTTTATTAATCTTTTCAGACCGTGAAATGCAAATTTTAACGGCTCATTTCACCATTTTTATATTTTTTATCCTTAAACTATCGTTCACTTGACGTCAAGTTGACAACTGAAGTCAGATATGCCTGGGGACATATACGACGTAGTAATGCGTTGGTGCCGTACATTGCCGGTCTAGTCCTATATAAGATCATTGTCTCCTGGCATAACATAGCGATCTGTTCATCGATCATAAGATCTGTATTTCTTTACCTATGTTAACAAATAAATGAATAAATAATAAATAGTTATATCTTATAATGCAGTACCATGTGTTTATTACAAATATAATCTTATCGTGTTAGTTACCTACTCCTTTAAGGATGTAAACAACGCTACTGAAGCCGCGATCAGCGGGACCATTTACTATGCCAAAGTCCAAAGTAATCTAGTTAAGTCCACATTTGTACATTTATGTGCTTGAAGTATTAAATAAATAAATAATGTTGTATCATCGATTCGAAAAGAAGAAAAAGAATCAAACTTTCACAGAATAGTTTTTACGTACCTAGCATTTCATATACGGTAATCGGTATGATTTAATTTCCCGGATTGACTCTTCCATCCCACGATAAGCGTGTAATATATCTCGTTTCTGGGTCACGGTCCTAATTTAATAAATGTCTGTCTCGATTCGATTACTGGAGATATATTCAGTCCCCGATCGTGAGGAATTGAATTAACAATCTATTGGAAGGTGGAAGAAAAGTGATATTTTTCTATTAAATGGAATCTTTATCTGAATATTGATGCTAACGTATCGATGTAAAGGAACTGATATTTGTAAGTTTAATACTAAAAATTCAGAAAAATGTTTCTAGATTTTTTGTAGGTACAGGAAAATATAACATTATCTATGAGCGATTGGACTCAAACTCAAAGCATTTATGTCAAATAATCCAATTACAGGCACATTTGAATTGTCAAGGATTCAGTCAGTAAGAAAGATGAAAGCGTAGTAGGCTCGTATGGAGTAGAATGGGCAAGAAACTCCACGGACATTCTTTTAAAACAAAATATTGTTACAAAATATTAGTTACATCATTCATGTTGAAGTTATACATGTGAGAACAATGTAGAAAGACGTGCACGTTAGAAGCGTCCGTAATAAAAACAATTCAAAAATTAAAATAAATTAAAATAAGCCGTGGCAGCTAAGAGATGACCAGTCCCAACTGACGGCGCTAGTTCACGTACATGAAGCATGGATTAGCACCATTTAGCTCAACCATTTTGAAGGGAACTTAATGATTTAACACACACGCCACCACTAGCGAGGCATTTATCAACGTTACTTATAGATTTTGAATATTATAGCAACTGAATATTATATTAATTGAATATTATTTCAAATGTGCATTATATAAACTGTTCATTATACCATATGAAATTAGGTTAAATTAAATTATATCAATAATTCATTATATCATTAGAGAAAACTGACGACACTACAACTTCCACGCTTCTTTGGAACTACCCTAAGCCTATCAGCTGAAACCAAATACCTGGGCATATATTTGGACAAACAGCTGAATTGGGCAAAACATACCAACTACATTACTACAAAGGCCAGCATATCCCTGTGGCAGTGTAAGCGTCTGCTCGGCAGGAATTGGGGAATTAGCCCCAAAGTTACATACTGTTTATACACCACAGTCATCCGACCAACTATCACATACGGCTCACTGGTCTGGTGGCCCAGAACAGACCTGAGCACAGCCCAAAAAGATCTCGAAAAGCTGCAGAGACTCGCTTGTGTAGCAATTACTAGCTGCATGCGAACCTCACCTACTGCCGCCCTACAGGCAATGCTTGGGCTGCCGCCTCTACACCTCATTGTGCGAGAGGAGGCGGCCCTGGCCGCCTTTAGGTTCAACATAACTGGAACTTCGAGCAAAGACTCTAGAGTTAAGCACGTACGCATAAAAGAAGATGCAATTAAACGCCAGCCAATGATGACATCACCCTGCAACAAAGCCCCAAAACTACACTACTTTCAAAAGCACTATAACATCATACTCACAGAAGAACGTTGTGACTACTCAGGACCGAAAGAGCTGAGAGTATACACTGACGGATCAAAGACCGACTCCGGGACCGGAGTCGGAGTCTTCTCACAGGACCTTAACATAACCATATCCAGCCCGCTGGGAAGGTTCAACACCGTTTACCAAGCGGAGTGTATGGGCATCATACAGGCGGCGCACGCCATAGAAGCCAGGAGAGTCACGGACACCCAGATTCGTATACTCTCCGACACCCAGATTCGTATACTCTCCGACAGTGCTTCAGTCCTCCAATCCTTAAGGAAAAGATATATTACCTCGAAACTAATACTAGAATGTCACAACGCACTAGAACGAGCAACGGTGCCCAACCGCAACACAGTGACACTACAATGGATAAAGGGACACAGCGGATCTCTGGGTAACGACGCAGCTGACGAACTGGCTAGAAGGGCATCCAGCGCGTCGGCATGTGGACCCGAGCCTATCATACCCATCCCCTTCAACCAATTACGCAGGTGGCTACAGGATTTCACCCACACACAAGCGGAGAACTGGTGGACCTCGACAACGGGCTGCAGGCAGTCCAGAGAGGCCATGCCATCCTTGGACGGTAGGCTGACCAGGCGACTTTTACGCCTGGACAGGTACGGCCTGCGCTTGGTGACGGGGACTATCACGGGACACTGCTCGCTAAACAAACATTTCCACACAATAGGGATAACGGACAGCCCTCTGTGCAGAGCCTGATGAGACCGTTGCGCATGTGCTCTTCGAATGCACAGGCGTCACCCAGATCAGAACAGAAACCCTCGGGGAACCCAGATCCTTTGCCGATGTTGTAAACAGACTAGGAGACGTGATTGGCTTCTGGAAGGAGGTGGGCTGATTGGAATAACCACCGACGGCCGCCTTGGCCCTCGCACAATGGTCCATCATAAGGACTAAGTGCGGAAACCAAACCCTCTAACATAGAACATAGAACATTATATCATTGGTTCGTTATATTAAAAAAACATATTAAATGAAATTAGGTCTTATGATTATTAGAGCTTTTGTTATTATATCAAACGTTACACACCCCTTTTCTGTAGAATAAAAATAGACTAGCCTCGCGGTATCTACATCAGTAAATTGACGGATTTTTCTTACAGCATATGCTGCTGAACTTAGCCGCCCTGCAAGAGATGTTAAATGAGGACCTCATTGCAGCCTTGAGTCAAGCGTGATCCCCAAGATAATAGTTTTATCGACGAATTCTAGTTTCTCCTTATTCAATACTATGTCACAATCACTACTTTTAACATTCGGTAAAGCAAATCTTATGCATTTCGTTTTTTTCCATTTAATACTAAATTATCAGCAGTGAACCAATTTTGGACCTGCAGTAGGACGTTATTTACGTCAAGATTTGATGCACGTCTATTTATTTATTCAAATTTAAATCATCAACAACAATTCTTTTCAGTTCAGGGAGCCCCTGTAGCTTGGGGGCCCCGTATCATTGATACGGCTGATACGGCGGTAGCTGCGCCCCTGCCCATTATCCGATCTGTAATTTCTGTAATCCGATTTGTAATTTTAGACTTATATTTTTATTATGTTATTTTATAATTTGTATGCCCAAGTGGCTGATCATGGAATGAACATTATTAGTTTGTAATTATGTAATGAACACCTGCATTTAAACCCATGTATCACAAATAAACGATTTGATTTGATTTGATTTAACATAAAAAATCGACAGAAATCTATATGCGTATTATGTTCACGCTAATGCTACTAATATTAGAAATGTAAAAGTTTATATGTTGCGATGGCTATTGTTACTCAATCATGCAAAAACGGCAGAACGGATTTGGAGAAATTTTGCACACAGGTGGTTTATAGCCAGGATTAACAAGATACTTTTTATCCCGGTACGAGTAGTACGTTACTGTGGGATAATTTCCGACCTCCACGCGAGTGAAGCCATGGACAAAACTCAAACTCAACTCAAACTCAAAGCATTTATTTCAATTAAACCATTTACAGGCACTTTTGAATTGTCAAAGAGACGGTCAGTTAGTCAGAGTCGGCAAGTTGAAGCTAGATGCCCATTCCAATACGTAGATCACTATGGAGAAGAACGGACAAGAAACTCCAAGGACACTCTTTTAAATCAAGATATTACATAATCCTGGGTACATTATTATTGTTGCTTCTATATGTGAGACAATGTAAAAACTAATAAAACAATTCAAAATATAAAATTACAAATTAAAAATAAGCCCTGGCAGTCAAGAGATGACCAGTCCCAACTGACGGCGCCCGTTCACGAACATGACGCATGGATCAGCACCATCCAGCTCAACCATTTTGTAGGGAACCAAATGATCCAACACACGCGCCACCATCAGTGAAACATTTAAGTGAGCATGACATACTCTCAACTGCCATGCTCTTTCAAGTCAACATAAATCATAATAAGATAGTAAACGACTCCATGGTATTCACATTTACAAAATTGAAAAAATGCTGCTAAATTATACAGAACTAGTTTGCAATGTATTTGAGAGATTAATAAAAATTTACTACCAAAAAAGAAAATTATTATTATCTATTGGAGTATTCATCAATAAAAACATGCTTAAATGCAAAAGCTAGCATGTCCATATGGACATGCTAGCTTTTGTCCATGGCTTCACTCGCGTTGAGCATATGCTTAAACAGGGAATTTCTTACGACACAAAAAACAGTTGAATATTACGATATTGCGTTATATTTCCAAATCCAATAAAAATAGCAATGTATTCATAGAAACATCTATTGACTGTTCCGTTGCGATTATTTCAGAAAAGATTATTGTATTTGCATTTGACAAGTACGAAGAGCTTTGCTTTGAAGAAACTTATTGACGAAACCGTCTGATCGGCGGACTTGTGGAGTTGAGCTGCGTGCACATAAGATTGAGGCATCGGCAGATTTTATATCGAAGGGTAATTCTTAAAATGATTTAATGTTCGCGTTAAATAACGGCTTATTGGTTGATTCGCACGAATTACCTCGCCCGCAATGGACGAATTGACACTTTTAGGTTTTTTTTTTCTGTAGGCGATTCGCACGAAGTTAATTTATTTAAGGGCGAATCGATAACTCCAAAAATACATTTTAGACAATTGGCACATCTACACAATAATATTATATTATATTATTATTTATTTATTTATTTAATATATATTTATATTTTATGTTTATATTTATATTTTATATTATATATATATATATAAATATATATTATATATTATATATATATTATAAAGAGGAAAGATTTGTACCTATTTTTGTATGTTTGTATGTTTGTAATGAATAGGCTCAAAAAGTACTGGGCCGATTTAAAAAATTCTTTCACCAATAGAATGCTACATTCTTCCAATTTGACATAGGCTACATTTAATTTTGAAAAAAATTAGGGATCCTTGGTAAAATTTGAACAATGTAACCGAAGGTGTAGAAAAATGAGTCTTAAAATGTCTTTCGTATTGTCTACCCTGTGCGAAGCCGGGACGGGCTGCTAGTATTGTATAAAATAAGTAAAAAAAAAAAACTCGGTATTACTGAATACGTATAAAATATCTATCAACTATGAAAATATAAATATTTCTTACTAGATAATAGGAGAACAACTAACTTATACGTATAAACTACGATGTATCCAACTTTGCTATAGGCATGGTGGGATACAATAAATTGGAAACTTATAGCTCTTGCTACCTATATTTTTAAATTATTGCGTGGCAAGACTTCAAACCCGGGTATATTGAAAGAAATAAACCTGTGTGTGCCCGACAATTATGTATTGCCAAGGCGACGGCCATGTCTATTGGCGGTGACCAATCAGTAGGACCAATCTACTTAGGAAAGCCCCAATAACGCATACCTTGCGTGTACTTAATGACGTAGCAGACAGAATAGATATTTTTACTTTTTCTCTGAGTGAGTTACATATTATGTTATTGTAAATAATAAAAATGTAATTATGGCCACACTAATGAATTGGGAAATTCCTGTAATGATAGTTATGATGAGTTAATAAATAAATAAATATTATTTTTTTATTTACCAATTATTATTATATATTATGTACATTTATCTATCTTGACTTATGGGTATTAAAATTGTAATCTATAATTCTCTTAGCGAGATGTTCAATTTAGACAATGTTATCTTAAAATTATATTTAAATGTTTGATTCATTTATGTGTTTCACTTTATTTTAAAATATATATCACTTCTATGCGTATTTCTGGAGTTGTCGCGTTATTCGCCCTAAAACTAAATTAACTTCGTGCGAATAGCATACAAATATACATTACTAGCTTTAGCCCGCGGCTCCACTCGCGTAAATGTCGGTTATCGCGTAAAAATGTAGCCTATGTCCTTCTCCATATCCCAGGCTATATCTCTGCCAAATTTCATGACGATCGGTTCAGCGGTTTAGGCGTGAAAACGTAACATACAGACAGACAGACAGACAGAGTTACTTTCACATTTATAATATTAGTATGGATCCAACAGTGTCGATGTCGATTCGCCCGTCTAGGGCGTGTTTATTGTGCGAATCAACCATTAAGGCAAAATAACGAGCATAATTGGCCACAACAGGCCTGTGGGCTGTAATTATAGTAAACAACGCGAGCCCAGTGCGAGCTTGTAGATGTCACATGTCTGCGAAGTTTTCGTTCTAGAACATGCCGGTTTCCTCACGATGCTTTCCTTTTTAAGAAATAATCACAATAGCAGCCTATTAGTGTCCCACTGCAGGGCAACGCCCTCTTCTCATACACAGAAGGTATACGAGCATTGAACACCACGCTTGCTAAAGGCGGATTGGTGATTTAAGACTTGAATTAGCTATATATGTCCAGGTTTCCTTATGATGTTTTGTCCTTCACCAATTATATTATTTTTTATAATTCTTTCATTACATCCACGCTGGCGAATCCGTGGGAAAAAGCTAGTGTAGATAAAAAGATCAGCCATGTTTTTTTATTAAAACTAGCGTTTGCCTGATTCTGCTTCAGAAACTACTCAAGCACGGCAAATGGTTTAAGCTTTAAAGTAAAATACCTACTAAAAGTCTTAAACTCACTTTTATTCTATACTAGCTTTTGCCCGCGGCTCCGCCCGCGTGGATGTCGGTTATCGCGTAAAAAAGTAGCCTATGTCCTTCTCCATATCCCAGGCTATATCTCTGCCAAATTTCATGTCGATCGGTTCAGCGGTTTAGGCGTGAAAACGTAACATACAGACAGACAGACAGAGTTACTTTCACATTTATAATATTAGTATGGATATATAAAAATCAATTGCTGTTCGTTAGTCTCGCTAAAACTCGAGAACGGCTGGGCCGATTTAGCTGATTTTGGTTTTGAAATGTTTGTCGTAGTCCAGGGAAGGTTTAAACGGTGAGAAAATATGGAAAAAAAAAAAACTATTAGTGAAAGGCTGGACCGATTTCGCAAATTATTTTTTTTGTTGTGTTTGTTATTATCAGGAGAAGGTCGGACGGTTGGTAGGGTAGGTAGGGTAGGGTAGGATAGGGTAGGGTAGGTAGGGTAGGGTAGGTAGGGTAGGGTAGGGTAGGGTAGGTACGAGTAGGTAGGTAGGTAGGTAGGGTAGGTAGGGTAGGGTAGGGTAGGGTAGGTAGGTAGGTAGGTAGGTAGGTAGGTAGGTAGAGTAGGGTAGGTAGGGTAGGGTAGGGTACGTAGGTAGGGTAGGGTAGGGTAGGTGGGTAGGGTAGGGTAGAGTAGTGAAGTTTATACTATATTTCCTTTGCGCGTAGACAAACTGCCACAGTCAAATAGCTTTTGACAGAACGAAGTCTGTCGGGTCAGCTAGTTTACAATAAAATAAACTAGACAAATACTGTAGCCTGATCTACCGGTAGAACGGGGCTATTTGGATTTTCGGGGGTTATTTGGAATAAAGTAATTGTAAGATTTGAGTTGACATAAATTCTACCAAAACACCATAGACAGGTTTTATTTTAAAATTTAAAACTTATATTAAAAGCACACTTTGTAAACTAGCATATTACAAATTAGAGGATTATATCCAAGATAAGAATGTTTGGAAACACGCTGGTCCTGCTCCATAGGACAATTTATTTAGAGTCTAGACAAAATCAAATTGGTTGCTAATTTAATTGTATAATTTATAATTTTTATGACATTCATTTTTTTGTGATTAATATACTTTAACTCACACACTGACATAGGTTATTAAATGTTAACATTTTAGGGAAATCATCTACTTTTACAATGTTTGTAAATATGTGAGCACCATGTATCTAACGCATAATTAATTTGTCTGTCATTGCTTCACTTTTCATTATTTTTACCTATTGTGGTATCGTAATTTTATTCTAGGTAAGTGCATCGTCTTCATATATAATTATTAATTAATGTATACAAAATATTGTTAACATTTTAAAAGAGTAAGTATGGAGTTTCTTGCCCATTCTTCTTCATACGTGCAACTAGAATCAATTGATTATAGTTGTAAATTTTGACGTTGAAAAGTGCCTTTTATGTGCCTATTTGAAATGAATGATTTGACTTTGACTTATTTTATTTCTGGTCCTGTTTACTTTTACAATTTTTCGTACGAAGATCACAATTCGAATTTATGTCAACTCAAATCTTACAATTGCTTTGTTCCAAATAATCCCCGAAAATCCAAATAGCCCCGTTCTACGTAGGTACCTAATTTTGAGTTTGAAATATGATTAAAAATAAAACTACTTTTCCCAGCAACCGATGTAAACCCTCCCTTACAGTAACAGCTTGCAGGCATCCCTTTGATCCCTTTGACCTGAGCACAATAAAATAGCGACCCATTGCAGCCATGTCTTATTCTACCTACTTTAGGAGGAAAACGCAGCTATTTCTCAGAAACCTAAGAAATTGTTTCTTTGATTGTAATAAGTAGGTACCTACTGTATTACTTTGAGAGGAATTTCTTCAGTAAAGTTTTTTATTTTTCTATTTAACATAAACGGTAAAACACCAATTACATTCATTGACATAGAAATATAAAAAAGGACCTACATACAGGGTGTTTGGCAGAACGTTGAACATACGAAAATGGTGGATAGGTGGGGTCATCTGCTACTTACTCAGCCCTAATTTATTTGGCCCTGGCCCCCTGGATATAAAAAAAAAAAATTTTTTGCTTTCTTTTAGTTTCACCACTTTCTTAACTTTAAAGTGTATTTTTTTATTAAAAATGGGTAAAACAGGCAATATTTTAGTTTAGCAAAAAAATTTTATTTTTAATATCCAGGGGGCCAGGGCCAAATAAATTAGGCCTGAGTAAGTAGCAGATAACCCCACCTATCCACCATTTTCGTATGTTCAACGTTCTGCCAAACACCCTGTATATGTAGTATATAATATAATTTTAAAACTGATATTAAACACCAGATACACGCATTTTACTTCATTCATCCGCAAACACATCCCATTCAGGGCTGGCATCAGAAGGGCGTTTAGCATCTTTAAAGCACGACACACTGGGGATTGGGCTCTGGCTACAGTTTTGGATGACGGTTGCGCAAACAGAATGTGCAATGGGCTCTGACAGTGGCGTAGCGTATATTTCTGCCACCCGAGGCCAATCCTATATATACAATACTTCCCCCCAATTTTCGCAATAAGCATTATTGCAATGTAGTCCCTTGAACTTGAACGAATAAAAAAATAAACTTCAATAAACCCAATGGGCCGGAATCAATAAGGTCTCTTTTGCAGTCTATTGTACCTACGAAAACGCGCATACTCAACCTTAAACTCTTCTCTGTCAATATTTTGAGTAGCTTGGTCGCGGTTGCATTCGTCGTCATCTACGCGCAATAATTATTATTGCAAGCCTTTGGAAGGCATATTTTTCTGCCTAACTCTAGAGCTGCTGGATTTTCGAATTTTAGCGGTTACTCTATCTAATGAAGAAAACCATTTTCGTTTAAATTGTCTTTGTACTATAAGCCAACATCCCTACTTTCGTCACCAAAAATATGCCTGTTGTTCTTATTTGTCTTGGAGGTTTGAACTTTAGTTTCATACTTTGAATTAAATACTTTACAAGCTTATTTAACTTCACATGATATATTATATGGAAACTAATGTATAACTATTTTTTGACGTCAAATCTTGCAATTATATTTTGATCATCTTTCACTTGATGACAATACAGTTATCTAATCTGATGATGACCTGATGCCGCCGCCGCCCAGTATATCTGCGCCGCCCGGGGCCATGGCCCCCTCTGCCCCCCCCACGCTACGCCACTGGGCTCTGACAGTGTCCGATGTATTTGTAGGGTACAGATAATCGGCAGAAAAGTCCACTTAAGGTTTTACAGACAACCGTTAGCTGGTCGAGGCCTCTTCTCACCACCAATGAGTTAACACCCAACGTCCCTTAAATATAGTTGAGGGTACATTTAGGGAAAGAAATGGTATAACCTTTAGAAGAGGCATCTTAGGAAGGTTTTCTGTAATTTTTCGAGCATCAGTACTTGGGTCGTGGTATAGGGGTGCCAAACATAGGCACCGGACTCGAGTTTATTTCGAACCAGAGCGGTGTACAAGAGCCTAATAAAGAATGAAAAATGCCATTTGGATTGCGAACAAATCCCAGGCACCTGAAAGATTGCTTCGCAAGGGTAGAAACGTTATCTCTAAAAGTTAGACAGCGGTCGAAACATAGATATAAGAAATAAAGAGATATGCCCAGCAGCTAAAAATGTAAGAAACCCCATGTCTCCAGTCTATCCCTTCGACTCGCCACAACTACACATGCAGTTCAGTAAAAGAAATAAATTCGAAGTCGCGCACACACTCGCAATTCATAAATCGTAACTTACTACACAATCAATTATAAACCTTATCACATCAAACACAACGCGCATTTAGCAAGCACCGTACAACTCACTCACACGAAAACATCGGGCTCTATCATTGTGCTGTGCAAAAGCCATTTATTTTACATATACGCTAATGATTGACTTAATCGAAAAGTTATCGATTCTTCCATTTATTATTGAATTAAAACTTTTGTGGGGGACCTGAAAATAAAATAAATAATAAACGGTATACAAATAATAATATAATATAAATAAACAATATTTTGCTAAAAACAAAATATTTCCCTCTTTGTCATATGTCTTTGCCAACATTATCAAACCTGACAGGTTGTAAAAGAACTTCTGAAGAACCGCGTGTCGGTTTACTTGCCTTGCCTTTCGATTTTTTCATCCAAGCAAAACAAACCCTTCGTCTGAAATCTAGCAGAGGGATGGTCTCATCTTTATTTATCTGGTTGTAGATAATCCATGCATTCACAAGAGACATGTCTAAAACACGGATGACTAAAGGCCAATACCATTTTTTACGTCTAAAGCGGATTGGATATTTAGAAATCAGCCAATCATGTTTATCCACTCCTCCCATATTTTTATTATAATTATGAATAAGCATTGGCTGATTCACGGCTACTTTGGCCTTTTCTTTCTTTGAGTACCTATTCGTTTTTACAAAAGGTTCAACAGAATCAAAATTAGTCAAAAGACAAACAACATTTCTGTCATGCCATTTCACGCACAAAATTTCATTATTTTTATCAAAACGATAATCGGAAAAATCTCGGTCTTTCTTTTCATCTCTTGTTTGGTCATGATAGGAAATTTTTTAGTCCTATTTTCTCTGACTGTCCCTGTAGCTAACAATTAATAATAGTAAACAAGTGACCAGTTTGAACCTGCAGTGCTATTCTGTAACTATCTCACCGTCAAAACATAAGTGAAGTGAGCGTGAAGTGGGCTGTAATTCCACCTGATGCTTGGGATTGACACTATTGACAGCTCACTTCACTTATGTTTTCACGGTGAGATAGTCACTGCTGTACTTAGCGTGACAGGATCGAACACGTTGTCGCGGCAAATTGTAAAGACAGGTTCCCGGTGTCATATTTATATGACGGCTTATTTTGAATGCATATCACAAGTTCACAAATTATATTTTGTTTTTATTTGTTTTATATTTGGTAGAGATCTAAGAATAAGTCTTATGTACTTTTAAGTAAGTAACGTTTTTCTTTTACGGTTTTTTTTTTATCGGAACTCAATGCTCTCCTTCAGTCAACAAAAATGATCAAATTTAAAAAATTACAATAAAATTACGTAAACATTTTTTACAGCGAAAAAAATTTATTTTATTAGTAAAATAGTGTAAAAATATGAATTTCATCAGAAATTTTGAAAATGGTGTCCTAAAAATATGACAGTGGGGAGGAATGGGTTAATAGGCCCTAGTCATGTCTCAATTTTCAGAGTACCTCGTAGATATTTTACCTACTGGCCTTATACTCTCCTTTGTTACCAAACAAAGGAGAGTATAAGTAATTCTTTTTCTGCACTGCGAGCCCAATTACCGTATTAACATAAACATTTCCTTTTGAATACCAATAATATACACTCACAAATAAATTCCTGCCTCTAAAACTTGAGTTATATCCGGCTTAAGATTACAATTATAAGTTGTTCAAGTAGTAACTTAGTAAGTGCTTAGTTGGAGCTTAGGAGCAAAATTGATGTAATTAAGCCGATGATACTCGATAGCTACTCCTGGGGGTCAGATGAAGAGGTGGCAGTGTAGTGGAAGCGCTGCTGAAAATATCGTGCGAGAGATGATTTAGAATTAATATACTACATCAAAATAGCATTTTACAGAGATGTAGACACACAACCTTACTTCATTGTTCTCTTAATGACCTACGCGTAAGACACTGAACTCACGAATCGCAGCTCCAGTATAACTAGCGTACATTCGGAGAAGGGTACCCATTTCACGAACATAAAAAATCATCGAAAAGAAAATGAAGCGCTTTTTGTTAATTGAGAGCACCCCCCTATAATACAGGTTGTTACAAGACCCTTTATTAAGCCGTCATCTACGCATTCTGTTTAGCAAACAATGCATTCTACAACTTGGCCGCTCGCTTGTGGAATGCATTGCCAGTTCAAATAAAACGCGCGCAATCGTTACCTACCTGTATTTTATGAGACTTGTGAAGGAAAATTACTTGTTGTTGTGATCTTGTTCTCGTAGCTGTAATAATCTGTATTCGTCATTTATTTTCGTTGCTATTGTATAGCATCTATGTATTTAATATGCATATTAATATACTTATCACCAACGACAATCCCATTTTTATGTCCTCGTAATTACTGACCATTCCAATGTTGCCAGGAAGAGATCGCAGAAAGCGATAAGTATTAGAGATGATATTGTATGTTTTGTATTGTTATGTTTTTGTTATGTATTTTGTGGTGTACAATAAAGTATAAATAAATTAATCAATCAAACTAAGCAACTTTGTGCAAAAATAATTGCTGGGAAACGAATTTCATTTTTGGTGTGAAAATTCGCTGTTTACGGTAGTGCGCAATGTAACGCAGAAAAAACATGGTCCTAATGGGTTCATGCAGCGGTACTAATGCGATACTAATATATACCCTCCATGCTTTCTAATCCATACTAATATTATAAATGTGAAAGTAACTCTGTCTGTCTATCCGTCTGTCTGTCTGTATGTTACGTTTTCACGCTAAACCACTGAACCAATCGTCATGAAATTTGACAGAGATATAGTCTGGGATATGGAAAAGGACATAGGCTACTTTTTTACGCGATAGCCGACATCCACGCGGGCGCAGCCGCGGGCAAAAGCTAGTTATTAAATAAATACTGGTCTATTATAAACGAAATTCACAATAAACTTAACAAATATAACACCTACATTTAACTTAATTATAACATAACACCCTAGAGGTTTCCAAAGTAAAGTCGTTCAGAGAACAAGAAAACACGTCAATTGTATCCGCTACCCTGTTGAGCGTGCTCAGCACGCGCGTCAGCGGTGCTCGCTGAAGCAGACTTAAGTTATATTTAAATCTTTATTTCCATCAGTTACACCAATCACACCAATATTATTATGTTTTCACCAATTACAGACGTAGGTATATTTCCAATACGATTCGACTTACACACAACATTAACAGCTCAGAATTAAATGAAAGCAGTTGTCAAATGGAGTGGCTGGTCGTAATTGTGGCGAAACAAAACACTGTAGTGATTATCGGGCTCTCAAATGTACTCGTCAGGGTAGTTGAGTAATTTAAGAGTTGGATTATATTGACAAGCGGCAGCGGTATGACACTTTAGAAAAAAGTTATGAAAGATCTTAATAATGTGGATGTGACCTAATAGTGACTGGAGTATTCACGTTTAAACAAAAAACAGATGCTGTGAAACTATATAAGTGCCAATATTCGTACGATTAAAGTATGGACTTGCGAGTAAGAGATCGTGAGAACGATAGCCGGATGTTAAAATTTTGAGTTGAAACCTAATCTTAGCTTACCTATGCATAATAGTTTTAGAGCTGTCAAATAATTCGCTGTTTTGATGAATTTTTCTAACATTACTAAATGAAATTATGAAATATCTCTATAGTGTACTGAAATATTGATTGTGAATATTTCGTTTTAGGTGTGAAACAAACATTGATTCTGAATGGTTTTATTCACTTAATTGCGCAGTGCCAACACTCTGGATGCATCTTTTTAATAGTAAACGTAACGAAGACACAGCATGCTTGTCCAAATCCACACGTGTCACACGAAATGTCAAGATTCCCGCGCTCGCTACCGCCTCCGTCTCCGCGTTCGCTTCCACACATGTTCCGTAAACCAACGGGAGTCGTATTAACCGCTACAAACATGGTATTATGCGCGCTTTGCACACTCGCAAATATCACAATTGACAACATTAATTAAGTAGCGAAGTAATGATTATTCTGTGGTTTTGGCTGACAGCAATATGGGTACAGTTTGGCGGGATGTGGCTTGATAACGAAACATTAAAACGTGTCTGGAAATTAGTTAATTAGAAACATTGGATACTTTGTAATCTGATGTTAATTGTTACCTCAGTATACCTACCTACCTAATCAATGTAATAATTATTCATAACTTTTTGAAATGAACCGTCATTCGGTTGCAGTGTTTGGGATTAAATCGGGGGTAGATATAAATTATTTGAACGTGCACCTATACGATTTTATACTTTTCTGTGCTGAATAAACGAAGCTAGAATATTATTGAAGATACGAAGAATCACCGATCGATCATTCGATCGATTATTGGGTTAATTATGATGGTAAGCAAAGCGTTTTTTAGGGTTCCGTAGGAACAAGGAAACCTTATAGTTTCGCCATGTCCGTCTGTCTGTCTGTCTGTTCGAGGTTTAGCTCGGAGACTCTTAGTGCTAGAAAGCTGTAATTTGGTATGAGTATCTATATTAATCACGTCGACAAAGTAGTAAAATAAAATCTTGAAATGTTTTTTTAGGGTACCTTCCCTACACGTAAAGCTCGCGGATGATCATATTGTGGGGTATAGGCCATTCAAAAATATTGTGCGTTTGTGAAAAACCATTTTTCGATTCAGGATCCGTTTAAGTAATATTAAGTTTTAAAGTGCTAATTTTTGTTAGAGTCGAGTGTCCCCCTGCCAGCTAAATGGTTTTATTTTGATATGTTAAAATTTTTACAGCAGTAGTATATATAACGACGTTAAAAGGAAAAATATCATAGCTAAGTAGGCTTCACAAGTAACCGAGTAATAGTCGCCCAACATACATTAACTGAAAAACATGTTCTCCAATAATTTTCAACTACAATGTTAAGTTTGTTCTTGGGATAAGTTCATACCAGTTCATGTGCGTCAGGTTCGTGCACGTACTCTGTTTGCGCTAAATTCTTGTCGTACGAACTCTGGCTTACGCTGCCCTATTCATAGAATGTTGGAATCCTATAATTCAAATTTCATTGATATTGACATATTTGCATGCTCGAAAAATAAATTTAAATCTAATATTATAGAAAAATTATCTTAATTGTAATCTTATTATTATTATTACTTATTTATTGCACAATCTAAGTAAATAAATTGTTTCTGATTTGGTTTTGTAGCTATAGCTAGCTCTATAGTTACTTACTTATTTATTTAATCCATTCAAAATATTTGTTAATTTTGGTAATGCTCGTCTAGTGGCAACCACTGATCTTTAAACATGTCTTATCTGCGGATAATGCTGTGGACTGCAACATTACTACTTGAGTTTTGTTAACATTGTGTGTTATTTATGTTGTAGTTGTTTATTATCCCTCAATAAATAAAATAAAAAAAATAAAATACCAACTACGGAACCCTTCATTGTGCGTGGTCCGACACGCACTTGGCCGGTTTTTGAATTATGTTGTTAGTAAAAAGGCACCTACTATGTGTTTCGTTATTGTCGCAAACTAAACGTAAAATATGAATAACTAGCTGCTGCCCGCTGCTTTTTCTAAAATAAGAGTAGTTTAAATCGATCCAGCGGTTTCGGAGATTAACCGGAACAAACAGACAGACAACATAAAAAAAAATAAGTACCGTATATAATTTCATATGCATTTAGTAAAAAGCTCTTATTTTGACATTACAAAAGGACACTTCAATTTTATTTATTTGTATAGATATCGATGACCTCCACGCGGGTGAAGCCGCAGGCAAACCTATAACTTCACCACCAAACTTTTGTAGTGTGTAAGACTTATGCATGTGTACCTAATAACCTATATAAACCATTGTACTCTACGAGTAGTAGTCATTAGTGGGCATTATTGTTACGAGCTTGCGGTTCGGTTTCAATTCTTGGCCCTTTTCTATTTCTAGTTTATATAAATGACCTTCCTTACATGATGGCTAACTTATCGGATATAATTCTATTTGCTGATGACACATCTCTAATTTTTAAAATAGATAGAAAAGACACGGATGTCTTACATGTCAACGATAGTCTCGCTGTTCTTTCAAAATGGTTCGCAGCTAATAATCTTTTACTTAATGCGAATAAAACGAAATGTCTTAAGTTCTCATTGCCAAATGTACCCCAAGTGGGTCTAAATTTAAAACTTGATGGCAAGAAACTAGATGCTATTACGGAAACTGTATTTCTAGGAATTACTTTAGATTCGAAATTGCAATGGGGCGCCCACATTAGAGCTCTTTCAGGTACATTAAATACAGCTGCATATGCAGTAAGAAAAATAAGGCAGTTGACTGATACAGCCACAGCTAGGTTAGTATACTTTGCTTATTTCCACAGTATTATGTCTTATGGCATTCTGCTGTGGGGATCGGCAGCTGACGTAGATTCCATTTTCATTCTACAAAAGAGAGCAATCCGCGCGATCTATAAAATGGGTCCTCGTGAGTCCCTTAGAAATAAATTCAAAGTAATTGATATACTAACTTTGCCTTCTCTTTATATCTTAGAAAGTATTTTGTATGTTCGCAAAAACTTAGGACTTTTCAAAATTAGAAGCGATTTCCATAATATAAATACACGTAGTAAACATGAAATTGGGATACCCAAATTCAGATTAACTAAAACTAGCAAGTCATTTCTTATAAACAATATCCGCTTTTATAACAAGTTGCCAAAGTCGGTTACAGAACTTAGCGACGGGAAGTTCAAAACCCACATCAAACGTGTCCTTATCAAAAAAGCATATTATAAGATATAAGACTACGTTGAAGACAAGGAAGTTTGGCAATAATTCCTTCTGCACATATGGCTTCCCTGGTACCTCATAAACAACATAACTATGTCAATGTCTATTAACTGCTCCCAAGTAACGATGTTTATTTAGATTTTTGTTTTTTTTTTATTTTACACACTTCCTTGACATAATCTTTTCATTATTTGACATTATTTACTTACAAATCGAATTCCAATTCTTTATTAGTGGCTTTTGTGGACATGATATTTATTCAGATATGTTACTGTAGTTGTAATTGCAATCATGTCATTAATATTTTATATACTTAGATTATTTTATATTTTGTGAATGTAAGAACGTTGTAGGCCTAGTAGAGTGTAGATTTGTTGGCGGTTTTCTATTTTGTTAAGTACCTGGTAATTGTTGAAAGGCCTACACTGTCCTCCCATACCTATTATCACTGTTATTTAATAATATTGTAAAGCCAATTATTTTTAAAAGAGTAACCGTGGAGTTTCTTGCCGGCTCTTCTCCATAGGAAACGACTAACTCGAACCGTGCACCTAGCTTCTGACGTTTCATAAGTGCCCATGTAGGTTTATGTGAAATAAAATATTTTGATTTTGATTTTGATTGAATAAAAACTGCCGATTTAAAAACCAAAAATGACACTTTACACACTACACACACTTTACTGTTTCAACACTAACAATAACAATTCGAACACACTAATTATAAAACACTACTGATCGCACTCAAAGATCACTTGTATCGTACTTGTCGTTCGACTGTGTCGATCGGGGTCCATACCGGCCTTATTATAGTCCTTAGATAGTTCCAGAACCTTGTAGAAACATCTAGAATGTTCGAGTACATACCGGCCCCTACTGACCAGATGCCGAAAGTTCTAGAAAGTTCTAACATCGAATTCTCTAGAAGAATCTTGAGTCTACTAGTTCTGCTACTAAATACTAGATGGCGCTAGTGGTACTTAAACTTGTGTGGCGCGTAACAATATTAAACATGATTCCAAATGGACACATTGTTTAAGTCATCTCCCCGGACTCACAACCTTACAAGGCAACCCTGCCATCCGAGACGGGTTGCCGAGTTCGGTCGCGTGGACATTGATCGAGTGTAAACCCATTAAATCATCATCTTTTGCCGTTTAAATAAAATATTAAAAAAAAAAAAAAAATGTGCCGGTCAAACGTAGAAAAGGAGGACGTTTTCATAGCACAAAGTGCATCGGGTGGTTCAAATTCGGCTTCTTCGACAGGAGTACGACTTATCGAACATTAGCATAGTGATGTTCATTATTTGTACTCTACTTGGTATTGCCGGACTCTACGCGGTTCATAAACTGTACCGAATTTGCCATCAAACGAGGATCAGGAATGAGGTTTTCGCACAAAACCTGACCCGTTCATCTCGTCGACCGAATCTGGAGACTTAGTTAATCTCGTATAATAATTATCTCGTGCTTAGTTTGTTGATAACTGTTATTGCAAAACAGTCTTGAAGTTGTAGCAGTAGACGCTCAGAGAAGGTCGACGCCAATAATTTTATTAGTATACGAATAGATTCATTATTCAATGTGTTATAAAATGGTTGATGTTAGGAAATATAATACTTAGTAACATTTCTATTTGCTGTTTTGATTAGTATGATTTCGTATTAATTTCAATAGAAAACAGATTGAAATAGCCAATTAATATGTGACTCAACGAGAAATTAAACTAGTCGTGAGCAGAAAAGCCTATTTTATAAGGATTAAATCTAGCTCAGAAGCTTAAGCCAGAAGATTAATCTCGAGAACTAGAAAATAACAACTTATATTTAGGGTGTAAAGCCTCATTCATCTAACTTAAGAACTTTTAAAAGAAAACTTATCTTCTCATTTTCTTTGAAAAACTTGTCTGTGATATTTTTTCAACGCTGACACATTCTTAATTGCTTGTCAACGATATAGGACAAATGAAAGTATTACTTTGGAAATAACGCAATGACCTTGTAGAGGCGTGTTGTTATTGAGATTAGGACGTTACAAAGTCACTTTGCGGTCTTATGAGACGCTGAAATTTCTAGACGCAGCTGACTGTTGAAAAATATATTTTTAAAAGTGAAAATATGCCTTGTATTAAGTTTTTAATTTAGGTTGGAATTTGAAATGTTTTTGGTAAGTTTTGACGAAGCGAAACAGGCGCTTTCGGTATTAATTTCAGTGGTTGCCGAAAAAGTTTTATATAACTTCGTCTACACGTGTTATTCCCGAAGGGTTTGACTGAGATTTAGTTACTCCGAGTACACTAAAGGTTAAAAATTGTATTTTCGAAAAAAAAAAAAAAAAACTGGCCCTTTGATCGAACGAAATTACTTTGGAAATCAATTTCTTTAGTCCTTATATTGAGAGTACCCTGTAGGGATTCATTAACTAGCAACTCGTCCTGGTTTTGTTTGGAAATTTTAATCAGTGCAAGAGTCCTAAACCTGTCTCGGAATAAGATCAAACGATGGACTTCTGGCGGTCAAGAAGGATAATTATGAAACTGACGTAAGTTTTCGTTCATTAGTTAGTTAATCGGTAGTTAAAGCCGCATCAAAACATGAAAACTCAAGCTGTATCCCAAAACACGGATTTTTGCACGTTATCCAGAAACGCATTAAACAGAATTTGCACAAAATTATCTACCAAATAAGTTTACCGGTATTTATTCGAAGGTGGTACAACAGCTCTAACAGATTTATTATAATTTGCCTTACACCACCAAATTTAAACTAAAAGCTACAATCAAAGCCTCAATAATTACTGTAGCTTCAGTATCAGTGAACACACACATAACATTTAACAATTAACCACGCGGTTGAATAGAGCCACTGTTTACTGTTGTTTCACTACTGACACTGCTATCGAACACATAAATTAGGCAAGCGTGAATATGCATGAGAGGCTTTCCTACAGCGCGGTAGGCAGTGTTGACGGTGGAGGGCTATATTGATTTGTGGGGGGAAATTAAATCAAAGGAATGAGCACAATGTATGGAGACGCCTCGGCGGCTACTGCTAGAGGCGACATGGCGTATTTAGGGTTCCGTAGTCAATAAAGAACCCTTATAGTTTCGCCATGTCCGTCTGTCTATCTGTCCGCGGCTTAGCTCAAAGACCCTTAGTACTAGGAAGCTGTAATTTGGCATGGATATACATATTGTATTGTAAATTGTATGGTACCTCCCTTGCACGTAAAGGATGTTTTTTTTTTCTCGTCTATCCAATGCTGTGGAGTATCATTGGATAGAGTGTTCAAAAATATGGTGGTTCTGTCAAAACCATTTTTCGATTCGGAGATCCGTTTGCGTAATATTAAGCTTTAAAATGCTGATTTTTGTTAGAGTCAAAGAGTCAAGTATCCCTCCCTTGCCAGCTAAATGGTTGTTTTAGGATATGTGAAAAAATTCACGGCAGTAATATTTATATGTATAACGAAGTTAAAAGGAAAACTATAACAGAAAAGTAGGATTTACAAGACAACGAGTAATAGTCAACCAACTTATTTTTGCCTTTGAAATATATGGGAGAGCTTGTTTTTCAACTACAACGTTAAGTTTGTTGTTAGGATAAATTCGTCCCAACTACGAAACCCTTCATTATGCGTGGTCCGACACGCACTTGGCCGGTTTTTATAATAGCTAGCATCCACCGCTTTACGATAACTCAGGGAATTAAAATGTATGGAATTATACGAAGACGCTTTTAAATTTCCGGCCACGATAACTTTGTATCGTGCACGTATTTCCATACATTTTATGGACGTGGACGTCCACGATAATGTAAATAATAAAATCACACATTGTTAGCACTTTCAATAAACCAAGCGTGACACCGTTTACTCGGGATAATGTCTATAGAAACTGAGGGATTTGAAGGCGGTCAGTGATAAAAGTTGCGCGCTCAACACACTTTCGGCGCCACGAATTTTATTACAACACTAGCTGACCCGACAGACTTCGTTCTGTCAAAAGCTATAGTATAAACTCCACTACTCTACCCTACCCTACCCTACCTACCCTACCTACCCTACCCTACCCTACCTACCTACCTACCTACCCTACCCTACCCTACCCTACCCTACCCTACCCTACCCTACCTACCTACCTACGAGAGTAGTGCAGACTGTTAAAAGTGCGTACACGGAATCGTGTTAGCTGAGAGGTCTTGCTGAGTTGGACGGAAAGTAAAAACGTTAGAAACCGCCGATAGCGACCAGACAAGCTTGACCCCCGTTATAATTGCGGGCTAATTTGCACCTATATCCACTGCTACTTATCGTGTCTGCCGCCCTGGTACTTGGTTAGTCTTTGGTAAAGATGCCGATTAACCGCACGCCCCCCGCCGCCGCTCCGCTACCGACGTCATCAGTTGTGGAATCATCGGACGAAGCCCCCGTACACGCGCGTCTCGCTGTCAATGAGTCGCCTTTGCATCAGTGTGTCTCGGCGCCTGATCTATCAGTAATAAATGCTTCGGAACGGAATGTTAAGAAACGGAAGTTTGATGGTGTCGATGGAAATGCAAGCGCCATAACGATGAATGCTTTCTCTGATTTTTCTAAACTACAGGAGAGTCGTTTTGAAGACCTTCTGACAAAAATAAACAATATTTTGGAGCAAAATATTGAATTAAAAAGGAGTGTGGAAGTCATGTCAAGCAAATATGATGAGTTCTTGACTCGTATTTCTTGCCTTGAGTCAGAGCGGAAAGACGACAAAAAATATATTCATCAATTGGAGGAGAAAATTGAGTATTTGGAGCGCAAGTCTCGCTCGGCGGGCTTAGAGGTGCGCAACGTCCCCAAATTAATCGGGGAAAATAAGGATCATCTTTGCAACCTGGTTGTAAATTTGGGGAAGACTCTTGATGTCAAAATTCAACACTCGGATATTAGAGACATCTACAGAATCAATGCTAAAGACAACTCTAATCCAATCATAATAGACCTTAATACAGTGATTCTGAAGGACAAAGTCGTCACGGGAGTTAAGAAGTTCAACAGATCTAGGGATAAGAAAGAAAAGCTTAACACCACCCACCTGGGTCTTCAGTCTTCAGCACAACCGGTTTATGTTTCAGAAACCTTAACTTATAAAAGTCAACGGTTGTTTTACGCGGCAAGACAATTCCAAAAAGGACATGGTTACAATTTTTGCTGGACTTCACATGGTATTGTCTATCTTCGTAAAGCTGTAGAAGATCAGCAAATACGTATTAACTCCGAGTCTGACCTAGAGAAACTAAAGAATGCTGTTTGACTATGTCTTTATCTCTTTTTTTGTATAATTTTTGTATTTCTGCCAATCTTGCATGCTAATCCTGTGTATTTTAAGTTATTTTTCTCTTTTGTACTTGTCGTTAGCATCACAATAACATTTGTTGTATCTCAAATCCATACTTCAAACTACTTGTTCTATTTAAGTACACACCAACAAACACACACATTAAACAGCATAATCACCCATAAAAACAATTCATACGCACCGAAAAATAATTCAATTATACTATGCCATTTCTCAATATTTGACCAGTTGAAAACCGAAACCAGATACTTTGACCAATTTTTATCTCTAAATAAAATTCGATAACTTGATTGACGTAAATAAAAATATTGACACCCTGACTGTCTCCAGAGCACTTGCATGTGACTTAGATACATGTCATAAATTAATTTTAAAGGACATAAAAATGCTGACAGTCTTGACACAGAATATTCGTAGCATTCATTGCAATATGTCGGGTTTAGAAACAATGTTACAAAGGCTTAAAGTTGAGTGTGACGTTCTAGTACTCACTGAGTGCTGGTTAAAAAAAGTTAATTCCATACCCATACTAACGGGCTATCGATCTTTTGCAACTAAAGGAAATGACAAACAAAATGATGGCGTCGTAGTTTATTGTAGAGAGCATCTAAACTTCATTGTTGAGGAGCCAGATTTTCAGGAAGGAAACTGCCTAGTACTTAAAAACGATGAAACAGCAATTGTTTCGCTATACCGCTCCCCATCTTATAAAAATATAGATAGTTTTTTAAGCTCACTAAGTGGTACTCTGTCGAAGTTATCACATTGCAATAATATAATTGTAATTGGGGACATTAATATTGCAATAAATGAAGACAAAATTGAACTTCCTGGAGAAAAATATCTCACGTTAGCTGCTTCTCATGGACTTCTACCTGCACACACTGAGGTCACACGTGCAGCAAGCAGTACGTGTATTGATCACGTCTTACTCAAAACGCAAAATTTGAGCACGACCCTTATACCCCAAACTACCTTGACTGATCACTATCCTGTTCTCCTTTGTATGAATCTTAAGCATATACGTAAATACGCAGCAACTACTTTAACAAAAGTCGATTTTGAGACCTTAAGTAGAGATCTTATCAGCGTTGACCTAAATCCTATATTCTTAACACAAGACCCCAACGTTGCCACAGACTACCTTATAAATAGCATACAGTTATCATTAGAAAAAAACACGAAATTAGTTACTCAGTCAAGACGGAAAAGAATAATAAAACCGTGGGTCACGCCAGGATTGTTACGATGCATGAGAAACCGAGACCAACTACATGCAAACCATAATAAGTCACCTAAAAACCAAATTTTAAAAGCTACTTATATCCGCTACAGAAATTTCTGTAACCTAATTTTAAAGAAAGTTAGGTTATCCTATGATAAAAATCAAATTGAAATGGCTGGTAAAGACCCAAAAAAATTGTGGAATGTCATTAATAGCATCACTAACACAAAAAAGGACAAAAGCTGTCCTTCTGAATTATTAGAAATATGTTCCTCTCCTCGGGAAACAGTGAGTGAAATGAATAACTATTTCATAAATGTAGGCAAGTCATTAGCTGAAAATATAATTCAGACACATAATACGTACGCAAGTAATCACATATCAGCTGACTCTGCAAATGATTCTACATTATACTCCTTCTTTCTCAAAGATACCAATGAAGAGGAGGTTGCTCGTCACATAGATGGACTGAAAACTGAATGTTCGGTAGGCTGGGACAGTATTTCTAACAAACTATTAAAACGATATAAAGAGTTCCTTGTCCCGCCACTAACAGTCATTTTCAACCTATGTCTTCAGACTGGCACCTTCCCCCAAGCCTTTAAAAAATCAGTCGTGCGTCCCATAGATAAAGGAGGAGATCGAAGCCGCTTTAGTAACTACAGGCCAATCTCAATTCTGCCCTCTTTGTCCAAGATTCTTGAAAAAATTATCAATACCAGACTTGTCAAATATCTTGAGCAAAACAATTTGTTTTCTGAAAACCAATTTGGCTTCCGGGCAGGGAAATCCACTGATGAAGCAGTACATAAACTAACTAGCTTTATCACAACCAAGTTAGATAAGGGTAAAAAGTGTCTTTCGGTTTTTCTTGATCTTGCAAAAGCCTTTGATACAATCTCTGTCCCTATACTTATGCAAAAATTAGAAAAACTTGGCGTAAGGGGAATTCAGCTTCAGCTTTTTGAGAGTTACTTAACTGGACGTTATCAGCGTTTACGGGTGGGTAACCACTGCAGTGAGGAACTTCCTGTATCGTACGGAGTTCCACAGGGCAGCATCCTGGGACCCACTTTATTTCTCGTATATATCAACGATCTTACTAACCTATGTATACCAAGAGGCGTAATAATCTCATATGCGGATGATACTGCTCTTCTCTTCTCTGCCGATAATTGGAATGAGGTCTACGATGCTGCTCAGGTCGGTTTCGATATAGTTCAAGAGTGGTTACATGGCAATATCCTAACCCTTAACCTCGAAAAAACAAAATACCTAACGTTTTCTTTACGAAAAAAAGCTGAAATCAATAAAGAGCACCGCATTATTCCACATAGATGTGCTTCCAAACTGAATTGCAATTGTAAACCGCTAGAGTGCGTAGATAAAATAAAATACCTGGGTATTACAGTTGACTGCCATTTCGGTTTTAAAGAACATATTAAGCTGTTGTCTTCGAGAGTACGTAAACTTATCTACGTCTTCAAAAATCTTAGGCACGTCACTTGTGCAACTCTTTTAAAAAAGATTTACCTTGCCTTGTGCCAGTCTATCATTTCGTACTGCATATTATCCTGGGGTGGAGCTACTAAAACTACAATCAAGAGCTTAGAAATTGCTCAACGCGCTATACTTAAAGTGAGTAATTTTAAACCTATATTGTTCCCGACAAGAACACTTTATCAGTACTGCCAAGTGCCTACTGTTAGGCAATTGTTCATAGAGAGAATTATTTTAAAGAAACACAGCGAACTAGTTTATGACCCAATACTGACCAACAAGCGCCGAAGGCACGAGGTATGTACACGATCTTATGAGCCCAAAACATCTTTCATAAGAAGATTTTACACTGTTGTTGCACCTTTTCTTTACAATAAAATAAATAAAGAACTCAACATATATCCGCTCAACAAAGCTTTATGTAAAAAGACGGTACATAACTACCTAATTGCTCTTTCCTATGAGGAAACGGAGAGCCTGTTTATTATTCAGAGGTAGCTAGTGCTTTAATCAAATAAACAATTTAAAACAAAAATCGGTAAGACGTACTACTTACACTATCCAACACCACAACACCTTTCACTACTCTACACTTACACAAAATAACACCCACATATACACACACACATACATTTTTGTATTATCTCAGTTTTTCTTCTTACATTCATTGATGCATCTTTTTGCATGTCTTTTGGGGCTAATATGTATTTTTGTCAGTTTTGAGGGGTCTGGCGCTGTATACCGAGATACAGGACTCGTCCTAGTTCGGCTACAGATGCTCCCATGTTATATACTCCCATGTACTAGCCTATAAGTATATGTAATCCGTTGTATTATTTTTGGTGAAATAAATTATTATTATTATTATTATTATTATTAATTAAAATGTATGGAATTATACGAAGACGCTTTTAAATTTCCGGCCACGATAACTTTGTATCGTGCACGTATTTCCATACATTTTATGGACGTGGACGTCCACGATAATGTAAATAATAAAATCACACATTGTTAGCACTTTCAATAAACCAAGCGTGACACCGTTTACTCGGGATAATGTCTATAGAAACTGAGGGATTTGAAGGCGGTCAGTGATAAAAGTTGCGCGCTCAACACACTTTCGGCGCCACGAATTTTATTACAACACTAGCTGACCCGACAGACTTCGTTCTGTCAAAAGCTATAGTATAAACTCCACTACTCTACCCTACCCTACCCTACCTACCCTACCTACCCTACCCTACCCTACCTACCTACCTACCTACCCTACCCTACCCTACCCTACCCTACCCTACCCTACCCTACCCTACCTACCTACCTACCCTACCCTATCCTACCCTACCCTACCCTACCTACCCTACCCTACCCTACCCTATCTACCTACCTACCTACCTACCCTACCCTACTCTACCCTACCCTAATTTTTCGTAAAAACCATTAAAAAAAAAAAGTTGCTATAAACCTCACGGAGCCCGAGACCTTTCCAACGAATGCAAAACCGTGGAAATCGGTTCGTGCGTTCTGGAGTTATAGCGTCAGGAAGGAAAACCCGACTTATTTTTATAAAGTAGAAATAACAATTTAAAACTACTGTTTGTAATAATAATAACGTATAGTCTTGTGGAGCACAAGTTATCCTGCTTATTTTTTTGCATTATCATTCTGAAATAAAATAAATCTCCAAACAAACGATGAGGGTGCCATTGCGCGCTCGACACCCTCTTAAGTAGAGGTTTAAAGGCTCTCAAAGTACAGTCAGCGTCACAATGTGGGGCCTTTTGAAAGCAAATTTTAATCCAAATGAGGTACCCAATTGATGTAGCCCACTGTACACCCACATTTCGCCAGTTATGTTAAGGAATAAAGAATGTTGCAAATGTTGTTGTGTTATTGTAATAATGTTGGTGAATAAGGAATAACGGTCCGAATTAGAAAATAGATTTATGGAGTAACGTTTTATCGTTCTTTTAATATGCTTGATTAAACATGGAATAAGAAAATCTAACCGGAAAACATACACTATGTGGATATAATTTCTCCATGTAATATTATCTTTTAATTTCGTATAAGAAAACATCCCTCACCGAAATAAGTGAAACAACCACGTTTAAAACAACACACAGTACATTTATTTAATTAGCGTTTCAATTAATGCTATATTAAACTTTTAGTAAAATCATAACTCTGACCTAAATCCTGCAACCAATTAGTTCTAATTAACATATTCGATTAAATCTCCCAATTCAATTATCCGCAAAATTTTGGTTTTAATTTAAGCTAAAAAAAGTAAACTGACTTCAGCTTCAGGCGGTTCCCAGTACAAATTAATTTCTTGAAGGTCACCAAATCGTGAGTATTTGTCAAAGGGAACCTTTTTTCATGTCTTTTCGATTTGACCTCTGGCTGTGACTGTTTTGTGTTGATTTACAATTGATTTCCGGGGGTTTTGATGTTTCTAATGTCGACTTCTGTAATGAGGTTAAAATTCACTACTAAGGTTGTGAAAATAATAATGAAGTAAGTTTTTTATGTATAAAATAAAATCAAAAACAGTAAAACCAATTTTTTTTTATGGTAATTTATATCTGGGATGGGTGGAGCACGACAAAATACAACATAAACTTAATTTTACAACAATTATGTAAATTAATTTTGAAATCAGTGCTTTTAAATTTAAGATCTCATCATCATCATCATCATTTCAGCCGAAAGACGCCCACTGCTGGACATAGGCCTTCCCCAAAAGGGGGGGATTTGCCATAATCGCCACGCTTGGCAGGCGGGTTGGCAATCGCAGTATGGTGTAAAAATACATAGAGAACGCTGCTGCCCATTCTCTAGTAAGTCCCTCAGTCGCCTTTTACGACACCCACCTACCTACAATAAATTACCATTAACAAAAATATTGTTTGGCAGAATTGTGATCAAGGCATAGAGAATGATGACGAGAAATCTATATTTTTGATCGCACTATTATTTTAACGGGCTGTGCTATTCTTATTCTACACAGAATACAAATACGCAGACATTTTAGTTCTACGTTTGTTGTTTGTAAATTAAAATACAACGGTTTTTACTTGAAATAATATCTGAATATGTTTCTAAAATAAGATACCCATTATTTTCGTCTACGAATGATTTGGATTTTAATATTAAACCCACTGTTTGCAGGTTATTCCCATTACTTTCATAACTAGAAGGCTTTTAGTACTGATATTTTCATTTACTTTTGGATCAAAATGAAGAAGACCTAGTATTACGATAATAATCTAGACTCATCTTAGTCTTATTCCATTCAGAAAGATAGTTAGCTAAAGATAAATATTTCTAGTAAACGGAGATCGTTACTTTTTAATTATGAATTGTCAATAACTGAAAAGAGGTTTTATTCCTAAGAGGTTTTATTAGAGAACTGATGTTATAATTAATTAAAGAAAATAATGTAATTGAACGAAAACGTTATTTTAAAACAGATTTCTAAAATTGTAACTAAAAGTACTTTATATCAATTTATATTTTAATATTTTTAGAAAATGCATGGAAGGAGTGGCTCGTTGTTGTCGACCGAAGGTTAAGCTACACTTGCCGCGGTCGGTTCGTGGATGGGTGACCATCCATTACATATCGAGACCCCTCCGTGCCTCGGAAAGCACGTTAAGCCGTTGGTCTCTGCTGTCATTTGTAGATCTTTGACAGTCGTTACGGTTAGTCAGAAGCCCAAAATTCAAGTTTGGGAACAGGCTAGGCAGATTGATTGCATTAAGGCATTGCTAAGGAATAGTGTTGTATAAATCATTTAGTCGTAACGCTTTAAGACGCCTTAAGAGGACCAGTGTTTAAACGAAGCCTGTCAATGATATTTTAAAAGTTCTACCCCACAATCATGTTTTCAAACTTTGGTTCTAAGACATG
Organism: Dryobota labecula; assembly: GCA_947523025.1. NCBI lineage: Eukaryota > Metazoa > Arthropoda > Insecta > Lepidoptera > Noctuidae > Dryobota > Dryobota labecula. The sequence continues at coordinate 22,745,932 of OX383303.1, forward strand.
CCTGTCTCTACACGACTTTGTACATCAGCATTTAATTACAACTTCACATCTCCAGTTTTCACAATGATAATTAAAAAAAAAACATTATTAACCGATTACATCCACGACATTTTCAACAAAGGATCGATACATCAGTATCACTTAAATTAAACCATCCCTCTTCGCCCATCGCAACGGATAGCTTCTTTCAAACGGTCGAGTTCATACGACTCGTAGCTAGTAGCTAGCTATATGTGACACGTAGCTAGTAACTGTGGGCCTAGTACAAACATGCCGAGAAGACGTAACGCAAATTTGAACGATTTTAAATTTGAAAGTACTCGTTTCGTTCTTATTGACTTACACTGAAAAAAATATTTAGCCTAACTACTTCGGCTATTTCAGGAATAATCAAAGTTTGACAAGACTTTCTATAAGTTAATTTGATTTAATAAAAGTGATACACAACAGCCAGCACAGGTTTTGGTTACATGTTGCATAAAGTTATGTGGTCACTTTTTTGTGTTACATGTTGACGAAAGTTTGGTTATGAATATGTAAACATTTTTTTCAGTGTAGTTTTAAGACTTTATTCATATCTATGGATGATACTTGTGGCTCTTTTCGTCAAAATTAAACCAAAATTTTATAGGATAGTTGTATTTTCGATTCAAAAATCTTTCGAATTTACGTTACATTTTGCGTCGTGCGTTCGCGCTAGGGCTTCTGTTCTCTATATACGTACGACTCGTAGATAGAAGTTTTATATAAGTACGGATAAAAAGTAGCCGCGATTGAACTACTACTTGAGGTGGGCAGTTGGACTGGCAAGGAATTAAGAATATGAGTGAGCACTGACTTGATGTGGTATTAGTGTCCGGGAGTGATATGGCGAGAAAGAGGGTTACTATTCAGATGACGACTAATAGAGAAGTATGGAAGAACAGATTTTGCGCCGACCGCGAATAAATTGGGCAAGAGAATGATGATGATACCGTCGAGCAGTGGAGGTCTTTTACTTGATAATTGATGAATTACTGTACACATGCATGCAACTAGGAGCTTATGTCAAGAATGTTGACAAACGGAATAAAAGCTTTGTGTGCTGCTTGTCCTCTTGAAATATGTAGTTCTTTGTTAAACAATTTTTCATTAGGTATTCTTGTTAATCCTTCCAACTATGCTATATTTTGGCTGTAACAGGCGTGAGTAGGTTTAGACATAATAATTTTTTGATAAGAATAAGCCTCTAATGTTTTAGATGTAACCAAATAATCACAATGTCAAATCCACATTATATTCTTACATCTACGTCCGCCGTGCGCGGGCAGCGACACTGATCGATGTTCTACCGCAATCTCTTCACTGATGGATCGCGCCGAATTCGCTGGTACGAGCGCTACAAGCGCTACGAGGCTTCGACGTAGCACTGCTACGCGGCTACGGGCCCATTCGGGGCTATAGCCAATTTGCTGACGTATTGATGATTTAGTTGGGCCATCAATTTGCACGGGCTGAGATTTACAGCAGTGTACGTTAAAATGTAAGGTCTTGTTTGATAAACCGCTTGTGTCTGGCGGTTTAAAGTCAATTTAACATCTTTTGAGATACTGATTTGATTAATAAACACGATTATTTAAAGTATCGAGTGACCACGGTACATTTTTATAAGAATGCAAAGATTTAGATAAGTAACTGTGTAAATCTTTATGTAGCTAATAAAGCTAAGCATCTATGTAAGTTATAGCTTATAGCGAAACGTAGCTCTGCTGCGACTTATATAATATTTCATGTTGATTTACGAGTAACCAGAGCAGTTAAGATAAAACTTAAAGTAAGAAAATTCTGTCTGTAGTTACTTTTTACCATGCAGTATGTGTATGAGGGTGTGTGTGTGCATGTAAGCATTAGTTCCTGGATCCTGTTATTGGGTTTTTCCATCAGGAATTAGCGAAGCATTCGAGTCTGGATTTGAGCCCGGTTGATGGCATTAGGCTGGCCCTGTATTACATGAGTGTTAAACACATGACTGGCGAAATGTGGGTTTATTATAGGTACACCTGTGCCCAACCATTCGGGGAAACAGGCGTAATGTTATGTTAATGTTATGTTACAACATGTCAAGACTTCGAGTTTAATAATTACAAAAATAAAAAAACAGTTATTAACTGTTTTTTTTTCTTAGAACATAATCAGATTCATAAGCCCAGAACTATTTAAATGAATCTGATTATGTTCTAGTTCTACCTTCTATGAGTAGTATACTCTGAAATAATCAAGCTATTACCAGCCTTTTAAAGCACGGATACAAAATAAAGTCTACCTCCTCTTAAAAACTCTGAAGCAATCAAATCATTTCAGCTGACAACAGAATTCCCGTCACTCAGCTTTTATTTCAATTCTGGCAAAAATCTTCCTTCTGTGTCAGGGATGCTAAACTAATGGAATGTAACAGAATGCAAGCAGTTTTCGTCAAATCAAAGTATTTGTAGTATGAGTTAATAGCGATCTTTCGTAGTATCAGTGGTTGGATGTTTCAGACTTTCAGCAGCAATAAACTAGTTACATGGAGCGTCTGCTTTAATTTCCAATATTATTGCCGTTTTTAGGGTTCCATATGTCAGAATGAAAACATGGAACCCTAATAAGATTACTCGTGTGTCTATCTGTTCATCTGTTTCAGCCAATTTGCTTCGAATCTAATGGACCAATTAAGTTGAAATTTGGTGCAAATATGAATTTCTGTGACCCAAACACGGACGTGTTACGTAAATAAATTAATTTAATAAATGTATTTTGAATACGTTGGATTTATATCCAACGTATTCAAAATACATTTATTCACTTTTAGGTGTATAAAGTAAAAAGAAAATTTAAAAAAGTTTTGCACACTGTGTCTTGTGATATAATTATTCAAATCAAAGGATTATTTTGAGGATCTCAATTATATATTTTTTAATAATAATAAAATAAATAGCTTTAGTTATTTTAGAAAATTGATGAAAATTGTTCATTCCTGCCACCCAAATCTAATCTTCCAAACCTAATCTTCGAAACTACAGAGCCAATTTTTTTTATAGATGATAATATATTTCTGTACTTATAGACAACAGGAAATCTGTGTTCTTAAAATAACATGGTAAATCTCCCAATATTTTGCGTACATACTTACATTTGCAGTTGGAATATATGGGAGAACATGTTTTTCAACTACAATGTTAAGTTTGTTTTTGGGATAAATTCATCCAAACTACACACATGTGCGTTGTGCGTAGTCCGATACGCACTTGGCCGGCGCACAAAATATTAAATTCACTATAGATTCCTATCTGTTTTTGTACGGTTGTAAAGATATAAGTAATCTTGTCATATAGTTTTTTTGAAGAAGACCAAAGTAACGATGGATGGACTGTGAAAGATGATATGGCTAGAAAGGGGGTGACTACTAAGATGACGAACTATGAAAATATGGAAGTATGGAAGAAGAAGACACGTTGCGCCGACCCCAAAAAAATGGGATAAGGACAAGAGAATAATGATGAACCACTAAACAACACAAAGAAAAAACAATCCTCTTCAAAAAAGTTAAAAAAGCACGTAGCCGTATAAAGGTTCGCCACCCCTGCACCATACTCGTATCGGCGGAGATCCTCGGAGACGAGTCCCGAACTGCGAGCTCGAGTCAATACGGCCGTGCATTTGACTTGCATCTGTTGACGTTATGCAATCCCTAGGAATGCTACAGGGCTACTCACACTGGGAAGTGGCGTATTTTTTATATTTAATTTTTGACTAGACACTCGCCCCTTCTACACACGGTTTTTAAGGCTTGACCAAACATCGAGATTGCTGTAATTATGTTAGTTTCATAATGATGCAATAAAAACATAAATCTTCTCGAATAAACTCTCTAAATGATGATGAAAACCGCATCAAAATCCGTTGCGTCGTTTAGAAGAACAATGTAGTCACACACATAGACACCACGACGACTTTAATTTAAAATTACATATGTATAGATTTGGACCATTCAGTATATTTTATTTCCGGAGACAGCTGGAATAATATATTTAAATTAACTAACATACTATTAAAATAATATAAAAATAATCTTAACTAACTAAAACTATTAATAAAATAAACTAAAATATTAATGATCATCACCGACCATAATGGCCATTATAATAACAAAAAAAAAAATATTATAATGAATACAATGATTTAATAATAATTATTATTAAATTTATAATGACCATTCAGTGGATTAGGATGAGATATTTTTATATTTAGGGTCCTGTTAAAGTAAACCTGTTGGTTCATTGTTACAGAATCTTTAAAATACATACACACATCAAGAGTGTCTAGATAATGTAAAAAATAAAAAAAATAAAATGGATTATTGATCACATAAAAATTTATATTTAGATTGATTAAATAAAATGTTTTCTTATGTGTAGATCGATTAATTATTTTCTGCTTTTGCATTTTTCAACTTAGTTAATCCTGACATTGAAATGTGATTAAATGATAAAAATTAAAGTTTATAGTTTTTATTGCGCAAAACAATCGCAGCTATTCAGCTCAATATAAGTTCATCCTAGTCACGTTGCGGAATGGCTATCCACGTCCATTGTAACAGGCGAAACAGATTTTCTGGTGTCTATACGGCATCCACATTATTTTTACAGAGCTCTTCAAGTCTGGCGATTGAGCAGGCCATGACAGGCCATTGATATCAACTGCAGCAAGTGTGTTTTCAACGACTCTGGCAGTGTGTCATGCATAAGCAGATATAAAGCACCAAATTGGGTCCGCTAAGGAATGACAAAATCTAATATAATCTTTTAAGCCTAAATCTGCGCATCGAGATTGCCTCTGATCCAAATCAGTTCTTTCGCCGATCTAAATACCCGTCCATATCATGATTGTTCCATCACTGCATGCATGAACTTTCTGGCATGATTTTAAACATTCTTGGCGTCCAAGGGCCCTCCAATAGCGTGTACATCTAGTATTAAAGCTTTATACCAAAGCGGGATTCATCAGAAAAATACAAAACGCCAACCGTTTTCTGCCCAATTTTTGTGTTCACGAGCCCATCGTAAACGGGCTTTGTGATTGCGGGGCTCAATAGGTGGTGCACGTAGTGGCCTTCAGGAACCGAGATTGACTTCATGCAAGTGATTTCTTATGGTTTGATTGCTTATTAACATCCCTGAAGAGCTTTGAAGCCTCATAACCATCATCATCGCAGTCATTGTACGATTTCGTCGAGCAGTAATTTGTATGTTACGAACTTGTCTGCATGTGGTGATAGAAGCTCGTCCTCCATATCGCTCTTCCAAGCTGCCAGTGATGCGGTAACGTGTCCAAAATCAACTTATAATACTCTGCGTAGTGCCCAGAGTGATTGATTGCCACAGCACGTTGCCGAGAACCAGCTTCCAACATTCCCACGGCTCTGATCATTTCTTCTCGACTCTAATGACGTCTTCTCTCCATAATAAGGTTATTTTGTATTGATTCCACTCAGAAGTATGGCGGAAATTGTATCTACTGATTTGGTCTCAAACCCATTGCAGGATTTTATAGGAGTAAGACTTGACAGAAGATTTTCATCTTTTGACCGAAATTCAAAAACTATTCCCTTCTGAAATGACGAAATTTGATAAAAAGTATCCATAAGTGTTACTAAAAATATAATTAAAAACCTGATTTTTAGTAGCTAGCAAAACCTGCTTGATCCCTAGACACTTTTGATGTGTATATGAACAAAATTACTATGTATATTGTACCTACTAAATGAACACTGACTTGTTTCCGTACGTCTTTTTTGGGTGACCACTGAAAATCAGCACTGTGATGTGGGTCCCTCATAGCACAGCATCATGCTGAGTGGAAGCCTTCTTGTCACAGTTATGACGTGCAGCTGCCGTCTATTTCGGTTTTGTGCTCGTGATTATGATGTAGATCTATTTTGTTCTATTTTTCTGTGTACCTACCTATCCGAGTTAATTTTCTTTTTGTTTGCACGTGTTTCTGTGACAAATAAACCTATTTATCTTTCTTTTTTCTTACTTATAAACTACCACTTGTCTAAATAACGTAGTAATAACTAAAAAAAGCCACTACGATAAATTGAGTAATATTCTGGTTTGAAGCACAATAGAAAATTAACATAAACAACTTTCGTCAATAATGTTTTTTTCTGACCAAAATACAAAATAATAATTTCATGAAAATTTATTAACAACTAAAATAAACTGACATCTCGAAACAATAGATGTCACAAATATAATCCAATAGCGTTAATTCATTTGTTTGGTTTCTCAAACAAAATGTCAAACACAAAATATTAATTTATTTATTTTAGCTTCAAACTTTGGTTTCAGCAAACAATTACATATTTGTCAAATAACACATAATTTACTATGAATTGTGATAATAAATTCCAGCCAACTTTGGGATCGTTCATCGTAATTAATTTAAATTATTATCAATGTTATCGCAATGATTCTAGTATGCAAATTATGTTTCATAATGGCAGTTAAATTAAACCGATTGGAATTGAAATTGTGATAGTTAATCTGGAATAGATTCTATGGTTTTCGATACAATTAAAGTCAAATGATACAATAATATTAACCGAATATATAATTAATGCCCAATTAATGATGAAGTAGGTACCGTGTGGCGCCGGACGTAAAGAATAGCACCACCTCATTTCCTCCCGTGGGTGTCGTAAAAGGCGACTAAGGGACTTACTAGAGAATGGGCAGCAGCGTTCTCTATGCATTTTAACACCATACTGCGATCGCCAACCCGCCTGCGAAGCGTGGCGATTATGGCAAACCCCCCCATTGGGGGAGGCTTATGTCCAGCAGTGGACGTCTTTCGGCTGAAATGATGATGATGACAATTAATGAAATAAGTAATTAATTAATTAAAGATAAGCATATCACACACACATCATTTTTAAGGTTTTACAAAAGTGTTCTAGTTTTTTTATATTTTAACATGACATTACCTGCATGATACAAGTGTGTATACCTATCGTTTGCCCGAAAGGGTAGGCAGAGTTAAAGGTATGGTGCACCCACATTTCGTCAGTTAATAAGGAGGGGCGAGCCTGGCCATTAACTCAAATAAAAACGTTTAGTGTTATCACTTGGTAAAGATCTCGTTTATTAATCAGTAGTTCTCAAACTCAAACTCAAAGCATTTATCTATATACAAATAAATAAAATTGCAGTGTCTGTTTGTAACGCCAAAATAACAGCTTTTTACTAAATGCATATGAAAGTATATACTCGTACGGTATATTAATAAAAAACTATTTTAAAATTTTTGTCTATCGTCTGTCTGTCTATCAGTCTTTGTGTTCCAGCTAATCTCCAAAACGGCTGGACCTATTTCTGATAGCTGATGTTATAAGGAGTAACTTAGGCTACTTTTATTTTAGACAAAGCCACGCGGGCGAAGCCGCGGGCAGCAGCTAGTTTCTTATAAACTAGATATAAATTAATCTCTACTAAAAATATATACTATCATAGGGACCGAATGATTATACAAATTTCAGACCTGATATAACAATAAGAATTCGCCTAAAATTTGCTTGCACAAATAAACTTACAAACAAAGCAATTCTTTGTATTATTTGTGGCGGCATCTACAAAGCCACATGCGAACTACGCATCAGAAACCTGACGTCACACAAATCCTGCATCGCGCAATCAAAGTTGACTGCGCGACTGGCATTTATACAAAATCCCGACATCAACCGCCGGGCAGTTGCCCACCAGACACAACATCCGTCTGGTCGGAGGATCCTCCCTTTTCTATGGAGGTTGAGTGAACTTTACACCCTGTTCCTCATACCCCTATATATTGATTCAAGTAATTATTAACAAAATGCTATAATAATTTGTAATCATCTAATCTTGATAACTATTTATGTCTTTATTGTAAAATTAATTTAAATATGTACCTAGACTTTATATTTTTATACATATTGGTAATAAGTTTTAATTTCATTTTTTGCTATTATTTAATTTTATCCTGTTGCTGTGCCATTACAGGATCCATATATATTTTAGGGTTCCGTAGTCAACAAGGAACCCTTATAGTTTCGCCATATCCGTCTGTCTGTCTGTCCGCGGTTTAGCTCAGAGACCCTTAGTATTAGAAAGCTGTAATTGGCAACCAGCTACAGAATGCTTCATTGTGCGTGGTCCGACACGCACTTGGGCGGTTTTTAACATCTTTTTTACAATAATATGGAATGCAATAAATTAATATGAATATGAAAACACCGACAAGTAAAACAAAAACGTATTTAATTATGGTGGGAGTCCAGAAGGTTGTAGCGAATTAAGAAATTCTGTTGGATAGTGAACAGCATCATTGACTCTACAGAGTACTAGATCCCGCGCGGGCGAAGTACTAGAGCCCGCCCGTGCAAAGTACTAGAGCCCACCCGTGCGAAGTACTAGATCCCGCCCGTTCAAAGTACTAGATCCCGCCCGTGCGAAGTACTAGAGCCCGCCCGTGCGAAGTACTAGAGCCCGCCCGTGCGAAGTACTAGAGCCCGCCCGTGCGAAGTACTAGAGCCCGCCCGTGCGAAGTACTAGAGCCCGCCCGTGCGAAGTACTAGAGCCCGCCCGTGCGAAGTACTAAAGCCCGCCCGTGCGAAGTACTAGAGCCCGCCCATGCGAAGTACTAGAGCCCGCCCGTGCAAAAGTCGGGGGGTCGCTAGTTTCTTGTAAACCATTTACAAGCACTTTTAAATTGCCAATGAGTTGGTTGGGGATGAAGCTATTTGGCCATGCTAAAGCGTAGTAGGGTCCTATGGAGAGGAACGGGCAAGAAACTCCACGGACACTTGTTTAAATCAAAATATTGGTTATTTATCATCCATGATGAAATTATAGGTACATATTGTGAGAACGATGTAGAGAGACGTGCACATTAAAAGCGTCCAAAACAATAAGTAAACAAAAAAATAAAAATAAGCCGTGACTGCTAAAAGATGACCAGCAGGCTTAGCATGACGCTTTTTATTTATATGAAGATTAGACATCTCTTTCTATATAAAGTGACATTTCATTTCTCAATTTTTGTCAACGCACCGTAGAAATCCTTCTACGAGTACAATCTGTCATTTTGTCTCGTTTCTAACGATCTTTGTTTAAGTCCTTTTTTAAGTAGACTATTTCAGAAGAAAGTTTTCTATCACAAACTGACAAAATCATACTGAAAACTGACATTTGTCTAAGGTATTGAAGACAATTTGATTTTGTAATCGCCATGCTAAAGACAGTAGGTTGGTCATAACTGTTTGTGTTGGTCATAATTTTGTAGATAACTGGTTATAATTTGAGTATAAAGTAAATGTATAAACAGTTATCTACAAAATTATGATTTAACAGGAGAGCGTTTTTAACGCAAAACTGTGATAATAATTAATGGAAGAACAAAGCTATCTTCTCCTATTTTACATAACTCATTATATCACTAAGGAAATGGTTAACTCCAATATTCCTGTATATATTTTTTTTTTCTGTTCCAAAATACGGTAGGTACTTCGAGGTTTTGAAAAGAGAAAAAAAAAATGTAGGTGTATTTATATACGTGACTTAATATCAGTAAAAATTGAGAATCAACAAAAAAAAAAAAAATCCTAGGACAAAACCGAGAATTCTGAGTCGAATTACATATGTAAGAAAGAATTTCGCAAAAAGTGCAAATGACTCTTTCTACTTTGCTGCCGTCGGTCGTACTGTTTACACTGAACGTCATTTTTGTTTACTCTTTCGTCGAATAAATGTGGTTCGTGTTAAAAAAAAATCGTTTAAGTAGTTCCTACTGACGGCGCCCGTTCACGAACATGACGCGTTGATCAGCACCATTCACCTCAAGGACCATTTATAGAAGTTAGAAATAATTTTCTTCAGGATTCATACGTTGGAATCTAACTCGCCCTTAACAGCCCTGATTCGGGAGGCGAACTCCGAAATGCAATAGATTTAACGTTTGTGCGACGAATCGCGATATAATCCAATGCAGACTTACTCCGCTCTCTTTATACGACGTTTATTAAACTAGCATGCAAAAGCATGGAATTTCACTTGGATGAACAATGTATTGAAAAATGGTTCAAATTTAAAAAAATACTGTTCAACATATGCACATTTTTTATGTAGATGTGAGAAGACGTGATAACAGTAACCAGTTAAGGCTGTCAAGACTGTGATTGGTTGACTTAATTATCAACAGCCAATCGGCTCATGCGATATGAGTAATCTAATATAAAAAATATATACAGGGTGGGTAAAAAATCGTGGATCAAACGAAACAGGGCGATAGTTGGGGTTATTTTTTCAAAGATATTTTTTACTGCAAATAACCCCAGCTATCGCCCTGTTTATACTCCATTTACTATAGCATTAGAAAAAAGAGGCTCGTAGAAGCAGGAGTGCGAAACATTATTCAAAGTTAAAAGTTTAAACAATTAAACTAAAAATGTTTTAACATAACTTTGATAAATAGGTCGTAATAACATCTTCATCACACATTACTTACAACGAAACGAATGAATGAAACAAACGATTACGTCGTGATGATTTAAATTTAATTAAGGTTAAAGGAAATAAAAGTCTTTTTTTTTACAATATTTTATTTAAAACAACAACTTTCAACACACAATAGTTGGTGTAACTTCTTCGTCTTCATCATATAATTTAGTCACTATCATCAGAGAATAAAGATGAAGAAGTTTCACCGACGTTACCTAATAATAAATCTTTCTACCACATCATCCATTATGCTTTAACTTTTCCTCTTCTTTAATTGCATGAGCAACGCAAGACTGCCATCGTTCTAGCGTAATACTATCCAGATCTTGTGGGAGTAATTGTTTCTCCTTGTCTAATTTGAACGTTTTGTTATGTTGAGCCACATACCCCATCATTTGAGCCCATGTTAATTCTATAGGGTTGAACTCGCAGTGGTAGGGTGGGAGGCGCAATACTGAAATACCCTTCTCTCTAGCCATCTCATCTACAACAAACTTTTGGTATAAATGTCTTTGTATTTTTGCTTTTTCTAATAAAGTTGCCCTAAGATCTTTTTCCTCAAAAGGAATATTTTTGCTTTTAAACCATTCCTGTATATCTGCCTTTCATGTAGCTGTGGTTGGCAGCTTCTCCAATGTCCTTGAGTGGTATAGCGCATTGTCCATAACAATTACAGCGCCACTCTCAATTTTTGACAAAATTAACTTGAACCATTTTCACTTTTGTCTATCGCGCTTCTATAACATATTCCCTGTAAATTGAGAGGTCTGGCTCTTATGAAACAGGAAATCCTAGTACAAGAGTCGGAGTGGTCATCTTCATCACCTTTCTTTGCATCAAATATTAAAGCCTGCATTAATATTTGATGCAAAGAAAGGTGATGAAGATGACCACTCCGAAATGGACGCCTTCAACTTTAATAATAATAATAATTTATTTATTTACACTTCAAGACACAATCATCTGTGTGGCCCTGACTCTTGTACTAGGATTTCCTGTTTCATAAGAGCCAGACCTCTCAATTTACAGGGAATATGTTATAGAAGCGCGATAGACAAAAGTGAAAATGGTTGGGTTTTTAATGGATGCTTCCATTAAAAACCCTTCACAAACCCTGTGAAATAAAATTAATACAAGTCAATTATTCCGTACCCTCTATATAATTTCACTGCTGGAAATAGGTCATAGATAACTATAACAAAATGTATAACTTTAAAAGTTCGCTTTGCATGCGTTAATTCATAATACAATATAATATGTATTACTTAATTAATAGTCAATAACAATGGGGTGTTCATTTTTTTATGGCGAGGACAGTCCATAAATACCAGTATGACCGATTATAAGTTGGATTTTTTAAACCAGCAGATAGACCTTCCCAATGTGCTTCTTTTGAAGACTTATTATTAGTGTCATGCCATATTAGGCTTTTCGTGTGACCTGTTTGTATGATAAAAGGTTATTAATATAAATACCATTCATTTCACGAACCAATTTTATGAAATTATGTTTAACTGTATAATTAATTATAATGTTATTGAATGCAAGAGGTCATACACTGCTTAGTGCATAAATAGCTGTTAAGAAATTTAGAAGCACTGTACCTTCATTTAGCCAAGTGTCATCTAAATAATAATATATTTTCCTTCCTTTATTCATTAGCCTTTTTATTTCATGAAGATATTTTAGTCTCCAAAGGACGATCTCCTGCTTGTCTATGACTTCTATGAGTGCACTTTTTCTGCTCCGTTTGATTTATGTGAACTTTAATGTTTATTTAATTATTTTATACAGACTGCTTTTTTTAAAATCTGGCAGAGACTCGTCACTGTTAACTGCTTCCAGCATCTTGTCCAAGGTGGGCAACTCATTATTAAAGAAGAAGGAATGAATTTTCCTGCATATTTCACTAAATGTGATGTCATCAAAATCATCACGTTTCATGTGCTTCTGTTGGGGAGGGGGAGATTGCAGGCGACTTTTTATGTTGTACTCTTTGAGAATATTGGACAGAGTAGCCCGAGATACGCCTGTAAATAATAAAATCATGTGCGGAGTTTCTAAAACATAATACATTTTATCACAATGCATGTTAGTTTCAAATATTTGTATAGTAATAATTTTATGAATCATCCTTACCGGCAACTTCTGCGATTTTGTTTATCATCTCAGTCTTATAATGAGGAGTATCTGCAGGCCAGGACTCCAATTGCTTAAAAATATTTATCACAGGTTGTTTTTCTACAGCACGCAGCGTTCTCTTTTTTTTGGGAGACATTATTATTTCGTCGGAGTCAACTTTTGGACCACGTTTTTTTTTTGCCGCTGGCTTTGGTCAGACTCAGCACTTATATGTTGTAAGCCACTCGGTCCAGCACCGGGATCACTCATAGCTCAAAAAAAAAAGTAACGTTTTGTACAAACAACCCAATGACAACACTGATAACAATACAATAACAAAGAAATAACTAAATATTATTTATTATTTTAATAAATAACAACAAAATCACGAAAATTAAACAATAACAAACAAAGTATTCACAAGTAAATGACATACATGACAATCTTAGAACATTGTCAAGTCAATTTCACAGACGACATAAATCAGTAAAATTAGAAATCCCCGGCTGTCACAGCTTATGAAGGGATTAAGTAACATTTTAGATTTGGTAGGATTATAGTGAAACAAAAAGCGTTGCAGTATTGTTGACTCCTGCTTCTTTAAGTTTTTAGCATAGGCACTGTAATTTTAAATTGGAATGAAATAATATATCTAAATGGAAGCCACTTAATTTCATATGGTTGTTTTTTTAAATGATTACAATTAAGTGTGATAGCTGATATATAAATTAATTTTAATCGATTTGGCGTCAATCGTAACTATAACAAGTTTATTGTACTTTTGTTATAAAGTGTGCATCAAAAATAACCTTTTTTAACTTCTGTCTAATGCTATTATAAATGGAGTATAGTTTGATCCACGATTTTTTACTCATACTGTATATATTAAAAAAAAAAATCGTGTCTTTCGCCACGTCGCATGTCGTTGATTTACGTTCCAGAAACCAGTTCTAAGATTTCTTCCATTTCTTGTAAGACACAAAACCTACACTTAATTGGAAAAAAAATTTACATCTAAAAATTAAACATGCCAGTCCAATTACCTGAGTGAATAATAAAACAACAGAGTTAATGAATTTATATATTTTATTTTGACATTACATAATTGAATTATGTTTTTGGCGTCGTACTCAACAGAAGCATAATATTATTATTAATAATAATTATAATTTAATTTAATAATTATAATTTTAACATGATTCGTAGAATTTGAGTTACATTTGAACATTATTAAAGATTTCTTACTTAATTAATAAATAAATTATTTGAGCATGGTTTGGCAACGAGATGTTTGTTATTAAAATATGTTACTCGTAACATAATTAAAGGAATGAGTTATTGGAAATTCATTAAGTTTGTTTTATATTAATAGTCGACAGGGTCTTCCCTATAATCTCTTAATATAAAACAATTTTAATACAGAATTTAGATCTTTCTAATAATGTTTGAAGTATGTAAGAGGATGTGACAGATTGATGAGGTTAATAAAATTATTTCATTTCATTTTACGTATATGTAAAAATAAAAACAAAAAAAAAAGATGAAATATACGCAAAATAAAATACAAAACTTCGCGATTGTGATATCAAAACCGTGGTACGGCGCATATCAGTTGAGGGGCAGACCAGTACAAAAACTGATATGATATTATTCTCCAAAAATCTGTCATAATGCGTAAACATTGCATTTGTCTCACTTTAAAAATCAAAGCCTTAATTTTCTCCAAACATCCTTAAAAGTACTAGCACCGTCCTGAGCTAAGTGTCAGCACTCTCGGTTAAACCTGTTAAGAGCACTTAAGTGCTTACTCTTCCTTTGTGTAAGTTCGTATCGAGCAGTCCGAAGGCTTCATCTTATTTGACAATATAATGTTACGTTGAAAGGAGTTCCGAACTTTATTCCCGCGACCCTGAAGTTGTGAAGTTTCAAGTTAATTAAATGGTCTAAATAAGTCACCGACAACTAAACTGTGTTTATTAAATCGTTTGTAAAAGGCTATTTTTTCTCATAAGTACATTGCTTTCGTACATTTTGTATGAACCATCGCACGCTACAGGCAGACCACACCGCACTTTTTAGGGTTTCGCAGCCGAACGGCAAAAAGGGAACCCTTATACTCCGTCTGTCCATGCGGATGCTACACAGTCATTTTACTCGGAGAATATTTGCACTATAGCGATGAAAATTTAAAAGGTGTATACCTTCGATCGAAGGTGTATACCGTGCAACGCTAAACAATGGTGTAGAAAAAATACGAAAGTTACAATTATAGATGGCTTTCCCCATACATGTAACCGAAGAATGAGAAGAAAAAATAGTAAGATTTCTTAAAAAAAATAAAAAAATTGTTTGGTAACTTTTTTATATATGTCAATACTTTATGGGATATAGTATATTTTCCTAGTCTTTTCGAAAAATACTATGAAGTACAAACTTATACATATTTGCGATAAAATCAATACTGTGCATGCGTAAATATTCATCCCAACTACGGAACCCTCCGCTATGCGTATCACGCGCGATGCACTGCGGCCCGGTGCGGCTGTAATGTGCGCTCAGCTAAAAGTCACAAATGTTTAAATTCTTTTACGACCATTGTCCTATGAAAGACTAATTGTAATAATTATGAATCCAAACGAGAATGAGACTAATATCGACTTCATTACAAATTAATGAATAAATTGTGTGAATATTGTATGTAATTAGTTCTACCTAGTTAAATATTAATGTATATAATAAGCACATAAATTATCATAAATTATTT
This sequence comes from Dryobota labecula, assembly GCA_947523025.1. Classification (NCBI taxonomy): domain Eukaryota; kingdom Metazoa; phylum Arthropoda; class Insecta; order Lepidoptera; family Noctuidae; genus Dryobota; species Dryobota labecula. The sequence goes on from OX383303.1 coordinate 22,761,370, forward strand.
ACAAATTATTAAATTCTTGGTTGAAGATAAAATTGAATCTGATTTTTAATGAATAATTATTAATCAAGCGGAAATTCAAAATCATTCAAAACCTCTCATGAATACCTATTATAAAATATTATTTTGTTAACTTGAAATTTTGAATGTCAAGATAAACACTTTGAAATATTACAATTATGCCATTAGCCAGAATAAGTCGCCTCGTGTACAGACCGCCATTGAAATTGCGACATTCTGGCTACTCATTGGTGATTAAGTATGTATATGTAGTAGTACAGTACACATTACTTTTGAGGTCGTGGACGATAGGTCTTAAACTTAGTTATGATGATGACTATGTGGATTTTTTTGGTGTAAATTAGGATATGATGGGCTTAAAATCTATTCTATGAAGAGTGTCTGCTTTATGTTCAGATCTGATACTCCTTGTAGTTCCAGTTCCAAGTCTTGTTGACGCTGTTGTAGTCGTTGCTCGGACTCATCTGCAGTTTTATCGTGAGGTCGGGCTGCAGCAAGAGATAATATTAAGATTAAATAAGATATATTGTATAAACCAGAAGACTGGCGTCTTTGCCGGGGAAGGCTGAAGAAACGCTGAAGTGACGACTTAGAGGTGTTTATGGGAGATTGGCCGGAGAAGGCACAACACAGAGAAGAGTGGAAAGCTGTGAGACCTTTGCCCGGGGGTGGGTCAATACAGGTTGAATTAAAAAAAAAAAAACATAAGGCCTACGCGGTAAGGGGTATTTATACCCACACCTAGACTACACAAGTTACATAATAAATCTCGGTCCTATTTTAAAGGGGACGATCGAGACTCCAAGCTGCTACTCGGAATATCGTAACGGAAATCCTGGCTTCTGGATCGAACCCAGGATTCCACGCTCCACAGACGATAAGCTATATCGAACACTAAACTACGAGGCACTAAAAATTGTTTCTTATAAATGAACTAGAACTCAAGGAATTCTTGCTTTGATGTGTAAAAATGTTTGGTTGAGGACCTAGTGCTTGGCTGACAAAAAATAGTACATTGATTTAAATTTAACAAAATAATCACGAAAAACCTCTAGATATGTGACGTTGCTAGCCCGCGACGGATAAAAGCTCTTAAGTTGAAATTTGGTACACATATGAACTTCTGTTACCCAAACACGGACGTGTAACGTAAATAGAGGGCAAATTAGAAAGTTAAAAAAAGTTTGCAAACTGTACCATGTAACATGTCAAATGAAAGGGCTCATTGTAAGGGTTCAAGTTTTTATTTTTTTATTTTTGGGATAACTTGTTTTTCAACTACAATGTTAGGTTTGTTCTTAGAATAAACTCATCCCAACTACGGAACCCTTCATTGTGCGTGGTCCGACACACGCTTGGCTGGTTTCTGAATAAATGGCAAGTAAAGCCGATGTCGACTATTCTGGCGATGTGTAAAGTGAGTTAGACATAGGTACAAGTGTGCATGATAAAAAAAAAAAAAACAAATTAAGTAAAAAAAATCTTCGATTGATACAGTTGAACACATCATGTATCAAATTGACGGGTTTGACGCAGAATGTGCACTTCGCAAAATGTGCACTTGACGCAGAATGTGCACTTCGCAAAATGTGCAATTCTCAAAATAGCACTTCTCAAAATGCGCACTTCTCAAAATGAGCACTTCTCAAAATGAGCACCTCTCAAAATGAGTGTGAATTTTATCACAATGGGTCAAAATAAAAACCGTTTGCTTACAATTTTTATTTTTAAATTATTTTAGTCGATTTTCAGCACGATAACGGTAGTATCTTAGAAAAAACTAATCGCTTGCAGGACATGTTTGATTAAATGCTATATTTATTTAAGCTGTATTCATACATTTATCACACTAAGTACATCAATTTGCAGTTTGTAGCCATTTCAGACCACTGTCAAAGAATGACAGTTGATAGTTGTGATTTCAATAAACGGACAATTCAAGTTGGTACTCAATTTGATTAACAATTAATTTCCCTGACTTTACTTAAGTAAATAAACTTGATGATCCATGCAAGTCCAACCGTAGCCCATTGAATATTCTAATACCTTTTGCAATTTTATTCTTGTCTGTACAATTTCCAATTTCAGTCAACCAGAAATATGAAGCCATTCCGTCCACTGTTCAAACCTTGTAACATATAGCCATCACCGTTCAAATAGAGACTGGGTCACAACTCAACAAAAACGTGCGACTTCATAAACAAAACACGACGTGACGTATCGCTGTGCTGCACCCCAGCACGGCACAGACGTGATGTATCGCAGTGCAGCACAGCAGCACGTCACAACACCACATAAATCTTTGCTCCACTCAAGTTTGCCGTGATTGTCCGAGCTGCTGTGTTTATCAATGTCGACTTTGTTTTTAAAAGGGACATTTTGTGAGTTGGTTTATTACTTTTTACTCTAGATGGGTTTTGTTTTTGGGTTTTGCTCCTTCTACATCGTTAATTGAATATATTTATTCTGACGCATTCCACCCAAGTATATATTATCTTTGCTTTATAAAAACACTAGCGTTCCACGACGACAGGTGCAATAGTAAAATGTCAAAACAACGAGATTTTCGGAATAAATGCGCTAAATGATGGTGAAAATCGCCTCAAAATCCTTTGTGCTATTTAGAAGATCTAAGCGTTCACACAGACAGACACGAAAAGCGACTTGGTTTTATACTGTGTATATAGTGAGGTGTAATAGGTGAGATCTATGTTATAAAATGTATTAGTATAAGAAGTGCCGTATTAAATGGTAACCGATCGGTTAAGTTGTTTGAATAACTATAGTTCCCTACAATATATATAGAAGGTACATTTAAAGCCTTTTATTAAGGTAACACAACATACATAACGACAACGCGCCTGTCATCCCCGAAGGCTTAGGCAGAGGTGTATACCTTATAATACACCCACATTTCGTTAGTTATGTTTAAATCCCATGTAATAGGGGGCGAGCCTATTACCATCAACCAGTCATAAATCCGTACTCCGGGCTTTCGTGCCGGAGAAATTCCATCTAGAAAAACCCAATAACACTTTATCCGACCTGGGAATCGAATCCAGGCCCTCATGCTCAGCAGTGCGTCCACTAGACCAACGAGGCAGTCGAAATTGTGCAATTATCTTATAATCATGATCATGATGTAAATCTTGTTAATATGAAATCGTCGTTAGCCGTACTATGAAGAGCATTAGTATCAGTCGATAGTGCTTCTGAAGTTGTTTCATTAAACCGACGCCCGCCCGACATTATCCCTCCCAGTTTTACAAACGTTTGCTACAGTATGCCCATGATGTACTTGGTAATTGGACACTTTGGCCTTTATTTTTTTGTAGGATGGGCAATTCCAACTGCTTATCATGAATAATGATTATTTGAAGTTTGCTACTGATGACGACGTCTACTAATGTTGCAAAACTGAACTGAAATGTAGTATCCCAGTTGTTGTACGGTTTTTAACACATAATTATTTTCAAAGGAACTGCTACCAAAGTGAATAAGCTTTTCTATCCTTAGCATTATTGTTTGCTAAAAGGGGGCGATGTTTAAAATAAATCAATTTAGCCGTATTTCAATCTATCTAGAAGCACTGTTTTACTTTCTGCGAACCATTTTAATATTTATTGAATGCTCTCAGAGAATCTCGTTATGCTCCCATCACCTGGCCACCCTACCCACTCGGCTAATGCCGCAAGCTTCTTACCTACTACTTCTTTCAGTAAATTTGAAATTTAAACTCCGACGACCATTAGTAGTGCGCAAAGTGTTATACCAAAGGATTATTTTAAATTGCCTCTCAGCTAAATTGACTTTAATTTTTCAAACACTTGCTGCTATTATTCTTAAGTCTTTTTCATGTAAATTTCGTTAATGAACGCTAGGACTAAGACCTAAGGGTGTAATGGAATCATAATATTTTGTCTCGTTGATGGTATTTGATTTATAATCTGGTTATGAAAAAAAGTGAATTCAGTTTTTTAAGCTCTCTAAAAAGAACCACGTTTACATTTTTTATGTAAAAAGTCCATTAACGAATTTGGGAACTCAATTATTTTAGTGGAGTGGCTATAATTGGAAAAGCTACTTCTTTATATTACTTCATTGGGATTATATTAACAACAACAACTAATAACTTACCTAGTCTAGGTATTTCCATCGGGAATTTCTTAGTTGCAGCCCGGTGACTGGGTTTGTGCCCGGTTGATGGGAAATAGACTCACCCCTTGTTACATGGGACTTAAACATAACTAGCGAAATGTGGGTGTACTAAGTACGCGTCTGCCTTAACCTTGGAATACAGGCGTGATGTTATTACCTAGTCTGACGTAGAAGTATAAGAAACTTTTAAAATTGAATTCCCCTACAAGTTCAGGCATAGTACCAATCATGAGTATCTTATATTAACTACATGACCTTTCACACAGGAGCTTACTAAATAGATTTAGCAGCACAAATACTACATCCTGAATAAACAACCAAATATCTCTCACCTGAGGCATACAAACGATCCCTGGCGGCATCTTATCCTGCATGACATGTGGCAGGTTCGGCTGAGGACCTGGCGGCTCCAGGTTCAGAGGCTCGTACTCATCAGAGAGCCCGCTGTCGGGGGAGTCGGGTTGCTGCAGGTTGTTGACGTAACCCTTGGGACCAGCACGGCTCTTGTGCACGCAGTAGTCGCCGGTGAACGGGTTCTGGTACGCCACTACTGTTCTGGAAATGTAAGATAATAAAATAAATGACGGCACGGTTGGCGCAGTGGTTAAGCGATTGACTGCTGCGCTGCGTGTCGTGGGTTCGATTCCCGCACGGAACAAATATTTGTATGACCTACGAGTAGTTGTTCCGGGTCTGGCTGTTTGTGTATGTGAATTTGAATGTTTGTTAACGCACCCATAATACAAGAGAAATTCCTAGTGTGGGGCAATGTTTAAAAAAATAATATATATATATATATATATATAATTGTACAAGAAATTCATAATGAAGTGGTATAAAAAACAAAATTGATAATGTAGCATAAGTGGGGTTGTGAGACATCTTTGAAAATGTTCAATTCTGTTAGATTATACTTTTGCTGAGCTAGAAGAAAACTAGTTTTCGGAATTATCTTCAAAGGGAATGAATGCGACAATATTCTTGGAAATAACTTCTTCAACCTCAATTATTATAAAATATGATGTTATCTGATTACCTGAGTTCCTCAGTAGATTCACCTTCTTTCTTGTGCGAAAACAAAACCTTAGTTGGTCTCAGCAATATCGCAATCTGAAACCAACAAGTGAATCTAAACTTTGTTATATTTTGATATCCAATACAACTTGTTTAATTTGGCTCCGGGAGACAAAACAAAGCCCAACAATTCGCTAAGATTTAGATTGATTTCTAATAACATTACGGAAATAATTACAACTTGTTATTGAATAATTTGTTTGGTAATATGAAACGGGGGAATAAAGTGGTTAATATTATCGCTTAATTTGTCATTTCTTTGCTTTCCTGTTAGAGGTGACATCAGGTGTAAAAAGTGTTTTTTGTTATTTAATGGTTGCCCACATAATTAGAAATGAATTCCTGAATATCCTGGTGCCATAATCCAAGAAATAAAGGCACGAATCAAGTGAAAGATATTACTAAATGAGTTTCAATGTTAATATAGATGGAAGTGAGTGAGATGTGAGTACTGATTTAAAATTAAATTTTACCGGCGCTTCGTTGGCTCAACAATAATCCATAATTTATCTAGAAATATACTCGTACAGTCAAAATATAGAATTCAAGCCTGAAACATACCAAATCAGAAATATGCAAATATTCTGTTTATCATTGAAATACCCCAAAAGTCGGGATGGACATAATATTTGATATTATTCCGATTCGGATTGGGCTTATGTGTGCTTGTGTGCCCACTGTGGGCGCTGAGCGGTTTCAGTGGGCCTGAGCCGATAGCCGCGGTTTATCCAGTATTTTGTACCGTAAATTATGAGCTTTTATTCTGTGGTGTGGTGATTGCGTTTAAATGTTCATTTTAATAAAATTGTTGACGTAAGTTTCAACAAAACGTAATTGCAAGGAGAAACTGAAATAGGGAAACATGAAGGAAGTAGTAAAATGAAGTCAAAGATAGTCTTTTTATTCGGGATTTAAGTTTTAATTTTCACACATAGAGCCACTTCCCATACTCTTTGGGGGAGGCCTTCCTAGTAGCAATTGCCATTGGCTTCCATACGCCAACAGTTGGAAATGTATTGGCAGACGGTTAGTTATTCCGCCAACCTAAACTTAAAATAGGCCCATTGTTATAAACATGCACTATTTGCCCAACGGGTAGCCAACGACGAGCCTACTGTTACTATTCCTACTGTTGGGTGATTTTTGTAGGGATTTAAGTTATGATTACAACATTGGGCCAACTAACGCGGGCCTGCTGCTTCTATTCCTACTGTTGGGAGATTTTTGTAGGGATTTATGATTACAACATTGGGCCAATTAACGTGGGCCTGCTGCTCCTATTCCCACTGTTGGGAGATTTTTGTAGGGATTTAAGTTATCATAACAACATCGGTCCAACTTAAAAACCCTTCAATGGGCCAATTACTGCGACTCCAACGGGGTGGTAGTGGGGTGCGTGGGGAGAGGGCGGCGGCACGCGTCGCCCGGCCCGCCCGCCATTTTGTTATTCATTTGTGTACCTGCGGCTGCGGAATGTTTGTGAGTGTTTGTTTTGTTCGCATCAAAAAAGATATTAGCCTGATATCAGGCTGGCAGGCTGTGTTTTAGTTTAGTTAGTTAACCCTTAGTGTTAAATGTATAAAGTTGTGGAGTTTTACGACGATGATGGTTACGGTGGGGAACTCGGTGTGGTGCGTGAAGAATGGATGACGCCACGGAAGACTCATTGCATGTGTGTTACAAAACGTGTAAAAATCGTCGCTGCACATGAACCTTATCGGCTTCAAAATAAGGTTGGTTTTTCAAAACACATCGCTAATATCAACCTTATTTTGAAGCTGATAAGATTCATGTACAGCGGCGCGCGTAGGACCGGCGCTGGCGAGACGCGTCGCTCTGAAACCAGCCATAGAACCAACCAACATACAACCGCTAGCCTAAATGTATTATGTGTCGTTGGGCCTACCCATAACACGTTTTCTTCGGGCCTTCGTAGGGCAATGTACGTTGGCCCCATCACAAGTTGGACCTTCGTAGGCAAATCCACGTAGGCCATCAGTTGTGGGCCCAACCTGCAAACTGCCCGCCAATTGTATGCATTTACCAACTATCCAGAGGTATGTGACCCAACTAAATGCCAACAAAAACAGATCGAGTTAGAAACACCACCCTCCGCTTCATAACTCAAGTAACAGATGTTGGAGAAAAAACAGCCAGGCTAAAGTGGTAGTGGTCTGGACACGTCCCACGGCTGTACCCGGAGAGATGAGCTAAGATCATCTCTAACTGGTATGTGGCCCAACTAAATGACAACAAATAATGCTACTAGGGCTATGTCCAGCAGTAGACGTTTTTCAGTTGAAATGATGATGATGATGAGCCACCTGTACCTACTAGGTACCTACTGAAATAAGAGCACTACATAGTGGGGTTGAAATGGCAAAGAAATCACGATGTTTAATTAATTTAATATAACTAAATATACCTCTCCATTTTGCCGCATTCTGTTAACTCGATAGAAACAGTAGACGCACATGAATATTGTCAGACATAACTGTAACAAAAAGTAATTATAAGTTTATTTTTCTAGTATAACTTTTCTTTTTAATGTCCACATCTTTATTTAAACTTGTACCCTTCATTCGGTCTGGTGGGTTTTATATGTGTACCTACCAAAGAAATTATATAAAATAAAAAACCTTATTAGTTAGAAGAAGGAAGAAGTCAGAAGTTTGCAAACTTCTGACTTCTTACTTCTTCTAACTGATCTTATTTGAATAAGGTTTTTTATTTTGTTTTCTCAGGAAACAGCACGTTTTGAACGTCAACATTAGATGACTCGGTCCCATTTTTAAAATCAGCCAATAGGTAACTGTCCCACCGTAAGGATAACGCATCTTCTCATATCGAGAAGTTCATGCTTGCTCAGTGCCAGTTGGTGATATCGGAGCGATCAAATGAAGGGTGACCTCCACCGTAGGTCATTGGTATAAAGAACTTAGCGAACATGACTTTGAAGAAGTCAATTTAGTGATGTCTACATACGTTCGATCACATGTGTGGTTCTGAACCTAAAACCACAAAACCTGAGGAACCTACTTAGCATAAGCATAATTAAGCTATATTGTTCCAAGTTCCCACTGCTGGGACCCGGCCCATGAGTTATTCCTACTTAATAGACGTGTTTATAACTACTGCGAAAGTCGTCAAGTCATTAAATAATTGTTTGTAGCATACTTTTCACCGCTTTCTTTGTACGTGCAGTCGACAGCAGGTGCTGTCCGTATTTCTTTCCCCGCCGATCTCAAGAATAGCACATTTAAATAAACTAGCAAGCAAACAGGTGTCGCAAACGATAAGACGTTTGTAAACGAGAAACAATATGAATTGTGTCCTACTAGCAGAATTGAATAGAAATAAAGAATCAGCTGTTTTAGAACCATGTTCACACAGTAGCGGAAATGTTCTTGCATTAGCTAGGTATTGCAAAATTGTGAGCAACATGTTAATATTAGTTCTTCTAGCTCGTGGTCAAAATCAGAACTAACGCCGCCATCTTGTTTTTAGGGTTCCGTACCCCAAATAGAAAAAACGGAACCCTTATAGAATCAATTCGTTGTTGCCCGTCTGTCTGTCTGTCAAGACCCTTTTTCTCAGGAACGGGTAGAGTTATTAAGTTGAAATTAATATGAAATACGTAGGTCTACAGTCCCTTGGAGTACTAAAAAAGGCAAGGTACTAAGCCAACTCAATAAAAAAAAATTGGTAATTTATGCGACATATTTTGCAACACTCTTAAATAAATAAAAACCTATAGATTCCCGTTGACCTAGAATCATGCAATTTGGCAATAAGCAAGGTCTCGCAGCACAAGTAAAAAAAAAGTTTAAAAATCGTTAATTTGCAGTTGGAGAATTGACCGTCACGTACCTATATCGATGTATGGGAGAACATGTTTTTCAACTACAATATTAAGTTTGTTCATGGGATAAATTTATCCCAACTACGGAACCTTTCATTGCGCGTAGTCTGACATGCACTTGGCCCTCGCACTTTGGTTTTTTTTCCAATACATTTCACAAAACAATAATTGCACAAATGTTTACCAACAGCGGACCCTGTCTACGTCATTCGAGCGCCAAAAGATCCGTGTAGCAGTGTGTGACTGTTAGGTACAAGACTTATGACATCGTGTTGGTGAATCCCGTAGTGATGTTATAACTGTGTAGAATGTAAATAAATAAATGATGGGCAGCAGGAATAAATATTGAGCAATCGCTGCGTATCGCGGGTACGATTCCCGCCCGGAACCAATATTTGTATGACCTACCAGTAATTGTTCCGGGTCTGGCTGTTTGTGTATGTGACTTTAAATGTTTGTAAACGCACCCACAATACAGGAGAAATTCCTAGTGTGGGGCAACATTAAAAAAAAAAAATATATTGTTGGGCCACTGTCGCTGAAAACACAAAGGTTTCTTTTTGCAACAAAAATCGGCGTAAGTTACCGTGCAATGAATGTGGGGAATAATTGAGTATTAGGTAGCTTTATATTTTCTTTATTGTGAATCCAAACAGTAGTGATTTCACAATAATTGGAGAACCTGATTTTAGGGTTCCGTAGTAAACAAGGAACCCTTATAGTTTCGCCATGTCCGTCTGTCTGTCTGTCCGTCTGACCGCGGCTTAGCTCAGAGACTATTAGTACTAGAAAGCTGCAATTTATGATGGATGTACATAATAATCACGCCGATAAAGTGGTAAAATAAAATCTTGAAAAATATTATTTTTTTAGGGTACCTCCGCTATATGTACCTAAAGTCTGGAATAATTTTTTTTCTCGTCTATCCCATGGTCCCGTTCATAAATATTGCTGGTTTGTAAAAACCATTTTTCGAATAAGGGATCCGTTTGCGTAATATGCAAACGCGCTATGCTTTGCGTTTGCGTTAGCTTTAAAGTGCAAATTTTTGTTAGAGTCAAGTGTCCCTGCGCCTGCCAACTAAATGATTGTCTTTGGATATGTGAAAAAATCACAGCAGTAGTATATATAACGAAGTTGATAGGAAAACTACTAAACTACCGAGTATTAGTCGACCAACTTACGTTTGCAACTACGATGTTAAGTTTGTTCTTGGGATAATTTTTATTCATCCCAACTACGGAACCCTTCATTGTGCGTGGTCCGACACGCACATGGCTGGTTTTTTTTATCAGAACGAGTATGTGCTAAGTCTTGTATTTTGAAAATAATATACATTTATTAATACAAAATAATATATATTTAGAGTCGAATGCTGAATTTTATTTGCCCTACCACCCCACATGAACGCTTTAAACAATTGCCCTTACTTAGGCACTTTAAGTTGTGGTAATAAAGTCAATTCAATTTAGGAAGCCTAATTACCATAGGCAGTTTCAGGTACTTAGCACCACACTAGTTTTGCCACTAGCCCTGTGTTCTCTCAGTACTCGAGCCGTACTTTACCGACTCACTAAATCGATGTAAACTCGACTTAAACTTCAGAAAGTTGTGAGAACTTTATCCCCGTATTTTCTAGTTCTAATACTAAGGCTTAGGAGAACCGGTCAAGCGCACGGAGACTTCAGGATTTTAGTTTTAAAGTTAGTCTTTTAAATTCTTCGCTATTTTTGTTTGCTGCACAGACCAAGCAGAGCTAGAGCAGTGGTGGCCCAGTAGTAACGGCCGCCACTTACGAGTAGTAAGTAGGTCTTGGGTTCGAACCCAAGCAGGAACTTTACTTTGTGTAAATTATTATTTTAATCACCACTGCTCTCAAAACGGTGAAGGAAAGCATCGTGAGGAAACCGGCATGTTCTAGAACCAAAAAATCGAAGACATGTGACATCCCGTGTGACCCGCACTGGTTACACGTGGTGGATTACGGCCCACTCCCTCTCACAGAAAGAAGAGGCCGCTGTCCCAGCAGTGGGAACATTATAGGCTGATACAGACTAATACCTGCATTGATTTTGTCGATACCTTTTGTATAATCGATCTCTTAATTGCTTTACTACTTTTGACACCAAATCCCACTAAATTTAATTTAGTTTTACTTCACTAACGTTGAAACTATCTAACTGTCACAGAAGTAAATAGACCTTGACGTTTTATGACGTGCAAGTGACAGGCAATCTTATGGTGACAATGCAATAACGAGGTCAACAATTCCCTACCTATGCCAAGACTTAGATGACCAGTTGTATGAAAAACCCATCTAGATTATAACTTTTATACTATAATACATTAGTAGTAATGTCTACTTGTATTAACTTTCCTATTATTTGGACTAGTTGAAGGTACAACTTGATGAAAACTAATTAAAGCGTCACTTTTCAGGTCAATCAGGAGTTGATATAGACGTTAATGATAAATGTTTTGCAGCTCTGAACATGCCTTGTCATAAATAACAGAACAGCGCACTTAATATTCAAGACACTCGTTTGTTTCTTGGCTTATTTATATGACACCACATAATATGATACTCGTACCATGCTGTCATAATTTCTTTATAAATACGACTGTATTTACATGTAGTTAATAGAAGCTGATAATAATTACGTCTGAACAAACTTACCAGTATTATTAACAGCAAAATATCAATGTAAATAATGATCATATTTCACTAAACACTTTAGACCTTATAAACAATCACCTAAGCATTATATTAAACTAAAAATAAACAATTTTGCTAAACAAAACACTGACTGACTTAGAATATTCTTCTCTGAAACTCTGTGAACAACATTGGTTTATTAAAAAAAAAATGGTATTTTTCTGGCTCATGATTGGCCGGTATGATTTTTGGCTCTGTGCTCATTGGTTGACTATCCATGTGAATCTGGGGATGCCAATGGGGATACTCTATGAACAAGGGATGAATCGTCTGCAGTGAGTTTAGTACGGAGCATTTGAGAATGCAGGAAGGATTGATGCCTATAAGGCTGTGTACATCTCTGAGGACTGCCATCGTAAGTCAAAGCCAAATCGTTTATTTCAATTAGGCGCATAAAAGGCACTTTTAAACGTCATAATGTCAAAATAGAATTGGGTTTTAGTTGCCCCTTTCAAAAGTTACGCAAGAATCTCTGTTTAAGTGTTCTTGTCAAAATAGAAAGTACTATAATCAAAATTAACATATTCCTTGCTTCAGGAAAGCCTCTCAGTCACCAAAAAATTCTTTCGTTCTCCTTCTTCCTGACGTCGAAGAAGTTGAAAGAACGTTGCAACTATTGAACAGTGACTGCTTTCCTGGTTGGGATCAGATTAGTGCTGAGATATTAAAACATATTTTCGATTCTATAACACCTGTTCTTACCAATTTAATTAACCGCTGTTTTTATACTGGAATATTTCCCGACGCACTAAAAAGAGCTGAGCGAGTGATAGACAACGTCAGCAACTATAGGCCAATCGCGATCCTGAAATGTTATCGAAGATATTTAAACATATTATCAACAACAGGCTAAAAAAATACCTAGAAGAATAGAATTTGTTTTCTAATACGCAATATGGTTTCTGAAGGGGACGCTCAACAAAAAATGCAGTACTTGATCTTGTTAACTTTTTAGTTAACAAATTAGATCGTAAAAATAAATGTCTGACTATATTTCTTGATCTTGCCAAAGCCTTTGACACTGTCTCTATTCCCCACCTTGTGCAAAAACTTGGCATTGAAGGTATTTTACTCGTATAGTTAACAAAAAAAAGTTAAAAAAAAAACAGAACCCAATCTGTAAAAATTGGAGAATACATTAGTGACGAGCTTTCTGTTGATTTTGGGGTGCCGCAAGGCAGTATAATGGGTCCCACTCTTCTTCTATGCTACATATATGAGCTCTGTACACTTAAGATAAAAAAAGACGTGTAGCACTCGGGGACTGCCGCGGTAAAGCTATTGCATAGCATTTTGTATCAACTTATGCAATTATAATTATTTATTTATTTTATTTATGCAGTATTTCTTTTTCTTTGATATACTTTCTATATACTTTCTTTGATATACGGAATTTCTGGGTTCGGTCCCCGCGCTCAAGGCCCGCGATAGAAGCTATGCAATAGCTTAAAAACAAAATAAATAAGTGCTGAACGTCGTAAAAGTGTATAACTACGTAAACAAAGTCAAATACTATTCAAATATAAGCATAATAACAACTTTAAAATAGACGAAAGTGTTGAACCTAAAGTAATTTTAAATAAAAAAAGAGTGACAAACTGTTTTGACAGCGAAAAAATTCCATGTACATGAGTCATTTCCAACCGTCTAGTCCAGTTTAAAAATTGTTCAACTGGAATGGTATCAACTATTTGGCAACCTTTAATTTAAGTCATTGTAGCCTTGCGGTGCAACAGGGGAACTGAATGTACTCATAATCGACTGGTCGTGAGTTCTAACCCCACTATCAACAATCACTTTTTGTGAAGATCATAATTTTATAAACTAATATTTATAAGAATAAAATACGCAGTACACAGAAAAAGGAACTGCCAGAAATTATTAGATCACTAGAGGGTACTGGTGTAGTAAAATAACCGTCGGAGTGGGGAGCGTGAGGTTTTTTCGTTACGGAATTTCTGGATTCGGTCCCCGCGCTCAAGGCCCGCGATAGAAGCTATGCAATAGCTTAAAAATGTCGTATCTCCGCATACGCTGATGACACTGCTGCAACATGAGGAGGAGCTTGCAAAACTAAAATGATAATCGTTGAAAGAGCTCAAAGGATAATTCTAAAAGTGAGTTTATCCAAACCTCGTCTTTTCTCCACCTCAAAATGTTATGAGGAAACTCAAGTGCTAACTGTATGTCAGCTGTGCATGTTGCTCACTGTACTTCTTCAGCACTCCGACTTACTTGAAGAAAGGAAAAAACGCATAGCACTATCCAGGAGAAACTACGCAATATGTGAGTCAACTGTTGTCCATACCTCCTTTGCGCAAAGATTTTTCCCATTCCGAAGAGGTGAATTATACAACAAAATAAATAAAATCATAAATATAACAAACTGTCGTAAAATTTAGTGTAAAAACAAAATAACGGAATGGTTACTAAATCAAAGCTACGCTGAAACGGAAAAAGTCCATAGGATAGGAAAGTAACAAGGTTTATATTATTATAATTGTTTATTCTATTTATAATATTCCTGGGGCTTGTTACGCAGTGTCTGGATGGCTGTTACTAACGTGAATAGCTTTCTGTTGGTTGAATCCACTGGGAGATGGTGGGGCAAGTGCTTGGTTAGTTTTCTACGTATTAATATTTATATTTAATTTCCTATGCACATGTACATAATAAAATTAATTATATTATATTGTTATGAAATATTGTATGTACAATAAATGTAGGCATACATACACACGTACCCTCACCCTCACCATCATAATACGCCATCAGTCACTTGCAATTGTACCACGTTGACAACCTCTACTATGTGATATAATGGGGGTCCTGGAGTTCTAAAATACAGGCCTAGGCTTAGTTTAGACTCCAGATCTCCCACAAATTACAACATTTTGTCTAAATACCTGTCAACTTAATATGTATAACTAGTTTATGAATGTAATGTGTGGAGATAAATAAACATAATTTAAGTTAATTTACATATTTTAAATATTTTTGGGATAAAAAGTTACCTGTACTAAAACTACTTCCTTAATGTGCATTAATTCAGTTACACATTGTACATACTACTGCCATAAATGTTTTCACATATCTAATAAGAACTATTAAGCTGGCAGGGCCCCCGCCAGCTAAACGGTTGTTGTTGTGAACACTTGACAAAAATTTGCACTTTTAAGCTTAATATTACGCAAATAGATCTCCGAAATAAAAATGATTTTGATAAACCCTAAATATATTGAACTGCCTATCCAACGATACTCCACACAATAGCAAAGACGAGAAAAAAAAATGATTCCCACTTTACGGGCAGACCCTATATTTTTTTTTTTCTAGATGTTGTTTTACCATTTTGTCAGCGTAATTAATATGTATACTCATGTCAAATTACAGCTTTCTAGTACTAAGAGTCTGAGGTATGCCGCGGACAGACAGATAGACGGACATGGCGAAACTATAAGGAAAGAAAAGAAAGAAGAAAGAAAAATTGTTTATTTATTTTTAAGGGTTCCTTGTTGACTACGGAACCCTAAAAAATGACGTTAGACTAGTGAAAGATGTCGGTGCCAACTTCATTGAATTGGTTCACAAATGAATAAATTTTTCACTTTTGATTCATTTTGTTTTTAGCTGTAAAAATGAAGACGTTAGAATGAAAGGAAAAAAATAACAATAAACTGAAGCGTCTGATCTGCTATAGCTTATCAAATTTCCCTACAACCAAAAATGAGATTAAGTGATCTCGTGACACCTTTATTCCATTGATCACTTGTCTACCTCCCGTCCTCTCTACACCACTATTCTACTCTGTGGCATGCCAGTGGGTGCTGGCGCCAGCACTGTCGCGACGTCTGCCGCCATCGCCGCGACCTACATACGTTCTCACAGCTTACCGACCTCTGCTCATACCCCTGATGAGATAGCGCAATGATACGTACGTAGATAAGGGTTTTCTTTAAATTAAAGTTGAAAGGACTTTTGTAGGTTTTATAAGGTTATGCAGTGCAAATACTCTACTTTAAAAAAAAAAATATTTTCAAAAACATTGTATGTATTCTTGGAAAGACTTTTTATGTTCTCTGCAACGCTTCTTTTTTTGGTCATTTTTTCTTTCATTCGGCATCTTTCACTTCAAGTATGAAAGAAAACGTCTGAACACCAAATTAATCAAAAGTGGTAAATGGATTCATTAGTGAACCAATTAAACGACGTTGGATTTCGGAATTGGGCATCTTTCACTCGCCTACCGCATGATCGAAAAATGAAATGAGGAATGAGAATTTTGTGGTGTCCCATGTCGTGTGAACGTGAAATAAAACAAAAATGAATATTCACTCGAGTGAAGTGTCTGATATCAGCTTAACACGTTCAGGGACACTAAGCGCCCACAGGCGTCATAACAATAGACTTCTATTGTCTCGTTCAGTGTCCTTGAAAGCATTAAATGATTATTAGATATGATGTGTCATTTTCACTGTTCTAAACATGTAGCTACATATATACCACGGTGGCGAATCTCTTCGATTTCTACAGTTCCGGTCACCTAATGAAACACCAAACAAAAAATAATGACTTAAACCGTATGCAGGTAAATGGGTATTTAACTGTTTATATTCTGTGCAACTACAATGCATGAAACAACCATACTAAAACTAACGTTTTCACGTCAAAAGTTTAACAATTCAAAACTTTTACTATAGTATTCCGATATCATAAAAAGTTATCCTAACCTAAAAACATTTTAAGGAACCCGCAGCTTTCCAAACAGTCATAACACATGTCAACCCTTTCATATATATCCACAAAGGAAAAAGTTTCAGGGCGTTTCCCTCACCGTGGAAGAAAGGCGATTGGGTCGAAAGTGTTAACTAAAACAAAACATTGTCGTCTTAAATGGCAGGCAGGAGGAGAACAAACGGGTCCGTACATACATTAAAGCGTTTTGGCCAGAAGTTCAACTAGATATTATTCTTTAACTGTCTTTTGGGAGTCAAAGTCAAAGTTATTTATTTGACAGAAAAAAAAAGGAAAATTGATAAAAGATTTTGACGTAATGAGTACTGTCTTTCCAACTAAACGACGGGATTCTGTATTCTTATTTTTGTATTGCTGTTTTTCTAATAACTTCTGCTGCTTATACTTACTGTAAACTTTATGCTGTAAGATTCAGCGGCATTGGATTGGATTCGGCGGTAGATTTAACTAAAAACAAGGAAATACTATAGTCATATATAACAAGTTTAATGATAAATTATTACTGGCTAACAGGTTGTGTACACACAAACACATTGTATTGTTTCCCTTGCATGTTGTTTACATGTCAAGATAAAAATAATGTTTGGACCTATCTGATATTTAGATTTAAATAACTTAGATATTCGTATGATATTCGCAGTGGTCGCAAACAAAAATCATGAGAAGCCAATGGCGCTGTGCGGTAAGGTAGGTAGTCGGCGGGCCACCGAGCGAAAAAAAGCTGAAACTAGTAAATTTTTATTTTATTTTAGCCGTGCATACCTTGTCAGAAATCTCTGTGCACGCCACTGTTAGATAGGTGGTGGCGCTTAGATAATCATACTATATATTTTTCATCATGTTATTGAACTCTCTACTGACATTAATCAAATATTTAATAATGACGTACAAAAAAAAAAAAAGCTCCCAACACTAGTAGGTACCAACTGATCCGTAGGTGCCATTTGTGGAACAAAATTTCAATTAATAAATTATTCCACTAATGGCACCTGCGAAAAATATCGATAGGTACCGTATGTGGAATACGTCCTGAATTTCTCTAATCATCTCTGTATACAATGTGTAAATGTATTAATGCACATTAAAAATGTACCGTGTGGTGCCGGACGTAAAGAATATAGCACCACCCTATTTCCTCCTGTGGGTGTCGTAAAAGGCGACTAAGGCACTTACTAGAGTAGCGTTCTTTATGCATTTTTAACACCATACTGCGGTCGCCAACCCGCTTGCCAAGCGTAGCGATCATGGCAAACACCCCCCAATTGAGGGAGGCCTATGTCCAGCAGAGGACGTCTTTCGGCTGAGATTATGATGCCATTATAAAATTAGTTCAGAATCGTTTTCTGAATCAATTTCTTTCATTTTTAATAAAGGTAATTTATCTCAAAAATAACTAAAACTACGTAAATTACAGTCACAATTTCGCTCTCGAGTCAAATCAAACCAGAATGGACGAAGTGTCTACCCCGCTAGACCCTTATACCGTATAAGGGTCTAGCGGGGTAGACGCAGTCGCACACGTATAAGTTATACGTGTGCGACTGCGTGCGTGCCCAGATTTGTAATGTGACCACAATTTTCTCCCACAATCAGTATAACTAATTTAATTAATAAACAATGTTTTATACATAATAGTACTTGCGTGTGCAGTGTGTGTGTGCGTAATTACAATATAATATTCTAAATGTGGTCGTTAATTCCGGGATATGTTGTTAAGGTACTTACAGATTGATCTTTTCGCCTCAATATTTTCACTTTCAGCTATATTTACGTAGAAAATATAGATTAATATATCCTCAAATGTCACCTATTCTTTGCCGGAGACCAAAAGAGAAGTTGCTTTTATTTGTGATCAACACCCAAGGGTAGAAAATGTAAGACCAAATATTTACTGGATGGATCGGAAATAGCTCCAGCATTCATTCTAATATTTTTAGTTACAAAACATAACTGGTGAAATGTGAGTGTAGTACAGGTGCACCTCTGCCTGACCCCTCGGAGAATACGCTGAACGGTTTTCCTGGGAATCACGCTGGACGAGAAATTACAATGGGGACCTCATATAACATTTCTTCGGCGGCTTTGCTCGGCCGCTTATGCTGTTAGAAAGATAAAACAGTTAAGAGATATAGAAACCGCGCATTTGGTCTATTTTAGCATTATGTCGTATGGCATTTTACTGTGGGGTCGGGCTGTTGACATTGAATCCATTTTTATTTTTCAAAAGAGAGCTGTCAGAGCCATTTATTATCTACGTCGCAGCGAATCTCTTAGGAAACTATTTAAAAGGATTAATATTATGACAGTACCTCGCCAATTCATTTATGAAAATATTATGTATGTAAGAAAAAAATCTACATCTTGTTAATAAAATCAGTGATAGACATAATTTTAATACTAGAATTAAAGATAAAATAGATCAACCATTTTTCAGATTATCTAAAGTACGTACATATGATATATTACAATTAAATGAATGATAATATAATTTAAAACTCATATTAAAAGCACACTTTGTAAACTAGCATATTACAAATTAGAGGATTATATCCAAGGTAAGAATCTTGGAAACATGCTGGTCTTGCTCCATAGGAAAATTTATTTTGAGTCTAGACAAAATCAAACTGGTTCCTAATTTAATTGTATAATTTATAATTTTTATGATATTAATTTTATTTTCTGTGATTAATACTTTAACTCACACACTGACTTTAAATGTAAAAATTTTAGGTAAATCATCTACTTTTACAATGTTTGTAAATATGTGAGCACCATGCATCTAACGCATAATTAATTTGTCATTCATTATTTCACTTCTAATTTTTTTTACATATTGTGGTATAGTAATTTTATTCTAGGTAAGTGTATCGTCTTCACATATAATTATTATCATTAATGTATACAAAATATTGTGAACATTTTAAAAGAGTAAGTACCTGTGGAGTTTCTTGCCCATTCTTCTCCGAACGTAACTAACTTTTGGAAGGGGCAATTAGAATCAATTAACTAATTTTGTAATTTTTGACGTTCAAAAGTGCCTTTTATGTGCTTATTTGAATTAAATTATTTAACTTTGACTTTAAATACAGGCGTGATGTTAGTTTCTTTTAAGTTACTTTAGCCATGTATATGCGTCAGTTTATTTCTATGCGCTGGAACGAGTGAACATTCTGTCGTTTAGTTCTTAGTAGCTAGACAAACAGTGTGCCAAATCCCGATAACTTAAACTTGATAGTCGGCCACCTGAGTTAAGGAACGAGCTTGTTCAGGCGCCGCGTGCTTTTGAAGCTGTTCAATAATAGAAGAGTTAACTATACGAGTAATGTTTATTGTTTACTGCCAGTTCTCAAGATGTATGAATTAGTTAGGTGTTCAGGATTGTTCGACAAAGTTGGTGTAATTAGAAAATGTGGTCAAGCAATGGGTTGTGGAAACATTTTACTACATAATATATAGTTCCCCTCTAACCCCTGCTTCGCACGGCTTATACGAATTGACAAAACATCGAGATTTCTTTATTAGTTAGTTTAATGTTAATGTATTATACACATTACCCTTCCGGAATATATTCTCTAAATGATGTCGAAAACCACATCAAAATCCGTTGCATAAACAACTTGGTCACACAGACAGATACGAAATAGTAGATAGCAAGGGCGGCTGTATTCGGAGTGGGAATTGGTGACTTTCACCTGTGTTAAACACTATACTTTTCATTTCGAATATAAGGAAAGTAAAGAATAGTAGTTTTTCTAAAACATTTATTGATAATAATAACATGTTGCTCGCCACTTCATCAAACCATTGTATGTATTTAAGTATCCTTCCTTTGAAATTTCTGGCAAAAGATTTTCGATTACTGACCTATAATTATCTTTAACCGAATGTGGGGTGAACATTTCAGAATCGCTTGAACTCATTTTTAATTAAATATTAGTCTATAGAACCGAGATTTTGAATTTCGGTACAGCTTACGGAGTTAGTATCCCGCCAAATTATAGTCTTTTTTTACTTTTACATAATTATGAAACGCACCGCGTCACCACCGCGGGCTGTCCCACTTAATAGGTATTTTTTTAATTCACACTGGCTGCTTATACACTCTCAAGACCGCAGCTATTTTTTAATCGATATTTTTCTTAATTATGTAAAATATTTCGTAACCGACTGCCGAACCAAATTTAGTTCTGTTTTAAAAACTCATTCCCGCGCTAGAGCGGGAAGCAATTACTGTGAGTCTTTCCCACCCAAAGGTCGCGAAGCAGCGTCTTTCACCCGGTACTCGGATCAAATAACTCTTCTTTCCGAGTATGAGAAATGAAAAGTGACTTTAATTTATACTATCTATATAAAAGTAGTTAAAGGAACTACTACCCATTGTGTGTGCTGATGAATAGATGATAGGCTTTTTAAGAGTCGATAGAAATTAGGTGTGTTGCATGTATCTTCCTTGGAAAACACCTTTAAAACGGACCTACCGTAAAATTCACAACATAACATCACGCCTTGTTTCCCCGAAGGGTTGGGCAGAGGTGTACCTATATTATACCCTCATTTGGCCAGTTATGTTAAAGTCACATGTAACAGGGCTGAGCCTATTGCCATCAACCGAGCACATACCCAGACTCCGGGCTGCTACGGAGAAATTCTAGATAGGAAAAACCCAATAAAACTTTGCCAGACATAGGAATCGAAACCAGGACCTCATGCTATGCAGTAGCGCTTGCGATCACCAGACCAACGAGGTAGAAAAACGGAATTACTCTTAAATAAAAACTGCATAATATTGTAATTCTCCCTCTCCGCTTATTCTCCCAAAGTTAAAGCCGTGATAGATACGTTTCATAATTTAGAGCCAACCTCAGGTGTTGGTTTTATAACATTGTTAATTTCCCTCTGACTCAAAGGACGGTTAAATTAGACTTCATTAATAAACGGCTAAAAATAACGGTTGTTTTTGGTTTGTTTACGTTCAAAAGTGCTTTTTATAAAAGACGGTCAAATGATTGCAATATAAATGTGGGTGAGTTTTTGGGACGTAATAATTTGGCCTACTTATAAGTAAGAGATTTTTACAATTAATCGCCAAAAACAATCATTTGTTTGATGTCAAATCATAATACTATTATCATTTTAGTATCGTTTGTGGTTATGACACAAAAAAATTACATTCTTTTGTAAACTTTTGAGGCTGTAACAGACTTGATACACAGACTTGATACACACTTGATTATTTTACTGGCAACACTAAGTCAGAAGTTCCGTTGGTCTGGTGGGGTAATGGTTTGATACTGGGGATTAGTATACGCCCTCGCAGGAACGATTCCTTTTCAAGATCATTCTTGTCCTTGAGTTCATAGCGAGCAGTCACTCCTAATAAAGCCGACCCGTAATTATTTGCTAGATATTCCTACAAATAAGCATTTATTGTACGTTAAGTTAACGTCATACCGTTAAATCAAATGATTGTCAGGTCTAAATAAAAATATGCTGTATAAAAATAGGTTCGTTTCTACTTCGTTCGCGTGAAATTGTTTTAACATTAAATACATCCTACTAGCTTTTGCCCACGGCTCCGCCCGCGTGGATGTCGGTTATCGCGTAAATAAATAGCCTATGTCCTTTTCCATAGCCCAGGCTATATCTCTACCAAATTTCATGACGATCGGTTGAACGATTTAGGCGTGAAAACGAAACAGACGGACCGAGTTACTTTCACATTTATAATATTAGTATGGACTACGATTTTATTATTTATGTATAGATGACACTCGGCAATACTGTAGCTTCCTATTAGTAAAAGAATTTTCGGATCAGCAATTCTGAAGATGACCCCCTACATACAAACTCACTTACCTATTTATAATATGACGGCACGGTTGGCGCAGTGGTTAAGCGATTGACTGCTGCGCTGTGTGTCAGTGGTTCGATTCCCGCACGGAATAAATATTTGTATGACCTACAAGTTTTCCGTTGTTCCGGGTCTGGCTATTTTTGTATGTGAGTTCAAATGTTTGTAAACGCCCCACAATACATGAGAAATTCCTAATGTGGGGCAACGTTTTCAGAAAATAAAAATTACTAGCTGCTGCCGGCTGCTTCGCCTGCGTGGCTTTTTCTAAAATAAAAGTCAATTATTCCTTATAACATCAGCTATTTGCCAGTGCAAGCCCCGTCAAAATCGGTTCAGCGTTTAGAAGATTGGCCGGAACAAACAGACTAACAAACAAAAATTAAAAAAAAAATGTTTTAGTATATACATACTTTCATATTTAGTAAAAAACTGTTATATTGATATTATAAACAGACACTTGACATATCAACACACAGCCCAAACCGCTGGGTGTAGAGATTAAAAATTTGGCTCGTGGGTTCCTTATGAGGTCTGGGGGTGCACTAAGAAAAGATTTTTGGAAATTCCACCCCTACGGGGATAAAATAGGGGATGAGAGTTTGTATTTCAAACTTGGCAAAAATACTTACTTAAGTAAGTAATAATATTTTACATTATTAATTTTTCAAAACTACCCCTCAAAGGGGGATTGCGGGGTGTCAAAGTTTGTATACTTAGGACTTTTAACGCGCGTTTCGATTAACTTGAAACTCAGTAGAAATACTTGCGACCAAAAATAAAGAATAACACGTATCAGGGTTTTTCAAAACTCTACCCCTAACAGGGTGAAAAGGGGTAGTCAATTTTACAGAAGAGGATTTTACTGCCGTGGCCTGATTAACTCAAAAAATGGTATAAATTATTTTTAGGTCAAGTTATAGAAACCCTCAAATAATTAGAGAATATAGTTTATATGAAAAATCTTATTCATTTGGTTAATTAACTTTAAACTTGGCACAAATACTTTCGTGAGTAAGTAATAAAGTCTGTCATTATTAGTTTTCTAACTACCCCTCAAAGGGGAGTGGGGGTGTCAGTTTGTATATATGAATTTCAACGCGCGGTCCGATTAACTCGAAACTCAGTATTCACACTTGAGAGCAAAAAATAAAAAATAACGTGTATCAGGGCTTTTTGAAAATCTACCCTTAACGGGGTAAAAAAGGTAGTAAATCTTAAATGGGAGGAATTTACTATGTGTGTGATATGAGTATAATTATACGATTCTTATACCAAAAAAACTATAAAAACAAAAAAAATACAAAATATTTTTTTATTTTTGTGTCTGTCTGCCTGTTTGATCCTGCTAATCTCCAAAACTGCTTGGCCGATTTTGACGGGACTTTCACTGGCAGATAGCTGATGGTATAAGGAGTAACTAAGGTTACTTTTATTTTAGAAAAAGAATTTATTGTGGTTACAAACAAAATAATTAAAACCCATGAAATTCCGGACAAAATCCGATTCAGCTAGGGAAGTAGTGACATCCACGCGGGCGAAGCTGCGGGCAACAGCTAGTTTGTATATAGAAGATAAAGACATATTATAGATAACGACGATGTACGGGACTGATGTACCTACCGAAAAGCTTATATCAGTCCGAAACGAAAAAATAATTTGAAACTATTGTCACTTGTCTAAGCCACTGATGATGGTTATCAAATAAGTACTTAAGTGTCCGATTCGTACCTGAAGTCCTGATTGAACAGCTGGCAAAAGTAAAATGATTATAATTAAATAGAACAATACAATTCCAGACTTTCCGAAACAGAAAACCAGAGTTCACCGAGGGATAGTTACAACAGTCAGTCTAAGTCTGGTGGTGGTGGTGGTGGGAACCGCTTCTCTCTTGGTTACAATATAGATGGCTGTCTAATGGGGGACTCAGTTTATTCTTCTGGCTCTACTAATAACACTTCATCTCAGAATTACGATTCAATGAACCACCCACCTATTAGAGAGACAAGCATTATTGAGAAACTTCTTCACTCAAATGGATTTATCAATGCTGTGAGAGGCAGGCACGCCTGTTTTTTCACTTCAGCCAGTTTAGTGGCATTACTGAACATCTTGAGATAGGAGACCCTGTAGAATTTGAGATGACCTATGACCGTTGCACTGGAAAGCAGATTGCATCGACAGTTACCAAGATAGCGCCCGAACGTTATCCTGTTTTTGATTCTGTCATTAATCCGAAGAAAGGTTTTGATTGTTATGTTAACATTTATTTAAGGTGCTGAGTGAACCAGACTTCCGACTCATGATTCAAAGTTAACAACAAATACAAAACTATCGCTTTATACTCAGAATTAAGTTAGAATTACCTAACAATTACAGAACAAAACACAAACCGCACTCGAACGGAACCTAGACCGAATCCGAATTAGATTTTAATCTATTTTATTGTCCTACTTCGCTCTTGTGCCGCTAAGTTTTAATTGATCGTAGGAATTAATGGCGTAATAAGCCTAGAGGTAAGATTTATCGGTACCGGTATAATGTTTAGTACATTACCGGTATATTGTTTAGTACAGTATTGGTACTACGTATGATACGTTGGGACTTAGGTTGATTTGTTGTGTCTTGTTAGTTAGTTGTGATAGTTATTATTAGGGAGATTAATGTAGGTATAATGACGTATGGTTTACGGGACGAAACCTAATTGTCTGGACCAGTATGTAGTGAAGAACGTCGATAATTGTGTGTATCAATCTCAAGCGCAATAAAAAAGTTATAGCACCGAGTTAACCGAGTAGGATTTAGGTTATGTAATGGAGGAGGTAAGGTAAAGGATTGCACTGCACAAGTTTTCTTTACAGTTTCTGGGGTTCCGTACCTCAAAAGGAAAAACGAAACCCTTATAGGATTACTCGTGTGTCTGTCCGTCTGTCTGTCACAGCCAATTTGCTCCGAATCTACTGAACTGATCATGTTGAAATTTAGTACACATATTGTGAACTTTCGTAACCCAAACATGGACGTGTAACGAAAATAAATGGATTTTGAATATGGGGGTCACTTTTGGGGGCAAACTAGAAAATTGAAATTGAATTATTAATTAATGTACTTATACAAACTATTGTTAACATTTTAAAAGAGTAAGTATGGAGTTTCTTGCCCATTCTTCTCCATACATAACTACCTTTTGGAAGGCGCAACTAGAATCAATTAACTATTCATGTAATTTTTGACGTTCAAAAGTGCATCTTCGTGCCTATTTGAAATAAATGATTTGACTTTGACTTTGACATTGAAATGAAAAAAAAAAAAAAGTTTTGCAAACTGTACCGTGTGACATACCAAATGAAAAGGCGAATTGTATGGATATCAATTTTTTTTTTAATCATTTTGAAATAAATACTTTTAAAGTTATTTAAGAAAATAGATGAAAATTGGCCATTCCCTCCCTTTATCTCCAAAAATAATGAGCATAAAAATTAAAAAAAAAAAAAAAAAAACAGAAAATCGCTCTATTATTATACTATATTCAGAAGAAAGTTAATAAGGAGTCTATGGCCTTAATATGACATGGTAAATCTCTCAATATTGTGTGTACAAACTTACATTTTCAGTTAGAATTTATGGGAGAACATGTATTCAACTACAATATTAAGTTTGTTCTTGGGATAAATTTGTTCTAACTATGGAACTCTTCATCGTACGTGGTCCAACATGCACTTGTTTTTGTACTGTCCATCTCAGAGCTGTAGACATTTTACTTTAATTATCGGTTAATAAATATCATTACGTAGGTTTGTATTTTGTGGGTGATTGACTTTTCAATATGGTCTTCCATTTTAATGATACTAGCTACCGTAAATTGAGAGCCCAAGATGTATTGCAGCAAAAATCGTACAAAACAGACAGAAAAGTAATATAATTCACAGAATAGCGGCGTCAGCTCTGATTATAAATGACCCAGTTTCATTTTACTAAGTAAAAAGTATCTCTTCTGAACAAAAGGGTTCAATTTCAAGGATAAATTAAGCAGGATATGAAACAACGAAGGGTAGCATTTTCAAGAATTAATTAAACGTAATGTTTTAATTGCCTTCCAATTTGAGACAAGGTAGAGTTACTGATCCCATTAAAGATCTTCCATTACCGGTTTTTATAAAAACGTCACCAAAACGTGTCTTTAGATAGGACACTATTTTTTTATTGGAAATTATGAGTATTTCATTTGTTTCTGAAAACAATGTACTATGTTGTTATTATTAAGAATGAAATAAAGAGAAAATCTATTCTATTCTATTGTATTTGTTTCAAATAGGCACATATAAGGCACTTTTGAACGTCAAAGTTACAAAAATAGTTAATTGACTTTAGTTGCCCCTTCCAAACGGTAGTTATGTATAGAGAAGATTGGCAAGAAACTCCATACTTACTCTTTTGAAATGCTAACAATAGTTTTTATACATTAATTAATAATTATAGGTGAAGACGATGTACCGTAGAATAAAATTACTATACCACAATAGGTAAAAAGAATGAAAAGTGAAGTAATGAAAGCTCTCAATCGACTGTGTATCCAGGTAAGTCGCTGCAAACACAATCCGTCAAAGTGGGGGATTACTGACCCATACAATACCCAGTCCGATTGCGGTGTTTCTGCTCAGACCATGTCCGACATGCTGTTCTAAGTGCCCGTTTTTGCACTAAAGAAGACCTAATGAACGCCACTGATACCGCGATTAACATGGCCGCCTATTGGGCTCAAAAAATATTAAAATAAACTACCATCGATACGTAAAGAAGGTCTTAAAAAAATCGCTGATATGCATGCTCTACCAGTAAAAAATACAAATGTGTGGACTAAAACACGCTATTATCATGCACTAAAAACATTTAAATTGCCTTTTATTAGTTAGGTACTATAAATTTTAAGTACATTTCATCGTTTTCAATATTTTAACTTCATTATAGAGTAAAGGCAAACATGCCATTGCATGTTGGCGCCGGGAATCGGTAGCCGATTCCCGGCCACCGTAGGCGCGAGCTTGCGGACGGCGAGCTATGGGCAGCTCGCCGTCTGGTATGGACCAGGCCCAGGTCGACGGCGCGTTGTGTTCCACGCGCGCCTCAAAGAGATGTCAGCACGCACTGTCGGGGTCCGCCAGGACCGGTGCCTGTCAGGGTTGCGGGTTTGTTCGAAAGGGATACCGTGGCCCTGGCACACAGGCAACTGAAGGAACACGGGTGGGTTTTAATCAGTAAAAGTTTGACACGCCCTCCCGCTCCGCCCACAGCGGGAGAAAAATTTGATAATTTCCCACTCAAAAAAAAAGGTACCATATTTTAAGTACCTATGCATTTCATCGTTTTCAATATTTTAACTTTATTGTAAAGGCAAAGATATTTTTTTTAACAATACGTAGTAGATAATAGATACCCTAGGTAGCTATTTATCGGAAAAAACGTTCCTTCTGCCGTTGTTAGGTTATTTGCACTTTAAGATCTACTGTCCTAAAATCTTCCAAAGAGGTACCTATCCTATTCAATTTCTATCGATGACTAAACATAACAAAGGATCTCTTACCCAAATCTAAAATATCTACCTTTTATCTTTATTTACAAATATAAAGTGTTAAGCTAAGATCGGGGCCTTAACAGTTGGACCCAAAGAAACTCGATCAGCCCACTAACAACCTCCCCTAGGATCTCGCAACACGATATTATTTGAAAAGTAATCCTTTTGATAACAGCGGGCAAAATTTACCGGTACCGGTACCAGGATGTATATAGAGGTATATTTCTTGTTTTGCGGTATAGTTTTATCCGACTGCCCCAAAAGGATGGTAATGTTTTTTGAGAGTATGTATGTATGTATGTCTATTTATTTGGTACGCTCTGTAGCCTAAATGGCTTGATGGATTTTTAACCGACTTTAAAAAGGAGGAGGTTATCAATTCGGAAGTTTATATATTTTTTTTTATGTATGTTCGGGCATAACTCCGTCGTTTATGAACCGATTTGGAAAATTCTTTTTTTGTTTGAAAGGATATACTTCCAGATTGGTCCCATTTTTTTCAAAATCTAGTTCTGATGATGGGATCCATGAGGAATTGAGGGAAATTTTATAGGCATTCATATAGCGATTTTTATATTTTCATCAACAAATCAAGCATTTGCATTCAGAAAGTATCATTTCGTGAACCGGAACTGATGAAGAAGACCACAGATGGCCACCGGAACTCGTCAATGATACGTATTTCACAGGTAGCGATAAGATATCTCGATTAAGATAGTTAAGCAACTATGATTAAGCAAATTTAAATAAATGCTGATCAAAATGGTACCATCAAACTGATCTGATGATGAAGCCGGAAGGTAGGCAATGGAACTCCGTAATAAAACAATGTATCCTAGCCGTGTTTGGGCTTATTGGATTTTTCATGAAATGCACTCTTGCTATAAATGATGTTTAACCGATAAAAAAAAAAGAGGAGGTTCTCAATTCGTGTATATGTATGTATAAGGTGTTAAAAAATTTACTCTACAAACTTTAAGAGGTGCTTTCGATCAATCAATCTGCCTAGCCTTTTCCCAACTATGTTGGGGTCGGCTTCCAGTCTAACCGGATGCAGCTGAATACCAGTATTTTACATGGAGCGGCTGCCTATCTGAACTCCACAACCCAGTAACTGGGTAACACGATACCCCTGGGTAAGACTGGCTGTCAGACTTTTGGGCTTCTGACGACCCGTAACGACTGTCAAAGATCCACGAATAACAGCCGGGACCAACGGCTTAACATGCTTTCCGAGGCACGGAGGAGTCTCGGTATGTAAAGATGGTCACCCATCTACGGACCAACCCCGGCAAGCGTAGCTTAACCTGACGGATCGACCCGTGCGGCTGTTATTACTTAGCCACGAGCTCCTCAGAGGTACTTTAGACCATCGAACTGAATAACTTTTACTATAGGACCAGTTTGAAATCGCGAAAAATAAACAGCTGTACCATACAGTTTAGAACACTAGGTAAAGATTACTATGGAACAGCTGTTTTTTATTAATTAATTTAATTTAGCTGGTATTTAATGCACTCGGTATATGTTCATGATGTTATAAGATTTCCTGTCACTATTGTGGTATACGAATGGGTGTGTGGGGTAGGTACCACAACAAAAAAGTGAAAAATAAAAAACTTTATACAAAAAAAAAAACAACCGACTTCAAAAAAAAAAACACAAAAAAAAATGGAAAAATAACTTTAATTTTGGAAGTCGGTGGCAAAAAACGAAAACACGGAACCAAAGACACCGACTTACAAAATTAAAGTTATTTTTCCATTTTTTTTGTGTTTTTTTTTTGAAGTCGGTTGTTTTTTTTTGTAAAAAGTTTTTTTAACATATGAGGTGTCGTTAGATTTTCCCTAATTGTGGGAGTGACATAGGCTATAAAATGAATATAATATAATACTAGCTTTGCCCGCGGCTCCGCCCGCGTGAATGTCGGTTATCGCATATCATTTATCATTTATCATTTATCGCATAAAAAAGTAGCCTATGTCCTTCTCCATATCCCAGGCTATATCTCTGCCAAATTTCATGATGATCGGTTCAGCGGTTTAGGCGTGAAAACGTAACATACAGACAGACAGACAGATAGACAGACAGAGTTACTTTCGAATTTATAATATTAGTATGGATATAGTAATTTGTTCTTCCGGTTATTATGATGTTTTTTTTTGTACTGGACCATTACCACAATGCTAAATGAGTCATTGTCCACACCGATCGCTAGAACATTTTGTATAATTGGATAAGTTTATGTATTGAAGAAACTGGCCAATAAAATAAGTTTCATTTCCTTTTTATGTTTATTTTTTATACAAAAACTCTTTAAGTAGAAAATTCATATCTCCATAAAAGACATATAATTTAAGAAAATAAATCGACAATAGGCGTAACATTTTTATGATATTAGATGATATCGCAAATGGAAACTTTTCCATTCCAAGCATAATGTTGCCAACTCAAATAGACATCCAACTTTTAAAATTAAGTTTTATCTGTCGTGCACTCAGCTTGCTAACTTTTACGACAAAATCTCCCGAAAAAAAAGGCAAAATGTTTCACGTCGAAGTAAAGTTATACCCTTAATTATTTCCTCATTTCGGCACATCGGGGAAATTCGCGTAAAAATTCCAGTTGAAGAACAATTTTCTTCAAATATTCTTTTATAAGTTTATTTAATAAGGGTACTTTCTGAGATTGAGTAATAATGTAATGTTAAATGTAAAATGACAGTGGCAAATGAATAATATTTGTGTTTAAATTTTTTTAAGGGAACTTGGACCATTCTTTGATGTTAAACAATGTTGCTGTGTCCTGGAAGCTTATTTATCAAGCTAAATTATGTGATACTGACTAGCCATCAATTTGAGCTCATGTAAGATGTAGGAATCCGCCTTTGTCAATTATAATTCAGTTAAAGTAGAGCTCCCCTTATTCGCGGACGTACCACAATCACGTACCTTTTTCTGCAAGTAAGCCGCATTGCAACTTTTAAACAATAGAAACCACTTTCATGAGATACCTAGGACAGCGGACCCAGTCGCCTGAGTACTCATACCTACAAAATAAAATGACAGCCACACACAAGGTTCCAAAAGTCAAACAAATTAAAAAGCGACTTAAGTAGATATTAAGACAAGGCTGTTAAACAAACTGTTATATCAATAACATTGACTTGTTTAGGCATGTTCTTAAAGAGGGCTAAGAAAATTGATTACCAGCAGAGGAAGATTTATAGGGAAAATGATATTAGCAAATTATGATGGATGACTCGGAGGGACTTACTTACGAGGGTTTTATGTGTCGGTTATTCGAGATTGATATGTTGGGAGTTAACCTTGAATTAATATTATGTTATCATCAGTATTCATTTCACCACCGGCGTGCGTGTATGACGGGAAGAGTGAACCAGGACAACACAAAAAGGGTCTGAGTAGGTGGTGTTCTGTAGCTTATGCTTATCCTCATGCGAAAAACGTGTCAGTAGACGTCTGTATGTATTCATTTACAGGAGCTAAGTGGGAAGAAAATTAAGCAATTGATTTGTTAAATGGTAGAATCTGATGTTCATATGATTTCAGTTTTATTTTAATTAAAGTATTCAGAACACTTGACTAATGGTGACCTTGCAACTAGCATGTTTTCTATATTTCTGTCTTGCGAAGTTGTAATGACTAAACAGTGATTCATCTTAAAGCATCATGCAATTTAGTAATTAGTCGGTAATCTATGTTCGTAATCTAAGGTTTTTTACCATAGCAAATCCACAATAATTCTAAAAGCATTGCGTCATTATAAACTATAAAGATAACACCAAAAACAGCAATCCGTTAAGCAGATTACTCAATACGTAGGCCCGATCCCTATTTCATGTGACCACACATTGTATCCTTTTGGGACAGCTTTATAAAAACGATATATGTATCTACCTCAAATATATACTAAACATATACCTTCATATGAGGTACCGACCCGGAAACAGGGTGTGCCGAAAAGGGTGTAAATATATGTCGGACACAGGACTCTTCCCTGAGGATGGACAACGGATCGTAAAAGGAAGGTGTTGAATTACAAGGATGTGTTGTGTTGCTTTAATAAGCGCAATTTATGCCTATTGTAAAAGTTACGTGTAAAAGTGAATGTTAGTTGGCGCAGTGGTGTCGGCCGCGACTTACAAGTTATAGGTCGTGGGTTTGAACCCAAGCCGGCGCTTTACTTTATGTAATTTATGTCATCATCAGTGCTCTCACAACGATAGAGGAAAACATCGTGAAGGAACCGGCATGACCCTACAACTACTGCCTCAAAGCCTGCCAAAGTGTTGTCGCTACATACACAGACCACCCATTGAACTTGGCAAAAAACGTATATTGAATATTTTTATTTACTATGACAATTTCAATTTATTTTACTATTCAAGTCATAGAACATAGAGAAAAATAAGCGTAAATTCTTCAGCTTGTTCCAAGAATAAATTAATGTAATTCACTGCTCAAACACTACTGTTTTTCTAAATTCATGATTTGTATATGAATGAATGATTTTATTCACTTAAATTTCTTAACACTAGATACATTGCCCCACAAAACTGCTTACGCAGTTTAACTGTGAGATCGATGAGTCTCTCTTTCAATAAACATATTGTCAGGTACATCTATTACCTATTTATACTTAATACCTACACTTACATAGAATCTAATAAATATTTTTTAAGATTACGTGCGAATTTTACTTTATTATCTTCTATATTTCTATAGCGTAGACCTTTCGTTCTCCTGAGGCTATTAACTATGTAATCGGAAAATGTGGCGGTAAATTAAATATTGGAGCTTGTTTAGTGAATTAGGTTCAAGGCTATTTCCCTGAAGAGCAAGTGAAGGCCGATCTGAATGTGAGATTCTGTAAGTTGTAATGGAATACTTGCTGCATTATGGGACAAATTAGGTGCACGTTAATGGTTTGAGTGAGTGTTTCAATTTGGAAGCAATATGCAAGATTTATGCATGAGGATGAATTTTGCCTTTAAAATGATGACAGGTAGCATTTTTTTTGTCTTACTGCATACTGACTTTTAACTAACTTTGAAGTCTTAGGTAATTATGCAGTCTAATACACGTACCACATTTACTGCTGGGATTGTTTTATCAAAATAATAATAGACAATGATAACTGTTGTCAACAGATTAAATGGCGAAGCTTTCAAAACTTGAAAATTATGTGGTAAAAAAAAAAAACAACTTAAAATATGAAAAGAAAAATTTGTTGGACTTCCCATAATTCCCTTAATAATTTGACTGTCATTGCCCATAAAGTAAGTCAGTGGAAATGTCGTAAGTCAATGGAGACAATATCGAGAAGATTTCCTCTTCCCTTTATCTCGTAGCAGATGTAACGTCTTGTTATGTGACAGACGTGACGTTATTACGAGACACCCATCATACTAGCGCCATATTCCACGTCATATTTGACGTGGAATATGGCGCTAGTATGATGAGTTACCAATTTAAATAAACAGAAATAGGATAGTATCAAGATATGTCCTACTTGATAGAACCAACCGCCATATTTATTTGAATAGAATGCGTGCCGGCGTAATTACAGGCACTGAGATGTTTCATATTTGTCTCAGATCGTAACACTTCTGTCATGTCTCCGGTATTGCAATGTAGGTACGAAGGTGGCAGTGATCATATATCTACCATCAAGTGGGCCATCTACTTCTTTGCCATCCAATATCAATGAAAAAGTAGGTCAGCTGTAGTTTTGAAATAATGCCGGTGCAAAAAAATCGGGGTGTGTCTGTGTCGGGTAATATTTTCTTTGTGAAGATTTCTTTGATCCTTTAGCTATCGAGTGGTGTAATTAAATTTAGGATGCAAATGATAGATAATTATGTAGCTGCAATAACAAACTCATCCCCCGATTTTGTTATCATCAGTTTTCTGAATTGCTTCCCACTATGGAAGCAAATTTATTCGTATTCACGTTAAAAGTCACTTTATTGCTGCGAACTATAAGGAAAACCTCTCGTCCAACATAATTATTCATGTGCAATTTCTTCTGCGTTACATAAATACATAGACACTTAACGTAATTGAGCACTATGCATATGTCGCTCTGTTGTTACTATTGTCATAATTTCCGCTAGTGTCTGGTGGGAAGTCTGCTTTCGCTGTAGGAAAATATTGAGATACCTATTCATATTAAATCAACTTGCAACTCAAAGTCAAAGTATATTGTGTGATAACAAATAATTATATCTTCAACATATAACGTCATCACAATCAGCCTATTAAGGATCCATCTAATTACCTCTCCAATAGAAAGAAGGAGCCGTAGAAGACAACATAATATAACATAGAATCACGCCTATTTCCTCCAAGGATTAGGTAGAGCTGTAGGAACCGAGTGGCTACATCCCCATTTCGCCAAGTCCCATGTTATAGAGGGTCAGCCTTTACCCATCAACCGGGCACGAATCCACACTACGAGAAGTCTCGTTGTCTACGAATATCACTATAATCATGCTTTGCAGACGAATTTGAGATCGCAGTTTGTAGCTATTAGGTGACCGTAGTACTTTATCCTACTCTTGACGTCATCCGAAATAAATGGACAAGTAGTGACCTATTCTTGAATGAATGATCTTGGACCATTCCACGTCAAATCGAACGTAACTCTAACTAAAAACACGTAAGTGGACAAAGAAAAATAAACCTACCTCCATCAAACACTTTCGATCAACATAAGTAAACGGAGTTCCCAGCTGAACTTACATTCAGGGTTCAGCAAGATAAAGTGGCCAAAATAAAAATCTTTCGCAGTTGTCAAATGAGGGTAGTTTGTCAGCGCACTGAAACACGGTTCCGCATATATCATTACGGGGACAACGAATTGGGAATATTATTAAAAGTCGCGACTAACAGGGAGTACAATTTGTTACTTATTTTTTAACTTTTTTGTTGAGCATTCGTTTGTTTCTTTATTAAGAAAATACTAGATTTTCACTGGCCTGTAAGTTTATTATTTCATTGTAATTTATTTGTATACCTAACCTAGTTTTATATTTTTGAGTAAAATAAAGTATCATCAAATAAAATAAAGTTAACTGTATTGTATGACATGCCCATTTTTAGGGTTTTGTAGTCAACAAGGAACGCTTATACTTTCGTCATATCCGTCTGTCTGTCCGCGGCTTAGCTCAGAGACTCTTAGTACTAGAAAGCTGTAATTTGGTATGGTTTGGGTTTTGGTTTGGTAATATTTAATTTTTATTGGTGGTGGTATTTGTTAATTCGTTTTTGTGTGATGTCCCCGAGTGTGGAAATTGTGACTACATTGTTGTATTGGGTTTCCACCTGTAAAAACAAATGTAAGTGGTAATATAGTAGTAAATAATCACGTCAACAAAGGAGTAAAACAAAAACCTGAAAAAAAAAAATGGTACGTCCCTTGCACGTAAAGTGGGGATGATATTTTTTTTCTCGTTTATCTCATTGTGTGGGCTATCGTTGGATAGGCCGTTCAAAAATATTGCCTGTGTCTGTGCGACGCGCGACGGCCACGAAATGGCCCATAAATTTTGACTTTATTCTTCTTTATTAGCAGACAATAGAAAAATCTTACAAATTGTTCGTTTTTTCCTAGCACTTATAAGCACGAATAAAACAATATTGAACGATGAAGGTCATGGTACGAATATGAGTAATGTTATTATAAGCTTGAAACAAAACTCTCTTGAAATAAGATTGTTTCGTAAAAGATGGTGGTAGGCCCCCTGTAAGGCTTGGCGTAATGTAATGTATGGTAAGGCTTGGCGGGAACTTACTTTATTTATTTGTCTGGATTAATAAGTAAACTTTACATGGTCATTTTGCGCGGACCTTACTGCTACTCACAAAGGCGCTATCAACGTAAAATTGCGATCATGGAGGTTAACTATATCTACTTTAAATTTTAATGATTAAGTACCGTAAAATTCGCGATGAAGAAGGCTACACTATCTCCACCAGCTGAATAACTTTGCAAATATGAATATTGCTTTAAATGCACTCAGTTTGCCTTGGCACAGAGTTGATGGCACACTCATATGTTTTAAAATCAGCGTGTGTTGTGCACGGCAGTGAAAGAGCTCTGATTAAAGGACTGGCTCTGGGACAGTTAACATGACGACCACAGTCCGCCGGACCATCATATCTATTAGTAGGATTGTAGAAATGTGGAATGGAAACCGAAATATGAAGGTTAATTTTGTAAGGATCATTAGGCTGAAAATTACTTTAAAAAAAACCAGACTAGTGCGGGTCGGACCACGCCCAATGAAGGGTTCCGTAGTTGGGATGAATTTATCTCAGGAACAAACTTAAGCAAATTCAAGTTGGTCGACTATTACTCGGTAACTTGTAAAGCCTACTTAGCTGTGATAGTTTTCCTTTTAACATCGTTGTATATACTACTGCTGCGAATTTTTCACATATCCAAATACAACCATTTAACTGGCAGCAAAAATTAAAGAAAGAAAGAAAGAAAAATATTTTATTTGGGACACGCACAAGAAATACAAACAGTAAAAAATAAAACATGAGCATTTAAAACTAACAACATTGTAAACCTGTGCGAGGCCAAAAAGGCCACTATCTCAGCATAATGCTGCGATATTTAAAAAATAAATACCGCAGCGCTGGTATTCTGATAGGGCCCGCAGTGATACCACGGACACACCTACGGAAATCTATAAGTCCCACTAGGGGATTAAAAAATAAGTGGCAATAAAATATAAATTATAGATACAACAAATAAATAAAACCGTAATTAGGTACGCACAATAAATAAAATATTACGATCGGCCACTTTAAAGCTAAATATTATGCAAACAGATCCCTAAATCGAAAAATGGTTTGCACAAACCCGCATATTTGTGAACGGTCTATCCAACGATACCACACACCATGGCATAGAGCAGATTTTTTTTTCCCTACTTTACGTGTAGGTGAGGTAGGTACTTAAAAAATAGTTATTGTTTTGTAATACGCTTATATGTCGCAAAACTCAATTTGGTATTATGTACCGGTTGCACTAACTCTGTAGATATCTTCATCGCTGTTGGACTCACTCATATTTTATGATTTCTCACGATTTTATCCAAAACAAACCAAAATGATGGAAATTAAGTTGAAGAAAGTTTTTTGAAATAGAAGAAACGACAAAAAACATTTTTTTTTCATGCTGTTATCATGCTGGCGTGTGCGATTTTTCTAAAAATGAGGTTGGCGGACTGATATGAAATAAGTATCACAATGCTTTCTCAGTGGATTGGCGATATAGAAAATTGTTACACAGAAAGGTTCGAATTAAAAAAAAAAACTCTTTCCACGCTAGCGGGTAAAATGCAATTTTGTACTCAATTTCAAAAGATAAAAAAAAATCCGAGCTCGTGAGGTGAAAAAAATATTTCAAGATTTTATTTTACCACTTTTTCGGCGTGATTAATATGTATACCCATACCAAATTACAGCTTTCTAGTACTAAGAGTCTGAGCTAAGCCGCGGTCAGACGGACAGACAGACAGACGGACATGGCGAAACTATAAGGGTTCCTTGTTTACTACGGAACCCTAAAAATCTAATCAGATATCCTGTCTAGAAGAAGGGTAGACATGTCTGTTTGTAAGAGCTGTTCGATCAATTTATAAATTAAGTTCGAGACACTCTCTCAGAGAGAAATTTAAGGAAATTAATGTTATGACTGTGCCTTCTCAGTATATTTTCGAAAATCTTTTATATGCCCATAAAAACATAAAATTGTTTAAACAATACAGTGATATCCATAATATAAATACTAGGAACAAACACATGTATGTTGTACCTAAAACTCGGCTCAAGAAAATAGGTGGTTCGTTCAGATGTCAATGTATACGCTTTTATAATAAACTTCCAAGCCACGTTCAAGATCTAAGCATGAATAAATTCAAATCATTCATTAAACGTAAGTTGAACCAGAAAGCCTTTTATACCATTAAAGATTATATTGAGGACAAAAAGGCTTGGGATTGAGCTGCTCCAAATTTTACATATTGAAACTTTTTTTATTGTGATTGCTTTATACACATTGACATGAATATTTACTTGTGAAGTATAATATTATTATTTTAATTATTGTGAATGTGAAGACTATGTGGGTCTTTATTTTTATTTTTTTCTTCTCAGTATTTTTTTTTTTTTTTTCTGATCATGGTATGGCAGTTTGAGTAATTTATGCGGCCTGCCCAAATGTCCTTTCTTTGGTATTGTTCGTCGAATCGTTGAGCTCCTTATGTTCTGAGTTGAGCTGCACGATTACTGACAAATGCGTGCACTGAATGGATAGGTCCACTCAATCTGTGTGGTTCTTTCTTCAAAAGACCATTTCAGACACCAATCTACATGGTCTTCACATGATTTGACCAAGATTATGTCTGGACTTTAAAAGAGACTGTGATCTCTGAGTTTGTTTCGGTCTTTCTTCTCAGAGTAGTCAGATACGAAACGCCGACCTCATCTAGTTTTAAAATATGATTGACGTGTAAAAGTGTTTGTAAAAACCTACTTACAGAAATAAAATCATTTATCATTTATCATTTAATAAATAAAAAACTAAATCTATTATTCCCAACTGTGGTTGTGAATCCAAATGCTGGTAAGTACCCACGTGGCTTTTTGAATTCATATTTTCTTTCCGAGTTTCTAATGGACATTACTGACATTGGTGATAGTAAAAACATCGGGAGGAAACGTGGACTTATAGTTAATATATGTCTGACATCGCCAACCTGTCTTGAGTAAGCGTGGTGATCAATGCTCGTGCCTTCTGTGTACGAGAAGAGGCCTTTGCCCTGCAGTGGGATAAATATACTGGTATTATTACTATTATCGGCAATCAGTTTTCCAAATAGGTCAAAAATGTATATCTCAGCTCCATTTGCTTTAAAAAAAAACTGATTGCACCGTCGTTTCACTGCCGGTATAATCAAATCTGCAATTTAAAGGTCCTATGGCGCGTAACAGACGATCCTAAGGGAGTAATAATTTACCGTTTGTGGCATTTTTAGGGACATTAGAATAATGTGTTCAACCCGCAACCGAAAATGACGTAAAAAAATGAAACCTTCTGATCTTTTCCTTAAGATTTGATATAAATCTCCGGATGATTCTTTGCGAGACTTATCATGTAAAAGGATTTGAAATATAGCTGGTTTATTCTATTTGTGGACGTGGTTTTATTTACGTAAGTAACACAAGTTTTGTTCATTTTAATCCATAATCTTTTCGAAAATTCTTGTCATAAGACAAGCACATTGATGAATGTGTGTGAAATGAAATGAAATGAAAGCGTTTATTCTGTAAATAGGATATTGGAATCACTTTTACACGTCATATAATAAAAATAAAAAAAAAAGCTTGGTCTGGACTACCCCTGAGAAGAAATGGCGAAACAAACTCAGGGGTCAAAGTCTCTTTTAATGTCCAGACATAATTTTGGTCAGATCATGTGAGGACCATGTAGAGCCGTGTCTGAAATGGTCTTTTGAGGAAAGAACCACACAATTTTGAGTGGACCTGTCCAGTCAGTGCAAGCATTTGTCAGTAAACGTGTAGCTCAACTTAGGATATAAGGAGTTCAACGACTCGACGAACAATACCAAAGAAAGGACATTGGGTAGGCCGCATGAAGTACTCAAAATACCAGACCATCATTAAAACTACGTGAGAAAGAGGAAAAAGGAAAAGAGATAATCTTAAAGAAAAACAAATGACACACATTCACAATAATTAAAGTAATATATGTAATACTTTTCAAAGTAAATATTCATGTCATTTTGTATATAATATTTAATAATGTCAATAATTATGTATATAAAACGTTGTATAATTATTTAATAAAAAAAAAAAGTTTTTCGCAAGGATTTAAGCAGAGCGAGCAGCTCAATCCCAAGCTTTTTCGTCTTCTAAATAATCAGAAATTTTATAGTACCCTTTTTTGCAAAGTTTGTTTTTAATACAGCTTTTAAATCGTTTAATGGGTAAGTTTCGAATTTCAATGGGAAGTTTGTTGTAAAAGCGTATACATTGACCCATGAATGAGTTACCTCTCTGTGGAGGCGAGTGCGATGTACAGCAAGATTGTGTTTATTCCTGGTATTTAGACTATGAATATCGGACATTTTCTTAAAATTTTAAATATTTTTGTGTACGTACAATAGATTTTCAAATATATATTGAGAGGCTACAGTCAGAATATCTATTTCTTTAAATTTTTCCCGAAACGAATCTCTTGCACCAAGATTATAAATGGCTCGAACAGCCCTTTTCTGTAAAACAAAGATTGTATTAATATAATTACAGGTTCCCCAGAGAAGAATCCCATATGACATAATACATAAGACATAAGACTATGAAAATAACTAAAATAATCAGTTCTGCCAGTATCTATATCAGTTATCTATCGAATTTTTTTAACAGCATAGGCGGCCAAACTTAGCCTTCCTGACAATTTTTCTATGTGTGGGCCCCATTGTAATTTACCGTCAATCGTTATTCCAAGAAAAACCGTCGACTCAACAGGGTCCAAATCTATTCCATTAAGTTGAACATTAGTAGTTAGCTGCCTGACATTTAGCGTTGAAAATTTAATGAATTTAGTCTTTTTTTCGTTCAAGAGAAGATTATTTACATTAAACCAATGGACA
Source organism: Dryobota labecula (assembly GCA_947523025.1). Classification (NCBI taxonomy): domain Eukaryota; kingdom Metazoa; phylum Arthropoda; class Insecta; order Lepidoptera; family Noctuidae; genus Dryobota; species Dryobota labecula. The sequence continues at coordinate 22,802,091 of OX383303.1, forward strand.
ACTTTAGAGAGTGCATCGTTAACTTGTTCAAAGTTGACTAACTGACGTTTGATTTTAAAAATGAGGGAAGTGTCAACTGCGAATCTTGTGATTATCCCTTATGTGATGTGTGTCGTTTTCATTCATCATCATTATGACACTATAGCTTGTATTATTACTAGGGACTGTAGGTGTAGAGTCTTTAACCTGCATGGCTTTACCATGCAACCTTATATAGATGGACAAGTTGATGGCATAATATAAGACCAAAGCTAATTCATATTATGAATATTAGAAAAATAATGAAGAGTCAATTTAGCGAGCTGACCAGGGCTTGTCGGCATATAAAATGTAAAATAATATTAAAATGTATCTAAATAAGTACTTAAGCGAGTTAAACTATACTTACGCATGTCATTATCACCCCGGTGCCGTTAGCATGCTAACAGTACCTCGTATCTTCAATTTTCTGAAATATTTTTGCTCGTACTCTTGTTTGATTCGAGTCCAGTTTCAGGTAATCTAAGTGGATGTATTGAAACAATAGGGCTGCAATCAGTGTTGTGGCCGATGCTCACTGTATCGACTGTTTGTGCATTTATTATATTGGAGGACATCACTACCGATATGATACGTAAGCTTGTAAGCTTTATAATACCTTAAAGATTAAATCGTTTTTAAGGTATTTGCAGGAGAACCAAGGTAACTGACATAGCTCGAAGAATTGCCAAACTTAAGTGGCATTGGGCAAAGCACATTGCTCGTAGAACAGATGACCGATGGAGCCGAAAAGTTCTGGAGTGGCGACCGCATACCGGAAGACGTAGCATTGGAAGGCCTCCCACAAGGTGGACCGACGACCTTGTGAAGGCTGCAGGAGTTCGTCGAAGTGGCGGCGCTTGGGGGAGGCCTATGTCTAGCAGTGGACGTCTTTCGGCTGAAATGATGATGAAGGTATTTGTTATTAAAACTGCCTCGTCGCGGTGGTCTGTTAGTCGCAAGTGGTACTGCTGAGCATGAGGTCCTGGATGCGATTCCCAGGTCGAGCAAAGTGTTATAATTATGTATATGGGAAGATGGCTTGAGTTTATGTATGTATGTAAAAAAAATTGTAAGCCCAATTTGAGTCCCACTGCTGGGCAAAAACCTCCCCCCTTTTCCTTCCAAACTTTTCCATTTCGAGCGATCTCTGGTCATGTTGGCCCCGCAAACATGACTTGATCGTCACACCACCTTCGCCGCCTGTATCATATGTATTACTAGCTTTTGCCCGCGGCTTCGCCCGCGTGGATGTCGGTTATCGCGTAAAAAAGTACCCTATGTCCTTCTCTATATCCTAGGCTATATTCCTGCCAAATTTCATGTCGATCGGTTCAGCCGTTTAGGCGTGAAAACGTAACATACAGACAGACAGACAGACCGAGTTACTTTCACATTTATAATATTAGTAAGGATTTGTATGGATGGTACGGAACCCTTCGTGCGCGAGTCCGACTCGCACTTGGCCGGTTTTTTGTTTTTTGAACGTGCTAATCTCTGGAACTGCGACTTGGATTTGAAAAAATCTTTTTGCATTTTACAGCCCAATTCTTGAGGAAGAATAAAATTCCTATTAAGTAGGACACAATTTTTTTAAAATGAAATTTTATGCGAAAATGAAGTAAAATCACGGGCAGGCAATGTGTTGCGACGGGGTGGGTCGGGGGAACAAGAAATTTAACGCGGACGAAGTCGCCGGCAGAAGCTAGTATTATAATATGTAGTGATTAAAGGTAAAACACTGGCGTTAGGTAGTGGCCCCACGTAACAAGTGAAAGATGAAAGACGGGTAAGGTACATTGCATTGTGATTCTTCTTAGAAAGACTAGGCTATCCCGAATAAAGTCGAATGTAATGTTCAAGTATAACTTAAAAACTGCAGCTGCTATTAATTTAATGAGCTTGGAACATCCGCAATGACATTGCCATAAATATAAAAGACCGTTAACTGACAGAACGTTAGTTATAAAAACATGCAGTCATACCATAGTCACTACACACAAGTTTCAGTAATACCACTAGCGACAACCCACGATATAAAACTTTTTGAAATACAGCAGTTGACATCATGAGCTATAAGTTTCCAGTAGGACATGGCATGTCTTTGTCACCAATCAACAGATTGGTGTGGGTTGTCGCTAGTGGTATTACTGAAAATAACCAACAGGTTATTTTGGAAAAATCGCTTGCAACTGATTGTTCAAGCTACTAAACTTGATCACACAATCTTAGAAAAACAAGTATTTAAACGTATTTATGTAGTCTTAGTTGATTTTTGATTCACCGTTTGTAATAAAAAGGTCCTCAGTTGAAATGGATTTTGAACTTTGTTTTAAGTAGTTATGACATTAATTTTGTGTTCCTAAAATTGATAATTATATGAGTTTCTGAATTCGAATACCTATAGCTGTGTATTGTATCTGATCTGACCAAGATTATGTCTGGACTTTAAAAGAGACTATGACCCCTGAGTTTGTTTCGGCCTTCCTTCTCAGAGTAGTCAGATAGGGAACGCCGACTTCATCTGGTTTTAAAAATATGACTGACGTGTAAAACGTGTTTGTACTAACCTACTTACAGAAATAAAATCATTTATAATTTATCATTTATGTATAACCGGCTTAACAAGGGCACCTTATTCAAATTATTCTTTTATCTAATGCTATGAGGCTTTTGTTCTATCTGTCTTGCGCCATCAACCCCTTTTTGCTGGCTCAACGCCAAGCTGTAACCGAATGAGGCTCACACAAGACACGCTTAAATATATCACTAGGTACTAATAAAACTAGTAATCATAATAAAATATTCCTAATAGTATTATATACCGCAATAACTGCAATAGGATAATATCGTAATTGATGTTATTTAGGGGCTCATTAATGGTCTATGTGGCATTGTATGGTAATACCCTTTGTGTTTTGGAAAGTCCCTAATTATTTGGCTGGGAGCTATCATGACAATATCGGTATCGTTGAATCTAGATAACTAGTAATAAAATAACATCACGCTTGTATTCCCAATGGGTTAGGGAGAGGTGTACCTAAAGTACCCTCACAATTCGCTAGTTGTGTTTCTCTTCTTCTCAATCGATTTCTCACTACTGAGAACCGTGCCTCCTTTTCAAATTGTCAACGGTATTTCTCCATTTGTTACAATTGGTGGCCTGGTGAAGTGCGGTGCTAATAGGTACTTACGTCCAGTTGCTTAGATAATATCTAAGCAACTGGAGGTAAGTACCTATTGGCCGAAGTCCAAAACGGTGGTCGGATCAAATATTATTTGATCCGACCACCGTTTTGGGTTTCGGCCTCTAGGTCTTTTTCCCTGTTACCATTAGACGCTCCATGTTTTTGGTACCTCTGCGGGCAATGTGGCCGAAGTATCTCACGACACGTTGACGGCAGGTTGAAGATAGTTTTTGTGCTTTCTCTAGATTGCGTTGTTTAAGGATCGAGACATTTGTGCGGTGGGCTGTCCATGGTATCCTGACTATGCGGCATCAGCACCACATTTTGGAAGTGTCAATTCTTTGATCGTCGAAGTCTCTGCCCCATAAAGATGGAGAAGACAAGTGTGCGGACCAGGTGTTTCTTTGTCCGATTGGTGATATTTTTGTCTCTCTATATTTTATTTTATTGAGTCATCGCTGTTTTAGCCATGCCAATTCGTTTTCGAATTTCTAGTTCGAAGCTACCCTTTTTGGTAATTACAAAGCCCTGAAAATTACAGATAGTGAAACTGGTCGACGGTTTCATATTCTGCTAAGATGTCGGTACACTGGATGGTTTCGAAGCGATCAATGACAAAGAGCTTGATCTTATTTTTGTTTATCGCGAGACCCATAGTTAGGCTGATAACTTCTAACTTATCCAGTAACTCTGCCATTTCAGCTTCTGATGATGCAAAGAGAGTGGTGTCATCTGCGTGACGGAGGTTTCATATTTTAACCCCACCCACCTTGACGCCTCCTTTCCAATCTTCGAGCATTTGGCGCATGATGTACTCGCCATATCTGTTAAATAGGATGGGTGAGATCACGCATCCCTGTCTGACTCCCTTGTGAAAACTGAAGTGACTTGATGTAACGTCACTTATAGTTACAGTACCATATCCTGACTCGCTATTTGTGTTAAAGTCCCATTTAATAAGGGATGAGCCTAATCAGATTCAGATTCATTTATTTGCAAAACATGTGTATACATAATATACATGGTATGATACTTGTTGTTACAAGGTATTTTTTGGCTCCACAAGTTTGACCATGGCTGGTGTGCAAATTAGGTCGAAAGACAATAAGACTTCAAAATAAAAATACAAAGAATAATAATATAAATAAATAAAAAAATAACATTAATATTAAATATAAAAAATAGGTCAATAGTCATGCGATTCAAAATAAATAAAATAGATTCAGTCAGTATCTTCAGGGCGATTTATTATTTAAAAATTAATTTGTCTTTTTCTGTCAGTATTTTTTTAATATTTTCTTAAACTGGTTTGTTTTTAATTTCTTAACACAGTTAGGGATATTATTATAAATTACTAGCTTTACCCGGTCCGGCTTCGCACGGGTAGCACGAACTATCTACCCTCTACCCTTCTAAAGGTCATGGCACAGTATACCGGTACCGCCACTGCACAGCTGCAGCACGGCGTCGCGCGTCGCCTCGAAACCACACGTTAACCGTTGCACTATTCTAAAAGTTTAGTTCCCATAAAATATCATCAACAAAATCATGCGTAGGTTTATAAATAAAACACCAATATCCTTGAATCAGATCCATACGCATTTGAGATTCCGGAAAAATAATAAACTGGCCTCGAAAACGAGGACATAACAAAAAAATATTGGCTGAAGCACGGGACTTTATCGTATGCCAAATAAGTTGCTAAAATATCTCAAAGTTGGCGGATTGATGAGATAAACCGAATAACACCGTAATGTTGGTTTATAACTTTCGTCGCAGTTGCTAAGGTGTTTATATAAATTTATTATTCACACTTAGAAACAAAAACATCTCTTATCTGAATTCGATTAGAGTCGTGTTTCGGTAATCTGAAGTAGAAAACGCTGAAAGATTAGTTTGCAGGCTTTTATATCTTTGCAAAATATTCGCGGGAAGCAGAAAATTGCATGAATCTGTTGACGCCAACACATAAAAATATAATGTCTGCAATAAACGGAGATTTTTGTGGTTCCTCGTATAATTTTTGATGTATAGTTATGGTTCTGTACTTATTTTTTGGAGAATTACTATCTTTAATAGTAAATCGTTATTGGTATTGGTAGCAATTAATTAGATTTATGTTGTTTTGCCTATATACTAAGGATTAATTGACTCTATTCTCGTACCAATATTAACCATAATTTAATATTTCAACTAAATGATAATGTTAATGATAAACAAAAAAAAAAAACATTCAACTAAGTACAGTTATTTGAATGTTCTTTTGTTAGTACAATATTTCTATTATAATAACAATTCTGGGTATATAATATAGAATAGGGTCTAATCCCTCCACATTTAGCCCCGACACAAGATTCTGTGTATCGCTACAGCCATTACAGACACAAATCACATACACTCACATCCTCTCATGAATATTAATGGTTTAAAGTCTATTAGCCTAAACTCTACTGCGGGATTTCTACTAACTATAATATTTACACATCTAAAGTGTTTATGCTGGGTAGCTACTTGTTTAGAATGGCCCACATGTGTTGTAGTAGGAGATGAACAAGGGATTAAAGTACTCGTACGTAATGAAGATAGGCAGTGTCCTTCTGTCTGTTAATTAGAACTATGATCACTGATAATAATTATATAATCAGAGTGACAATTCCCGTATTTATAGGAACGGTCACATGCTAATCTCTCAATCCGTCAAAATTATCTTTCGTTTACCTACATTTTTGCAAGTTCTTGATATTGATTGTCGCTCGAGAGATGAGATTCCGAGATTTGGAACGCTTTTAATTACGGGATTTGGCCTTTTGTTATTGACTCTATATTTTCATGAAATCACAACAGTAGCTATTGATTTTCACTACAATGAATAATCTATGTTAATAAAATATTGCAATTTATTCCTCTTTGAACGTCCATTGTAAATCGAAGGTCATTGTAGAGCTGTTGACATTCATAGGCAAATATTGTGAGCGAACAATGCCCTTAAACGGAGTAACGTATTTCAAAACGCTAAAATCCAGCATCTATTTCAAGTGAAACCGCAGGGAAAACCTGTTGTATCAATAAATTAGCGTGGAACGGATCGCAGGGGCGGGCGGTCCTGAACAAAACGACGAAATAACTCAGCGCCGACGTCTGAAATGTGAAAAATTTAAATATTTTACAAAGAAAACTAGCGTTTTAAGGTTTTTTTCGCGAAATGGGTTACTTTTGTTCCCATTGTAGTTGTTATTTATAGCACGAAAGATGCGACGGAATGTTAACGTTACTCATTGTTGTACCGAAGTAGTTTAGTCAAGGCGGAGAAGGAAGAATGGTTTATTGAGGTTTTGTTTACAATATACACAACATTTTTGCGTTTTTCGGTCTGTTTTGTCTTCACGAGTAAACTGGCCAATCAACTTTGATAAAAACTTAGCTGAGTGGTCATTGATAGCTAGAAAACCATGAACGGTTCTCCTTTCCTAGAAATCTAAATGCACAATGCAACAGTGAACTGTTTCAACGCTGTGGCGACTGATGGGTAGTGTGGCTCCTTTTAATGTCTATATGGAGTTAGCTGCATATAGAGGGATATCGTGTTACATAGTAATAGTAATAGTGCATTTATTGGTCAGAATATTGTTACAGAGTTGTTACATACATTTTTTAAAGTTCATAATATTCTGCCGTTTCCAGCGTACAAATACATTTTCAGGATTTTGGTTAGATTATTAGATATAACATTGAATAAAATAAAATAGGATAAAATTCAAATTGCAAATTAGTCAAATATTATCTATGGAAATCTCAAAAATATTAAATTCAGTCATACAGATAATAAGTATAACAGATAATTGAATAATTTACATTTAAATGTCCTAAATTCAAGAGTTTTGTGGCCATACTGAATACATTGTTAGCAAATAGTTGATTATTTCGTCTAGGTACACGAAGCATGTGAACTTTGCGGCTCTTTCTGGATACAAGATCATTATGCAATTGAAATTCATTCTTATTTTGGTATACAAATATACAAATATCAAAAATATATAGAGCTGGGAGTGGTAATATATTTATTTTTTTAAATAATGGAACACAGCTGTCCAGTGGGTGCGCTCCAAATATTGAGCGGATGCATTTCTTTTGAGCTCGAAACACTGTTAAGTTCTACAGAATTACCCCATATTATAATACCATAACGCAAAATTAATGACGCATACACATAGTGACTGGGTTGTGGAGTTCAGATGGGCAGTGGCTCCATGTAAAATACAGCTGCACCTAGTAGACTGGAAGCCGCCCCAGCATAGTTGGGAAGGTTTGGCAGATTGATTCGAGTTAACTGCTGCTTGTAGTTTGTATGCGTCAAGTGTTACTGTGACAAACAAACCTTTTTTTCGTTCTTATATCTCGATTGTAGCCTACTTATTGCTGCTCGTATAAGGTTACACGAGCAGCAATGTTGAAGCAGGCTACAATCGAGATGTGATAAAATATTGTTTATTACACTTGTGTTCATCGAACAGAGAAAAAAAAAAATTGATTATTTCACTCGAGCTGATATTCTTCTCAAGAATGTATGACGTAAGTAAAAGTCAGGCGCAGGTTTAGTTAAAGCATTACCAGTACACAAGTCTTTATTTGTTGTTATGAGATTGTATTCGTAGTAATTCAAGTCGTTAACTTATTGCTATGGTCGTTTTTCTGCTGTATGGGATAACTAGGAAAACTCGTAGTAACAAAATATAAAAGCTGTAATGAAGAATCTAAGCCAACAAACTATACATAGCCCCGACCCTGCTACGCACCGTTTTACGACTTGACACACAGATTTCTTAAGTTTAATATCAATGGGTGTACACACATAAAACCTTATAGAATAAATTCCCTAAAAGATTGTGAAAACTGCATCCAAATGCGTTGCGCAATTTAAAAGAAAAACGCGGTTACACAGATAGGCATTATAGGCGATTTTAATTTATAATATGTATTGATACGGAATTTAAAATAAACGCTATCAAAGATGAGTCGTTGCTAGCAAACATGCAATAAGTCTTGAAGTTCATCTCCCAAACCATTCTCAAAGTAATTTAATCATAGAACTTCAAACAGTATACGGTTATCAATGCGGTTGATGTCTACAACAATATAATCCTCCTACACTACAACTACAATCATGTAGCTATAACTAAAACTATGTAGCATCGTACAAACTTTAGTCAAAACGTTAAGGTCAAGATAGTCTGTTTGAGAGGGTAAATTGACCCGTTATGATCCGTTATGGCGTGCGGTCAGATATGGCAGCTATGGGTTAAATGATTTTGGGGACTATTTATAGGCTGTTTGAGTTGTAGTTTGTAGGTAAGCTGCGATTGAGGCAGACCGTGTGGTGACCGGCGAATGGAAAATCTTTTCTCTACACAATTACGAGTAAGTGGGAAAGGCGACTATGAGATGTCAAAAGGACGGGAGGATATTATTTTGCTGATGACAATTAAACCACGATTGACAATTCGTTTGGCAAGCAGGTGACCATGGCTATATTGTAGAGATTATAGCCATGGTCCTATTGACCGCTTGGTTTTATATCAATTGCCGTGCCCCAGCGCCAGACTCATAAATCGACAAATAAATATCTTCGACGAATAGGGTCATGCAATGATATAAAAAAACACAATAGGTTCTCAGTTGTATAAATACGACTGAGGCGGCATGGGCACGACAACATTTGTCGTATTAATCCGCCTGGGGCGGTCAATAGGTTAAAGAGAACACTATGGCTAGACGTGGACGTCAACCAACTGGTGAATATGATGGTACTGAACTACAAAACAAACTTTGAAATTACAACTCTTTATAGTCACTGAAGGGTCACCGTTAACTTTTCTACATCTTTTTACTATTCTTTCTTTTGTAATTCATTAAAAGTCTTGACTTTCCCATGCCTATATATATTTGAAGTTCATAATTATAATCTATATTAATTTCTTGTTTTAATTATATTGCATGTATTACTACTTTTGTACGCCCTAGAGGCAAAACATAGCGCCCTCAATGTATTACCAAATAAGAACTTATAATGTACCTATGTTTTACAATAAATAAATGAATCTGAATCTGTATTTCTTAAATGCAGAGCATATTTTCTCCAGATAATAATTAAAAAGTCGTTTGATCATAACCCACTGTGCCTCACCCGCAGTCTCTTTAAAAACTAATATTTTAAACCATTTGGAACAACGCAGCAATCAATGAGAGAGGCAGCTTGCTTCTTTATTGCAGCTCGAAGAGAAAGGGTCAAAAATTTCGATTGCAAAATTGTCGACTTTCGCTCAAGTTTGAAGTTGGACGAAACGACTTGATTGGCGCGAGACAGGGGCGATACCGATTTTAGCAAATCATCGAAAACAGAAATTACAAAGGTAAAGTCAAATCATTTATTTTAAATAGGCGCATAAAAGGCACTTTTAAACGTCAAAAATTACAAAACGAATGAATTGATTCCAGGTGCAAAATGTAGTTACGTATGGAAAAGAATGGGCAAGAAACTTACTTATTCCTTTAAAATGTTAACAATATTTTGTATATATTAATTAATAATTATATGTGAAAACGATGTACCTAGAATACTAAACCACAATAAGTAAAAAGAATAAAAACTGAAGTAAGGACAGACAAATTAATTATGCGATAGATAAATGGTGCTCACATATTTACATCATACTAACGTAACAAAAAGACGTGTGGCACTCGGGGACTGCCGCGGTAAAGCTATTGCATAGCATTTTGTATCAACTTATGCAATTATAATTATTTATTTATTTTATTTATGCAGTATTTCTTTTTCTTTGATATTAATTCAAGTTACACTTTTTGAGCGTGGTGACCGATAAGAAAACAAATTTTTCTTTTATTAAATAAACAAAGAGTATATAATATTAAGAGACGGGAGTCCCATCGATAAAAAAACGTGAGCTAATAATGAATACCAACATAACAGAAATGACACGGACTGCAGACATGACATAAAGCTGCCAACATAATAACAAGATAGGGATGTACTACTACTCACTCGTAATTTTTTTCGATATGTTGCTGTAAAAAATTTCGGGTTTTAGGATCCTGACATTTTTACGGTTTCATTCTTAATAAATTTAAGGCAAAGGTCACTTAGGCCAACGGTAACTTTCGATTTGAACTAAGGTTACGTGGTAATTTGCTTATAAAAAGAAACCAGCTACGGCTGTGATTCCACGTTGGCGTAAGCGGGGTTCAGAGACAAATCCCATTGTATAGTCTAGATCTAATCCGAGGTAAACTTGACTATAAGATGAGATTTGCTGTGATGATAATAAAATAAAACAAAACTTTGGACTTAAGTTTTTTTATAATAATTAGAACACTTTTTCCTTTCTATTGATCATTCAATTGGCAATGGTTCAGCAGTTGATGTTGAAAGTACTGAAATGTAGAAAACACGTTGCTTATTAACTGACACATGAACAAGTGAATTCAAATTTAATTCTAATCTTGAATAGTTACTTGGGCTTAGTCTCATTCTTTTTATCACATTTTCATTTGAAAAAGGGTCTGTAATAGACAAAAAAGTATCTATAATATTTACAATTGATACATTCAATACAGTTAATCAAATAGTAAAGTGAATTTAATAAGTTTAAAATAAACATAAACCTTACCCGCAATAGAACATATTTTCCTGTCTTTTGAACATTCTACTGGCAATGGTTCAGCAGTTGATGTTGAAGGTACTGCAATAAAAACAAAATGTAGTCACTTCTAATTCCAAAAACAATGAAGGGTATCGTAGTTGGGATGAATTAATCCCAAGAACCGAATTAACATTGTAGTTGAAAAACATGTTTCCCCATACTTTCCAACTGCATAATAATAATGTAAGTACACACAAATTCAAATTCAAATTCAAATTCAAATATTTATTGCAAAACACAGTACATATATGCATTTCCAGGTGTTAAGTGAATGCGCAGTTCACTGCATTTACCAATTCAGGCATGCAAAATTAAAAATTATAGTTAGACAATTTCATAAAATCCAATTAATCGGTTATATAATGTCATAAATTCGACAGAATAGTAATACCCTGTGCAATAATATACATTCAAATTAATAAATAGTAGTAAATAATGTCACAAATTCAAATTATAAGTAATGTCAGAATAAATAATGTCCAAATAATGAATGAACTTACCAATTTATAATTTAACATGCATTGTAATATTAAAATTATTATTGAAATTAAAAATATATACTAAATAAACATTCAAATTACATTATATAATTGCATTTAGATAGAATTAAGCTTAAATAAATCGGTCATTTGACATATCTAATTATTATTTATTCAACTTATCTGTTAAGAATTCACCAATGGAATAGTACGCTTTTTTAACCATAAGGTCTGTTAACATTCTTTTGAACTTGTTAACATCCTTCTCAAGTCTTACAGTCGTGGGTATCATATTATAAATTTTTGGAGCCATGCCCAGAAAACTTTTTGCATATAATGCTGTTTATTAACAATATTGAGTAATTTACCATGTTATTTTAAGACCATAGACTTCTTAAAGGTTTTGCTGTAATCTTTAAGTATAGAACTGTACACAATAGGATCAGCAGTTTCGGAGATAAGGGGGGAAATGGTAAATTTTTATCTATTATCTTTAATAATTTTCATTAAAAATGTAAAATGAAAATGAAAGGACTTGTCAAGAGGATTTTTTTTTAAATAATTTTAAAAAAAGTTCTCTTGTCAAGTCCTTTCATTTCATATGTCACATGATACATTTTGCATGTGTACCAAAATGCAACTTAATCGGTCCAGTAGATGAAGGTACATAAGGGTTCCGTTTTTTCATTCAGACGTACAGTACCCAAAAAAAAAAAAAAACTTACTAGATGTACCAGTCCAAGAATCGCAGTAGTCGAAGTAGAAGATGACTCTTCAAAATATAATTGAACATGAGTTACTAAAGTAATCGGAAAGGGTGAGTTAGGATGAATTACGACTGGAAAATAGAGTCTTACCTGTTTGCTCACTTTTGAAGATGTGTAGTGGAAATCCAACGAACAGCTCATCTGCCATTGGTTCTGCAGTAAGTTCTACAGACGGAGTAGCATTTTTTCTTAGTTGTGTCTTCTTTTTATTGAAATCCTTTGGTAGAAAATGACTGCCACAAATATGTTCCAATTGATGTAGCTTTTCAATGGGTACATACACCAAGTCTTCTTTCCCGTAACTTTAACCCATTTTTTACATCTAGCTGGAACATTTTATTACATTATTATGATTATAATAGTAGTGTATTTAAACTTATATCTTTGTTATTTTGGTTTTGCAGTATTAATAGAATAACAGAGAAAATTAAATGAAATAGGAATATTATAATAATAAAAATATCGACAGTCGATAAAAAAGTAACATGCGTCAAGCACTAGCATATTGATAGGTTACTTTGTAATTTTGTAAATTTTGGACTTTAAATCAAGTAATTTATTTTCTGTAAGAGCTTATCAATGTTTTTTAACATAACAATTGAAAATATATGCTTACCTATCTTCATTCAAAGGAAATTTGGCTATGAAGATTCGCATTTGACCATCTGACCGGCCGGATCTTATAACACATATTTCACACGTTTTGTAATGCATTGCAACTTAAATTACGTCACACGTACATACATAAATACAACAATAACTCTAATTTACGATAAATATCCACAAAACACAGAATAAAAACAAAAACAGCGCTTTGTTGACAAAGTTCTTGACAACAAACAAGACAAGAATATGGCGGCCGGTAGCTATGGCGGCTGAGTAGCGTAGTGCGATAGAGTCGAATAGATGTTAAAGCGAGACAGCGATAGCGTGAGGTTTTTTCGTTACGGAATTTCTGGATTCGGTCCCCGCGCTCAAGGCCCGCGATAGAAGCTATGCAATAGCTTAAAAACTTTTCTAATCGGATCTGCATGCAATGCACCTAACAGATGACACTAATATAAATGGTGATTTATTAGTTTAAACATTATCCTAGCTCGTAATAGCGCAATCATAACTGCCAAACTTAATAAATATCTCTTTATAAATAAAAAAGAAAGGCTGTAAATCAGTTACTGTCGTGTACTTGCATATTTTTGGACTACCCGACAATTTTTGTGATCAGCTCCATTTTATTCAGAAGCTAAACAGATAATTGCAAATTATTGCAATTAGTACACGAATATACAGAATGCCCTTAGAAATAATCATAATTTAAAACTCAATCATTTCTTGCATTCCAAAATGTGTAATTAGTTGGTACCTAATCAAAATGTATCTTGTAGTTTTTACCTTCAGGTAAACGTGTTGTCAATACTTCCTGACTAACAGACAGACATCCATTACTCCTCTCTATTTGACTCCTAAGCTTAGTAGTTTCATTTATTTTGCTGTCGAAGGCTAATTTATTATGTCTTTAACTCAGTGAACGGTAATTGATTGAGAACAAATGGCTAGAACACGTTTGTCTTAGATTTCTTATCCTAAACCTATGCTATAAAGTAAGCAGAGCGTGGGCAGCTGTGAGTAGGTAATAGGTTGTTATAAAGCGAGGTCACACTACAAGACTAGCGATATAACAGGATCTACCTGTCGACTAAATAGTGTCTATTGATGCCACTTATTTCAGAAAAAAATGTGGTGGTATCCGCGCCTGCTCCCGCTATCTACATAGCATAGGCCTTCGTTTCGAAAATAGACGGTTTTCACCATATAACCGTGATGTATCTTAACAAGTCATCTTATCTAAGCACTTTTTGTTTGAAACAATTCAATTGGATGAGGCTCAGACATTTCTAGACGATATTTGGTTTACAAAAAATCACGAATTCACGAGTCTACTTACATTCAATTGTTTTATTTAGGTGTTGGTCCAAATCGTCCAAATAATAGAGGTCGGAAAGTAGTAGTTGAAATGTTGATTTCTGTCGCCACAATGCTGAGGCTATGAAGATGTCGTCACAGCGTAATGTGCATTGGTCATATTATTCGGAGATGTCGATGAGCACGCAGTCACCTGTTACAAGTTTTGCGGAAACTTATTTTGGCCTTGAGGTCCAATTCTCAGGTCACAGCCCTAGTATTTTAACCTAGTGATAAAATTATGTTCCAAAATTCAGGATTTGTTGTGAGCGTGGTCGTCATCAGAGTTTCGATGCTTTGCGTTTTACACAAAATAACTTGTATTAAAATGAGACGAAAAAAGTTTTCAATAGTGCAAAGCAAGTAGATAAAGTTAGTATTTATAATTCAACTCACGGCTTATCTATCGGAAATCACAGGCGAATAAAAATACTTGCAATTTCTCTAACCGCTGTCGCTTATGCCTTGTACAGCATCCAATCGAGTAATGTTCAGACGCGGCCCACTGACTCATGAAACGGATATTTTGTTTGAGGCAACTCTTTGTGGACTCAACATTGTGAAATTTGTTGACGGCAACGTTCCGATATTTTCTCTTAAGCTGTCTTTAATGGCGACGAGTTATCTGCTTTTGAATTCGTTGATTCATGTTTGGTGAATGGAGTTTGTGAGCAGTTGAGATGAATATTGTTGAGGATAGGATGTTTGGTAGTACAAAGCCATTCCACACAAATGTAGGTGATGATATTTGCACGCATTTACAACTGTTGTTGCGTTCAGGCTATTAAATAAATTTAAATAACAATATTGGCTGGGAAAATAAACAGAAAATATGTTATTTCAAACCAAGGTATCAAAAATGCATGAAACTGAATAAAAATACATTTTAAGTCATAAAAGTATGTCAGAAATTATATTGTGTGAAACAACAACGATTTTCAAATATTACAAAAATATCGTTCATATTACCGTAACAAACAATGGGAGCAAATATAAAAATAAAAAAATACACAAACAATATTTTTTTGTAACAGTATTCGTTTACTGTTTCGTAAACATACCAAAACATTGTATAAAAAAAAACTTATGCGTAATTTCGGCACCGAATTGGGTCACCCCGCAAATAAAATTGAAGTTTTATAACAAAATAAGAATATCGAAGAGAAAGGTTGTATCTTCACCCCGATGTATCTTGTGTGATATTCAGCCGGGGCGGAAGGGACGGCGACTACTAAATAATCAAGGGGTAGCCATAGGAACTGCGCACAGCCCTGACCGGACAATGCCTCGGTAGGGTTGTACCGCATTTTTAGAGTTGCCCCTGACTATAAGATAAGTTGGATGTGTGCTGTATCTCGGTACGTAATGTTTTTCGGCATTTAGGCTTGATTGGAATTCGGCGATTTGTGTGTTCCGAGTTCGCTCGAGAAATTGTTTCTGATTTGTTTTTCGATCTGTGGGTTCTTATTCTATCAACATTCCCTTGGTTATATGCATAAAAACAAAAGTAAGGTCTGAAGTCAAAGGCCCGAAGTGTGTTAGGTAACTTTTTGTACTCGGCTTAAAGAATTTTGTTCTCTTAAAGAACACAAACAGTTCACTTAACCTATTTATGAGATACGAGTATACAAATCATGCAGTTATGAGGTAACGTAATGTAATATATTATACATACATAACAAGAACATAACATGTTTTACTAAACTAATTTCAATCAGGGCCTTGAAAGCAATATCTCAAAAAGAGCTGTCAAAAGCGAATCTTCGTTTTATAGGAACACTAGCTTTTGCCCGCGGCTCTGCCCGCGTGGATGTCGGTTATCGCGTAAAAAAGGAACCTATGTCCTTCTCCATATCCCAGGCTATATCTCTGCCAAATTTCATGACGATCGGTTCAGCGGTTTAGGCGTGAAAACTTAACATACAGACAGACAGACAGATAGACAGACAGACAGAGTTACTTTCACATTTATAATATTAGTATATAGGAACATTTCACAAGATACAATTATTTTGTTGGTTTTTGGGCTTTGAACAACTTCAAGGGTTAAGACATAAGATCTGAAAGCTGTCAAATAATCTGAATTATTAATAAATAGCCTTCGTGCTGCGGTAATAAATTGTGTTAAGTACTATACCAGAGAAATATTAGCCTATAAATATAGTTTTACAATCATGAAGTTATCTTTAAAAAAAATTGGTTTCAAGTTGCAAAATTAATCCAACCTCATAAATAAGTTTAATATTTAACATAACATCACACCTTGTTTCCCGGAGGATTAGGCAGAGATGTACCCATAGTAGCTACACCCACATTTCGCCAATTATGTTTAAGTCCCATGTAATAAGGGGTGGTACTTTGAGAATGATTCCATATACCTATGGAACAGAATGGGAACAAAATAATAATAATTCCTTGGAGTAACTTGGGAACTAATGTATGAGGCTCTTATCTTTTTAGAACAAAAGAATGGAGTAGTTTGGGAATAAGCTCTGCCATCAACCGGGCATAAATCCAGACTTCGGGCTACTACTGGGAAATTCTTAATGGAAAAACCCAATAACACTTTGCTTGACCTGGGAATCGAACCCAGGACCTCATGCTCAGCAATAGCGCTTTCGACCACTAGACCAACGCGGCGGTAATATTTAATGTCTCCCTAAATAATCTCTCTTTCTATTTTAGAATAAATCTTTTCAATATTTCAGGTCTTTTTCAAGGACTACCAACAGGTTTTTACTTGGGACCATGAAAATCAGTTGAGTCCTAAAAAGTTCTACTGATTTCCCATATGTAAATGTGTGTGTGTGTGATGGATGTACAATCAAATAACTTACACAAACATAACATCAATCCTGTATTCCCCGAAGGGCTATGCAGAGATGTTCCCATGATACACCCCTATTTCGACAAACATACAAACAAAATCTAATAACTTATTTGCAAAAAGTAGCTTTATGGTACAGATCTAAGTATGGTGGACATAACCACTTCAAAACTTGAACTTACTTAAAAAACCACTAGTTCTAAATAAACACGATATATGTACGGTCTACCACACTGTAAGTGGTAGTAGTTTAAAAACTATAATTATCCTATTGTTTGTTTCGAACTTACTGTGCATTACCTACTAACGCAATATGCCAACTGACATTCTACATTTAGTAAAGCCATAAAAGCCACTCTACAATACATTTCCAGCATAACTTTGTTCACTTTATTCCGACTACCCGCAATTTGCAAGACAAATTACACAAAAGCTATCTCGCTGAGAGCCAGGTGAACTTCGGCTTTTAAATAAATAAAACCGCTGGCCCGACTGTCGGTCCACTATGTACTTACATATACAAAAACGCGGCCATTTTTTGTTGCGGTCAGGACGCGCGGTCCGACCGCCCGGTATAAATCAGCCTTTATTAATTTCATATCTAGTCTGTGTTTTGCGAACATTGAATATAATATTTGCGTTTTTTCCATGTTTTGCAATAACTGTATGGTTTCTCTGTAATCAAGATTATTTGTAAGCCGTGTTTGCGTGGAAATGTTGGAATATTTCGTGGAATGTTTTGTTTTGTTTAGCTATATATTCCCGCAGTTTAAATTCTCTCGTGTCATGGCATGGGTGTAATTAAAATTATAAATGTTGCATGTACGAATTCCGTTGACCATAAAAAAAAATCCGTGGCATAAAGGATAATGTTCGATCCAGCTATAGGTACTTATTTGTAACTGTAGAGATTATAGCCTTCATGGCATTTCCATGAAACCTCCGCGAGTAGATTATAAGTTGATGGCAAAATCATATTTTGAAGTTAGAAAACTGTTTACGAGTACATAAAATAATATAAATTGATTGAAATAATTGAGGTATGCAAGAAATACTATCGGTCTCGGGTACTCGGTCCCTATTTTTTACGCGTTAAGAGTAAATGAGAGTGTTCTATTCATAGTCCAGAATCATAATTTGGTTTTAGGATTAAATTATTAGCTGTCTAGTCTGTACAGAGACTGTTACTTTTGAGTGTTCGTCCATGTAAGGGGTGTACTCAAAACAATTACCACCAAAGTTGAGTCACGTTGTACATGAAATGACAGCGTTCGCAGATAATTGACGCTCAACTTTACACTTAGTTAAAAGCCAACTTAGTACTCAGTGGGAATTACTTATGAGCTGGGAAATGGGCGATATAGTGACAGGGACAAATGCTTGGAGAGTGATCAACTCTTTGTAGGCTGAATAATTGTAAATTCTGTAAGCATCTAGCTTTCTTTCATCTTGGATATCAAAGAGGTCACTCCATCGCGAATTAAACTAGATTTTTTGAACGGCATTCGGCATGTCGGCGGCGACCATGGGAGTGATTGCTTGTTACAGTTCCAGACTAAAATGAGTAGATAGAAGATGTAGGTCGTAGGTTCGAACCCTGCAGACAGACTCTTTAAAACGCTGCTCTTAAAACGGTGAAGGAAAACATCGTGAGGAGACTTATAACCAAAAAAATCGAAGACATGTGACTCTACAACATAGGAGATTCAGAGAGGAGGCTTGTGTACCGGCAGCGGGTATATTACAAGCTGATTTTATGCATATGCAAATTAAAATGACAAAAAGCTTATAATTTACTTGTGATGTTGACTGTACAGAATTATGTAAAAGCCCAACAGTGAACGATAAAAAAATTGAAAACCTGATTGCAAAAAAGACAATTTAAAAGTATTGCACTAAAAAGACCGAAACAAGATTGAGAATAGAAAAAAAATCCACGAAAATATTTATTTCGTTAAATCCTTTTCAGGTCAAAATGTAATAAAATCAACTTGTCACAATTTTAACCAATTCGGTATTTAAAGGCTCGCCCCATATTACATGGGACTTATACTTATCTGAAGAAATGATGGTGTACATCTCAACAGCCGGCGGCCTCTACTCATCTATTCGGGGAAAACAGACGTGATGTGTTATGTTATTCTTATTATTCTTAGTACCCTAGTGTAAAAGAACTGATTAATAAAACATAATACATTGAAAGCGAAAATAAATTAACAACTATAATGAAGTGGCGTACGGTCACTCGCAGGCGTAATTACTTGCAGTGTGTTTCGAATAACTGGCGTAATGTTCGAATAACTCAAATAATTGGTGTCACTTCATTGCCTTTGTCGTTTTCAGCATTCATTGCGTAATCAGATCAAAGGATTTTTGGTAATTGTGTTGTTTTTGTTGGGTCTTTGTTTATTTTGGTATTTAAAAGAATTTAGTGTATATCAATAAGATTATCTGGGTCCACGGTAGTGCCCCCGCCAAGACGAGGGGTTCAACTTGGGTTTGATGTATACCAGATAAAAAAAAATCTCGGTATATGATGTCAATAGTGGACTTATAAACATATAAAGTTTCAATTGCATAGCTCTTATACTTTTGATTTTATTGATATCTAAAAAAACCCGATTTCGTCACTGACTCACTTACTCACTGATGATCATCAAAATTCTTAGGGTACTTCCTGAAGTCCTAGAAAGCTGAAATTTGGTATGTAAGCTAGTGTTAGTACACAAACAACAAAAAAATTCTAAAACTTGGAACTTTTAGTCCCCAACCTCTTAAACTAGGGGATGGAAGATAGAATGAGATTTCCGCAAATTTTGATTCTAGAGGTCTGAAAATTTATATAGATACACCTTGTTATAAAAAAGACGTGTGGCACTCGGGGACTGCCGCGGTAAAGCTATTGCATAGCATTTTGTATCAACTTATGCAATTATAATTATTTATTTATTTTATTTATGCAGTATTTCTTTTTCTTTGATATTAATTCAAGTTACACTTTTTGAGCGTGGTGACCGATAAGAAAACAAATTTTTCTTTTATTAAATAAACAAAGAGTATATAATATTAAGAGACGGGAGTCCCATAGATAAAAATGAAAAACGTCGCTTGTATGAAACGTGAGCTAATAATGAATACCAACATAACAGAAATGACACGGACTGCAGACATGACATAAAGCTGCCAACATAATAACAAGATAGGGATGTACTACTACTCACTCGTAATTTTTATCGATATGTTGCTGTAAAAAATTTCGGGTTTTAGGATCCTGACATTTTTACGGTTTCATTCTTAATAAATTTAAGGCAAAGGTCACTTAGGCCAACGGTAACTTTCGATTTGAACTAAGGTTACGTGGTAATTTTCTTATAAAAAGAAACCAGCTACGGCTGTGATTCCACGTTGGCGTAAGCGGGGTTCAGAGACAAATCCCATCGTATAGTCTAGATCTAATCCGAGGTAAACTTGACTATAAGATGAGATTTGCTGTGATGATAATAAAATAAAACAAAACTTTGGACTTAAGTTTTTTTATAATAATTAGAACACCTTTTCCTTTCTATTGATCATTCAATTGGCAATGGTTCAGCAGTTGATGTTGAAGGTACTGAAATGTAGAAAACACGTTGCTTATTAACTGACACATGAACAAGTGAATTCAAATTTAATTCTAATCTTGAATAGTTACTTGGGCTTAGTCTCATTCTTTTTATCACATTTTCATTCGAAAAAGGGTCTGTAATAGACAAAAAAGTATCTGTAATATTTACAATTGATACATTCAATACAGTTATTCAAATAGTAAAGTGAATTTAATAAGTTTAAAATAAACATAAACCTTACCCGCAATAGAACATATTTTCCTGTCTTTTGGACATTCTACTGGCAATGGTTCAGCAGTTGATGTTGAAGGTACTGCAATAAAAACAAAATGTAGTCATTCACTTCTAATTCCAAAAACAATGAAGGGTATCGTAGTTGGGATGAATTAATCCCAAGAACCGAATTAACATTGTAGTTGAAAAACATGTTTCCCCATAATTTCCAACTGCATAATAATAATGTAAGTACACACAATATTGAGTAATTTACCATGTTATTTTAAGACCATAGACTTCTTAAAGGTTTTGCTGTAATCTTTAAGTATAGAACTGTACACTGTATTTTTTTTATGTTAGGATCAGCAGTTTCGGAAATAAGGGGGGAAATGGTAAATTTTCATCTATTTTCTTTTTTTTTAATGTTAGGATCAGCAGTTTCGGAGATAAGGGGGGAAATGGTAAATTTTCATCTATTTTCTTTAATAATTTTCATTAAAAATGTAAAATGAAATGAAAGGACTTGTCAAGAGGATTTTTTTTTAAATAATTTAAAAAAAAGTTCTCTTGTCAAGTCCTTTCATTTCATATGTCACATGATACATTTTGCATGTGTACCAAAATGCAACTTAATCGGTCCAGTAGATGAAGGTACATAAGGGTTCCGTTTTTTCATTCGGACGTACAGTACCCAAAAAAAAAAAAAACCTACTAGATGTACCAGTCCAAGAATCGCAGTAGTCGAAGTAGAAGATAACTCTGCAAAATATAATTGAACATGAGTTACTAAAGTAATCGGAAAGGGTGAGTTAGGATGAATTACGACTGGAAAATAAAGTCTTACCTGTTTGCTCACTTTTGAAGATGTGTAGTTGAAATCCAACGAACAGCTCATCTGCCATTGGTTCTGCAGTAAGTTCTACAGACGGAGTAGCATTTTTTCTTAGTTGTGTCTTCTTTTTATTGAAATCCTTTGGTAGAAAATGACTGCCACAAATATGTTCCAATAGATGTAGCTTTTCAATGGGTACATACACCAAGTCTTCTTTCCCGTAACTTTAACCCATTTTTTACATCTAGCTGGAACATTTTATTACCTTATTATGATTATAATAGTAGTGTATTTAAACTTATATCTTTGTTATTTTGGTTTTGCAGTATTAATAGAATAACAGAGAAAATTAAATGAAATAGGAATATTATAATAATAAAAATATCGACAGTCGATAAAAAAGTAACATGCGTCAAGCACTAGCATATTGATAGATTACTTTGTAATTTTGTAAATTTTGGACTTTAAATCAAGTAATTTATTTTCTGTAAGAGCTTATCAATGTTTTTTAACATAACAATTGAAAATATATGCTTACCTATCTTCATTCAAAGGAATTTGGCTATGAAGATTCGCATTTGACCATCTGACCGGCCGGATCTTATAACACATATTTCACACGTTTTGTAATGCATTGCAACTTAAATTACGTCACACGTACATACATAAATACAACAATAACTCTAATTTACGATAAATATCCACAAAACACAGAATAAAAACAAAAACAGCGCTTTGTTGACAAAGTTCTTGACAACAAACAAGACAAGAATATGGCGGCCGGTAGCTATGGCGGCTGAGTAGCGTAGTGCGATAGAGTCGAATAGATGTTAAAGCGAGACAGCGATAGCGTGAGGTTTTTTCGTTACGGAATTTCTGGATTCGGTCCCCGCGCTCAAGGCCCGCGATAGAAGCTATGCAATAGCTTAATAATAAAATGCATATTTCAGGTTTTTTTGTAAATTAACCCCCCCCACGCTTTAAATTAGGTGATGGAAGTTTGTATGGGTTTTCCATATACCTACTATGGATCTAACTTATGGATCTATCGCTTATTATAAACAGTAAACTAACAAAGAAAAAAAGGCAATGATGCAGTGGGCTATGTAAAAAGTCACCTCTGATGTGCTAGAAATACACCTCAAAAAAGAATGAAAAAATAAAAATAAAAAGATACAAAAAAAAAAAATATTGTCATAAGCATCCTATATAAAGAAGTGAAATCCCACCAAAAACATTTTCTTGTAAAATGTTGCCAAGACGAGACCATATGGCGTAATGAATAGTGAATACGTTTCACCTTACGCCCATGTGACGGTAACGCTATAAACGCTACTACAAGAACTATTGTATAACCGAAAAGTAATGAATAGTGAATACATTTTTCACCTTACGCCCATGATAACGAAACCGCCAAGCCACATATTTTGACCAAGGTTTAGAGTTTGTGAAGTTAGGGCTTGTAGAGTTATAATCTTGGCTCTACATGAGATCTGATAACTTTTTGACAGTGCGAGACATATGGTCTCGTCTTGGCAACATTTTACATGAAAATGTTATGGTGGAATACTTTTTTCTGATATAGACTGTTTCGTTTTCTTTCGTATTGGCACAAGAATAATGGAGATACATACGTAACTGGTTTTTTCAACGATGCGTTGTTGTTCGTTATACACGTTTATGTATTAGCCATGTCGACAATACAGAAATAAATAGAAGGTACTATAAACTTAACTATTCAAGTACAAATAAAAAAGGCCCAACCAAAATTTGCTGTTCACAAAATTGTTGGTACCAGACGAAACAAATACTCTCAATCATAACCAATTGACCTTCGCAATTAAAATCTATTATAATCCATTATAATTCCCCCTTACGTGTACAATAAAGTTTGTACACGTAAGGGGGAATTAAATCAATCAAAGTGCGAGCGTGCGCGCGATGTAGTGAGAATTTTGAATTATTGACCGATGTGAACATGCCTTAATTAATGGATCCTGGGTTAAGTTGTTGATAATGATGGATGGGTGTGCGGTGGCAGGTCAGGGGAATATGGTGGGATATATATCCAACTTATTTTTATCAGCAGTGGTTGAGGTTGCCAATCGGACAAGAACCATAAGATTTTATTTTTAATCTTCTTCTTGTCTTCTATATATAAATAAAAATGAAATGCTGTTCGTTGGTAAACGCATCACTTGAGAACAGCTGGACTGATTTGGCTATTTTTTGTTTCAAAATGTCCGTGATAGTCCGAAATAGGTTTTTATAGAAGAAAAAAATTCAAAAAAAAAAAATGAAAATTTTCGAAAATTAAAGTTGTAAAAAACTGAACGTCCTTTTTTCTATGGTATTTTTGTATGAATGGTTGAAATTTCGACAGGACAACGTCTGTCAGGTCAGCTAGTAGACTATAAAATTGCGTGGTACAATAGGCCACAACTCAGTGGTAACTAACCCGATAAAAGCTGGCCCCTTATTTTATTTAAGTAATGCGGTAGGCCAGCTCTAGTCGCTGTTACCACCGACGCGCAGCATACTATACGTACATTTTGGTCGGCGATATTACGACAAGGCACTAATGATATTGGTGCTACAGCTTTCCAAAGGCGGCGGTAAGCACTACTTTTCAAATGACCTCAACGTCCAGGATACTGGTTATAATTACAAAAAGTACATTTCACAATCCAGTTACCAACATCCCGCGTAACAAGATCCTTTTTACGTTTGTAAATTCTAAAGCTGAACTGGAATGTTGTAACTAAAAAAATGGAAACTTTCTGGTCCTACCTTTTTAACCAAAATCTGAGTTTCAGCGTTTATAAATCTCAGCCTAATTTAAAATTCGCTCGCAGAATAACTTTGAAACTTGCCTAAAATAATTATAATTTAGTACTTAATACTAAAATATCTTTACTTAAAGGCCCAAAAGGTTTTTAACTAACTTAGAAATCTCGGAAGCTAACAGAATTATACTCGAGTTTAGTTTACAAATACCATTAATGTGAGAGCACTTTGTGTTTGGACGAACGCTTTGAATTTGATGAATTAAAGCCGCTGAGGACCGGAGATTAATACCAATGAGCCTCTTAAATTATTGTGTTTGTTTGAATTAAGTACGTCTGAACTTTCAGCCTCAACAAATAGTGTTACTGTTAAAATGGGCAGGTTGGAAATTACCATTTATTGGCGTTATTTTAGTATAGAGGAGGATTTAGAGGTGCTCTTGTTTTCAACCTGTATTGCCAATCACATCATAATAATAATTTATTGACCAGTTTTTTATCATTCAGTATATTATAATAAGTACTATTGTGTATGCTCTTCTGATTTACGGCAAGATTTGGCTCATTTCATTTGGCCATAGGTGTCATTCAACTAGCTAAGGTAGTATTATGATTATGAATATTAGAAAGATTGGCAGTTGTCAATCTTTTGCTTGTTCTTCGCACTACATAGTCCTCTCCATTTTGTTTTTTATAAACCATTTTTGGTCTCAATAAAAATGGTGCGGCCGTATTTTTAGCATGCTCAGACGGAAAAATAAAATCTCTGCTTCTTTCACAGACATTCAGTCTACAATGTCGAATTTCGTAACAAAACTGATCAGAAGCTGCTGTATGATCTGGAGCACCAACTAGACCTGGATATCTGGCAGCGTGGTGTGGCGGGACGGAGGGACGCCCAGATCATGGTCAAACCAGAAAAGAAGGTGGCGTTCCCGCAGGCCTTGGATGTTCAGGGATTAGGACACTCGGTGCACCTGGAAGATGTAGCTGAGTAAGTATTTGTTGTCTTCCCCTGTAGGTCTGTAAATGGTTTTGCTGTTGTCAGATAATTTCCACATACCTACTGTTACGTAAGGAATAAGTGCAAGAAGATCAAGTGTTGACCAAATCATCACTCAGTGTTCTTTTTGGGTGATTAATTAGAATATTCTAAAACAAACAAAAAAATATAAGTTAAAACACAGTCATGTGATTTAGAATGAAGATTAAAATAGTTTGTTTTGGAATAAATTAGCCAAAATTAACAAAGTTATAATAATTCCTATGCATCACCAATTTGTTCCGCAGGGCCTTCGAGGTACACGACCGAGAGATGACCGCGTGGCGGTCCTTCAGGAACAACAGGTGAATTTTCCAAGACTACCCGCGATGTGCTGAAGTAAGTTTATTGATCATACTGTAGCTATTAACTTCTACAACGAAGTTAAAACAAAAAGAAGAAAGATAATTGAGCTACTTGGTTACGTAAGACCAAGGAAGATTCAAAGTCTGCAAAATGAGCCATGCGAGTGGTTCCATCGCTCTAGTTACATTCGTAATGGTGTATTCATATTCAGCTCTTTTATCTGAGGCAGATTTTTTGTCACAATATCGTTCTGTCGTCGGATAATTCGTAAATAAAAATCGTCAGCTTTTTTAAATCTGTGGAATATTTATTGCAGGTTTGACAGCTTGCTGAAATATACATGATGGCCAATTCCAGTAATTGAAAACGTTAAAAGCCACAATCTCATCTCAGAAACAATTAATGTCAAAAACTTGTCAAAAATGTTGGGAAATTAGAGGTATTTTTGAAAGTTTGAGACAGATTAGAATGCAAACGTTTAAAAATACGGGAATTGTTCCTTTGATGATTAAAAATTAAACATATGAACTAAATTACCCCCAGTGGCCCAGATCCCTAAATTATTTTGAGTCAGATCTCTAATTGGCAACATATTGTTGCCAATTAGAGTGATCAATCATAAACTAAATTCACTAAACATCCCTAATCTGATGTTTGCGTGATTTAACCGGAATAAATATTAAATAATCGCAATATTATCTACTAATTTGCCAGTTTTGCGGGTTATTCTGAACTAACGTGTAACGTTTCCAATACCGCACCACATCGCTGAGCAGGTCGCTGTCCTCGCTCCGCAGGTTCTCCACCAGCCTATAGATGGAGTACGGCGCCACCGGGGTGGTAACCCACTCCCGCGTGGATCATTGCGGTCATGAAGTAGATTGGCTTGCTTGAATCGTTGAAGTTGGTGGTCGAAATCTGGTATCATGGTAAAAAAAAAATCGCGTTCAGTTTCATCGATGAAATTCGCTCTGAGGCAAGGCTCTAAGGTATATTATAAGTAAAAAGAGGTAGATAGGTTTTGCGCCCACCACAAGTGGCACGTCAAAACTTGGCTAGTTAGCCAAGCTACATAATATCGTCTTGTCTCTTTTCCGCTCCCGATAATAACGACCTGCCGTCCTACTTTCACATCTAATAGTGTGACATTGTGCCGTTTTTGAATATCGAATGTCGGGTAGGTTAAGTAACCTATCTACCTCTTATTTAGGGTTCCATCGTCAACAAGGAACCCTTATGTAGTTTCGCCATGTCCATCCGTCTGTCTGTCTGTCTAACCGCGGCTCAGCTCAGAGACTCTTGGTACTAGAAAGCTGTTATTTGGCCTGGGTACATATGGTATGGTAGACATATTAACCACGCCAACGTGGTATTTTTAAGCTATTGCATAGCTTCTATCGCGGGCCTTGAGCGCGGGGACCTAATCCAGAAATTCCGTAACGAAAAAACCTCACGCTATCGCTGTCTCGCTTTAACATCTATTCGACTCTATCGCACTACGCTACTCAGCCGCCATAGCTACCAGCCGCCATATTCTTGTCTTGTTTGTTGTTAAGAACTTTGTCAACAAAGCGCTGTTTTTCCTACACCAGTACCCTCTAGTGATCTAATAATTTCTGGCAGTTCCTTTTTTCTGTGTACTGCGTATTTTATTCTTATAAATATTAGTTTATTAAATTATGATCTTCACAAAAAGTGATTGTTGATAGTGGGGTTTGAACTCACGAGCAGTCGATTACGAGTACATTCAGTTCCCCTGTTGCACCGCAAGGCTACAATGACTTAATTAAAGCTTGCCAAATAGTTGATACCATTCCAGTTGAACAATTTTTAAACTTGACTAGACGGTTGGAAATGACTCATGTACATGGAATTTTTTCGCTGTCAAAACAGTTTGTCACTCTTTTTTTATTTAAAATTACTTTAGGTTCAACACTTTCGTCTATTTTAAAGTTGTTATTATGCTTATATTTGAATAGTATTTGACTTTGTTTACGTAGTTATACACTTTTACGACGTTCAGCACTTATTTATTTTGCTTTTAAGCTATTGCATAGCTTCTATCGCGGGCCTTGAGCGCGGGGACATAATCCAGATTTTCCGTAACGAAAAAAAAAAAAAAAATAATATCAAAGAAAAAGAAATACTGCATAAATAAAATAAATAAATAATTATAATTGCATAAGTTGATACAAAATGCTATGCAATAGCTTTACCGCGGCAGTCCCCGAGTGCCACACGTCTTTTTTTTTAGATTACCTGCTAACTCGTAAAGTGGAGATGATATTTTTTTTTCTAGGTTATCCCTTGGTGTGGCGTTGGGTAGGCCGTTCAAAAATATTGCGGGTTTGTCAAAATCATTTTTCGATTCAGAGATACGTTTGCGTAATATTAAACGTTAGAGTCAAGGCTGGCAGGGTGCCACTTTTTCACATATTCACACTGTTATCTGAAAATATTGTAAAGGACAATTATTTTTAAAAGAGTAACCGTGGAGTTTCTTGCCGGCTCTTCTCCATAGGAAACGACCAATTGGAACCGTGCACCTAGCTTCTGACGTTTTAAAGTGCCCATGTAGGGTTATCTGAACTAAAACATTTTGATTTTAATGATTTGGTCATAGACATAACTGTATATGTAGTTAGTAAACACAATATGCCTCTCCAATAAAGAAGGTATTACTAAAGAACATAGAAGATACCAAAACAACATAGGTGTTTCAATAACTCCTTTAACTGTTGTTTAAATCACAGAGAGATTGAAAAAGAAGATTCTTAAGGTTGTTATTGCGATGCTGGAAATAAATGTATTTAATTTTTTTTAAGAGTTATTTTGGATTATACATATTCTATCTTAATTTACCATTTAAACCAAAATTTTACAGTAAAAACTGTTCTTTTTCATGCAACACAGCAACGTCTTTGGCGCAAAACAAGGTCATTCGATGCTAAGAACCATGCGACTTGCTTCGGAATGGACGGCAACTGACAGGAATTTTGGCAAGGACTGGGCCACCATCGGAGTCAGCAAAAACCCCAGTTCCGACATTTGTCCTGGACTTTCGGCATTCTCCGAAGCAGCGGCCAGGAACATGAGGGACATCATGCAGGAGAATTTAGACAGGATCCAATTGTTCATGGATATCCGCAGTTTCGGGAAGTACGTGACGTATGGCTATGGGGATGAGAGCCTGCCACCGAATGCTGCCCAGCTGCACCAGATTGGGTCTGCTATGGGCGCAATGATTGATGTGAGGAAGCTGCCTGAAGCTGGCTTTTATCTCGTGGGGAACAGTGCTTGATTGATTGTGTGGCTTGATGTATAAGACGTCTGGATGTGCCCAGGATTATAGTCAGGTAAGTTGGTTAAGTGGTCATATTGTTATGATAACTGTGAATGACGTGAATATTGTTAACATACAAGTTAAATCGGAGTGAGAGACTCATTGCTCAGTGTAAAGAGCAAGGGGTCAATGACGGTGGAAATGATGATTTTGATAAATTTATTATTGTTCAATGCTTTTTAAATATCATTTCGTTTCAAGTAGCAGTCAGTATTTTCCGTAAGCATATATACCATATTTACCGCACCCTCATTTACACACACACACACACACACCACATCAAAACATCCAATTATCTGTGTCAAACATTTTAATCCGGGCTTTATCTTGAAATTACGTCAAGTGTCCAGATTCAACATAACGATAAACGCTTCTCTATCATTCCTTATCATCGGCTGTCATTTGTAATTCTTTGACAGTTTTTACGGATATTCAGAAGCCCGAAAGTCTGACAATCAGTCTTATCAAACGGATATCGTGTTACCCAGTTACTGGGTTGTGGAGGTCAGATATGCAGTCGGTCCATGTAAAATACTGGTATTCAGCTGCATCCGGTTAGACTGGAAGCCGACCCCAACATAATTGGGAAAAGGCAGATGACGATGAGTTAGAACCGTCAAGCTCGTTCATAGTAACAATTTGACGTGATTTGATTATTGTAGTTCAAGTTACCTGTCGTGTTGACCATCCACCTCTGACTCTCGACTACATCTAATAACACTTTCCTCCCTAGTCCATAGGCATTCCGTTCTCCTACACCCTGGAGCTGCCGACCTACGGCTTCGACTTCAGGGTTCCTCCACAGTATGTGGACCAGATCAACGAGGAGACCAGGCGCGGCATCGCCACCAGCGCCAGAATTTCCAGGTCCTTCTACAGGGCGCGGTACAACGCTGCTGCCACTCCTTAAACCTTAAAGCTTTCAAGAAGTAGAATGGATAGCGTCGCCTATAAATGAGACTCAATTATTTATTCTATTGTTACGAGAATCCCGAAAGTCTTGTGTAACTTTGTGAATCAATTTACAAAGTTACACATAATTATCAAAGTACCGAAAGTCTTGTGTAACACAATACTTTCGGTACTTTGATAATTATGTTATATTATATATTAAATTAAATCTGTGTTTTTGTTTTATTTATTAAGTGTTTCTACTACTACTAACAAAGTTTTGTAAAGATACTGGATTACGTCTGTATCATAATATTATGGGTACCATAACACTTTTCCATGTAAGAGCTCAATCTCGACTCAAACCATATTCAGTTGTAGAATCGAGCCGTATTTATTTAGTACAACCTGACTCCGGCAGAAGTTGTCCGGTTTAAATTTCGATACGGTCTAGAGTTTATACAAAAATCCCATAGAAAAAAACACTTTCAGTTTTCCCATAGAAAAAAATAATCTTTTCATAAAAACCATATTCGGACTATTTTTTTGTGACTATTTTATTTTAAAATTTTCGTGGCATTAAAAAAAAAGCCAAATCGGTCAAGCCGTTATTAAGTGATGCGCTTACCAACGAATAGCATTTCATTTTTGCTTAAAAAAAGAAGACCTATTTGTTGTTGGGAATTGGGATTATGAATGCATAACTGAACCAACAATAATGATTTGATTAGCTTTGACAGATTAATGAATTCGAAAATAATATCATATCAATGTCAGAGTAGGTAAAGCTATTTACTAATTGACTTTTTATCATAATTCAAGTCACATCAATCATGTTAGAGAGTCTAGGGACTCAATCAATATATTAAATTACCTCTCAATGGGTGAAGGTTGGGTAGCGGTCTCAAGAGACCAATCTCTCATGTTCAACTGTAGATTTTGCTTTAAAAAAGATAAATGAAGAAACTGCTCGTCATCTAAAGACAAAGCAAAACTGGGCTTTATCCAACATATTAATAATTTATATTATTATTATTTTGACGGCACGGTTGGCGCAGTGGTTAAGCGATTGACTGCTGCGCTGCGTATCGTGGGTTCGATTCCCGCACGGAACAAATAGTTGTATGATCTACAAGTAGTTGTTCCGGGTCTGGCTGTTGGTGTATGTGAGTTTAAATGTTTGTAAATGCACCCACGATACAGGAGAAATTCCTAGAGTGGGGTAACGTTTAAAAAAAAAAAAAAAAATATATATATATATTATATATATATATTGTTTATTGTTGCTGCAAATGGTTAAAAAATAAAGTTGGACAGAATTAAAATCTCTATAACATCCCTCTACGGAGTACATAAATAAGAAAATAAATAAAAATAATATTTTAACATGAATAGGATTAACAGAAGACTAAAGTATGTATAAGAACAGATCTAAGTAACCAATATTTAAAAAAGAAAAACGTAGACATGTGACATCTACCAACCTGCACTGGACCCGCGTGGTGGACTACATTCTCTAGTTACGAGAAGAGGCCTGTGTCCCAGCAGTGGGAACATTATAGGATGATTATGATTGAATGGTTTTAATATAAAGAAAGAAATATAACGTTCTTCAAATGACTTGAATTTTCACACTTGATTTGAACACCTATGACTTGACAAGCCGTCTTCCTGTCTCCTCCCTTGTCTCCCTTGGCATTTCCACCGGTATATGGATACCCCTTCAAACCGGAATTTAGCAGTTTATACTGCTTATAACCAAAACATGTACCATGAAGGAATTTCACTATCAACAGCGATTACTATTATATTAATAAATGCTACTACCGAAGACTTACGATCTGATTATAATGATAATAGGTAGACCCATTATCATTATAATAATAGCTAAGTCTATCAATTTAATAACTGATAAGAAACTGAACGTAAAACACATAGATAATCTTTATTTAAATCTCCAATTTGGCTAATACACCTACTAAGTATTAACTTTGCTAAAGGATGAAAATTGATTAAAGTCTTTGGAGTTTGAATTCCGATCATTAGGTTCTTTATTTATTAAGTAGCACAAACGCGCGAAGTAAACGATACGTAAATTCGCTCGATTTTATAATGGGAAATACAACTATCCTGCAGCAAGAGCGCTGGTCAGTTGGCACGGCACTCCAGCATTAATGACATCATCCGGGCCAGACGGAATAACCATAATGCTTTGGAAGTTGGGTAGGCCTATGGTGTGGGACCTCGCGCCATCCCATCTTCCTAGCACGACGGGTTGTTCTGGGACGGCTGCTGCAGGTACAGAAAACCTTAACCGGCATAAATATAACAACCTCATTGGGAGCTATACCTATGTTTAAGCCGTTTGGGGTTGGAAACAATAGGGCCGTTGTCAGTGTAGTACTCGTATTTCGGAACATTGCCAAGCGCTCGGTCGACTCTTTACGTGAACAGAAGGCTGGATGAGTATTGCCATTCAACGTGGCGCTGCCAGCCTTTTGGGCACTTGTCAATGACAGCGATGCGGACGAATTTTTTGATTCCCAATGAGCTCTTCCCCCCACTTTGTTTCACTTCGTAGTTGTACTTAATATAAATATTTTAGTGTTAGATTGTATAATGCATTTCATATTTGTGACAAAAGAATGAATAAATAACCACTATCCCATAGAATTTTGGTATTTTTTTTTAGGACAAGCACATATTAGTATCACGCCTACATATGATTAAAGCCGTAAAACTATGTAAATATTATGTACGAAACAAGTATTTTAATTTTATATTCGTTCCAATTTGCGTCACGTTTATTCCGCGCGTTCGTGCTACGTATTCAGAGAACTTTCCCTTCAAACAAAAACGCCCCGTCACGTGGTCGTCGGCGTTAGTTCCATACATTTTGTGTTTGATGTAATTTTATATTTATATTATAGAAAAGAAAAATGTTTATACAAAAAGCAGTATGCAGTAGTAAATATACATTATATCGTAAAAAAAACCATTCTTATTGTTATCTGCTTCCCCCACTCACTTATAGTTTTTAAGAAAAAATCTATAGCCCACCAATGACACCTGTCAGTTGATAAATACTAAAAACAAAGAAAATACTAAAATAACTGTTCCACAGATAAAAACGCAAGGTGAGCGCGTGCGCAGACCTGCTATGAATGACGTATGCGTGCGACGTTGCCGCTCCGTGCTTGTCATGCCACATACGGTTTTCCTACTGTCGACACAGAGGTGGCACAGTGTCACCATTTTTAGTGCGAACCTAAATTGAGTACGTAGACTACGTATTGGACAGAACTATAACTACGTATGAAGTCGACAGAGACAAAAAAATTTGTATCAAATATTTTTATCATAGTGAAATGCTTATCTCAAAAATGTAAAAGCACGTAGTGACTTAACGACGTGTGCTGTGATAGTGACGGAAATACCAATGCTCTGACCCTTTTTCTCGCACGTTGCTCTCATAACTCATTCTCTCTTTCGCACAGCAAGGAATGTGAACAGTCTGTAGTTTCCTTTATCTATGTTTGTATTTGACACACCTGTGCACAGTGTTTCTATGTGTCACAGTTTAGTCTTAGTGTGTGAACAGCCGCGTGCGCATCAAATGTTTACATTTTTTATTTAGTTTTGTTGTGTTTTGACAAGTAATCGTTCAAAATGTTCATGTCATATGAAGTGTTTGCTACGTTCGGGATATCTGCAGTAAGTACGAATTGTTTTATTTCATGGTTTTTTGGTTATGCTTGTTTTAAAATGTTGGTTAGGATGTTATTGGTTGTGAATAGTAATGAGGTTCGATTTGATGTCTTGATCACGACGTTGTCTTCTTGATTATTGTATTAAATACTTTTTGTTTATACCAGTTAAATGTAGTCCTTTGTTTATATGAAAAAGGTGGGCGTTTTTCGTAAACTGTTGTGAGGAAGTTTTGATTAAATTTTATGAGAATAAAAACCTTGAAAAGCACAACACTAACAATGAAGAGTTATTAATTTATCACAGTAGGTCTGTATGTAGTTGAATAAAAACGTTGGATAACGATAAGGTTAAATAATTAGGGACCTAAGGAAGACCTAACTTTACATTAATAATATTATTTTAAGTGCGTACTTCTTAGACCAAGTTTAAACATTCCTTCAACGTTTGCATCCACATTTGCAAGTTATATTTGGTAGCTACAATATTATTATTAGCCACATACCTACGGACGAAGGCTATATTTGCAGACTCTGCCGTTTACTTTCAATCCTTTTAGAGTTCCATAGCCGTACCAATATAGTAAAAAGGAACCCTTATGGTGCGACTCAGTCTGTCTGTCCGTCTGTCACAACTGGATAACTCAAGAACTATTAATGTTATCAACTTGAAATTTGGAACAGTTTTAGATGACGTTTGCCCAACTATTTTGCAAATAACAAAGATTTTTTTTTCGGAGTGTGTGGCTACTAGGGCATGTGGGGTATCATATGAAAGAACGCTATTTACACAAACTAAAAAAAATATATATAGTTTTCGACTTATGACGGAAAATTAAAAAAAAAAAGGCTCCGCTTATCTCCGAAGTATGCATAGAGAAAAATCTGAAATTACTCTATGTGATAAAAGGTTATGTAAAGATTACAGAAAAAATAAAACAATGTCTCTAAATAGCACACTTTTTCTAATATTGCAGTTTGAGGACAGCGCTATCTCTTGACCGATAGTGGAACTAATTTAAAAAAAAATGATGATTTTTGAATATACGGAATCCTCGGTCTCTTGACCGGTTTTTTTAAACATAATATCACTCTTACTAGGTGCACACCCACATTTCAATAGTTATGTTTAAGTCTCATGTAATAAAATCACAAATCCATGCTCTGGACTGCTACTGAGAAATTCCAGATGTACTTACAAACCCAATCCGGGAATTAAACCCTCTTGTGCACCAACGAGGCAGTCTTTTTGATAACAGTAGGTTTCATTTCTGTCCCATAAAATTAATCATCACACCTTTCAATTTCAGATCCTGTCATTCACATTATCAGTAACCCTGCTACTGATACTGGCGGCCAAGCGCGGCCTCCTCCGAGTTGGCAGCAAGCCTGCCAAGTTCAATCCTCTCCTGCTGCCGAGCGCGCCCATCACGGCCAAGATCGTCGAAATGACACCGCTGAAGGATCGAGCTATTTAGAGGGAAAAAGAGATAATGTACAAGGAGAGCAAGCTATCGAAGGATCTAGTAAAAAAATCATAGCGTAAAGTTTCAAACTTGATAAATCGTTTCAGGTATTTGGGGTATGCTCCATGCTCAGAATAGTCACAAAACATTCCGAAATGATAGTATTATCGATGTGAAAAAATTAAAATTTGGCATTCTGATTATAACTAGTCGAATCTATTTTTTTCTGTGAATGTTCTTATAATTAACAAGTGAATGTTAGTCAGGGAAATTAATTGCTAACCAAATTTAACTTCCTACTTAAATTGTACGTATAATCACATCACAATTGCCATTCTTTGGCATTTGTATGAAATGGCTTTAACAAGCCAAATTGGCACAGGGTGTAATTTGCTTAATAATTAATTTTCCCTGAATGTATAATGTTCCTCTATGTATTAATTAATTCTAGTAGAGAATCTCTTCATGTGTTTGTATCCAAAATAATTCATTTAGCATAACAGATATTCATTAATTAGGTTGATTCCCATCTATCCAATTTTGCGGTTATTGCGGTAGACAGACAATATTATGTTATTTCAAAATTACTAGGTAAATAAATGTATTCTTATCGATAGTTTACAATTTATGTAATCATCAATTGTGCAGAATAAAACATAATATATTTTTAATGCTGTTAATTAAAGGAAGTATTAATTATTCTTAATTTTTAGTCTGAATCTTCTACAGCCTACAAGGTCAAAATGTTTTTTTTAATAAGGTAAATTAAAACTAAAAAAAAATGTCTCAGTAAAAGACCCCGGGTTAAAAATATTTTCTAAAATTTGATTCCTAAATAACTTGCAAGTTACTGTCAAGTAATACCTACATAAGAATAAGTTTACTGATCAAATACCAACACTATTTAAACTAAGTTTATTACCAATAACGTGAATTAATTATAATTATATTACCTACTTAAACCTATTACCGTAAAGCGGAGTAACTTAAATTAATCATTTAATTAACATACAAATTAGGTCATAAGTGCCATAATAATAATTATGATAATTATAAGAACATGTTCATGAACTTGGCTCTAGTTTGACAAATTATTCGAAATTAATAAATTTTACTGTATATGAGACATGCAAAATCTAGATCTTTGTCTTAATTTGTGGAATAAAAGAATGTCCTTAAACTGTATTCGCTCCCATAAGTGGTAGCAGAGTAACAAGTAGTTGATATGTGTTAGCAAATTACTTATTATTTTGATTTTGATCAACACCTCTGGAAAAAGCGCTTTCGTTATTTTTTACTAAGAATATTATTTTTGTATTTACCAAATAAATTTCAGTTACGCAGTAATAATTTAACATTTAAATTAGTTTTTATGTATATAAAGATACGTTTAATTAAACTTGCAAAAATTTTTGGGGTGAGTGTTAATTTTTCTCCCGTAATATGTTGTTTTTAGACCCATTTCTTTATCACTGTCCTAAGGACAAGCTTGACGCTCCAAAATAATTAATCACGTAGCATTTGTATGACTTCGCTAATGTCAAATTATTTATTTTTGGTAAATTGTGATGATTAAAAAGCACTTAAAAAAGCGTCACAATCTAAAAAAAAAAAAAAATACAAAAAAAACCTAGGCGCCTCCTTCAAAAGGTTTCAATGTTTCGTATGGAGAAGAATGGGAGAGGAACTCAATAGTCACTATATTAACTGCAAGCAGAATTACAAAAAATTAAATACTAATAATTATAACAATTTAAAATAGTATTATAACAATTTTATAATAAACATGATAACGTATATAATATCTCTATTTCTAGAATTATTTTTGTCATTTGAATGAATCTCGGCAGGCTTTGCCCAAATATATCCTCCGATATTTTAATAATGTTAACAATAGGTGCGGCTCGTGGCATAGGGGTATAGTCGCGGGCACTCCTCAACTTAACTACCCCCGGCCCCGTCGTTGTGTGTGGTTTTATTAGATTTGTATAGTCAAGTGCTTTTGCTTTTGCTTGTCAGGAGAAACACTATAGAGCTATCTTGTTTAGTTGAGGAGGGCCCATAAACACTTTCAGGCTCCTCATCAGAACCTGGACACTACCTAGTGTGTTAGCAATACATATTTAATGAGTCCAAACACGATGGTGCAATCTTGTTTGGTTTCAGAGTTCCTATGGCCACCTTCCTGGTTCGTCATCAGACTCTAGACACCACCTTGTGTAAAAAAAGCACTTTTGTCAATATATATCACACCAAAAACATTTTCATGTAACATTTTGCCAACGAAACGACCAAGCCACATTTTGAATTTTTCCAAACCCGGTCAATATCCTTTGAGTAGATTAGTCCTAGCCGCTGCCGCTGCGCTGGCACGTCTAAATGTACGGCCTGAGTAAAAAGGCGTCCGGCAGGGCGTTCAGCGTCGCGTGCAAGCGGCGAAAGAGCGTTCGCCGAGTGGCCACGCTCGACGCCCGCTGCCCCGGTCACCGTAAACAAGCACGCTCCCCGCGCCGCGCCGCTCGGCCGCCACTTAGGACACATGTGTTTAAAATAAATAATTTCAGACGACAATATTTACAGTGCTAGAAAATTTTCCAGGAATTTTTGTTTGTTCCAAGCTACATAAATAATAATACGATCTTAACATTTAGACGGGTTTCTACTATTGTCTCACGTAATTACACCTTCAGAAAAGACAAATTACTATGACCTATCTACGGGTAATTCTAAATGTGCCCGCTTCGAGGCACCGCGTTCTGGCGAGGACTAAGTACACCACTTTAGCTTCGTGTGACTAATGTGAGAAAATTTTTCCGTTGTTTTCCAAAGGCAAATGTCACGGTCGCCATATATTAACAAAAGATGATAAAAAACTTTTTGTGTGCCATCCCTTGACATCGGGATCTCCCGGAGTTATGGCCCGGGGGCATGTTACTACCCATATTTCATTTTTGAGGTCGAAATCGTCGGAACTTTACTTTTTTGGGCACATATGGTCCCGCCGTATTTTTGTTTTCAAACTTTTTATGAACCCTAATAGGGACCTGAATTTAAATTGGTTCAGGGAAAAACTGTAAATGTTAAATATTGTTTTGTTTGCAGAACGTTTGAAATATCTTTTGTTCTCATTTTTACGCTCTAACTAACGAGTAGCGACCATTATTGAGGCGCAATTTAACACTGTTCGGAAAACTAGTAACAGCTTTTGTCACGTAAAATGAAAGTACCTTTTTTATAAAAAAATTAAACTAGCATATTAAAATAGCGGAGAAAAATGTTGAGAGCAGTTATTGATTAAATTAGAGG
This sequence comes from Dryobota labecula, assembly GCA_947523025.1. Classification (NCBI taxonomy): domain Eukaryota; kingdom Metazoa; phylum Arthropoda; class Insecta; order Lepidoptera; family Noctuidae; genus Dryobota; species Dryobota labecula. Next base: position 22,840,547 of record OX383303.1, read on the forward strand.
CAAATTGATTGCTACTCTGGCGCCACCGTCGCTAGAAATTAAGGGCCGAACATTTTCTCGGCATGACTCCTCGATGTTTCAACCCAATTTCCTTCAAAAGCGAGGCGATGGAATTCGATTGAGCGACGTTTTCCGCTCGCTGGCAGCCGGCTTGATTTTATTACGGCCTCCGTTGCTCAGCTAAAGCTCTTTAGTGGCTTTTTAAAAATATTCACGATTGGAGGGAAATGAGGTCCACGAGGCTTGTGAAATAGTTGGAATTGGGTTACGTTAGGAGGTTGTTTAGATCCGTCCCGAGGGAGGGTCGCAATCTTCTCGAGTCGGAATGTCGGGAAAGTAAGCAATTGCGTCGTGGTGGCAGATTTATCTAGTTATGCTAACTGGAGGAGCTGTTGAGGAAAGCGGTGGTTTTGAATAAACACTCTTTGTTTACTTTATTAGGTAAAGTACCTTCGTTATTCCATAAATGTTAAGATCAAATCAGTTCCTGCAAACTAACCATAAAGAGTTATTTAAGGGGGTGAGTAGCAGCGTCCTCCTGACTTCATTTGTCAGCTAATTGCGACCGTTAGTTCATCTGCTAGCCGCGGTTGAGGCGTTTTCCCTTCTTCATTGTAGAGGTCATTGGTAATAAGTTACTTATTACTTACTGTCAGACTGCATCATCTCATTGCTGGGCAAATCCATACTAATATTAATGTGGATGTAACTCTGTCTGTCTGTCTGTCTGTATGTTACGTTTTCACGCCTAAACCGCTGAACCGATCGTCATGAAATTTGGTAGAAATATAGCCTGGGATATGAAGAATGACATAGGCTACTTTTTTACGCGATAATCGACATCTACGCGAGCGGAGCCGCGGGCAAAAGTTAGTGGGTAATAAATGGAAATAATATTTTTAGAAAATTTTTATTTTAGTGAAATCCTTTAAGAATATCGAGGTAACATGTAAAATTCTGTCATCCTTTTAACAAAAACAAAAAAATAAAATAAAAAAAATACAAAAAAAAAATTGGCAAAAATAAAAACCCCACAAAATACTGAAAATAAATTCCCTCTATCACCCACTAAATTTTCTGCTACAAAAACAACGATAAAATAACACAGTTTACCAAAAAACCCAGCTGATGTAAAAAAATGTCAGTACATCCAATATCATAACATAACTAACTTTGATAACATAAACAAGTCTGAGTCGAACCCCGAATTTTAAGGCCTTTCATAAAATATATGAATACTAGTAGCTCTTGCCCGCGGCTCCGCTCGCGTGGCTGTTTGTTATTACGTAAAAAAGTAGCCTATCTCCTTTTCCATATCCCAGGCTGTATGTCTGCCAAATTTCATGACGATTGGTTCTGCAGTTTAGACGTGAAAACGTAACAGACAGACATACATAGTTACTTTCACATTTATAATAAAGGGTGTCCAGCGGGAAACTTTCTAATTCAAAATTAAATAACTAATAAACGAATAAGTTTAGAATTTTTATTTTATTTTTTAAATGTATCAAAAGTCTGCGGATTTCACTTGTCAAAAATAATTTCTTCCAAGTGACGTCCATTTCTGGCAATACACTCTTGTAAGCGAACCCTCACATTGGCAAGTACGCGCGAACAAAGCTCTAGGGGGATGGCAGTGATTTCACGCCGAATATTTTCTTGTAGGGCATTTATGGTACGGAGATTATTGCAGTACACTTTAGACCTAAGGTAACCCTATAAGAAGAAATCACACGGCTTCAAATCCGGCGATCGAGGTCGCCAGGGTGTGTCTCTGTACTTGCTTATTAATTTTCCAGGGAAAATTTCCCTTAACCTCAACATTGAGATCCTGGCAGTGTGTGAAATCCCCATGTTGGTGAAAATGAGTTCTGTTGTTGCGTCCGTGAAACACTTGCAATTGCGGTACCAAAAACTCATCAATCATACGGCAGTATACCGAAGAAGTGACACTTCCTCTCTCATAAAAAAATTATGGACCTATTATTCCATGAGCAGAAATCGCGCACCATACTGTCGTTTTAGGGCAGTGCAAACTCTTTTAATGCCGTTCCTTTGGATTGTTGGAGGTTCCAGTAATGCATATTTTGTTTATTCACATAACCCCCGATGTGGATTTCCACATCGGGGGCTATGTGAATAAACATCATCTTCATCGTTAAACAATATGTGTTCAAGTGTTCTGGGGGTTCGAAAACGTTCCAACATCGTTCGGGCGTACGTTTCTCTTAAAAAATAATATCATTCAGTCATTTAGTTTTTGGACAATTTGCTTTGTATAGGGATGAAGTTTTAATTTTGTTTCAAAATCATATGCACAGTTGACTTCTTAATGCCTGTAGAGGCCGCAATACTTCTCACCGATTTTCTTGGATTTCTGATGATTTCTTGTCGCACCTGTGCCACACTTTCTGGCGTTGCTGCTGACATAGACGACCTGTTGGCGGCCTATTAACCACTGTCCCTTCTTGTCAGAATCTTTGTACCCACGACCATATAAGCTGCGTACTCGAATCATCGTTTAGTCGCCGAATATCGAAGTGGGAACTGAAAGCACGACGCGCTCGAACCAACGATTTACCACACTTTAAACATTGCTCAACCACAAACGCACGGTGCGCTCCCGACCAATGACTCATGATAACTAACAAATCCGCAAAGATGACGCAACATACGCTACTCCTCCCGCACCTCTAGCCCCGCTAATAAATTAGTAACGATAATTTAAAGTTGAAAGTTTCCCGCTGGACACCCTTTATTAAGTATGGATGAATGCTTTTGCCCGCGGCTTCGCCCGAGTGAATGTCGGAATATATCCCACGGGAACGTACTACCGGGAATAAAAGTACCCTATGTGTTAATCCAGGTTATAAACTATCTGTGTGCCAAATTTCATCTAAAACCGCTCAGCCGTTTTAGTGCTAATCCAGTACATACATCCTGATTAACAGACAAATGGACAAACATTCTAAAAACTCTGTTTTCGGTATCAGACACGAGTCTGATACCGAAAACAGAGTTTTTAGAATGTTTGTCCATTTGTCTACTACTATACAAACTATGTTTTCGGCATCAGACGAACGATCGTCTGATGCCGAAAACATAGTTTGTATAGTTTCTACACCTTTTAGTAAAGGCTTCGTTACTATTTTATTATAAACTAGCTGACGCGTCAGACGTTGTCGTGTCAAAACAATAATCCCATCGAAAAAAGTACGTTAAGTTTTTCCCGAACTTTCCGGCAACTTTCCAATTTTTCTTTCCGTATGAACCTAATTCGGCCTATGACGAACATTTTCAAACAAAAAGTTGTCAAATCGGCCGGCCGAGCCGTTTTCGAGTGATGCGCTTAGCAACGAACAGCATTTCATTTTTATATAATATAGAATATATATATAATAGATTAGTATGGATGATCGTTAAATAGCTGAACGAAACGATCCATCTGTGAGGCAAAACTAGTTGGTCGCAATTATTGGCGATTTTAGTTTTCACATAAATTATATTGTCATACCTAACATATGAAATTTGTTTCAGTCATAATCCCGAAAGTTTGACAATCTGGTTGGATGGTTATCCATGTGAATAGTTGCTCTCAAATCAGTGATTGGATTTCGATTGTAATGTCGAGCAGTTGAAAGCATTATACCTACCTAGGACTTTTAATTTAGAATTAGAAAGCTAGACGAGTTAGGAAGGATCCACCCTACCTAGCTAATTAGGATAGTATAACCGTCCTAAAACGAGGGGCTCGTGGCTAAGTAATTAAATTAAATTAAATTAAATATCATTTATTTCAGGCAATTATTTAACCCATACCATACAGACACATACTCTTAAATACTATACCATACCATAGGCATCAACATAATAATAATAACACATAGAATATTAAAATACAATAACTAAAAATATAGGTATATTAAAAGTCTTTTGCCTCTCTTGCAAGATGGACAGTTACCCTTGTGTAGAATGACACTCTGAGCTTACTTAGCAGCGCGGAAAAGGCGGCAACGTTGCTCTCGGCGAACATGTCAGTCTAACAGTAATAACAGCCACACGGGTCGATCCATCAGGTTAAGCTACGCTTGCCGGGATTGATCCGTGGATGGGGGCGACCATCTTTACATGCCGAGACTCCTCCGTGCCTTGGAAAGCACGCTAAGCTGTTGGTCCGGGCTATCATTCTTGGATCTTTGACAGTCGTTACCGGTCGGCAGAAGCCCGAAAGTCTGACAACCAGGATTACCTAGTGGTATCGTTTTACCCAGCTACTGGGTTGTGGAGGACAGATAGGCACACGCTCTATGTTAAATACTGGTAGTCAGCTGTATCTGGTTAGACTGGAAGCCGACTCCAACATCGTTGGGAAAACGCTGGGCAGGTTAAACCGTCCGAACACGCTTTTTGTCTGCAATCAGCTTTTTTCAGTAGACGCTGGTTTGTTTTAAAATAAACCCATCATTCATCATCATCATTTTAGCCGAAAAACGTCCACTGCTGGACATAGGCCTCCCCCAATTGGGGGGGTTTGCCGTAATCGCCACGCTTGGCAGGCGGGTTGGCGATCGCAGTATGGTGTTAAAAATGCATAGAGAACGCTGCTGCCCATTCTCTAGTAAGTCCCTTAGTCGCGTTTTTATTTTTTTGGGAAATCATATACAATGTTTGTAAATATGTGAGCACCTATCGCATTTATTAATTTTTCTGTTATTACTTCACTTTTCATTCTTTTTACCAATTGTGGTAAGTAATTTTGATGAAATTTTTATTTTTTTTATTTTTTTATTCTAGGTACATAGTCTTCACCTATAAATATTATTTAATGTATATAAACTATTGTTAACATTTTAAAAGAGTAAGTATGGAGTTTCTTGCCCATTCTTCTCCATACATAACTACATTTTGGAAGGCGCAACTAGAATCAATTAACTATTCATGTAATTTTTGACGTTCAAAAGTGCATCTTCGTGCCTATTAGAAATAAATTATTTGACTTTGACTTTGACTTCGCCTTTTACGACACCCACGGGATGAAAAAGGGTGATGATATTCTTTACGTCCGGCACCACACAATAATTTTTAAGATTCTTAGTTAGGAGCTAGGCAACGCTATTGATTGAGTATAAGGAATAAGTTCTTCGCTTCACTTTATATAATCATTTATAACCATTATTGCACAGCTAATTATAACGAATTCTTAAGAAGTCATGTGCAAAAGATGATAAGAATCCCCTTAACCGTTTCAGAGAACCAACAAAACCACAACCGTTAATCCAGCAGGATCTCGAATAACTTCGCAGCCGAAGAAAGAACAAATCTATACATAATCTTGTATATATCGTAGCGAAGTCAAAACTGTACATTGAATATTTATGAAAAAAAAAAATACCGGTCAAGGGTGAGTCGGACTCGCTCACCGAGGGTTCCGTACCATCATTTATATAGCTTCATAAGTTTCATTCGTATAAGTAGGACCTAAATATTATAGTTATGTGCCCAGAAAAAACTACAACTGTGCTTCACCAAAAGCAACCTGCGAGTAGGTAGGAAGGAGGATACTTTGGTTGTGAATCGCGAAATGTTTTTAAATTTTCGTCGGCGAGGCCTTTATTCGTTACTTAATTTTAACACTGCGGTGTAGAATATTGCAGTTTTAGGTCAGCGCCATCTATTGACAGATAAAGGAACTAATAATTTTTTTGTTGATTTCTGAAAAAGTGTGCTATTTAGAGATATAATTTTATTTTTCCGGTAATCTTTACATAAGCTTCTAACACATAGAATAATTTCAGATTTTTCTCTATGCAAACTTCGGACGTAAGGGGGGGAACGGTATTTTTTTTTACATTTTTCATCAAAAGTCGTAAACTATGCGGCCTAAAGAAAAAATAAAAAATGTTTGAGAATGTGCAAACAGCGCTCTTTTATATGATACCCCACATGCCCTAGTAGCGGCATTTCAATTTTTTAAGACCACCTTTGAGTCCCTGTTGCAAAAAATAAAAACTTTTTTGTTTCTTTCTTATTTGCAAAATAGTTGGGAAAACTTCATCTGAAACTATTCTAAATTTCAAGTTGATAGTATCAGTAGTTCTTGAGATATTCAGCTGTGACAGACAGATAGACAGACAGACAGACTGAGTCACACCATAAGGGTTCCTTTTTACCATATTGGTACGGAACCCTAAAAAGTAATTAGCACGAGGTCTGGGAATGATTCTGATGCTGAAAATATAGTTTTTAGAATTTTTTTACTTTAGCAGGGAAATGGACCGCTCTTTGATTGCGTTTCCTGTATGAGAAAAGGTTAAACCTGCAGTGGAAAAATATAGTGTCCAAAAATTTATCATTTCTACAAGTTACAAGGTTTCCAAAAATATTAATAAAAGAAAAACATTTTCAATAAAAACCTTGTTTTAAAAACAAAGTTTCTCATAGAAAGATTACTTACGGCTTTGTAGGTACTTAGGTTTATAAAATGTATAGAAAATGTTTTGTTGTGGTTGTTATCAAAAAGTTTGTATAATTAAAATAATAAGTTTTAATATCAGATTAACTTGCCTTTAAAGTTTTGGTCTAGACTCTAATTAACTGTATTAGGAATTAACTTTTACTTGGGAGATGTTCTTTAGTTACCTAATTATTATTTTCTTGATCGTTAAACCCATTATATGCTTTCAAAGTTTGTTGTACTTCATTTTAGCCAGTGAAACTTTGTATACAATTAAGTAGATACACTTTAATGGTTCTGTAATTAATAACAGCCACGGTTGAAAAAAAAAAGAAAACAAAAAAAAAACGGTGTACCACAAGAAAAAAAAAGCTAGTAGAATGAATACATCTGCTCTTTTTTTTGAAGTCAGTTCAAAATAAACTTTATTTCAACCATGAAAGACTTCTTGACAATCTTGACAAAAACCCTACCTCCCGTACTTCCTGTCTCCTATTCACGTCTAGCTGTACAATTTACCGCCATCCCGCAATCCATCTAACCCTCCACCGCTAACGGACCACTCTCAACCGACCGATGAAATCGAATTAGTTAGGGACAGATCGTACCCCCATTGTTTTGTACCAATACACTTACTGTTTCTTCAGTGGGGTCACAACGACCCGCGGTATTGACGGGTTAAGGTTGGCTTGTTCTTGTTTAGTTTTAATGCAACTTCTGAATGGGGGTTATCTACAAGTTTCTATGGTTGTTTTGTTAAGTTAATAAGGTTTCGGTGCGGTGGGCTTGTGTGTGTGTGTTTTATCTTTATTGAGATGGGACATTCTTTGGAAGGTTACGTAAGATGCTTTCCTTGTTTTGGTGGTTTCTGGTAGGTAGTAGTAGTAGTAGTTTTGGTTCACAATTTTTTTTAAATTGGCAATTGTTGACAAATTTTAAATTGGCAGCTGATTCTGCCAGATTTTAAGACTTTAAAGGATTTTTTTTTAAACACATACTTTAGTTCGCCCCCTATTACAACGGGTTTTAGCATGGCGAAATGTGGATGTACTATACCTACTATAGGTACACCTAGTACCTGTATACCCCTTTGGGGATTACTAGCGTGGTGTCTTCCATGTACGCTAAAAGTTTTGAAATCTGGCAGAATCAGCTGCCAATTAATATTTTAAGGTACAAGTATTTCAGGAATCTTTCAAAACCAAAATTGGTCATAAAACAACATAAATAATATAAATATTTTTAAATAAAAAACACAATAATTGTTTTCCGACGTAACGTGTCAGTAAACATTATGGACGACATTACTTTTCTAATGAAACCTTCGCCTCTATTAAAATTTGCATAAAAATGCCAGCTGTTAAATATAATAAAAAATAAAAAAAATCGCGTCGGCACCATTAAAATGAAGAGGAAAAAAAACGAAAATTTAAATTTTCACAGATTTTCTGATAAGCCCGGAAAATATCAACACTCTTTCAAACAAAAAAAGGGAAAAATAAATACAAAATAATCTAGCTAACGATCATTCTGTCCACTTTTATAAAACAGCTATCGTCACAGAAAACAACAATGCATACATTTTTCCTTACATTTTCTTTTTCAGAGCCCGATGTCATTTAAAAAAGGAGCGCCTATATAATTATGAAGAAGCAAAAAAGAGCATCGTGCTTAGTGAAGTTCAGAGGAGCCACTCTTCACGGGATTTGAAACTCGCAAAGAGCAGGTTTCTCTAGGTACTAAAAGGAAAAGCATGCTATTGTCAACTGTCAAGAGTGCTAACTCTTGACAGTTGACAATAGCACTACTTTACGCTCTTTACTATTTTACGCGTTTGACAAATAGGCAGCGATGTAAGTACAGGTCTTTGAAAGCTAATTCAGGTCATTATAATGTATATCAGCATGAAAAAAAAATGGCCTACGTATCGATGATTTCCAGACAGCAGCGTCTTGAAAAACCGCAAATAGCAACTTACTGGGATCACAAACCTCTGCGAGATATCAGTCTTCCAAACTAACTTATTGAAGTTCTTGTGTGACCATCTCCATTATCATCATTTCAGCCGAAAGGCGTCCACTGCTTGACATAGACCTCCCCCAAGCATCGCCCCTTCGAACGGTTCTGTGCTTCCCGCATCCAGCGGATTCTTGCGGCCTTCACAAGGTCATCGGTCCATCTTGTGGGAGGCCTTCTAACGCTACGTCTTCCGGTACGCGCCACTCCAGAACTTTTCGGCCCCATCCATCTATTCTGCGAGCAGTGTGCCCTGCCCATTGCCACATAAGTTTGGAAATTCTTCGAGCTATGTCGGTTATGTTGGTTCTCCTGCGGATCTCTTCAGTTCTGATTCGATCACGTAGGGAAACTCCAAGCATAGCCTGGTGGTTTTGGTGACTTTTAGCCTTCTAATAAGCCCCATTGTGAGCGACCACGTTTCAGTGCCATAGGATCACTGGCACCACGCACTGGTCATAGACCCATCTCCATACTCCATCACAATTTCGAAAAGAGCGGTTTCAAGAACACCAAAGCCATGTTCAGTGGTAATGATGCCAATACTTGATGATGGATCTTCTGTCTCTTTTTACACTGTGGCTTAAGAAGATCTCAGCGGCCAGCAAATGTAGTTTAAAGGAGAATGTCTGGCGAAGGTAAGAGCTCACGGGGACCGATTATAACAACGGATAGCTTAATTAACTCGCCGCCCTTGTCGGTTATTTAAAAGTATATTATAGTAGACGGGCGTGTGGGTGACGGTTTTAAAAACGTTGCATTGTTGATATTTGTAACCGATTTTCCAAAAAGGAGGACGTTCTCAAAAAAAAAAAACATTTTTTTTTGTAATCTTTTTTACCTAAGAACTCCGTCGTTTATGAACCGATTTGGAAAATTCTTTTTTATTCGAAAGGATATACTTCCAGATTGGTCCCATTTTTTTCAAAATCTAGTTCTGATGATGGGATCCATGAGAATTGAGGGAACTCCTCAAATTTTATAGGCAACCATATCGCGATTTTTGTATTTTCATCAACAACTCAAGCATTTGCATTCAGAAAGTATCATTAGATATGAAGTGAAACTGATAAAGAAGACCACAAATGGCCACCAAAACTCCTTAATGATTATTATTTCACGGGTAGCGATAAGATACCTCGATTAAGATAGTTAAGCGACTATGAAGCAAATTTAAATAAATAATTCTGATAAAAATGGTACCATCCAACTGATCTGAAGATGAAGCCGGAAGGTATGCACCGGAACTCCGTAATAAAACAACGTATCCAAGCCGCGTTTGGGCTTATTGGAATTGTCACGGAATTGTTTAGAATTGGTTGACCCTCCTCGGAAAATCACAAATAATAAGCGGTGCTCAACAAAATCAAGTCATAGATCTCTACAGAATAAAACAACGTTCAAAATCTTTTTAACAAAAAACAACCAACTTAAAAAAAAAATACACTAAAAAGTGAAAAATTACTTTAATTTCGAAAGTCGGTGGCAAGAAACGAAAATACAGAACCAAGGACACTTGGGGGAGGTCTATGTCAAACAGTGGACGCCTTTCGGCTGAAATGATGATAATGGAGATGGTCACACAAGAACTTCAATAAGTTAGTTTGGAAGACTGATATCTCGCAGAGGTTTGTGATCCCAGTAAGTTGCTATTTGCGGTTTTTCAAGACGCCGCTGTCTGGAAATCATCGATACGTAGGCCATTTATTTTTCATGCTGATATCCATTATAATGACCTGAATGAGCTTTCAAAGACCTGTACTTACATCGCTGCCTATTTGTCAAACGCGTAAAATAGTAAAGAGCATGCTATTGTCAACTGTCAAGAGTTAGCACTCTTGACAGTTGACAATAGCATGCTTTTCCTTTTAGTACCTAGAGAAACCTGCTCTTTGCGAGTTTCAAATCCCGTGAAGAGTGGCTCCTCTGAACTTCACTAAGCACGATGCTCTTTTTTGCTTCTTCATAATAATATAGGCGCTCCTTTTTTAAATGACATCGGGCTCTGAAAAAGAAAATGTAAGGAAAAATGTATGCATTGTTGTTTTCTGTGACGATAGCTGTTTTATAAAAGTGGACAGAATGATCGTTAGCTAGATTATTTTGTATTTATTTTTCCCTTTTTTTGTTTGAAAGAGTGTTGATATTTTCCGGGCTTATCAGAAAATCAACCAACTTAAAAAAAAAAAATACACTAAAAAGTGAAAAATTACTTTAATTTCGGAAGTCGGTGGCAAAAAACGAAAATACAGAACCAAGGACACCAACTTCCGAAATTAAAGTTATTTTTCACTGTTTAGTGGTTTTTTTTTTTTGAAAGTCGGTTGTTTTTTGTTAAAAAGTTTTTGAAGGTTGTTTTATTCTGTAGAGATCTATGACTTGATTTTGTTGAGCACCGCTTATTATTTGTGATTGTCCGAGGAGGATCAACCGATTCTAAAAATAACTTATATCCACTAAATTCATAATTATCATGCCCCCTGATGCGCTGACCCCAAATAAATTGGGATGAACAATCTAGTTGGGGTCAGCGTATGTCTTATTCTTTCATACTAACCCACTGAAATAAAAATTGAAATTTCTAGTTTGATAAACCAAGTTCATCTTAATCTCATTGAAGAGATCTTTGAATGTTCATAAAACCGCAGCGTTTCACCCGTCCGTCTGTTGGCTCCAAGATTTAAACAAAGCCTTTTGGGGCGCCACTCAACGGTCATCGCTCTCATTTCTCCCGACTTCGACACTCAACCTTAATAATAAGTAATCTAGATCCAAGTATATCATGAAAAATCTACTCGCTAACGTGTCCCTAAAAGAATGACAAGATATTTTTATTATAGAGACTCCATTTTGCTCAACGTAGCCAATTTAGTTTTTGCTCGCTAATTTTAGTAGAGGTTTTTGTTAAGATAACTAATGGAAAATATACGTAACGTAACTTTTTACAAGGGTTTAGGTAATATAATGATGTTGCGGTAAAAAAGTAAAATAGAACGAATTATAAAACTGCGAGTATAAACATATTTTATTACATGGTAATCATTTTGTTGTGAACTGCGGTTAAAACATACGAGTATTCATTATTATGTGAAACTGAAAACCATTACAAGATACCTCCATGTATGTCCGAATTTCGGAAATACGATTAAAATAACATAATAGCAGCTGTTCGTTTAATAAATTAAAACATAAATCAAATGACAAAGCCTGCACACGTCCAGTCCGCTGTTGTTACGAAGTAGATTATTAGCCGATTCGAATTTAGTCATGAATTGTATTATTGAGTTAGGTACCTTTTACGAGTATTTATTTATCTACTTAAGCTTCTTCTAAACCTGTAGATTGGTTTCAACTTACCAGTTTATTTAATGCAACATACTTCCATACCTCGTTACCCTCATTTAAAACCAATTTGATCTTTTGAAAATATGTTTTATTATCTACTTACAAAGAAGTTACAAGGTCTTCATTGCTTGTATTATCAATCATCTCATAAATTCAAAACATCTTTTAAAACTGCCCTTCTAAAGGAACCTTTCGCGAAAATACACAGGTTTATAATAAACGCAGTCCTCCCCCCGCGCCCCTCGGCGGTCGTTACATGACAATAGGAGCCGGTGACGTCATTAGCAAGATGGCGCCGAATTAAGTTGTTCAACTTTCGGCGGCAGATTAACGTAATTGGCATTACAGTCGTCTTAATATTTCATTATGCTTGCTTGTATTCACTTTGGTGGAAGAAAGTGAATTAAGTTTATTCTTAACGAGGGTGCATTGCCTCTATGAGTTGAACGTCAGCTCTCTTGGCAGACAGCCCCGCTAAGTACCGCCTTGCTGACTTTTACAAACTCAAACTCAAAACATTTATTACGATTAACTTAACTAATTACAGGCACTTGTGAATTGTGTAGGAGTTGGTCACTCAGAAAGATGAAGCTAGTCGCCCATTCCAAAGCGTAGGTAGTAGGTTCCTTTGGAGAAACACGGGCAAGAAACTCCATGGAAGAAACTCCAAGAAACTCTTTGCTATGGTAATTTTGATTTTAAAGAGTGTTCTTTTAAATCAAAATTACCATAGCATGAGTCTGTTATTATATTACCCTGGGTTTAAATCAAGTTGTAGAACACAATATGTATTCTACATGTTGTGTCCACTAATTTCGTTTATAGTTTACATCTAAAACAAGCGGAAACAAAAAGGTGTTTTATACAAATCTTGTCAAAAATGTCAAAAACGTAAACTAAATAATTAACACATTACATGTCTGAAACAACGTCAACACATGTTTTATACACGACATGTTTTTGAAAAGTCTTTTATTGACTTGTAGAAACTAATTATCTCAACTTGGTTAAAGGTGTAAGTAAGCGCGCAGTTATAATAGGAAGCTCGAGAGTGAGAGAACAAAATCTTCCTACGAAAAGTAGACATAGAGTTTCCTAATATTATTATGTTTAAAAAAATAAGAAATTAACATTTTAATTCGTTATTAGGTAACTTTTCAGAATCACCTGATATAATGTAGGTGAAAAAACATGTCTTATTTGAATTGACTGACTATAATTTATTTTTGTTTTGTTTATTGCACTTGCTTCATGATTATTATTTTATATATTTATATAGATAAGTATATCATGTTTTATGTATGTATATATTTATTGTATAATGTAAATGGTACACCACAAAATACCTGCATGGCTTTCTTTAAAAGATCGCTTTCGATAAGACTGCCCATTGTGTCACCCCTTGTAAAATTTTCTACATACTCGTATAAATCTGTAATTTTTATGGTGTGTAATAAAGAGTATTCTATCTTTCTATCTATTATCTCAATACCTAAAAATCAGTATGACAAAATAACAACTTGGAAAATAAACTGGTAGGTATATTGGGACTAGGGTTGTGACAGAATCTCGCCTCCGCCACCGCAAATGCTGAACTTTCCCAAGAAATCGTACTGGCCGTCCGCATCCGTCTGCGCAAGTTTTTAAAGGAGGTCTTATAAAGAAAATCGGCTCCAACTAAACGAAGACTCTTTAATGTGGTGGAAATATAATTTTAAGGTTCAAGTTTTTGCTCCAGTCACTGTAACCGCGCCGCCGCACGGTGGATCGAAACTGCTATATGAGGGACATTATATATGTTTATAAATGATTAATATTCCTTAATTTTAGTATTTTAATGTAACACAGTTATTTTATCTATGATATCATTAATAAAACAGTACCTTTTACTCACTATTTTTATTTTATTTTACTGAACAAAATTCTAAATCAAAATAAATTTTACTGAACTAACTAACTAACCTCATAACTCTTGAACGGGTAAGTATGGGCGCGCGCTGATAATGTAGAATTATAGCCAACAAGCCAAAGAATAAGAATAAAGTAGTTTTAAAGCAAGACCTGTCAAGACTTGGCCAAATTTTAGCAGTTTATGTTTCATTCCATACAACAAAAATTGATTTTTTTTTTCCGGGCAAACTATCAATTTTACAGAAAAAAGTTTGCTATCAATTATTCACCAAAAGGACAGATCTTTCGACAAGTATTTAAAAAAAAATTGAATTTGTAAAAAAAACCCCAATGTCTCTCATATAGCAGTTTCGAACCACCGTGCGCCGCCAGGTTCAATACAAAGTGAGCAACTGTTTAGTGGAGCCGGTTTAACTTATGAACCACAAATAAATCACCTAGAAGGTAACGAACCTGCAAAACTGTTTTTGTGAAATATAGTTTGCCCCTTCTTAATTTTTATTACCAATTGGTAGATTTTTTTTCATTAATAAATGTTAATAAAATTTTTTTTTTGTTAATTTTCTTTCTCCGTCTCCGCTGAAATGGCCTTCGTTACATCCCTAATTGAAAACGCTGTTCATCCTGATCCTCTCAATCTTATCATTTCTAAACGCTTTATAAACACATCATGCCTATACACTAACAGCCAAAGAAACGGAACACTTAACCCAAATACATAGGTACTCGTACTATTTTAGTTCTAAGACGTTTATCCAATAAAGCTAGTAACTCATCTCACATTACATCCAATATGTATGAATGGCGGGTAGTATCAGAATATCAAATAACAACTAATACACTTACGTCAAGTGTAAATGTCGTTACTGAACGTTTTCGTGCGTGTTGTCTCCTATTGCTTGTCTCATTCAATATTAAAGGGTGAATAGGGATTGTCATGCAGTTAAAGGTCTTTGAATTGATTGACTGGTTGTCTTTTAAGGTTATACTCGTATTATGGCTACGGAGAATGCTATTTTTTATACAAGGAACGTGGAGATGGAGGACATGTTTGTCGAAGGACTGAGTGGCGGTGGAGGCGACAAGTCCTGGAGTGGAGACGTGAGAGAGTGCGAGACGCCCCCCAGCTAGATAGACCGACGGCCTTAAAAAGGTGGCTGGGACAGACTGCATGCGGAAGGCGGAGGACAAGGTGTTGTGGCGCAGCCTGGGAGAGGCCTATGCTCAGCGGTGGACTGCGATAGGCAGAGTTGATTGATTGACACAATATGCACCTAAAGGTGACTCCATTTTCCCAAGGGGTTGAGCAGAAACTATTTAACGCTTCTTGCTCCGATATTTACATAAGTAGCTCTCATGGAAACTGCTACTTCTCTTATTTATATGAAATCCTAGAACAGTAGATTATTACAAGTTTTAAAATAACGCATTGAAGGATCTTTTGCTTTGCCTGCTTACCTATAGTTCCAGCTTTGAAATAAAAATCATCACGTTTAGAAATTCACACATTGCTGAATCTTCAGATCTTGCAACTGCGGATCAGTCATATTTATCCGAGATTATTATTTAAACGAAAAAAAAAAATATGGTAACAAGGAACCCGTCGTTGCAGCGATGCTTGGTCCCGGTGCCTATGTCCAGCAGTGGACATCTTCCAGCTGAATTATAAAGAAACGGTATTTACAAGGCAGATGCGAGTGGTTTTCGTTCATAATCATAGTACATATTGTAAGGATCGTCAGGTGGCATTCTGTGGTTTCTGCCTACCACCATAAGAAAAGTCTTTTAAAAATGTGTCTATGTATCAAAAAGAACTTCCATTTTTCACGTAAACTTACCTAGAATATCACTTTCAACAAGTTAAACCTTCAATTAGCAAGTTCCCAAGTTGGTATCTCCACCAATTTGTAAGTTGTTCGTCTAAATTGCTCCAGAGTTACAGACAAGTTGTTAATCAAATATTAATATTTCTTCTGCCCGACAGAACGATTGTTAACTCGACCATTACATAAATTGATGATATTATTGTGTGTAACAAATTGCTCGATGTTTGCGTTTAGAGATCGTAGAAAGTAAGTTGTGATTTTTTATTGTTTTGTTTGAGAATAGCTAGCATTTGTATGACGATTTGAAAAGGAAATAAGTATTGCAGTAGGTACACATTTTTTAATTGGAAGGTGCCTATTAGGGTTCCGTAGTCAACAAGGATCCCTTATGGTTTCGCCGTGTCCGTCTGTCTGTTTGTCTGTCTGTTCGTCTGTCTGTTCGTCTGTCCGCGGCTTAGCTCAGAGACTCTTAGTACTAGAAAACTGTAATTTTTCATAGGCATACATACACATAATCATGCCGACAAAGTGGGAAAATAAAATCTTGAAATATTTTTTTTAGGGTACCTCCTTTACACATAAAGTGGGGATGATATTTTTAAGCTATTGCATAGCTTCTATCGCGGGCCTTGAGCGCGGGGACCGAATCCAGAAATTCCGTAACGAAAAAACCTCACGCTCCCCACTCCGACGGTTTTACTACACCAGTACCCTCTAGTGATCTAATAATTTCTGGCAGTTCTTTTTTCTGTGTACTGCGTATTTTATTCTTATAAATATTAGTTTATAAAATTATGATCTCACAAAAAGTGATTTTTGATAGTGGGGTTTGAACTCTCGACCAGTCGATTACGAGTACATTCAGTTCCCCTGTTGCACCGCAAGGCTACAACGACTTAATTAAAGCTTGCCAAATAGTTGATACCATTCCAGTTGAACAATTTTTAAACTTGACTAGACGGTTGGAAATGACTCATGTACATGGAATTTTTTCGCTGTCAAAACAGTTTGTCACTCTTTTTTTATTTAAAATTACTTTAGGCTCAACACTTTCGTCTATTTTAAAGTTGTTATTATGCTTATATTTGAATAGTATTTGACTTTGTTTACGTAGTTATACACTTTTACGACGTTCAGCACTTATTTATTTTGTTTTTAAGCTATTGCATAGCTTCTATCGCGGGCCTTGAGCGCGGGGACCGAATCCAGAAATTCCGTAACGAAAAAAAAAAAAATTAATATCAAAGAAAAAGAAATACTGCATAAATAAAATAAATAAATAATTATAATTGCATAAGTTGATACAAAATGCTATGCAATAGCTTTACCGCGGCAGTCCCCGAGTGCCACACGTCTTTTTTTTTTCTCGTCTGTCCCATGGTGTGGGGTACCGTTGAAAAGGCCGTTCAAAAATATTGCGGGTTTGTGGAAACCATTTTTCGATTCAGAGATCCGTTTGCGTACTAGGAAGCTTTAAAGTGTTAATTCTTGTTAGAGTCAAGTGTGGGAGGACACTTGACTTTAACAAAAATTATCACTTTAAGGCTCTGCCAGCTACATGGTTGAGTTTGGATATGTGAAAAAAATGTCAGCAGTAGTGTACATCCCTTCATCTGTCAAAAAACTAACGAAGTTAAAAGGAAAACAATCACATCCAAGAAGGCGTCACAAGTTATCGAGTAATAGTCGACCAACTTACTACATTTGCAATTGAAAAAAATGTTCTCTTTTATAGCATTACTAGCTTTTGCCCGCAGCTCTGCCCGCGTTGATATCGGTTATCGCGTAAAAAAATAGCCTATGTCCTTCTCTATATCCCAGGCTATATCTCTGCCAAATTTCATGACGATCAGCTCAGCGGTTTAGGCGTGAAAACGTGACATACAGACAGACAGAGTTACTTTCGCATTTATAATATTAGTATGGATGTAAAGGAGAACATGTTTTTTCAACTACAATATTAAGTTTTTTCTTGGGATAAATTAATCCCAACTACGGAACACTTCATTGTACGGTTTTTAATTGTTGTCAAAAAAAATTTTTTTTTTGCTTCTAACTGGGTACAAATAATGATAATGACTGTCTTTCTATGAAAACATATCTCGAGGAAACATAAGAAATTTCCAACGAGCTTTATCAACGCCTATTTCTTCTGTGTACAGTCAGCGAAATTAATTATTAAGCAAATTGACTAGCAACTTAAAGTGCCTAGAGAAAATTGCAAATGTCATTTGTTAACAGTTGTATGAAATAATTATAACACAACAAATTGGCAGTGTGTTAATTTGATAACATATTATTTTTGCCTGGCCGTACCTATAAAAAGGGGCCACCGCCATACCTTTGCTATTTTTAACGGCATCCTTCCTGCCTTTTCGCCGAAAATTGTTTGGCAGATTACGAGTATCACTCGCCAACCAACGTTTCGCCGATGTTTCACTTTGACAACTAACGATTAGCAAATTTTTGTATGATAACGTTTCATTTGGTAGAATTATTGTTAAGCTGATTATTATAATGACACAAAACGTTTAGGATATTTATCAATTGGCAAACATTTTACTAGGCTACACAACAATTAGACGAATGACGTTTTGTCAGTGTTATTTTTACATACATTTTTTATTTATGAATCTCAAAAATAACATTAAACCTTTAAATTGGCAGCAATGCAGAGCCATATTACGATAGGTTAGGTTAGGTTAGAGTATGACAAACAACGCACGAACCGAGCGAGCGAAGCGAGCGTGCCGCGGTAGCGGCTGGCGATGTGCCAGAAGCGAATCGCTTTTGTAAAAGGAACAAACTAAAACTTTCTGCTATTTGAAAGTTGGCGTTCTAAAAGGTGTCATTATGAAAAGCAGACCAAACGTACAGTTGGCAGCTGTGAGGTTGGGAAATAAAACAAAATTATATGATAAGTTGGCAAATGATTATTCGGCGAAATAAAATTCTGCGAAACGTTAGTTGGCAAGTGAAAATCTGCCAAACAATTTTCGGCGAAAAGGCAGGGAACCATTTTTAACATTTACTATTTAATACTACCTAAACCAATGACTACGCGTAAACAAGAAACAAGCCTCTCTTTACCTTTGCCGCGCGCAGTCCGTTAGCCCACACAGCTGCGGCTGTGGCGGCCCGCAGCGCTCCGCATTGCAAAATTGCGCCTAAGCACATTAAGACTCGCATTGGGGTGCTCCGCAACGCTGTAATTGTTTCAGACAGATTCTAGAATTTTAATTTGAACTTATCCAGTCCAGTGTAATGGGCGGGCCGCGCCGCAGCTCAATGCATTGCAAAAATCATCCTTCATTACTTTCGTACATTTTGTAAACATTGCACATTACGGGCGTACTTATGTCATGCAGTAGGATTTTAGCAATGCATTGCGGCGCGGCCCGTCCAAATGTGCGCGAGCCTTAACTTGTAGTAGCAGCCGCCCACACAACAAATAAAAGCCAATAACGTAAACTGGTATAATTAACAACAAAGAAAAACAGCGAACAATATCTATTTTGTTAATTCTTGAAGATGATGATTATAACATTACCGAAAGTTTGCAAGCACGAAGAGCTTTCAGTTCGTAGTTAGGTTCATATTAATTAAAACTTTTTGAACGTAATTTTTAAGCCATCCTGTAGGTTTTCTTCTCCCACCTACAGGATGGCTTATTCGCCTTAACTACGTATTAGTATTGTTTCATTTATGAAATAAACTTTTATATGAATTCAATTGTTCATTCGTAAATCACTATAGATTATGTATGTATCTATAGTGATAAATTACGTATGAACAATTGAATTCATATAAAAGTCATCATCATCGAATCAGAATTATAAAAATAAAACAGTGTAATGTAATGTCATTCAATGTGTGTGAGTTTCTTTTTGTTAAAGTATGTACATCCTATGAACCGTGGTTCTGGTAAATAAATTACACTGACTTTGACTTTGATAGAACACGGTAATATTATACAAACTAACTGCCACCACCACTGTCTGATGTCTCCACCATTTTGTAATAATATAACAGGTGCCTGTATTCCGGTACTTGCCCATGGTCCCCCAGTCTAGTTCCCCTTGGGGTACGAGCAAATAGTTTTTTTATTATTATTATTTATTATTATTCATTATTATTTATTTATATTTTTTTGTACCCTAAACGGAACAAGACTGGGGGACCACAGGTAAGTACCGCTGTATTCCCCGAAGGGTTAGGCTGACTTGTGCCTATAGTACACCCATATTTCGCCAGATATGTTTAAGTCCCATGTAATATATTATGTAATTTATTAATGGGGGGGAGCCTGTCGCCTTAAACCGGACACAAATCGAGACTACAGGCTGCTATTGAGGAATTCTAACACTTTGCCAGACCCGGGAATCTAACCCAGGACCTCGTGCTCAGCAGTAGCACTTGCAACCAATCGACTAACGAGGCAGACCAATTTATAAGTTTGTCAATAACCTAGAAGTCCTGCAATAGGTATCTGCTGAAAACAAAACAAGTCACAATGTCAATGAACTAATGAAACAATATTGCATTCTATCGGTTAAAGGCTCATACAGACTCGTGCGATATCGCGGGCGCGACAGGCAGTGACAAAGAAATTATGCTACTAGTACCTATCGCGTCGCGCCTGCGATGTCGCACCAGTGTGTGGTAGCCTTTATACGATTCACTGAAACGGAGAGAGCTCTTGTAATAATAAAATCGACACAGGCGCAGTTTCTAGCAAAATAGAAACAAAGAAAAATTCTATTTATTGGCATTACAGAAGAAGAAAAAAACACCATAAAACTATAACTAAATAATGCTATTAATACCAAAAGAGCTTCAGCATCAAAGACTGCAAACATTGTGTTAGTTCTGCCACGGTAATAAGTTTGTCGATAAGAATGTCCGCGAAATTCAATTTATTTTAAGTTTTTTGCAATCTGCAACTCATTATCTGGGTGTATGTTGATTACCTAAAGTATTATTCGCCACCGTAACAAATATGTATTTATAGAATTATAATCATTAGAATCAGTAATACAACTCTCTAAGTTCATAATTATAATTGTACTAGCTTTTGCCCGCGGCTCCGCCCGCGTAGATGTCGGTAATCGCGTAAAAAAGTAGCCTATGTCCATCTCCATATCCCATACTATATCTCTACCAAATTTCATGACGATCGGTTCAGCGGTTTAGGCGTGAAAATGTAACATACAGACAGACAGACAGAGTTACTTTAACATTTATAATATTAGTATGGATTGAATCACGCGGGCTACCCTGACGCTTTGGCCTGTTACTGTATAGTAAAACTACAAAATATCTATATATTTTGTAGTTTTACTATACAGTAACATTCATAACAAATCACCTATGTACATCGGTCAGTCGGACAGATATAACTGATTTATAGGAATATCTGTGTTTGAAACGTTCTCTACTAGCATTTCGGGCTGTCATTTTATTATTTTTACTAAATGCAATACTAAAGTTATGGTTTCCTAGGAGAGCGGAAGCCACAACATAGCCTTCGCAATTTACCGGCGAAGGACGTCACTGAAAAGTTATTTATGAAAGTAATTTGGTGAGTTTTCCTAGAGAGCTTTTCTTGGCACCGTAAAGTCAAACCCCCTTAAAGCCAAGCCAGGCCATCATGTTCATGACAGCCGTCACTGCACCCGTTATGTGGCCGCTACCACTCTTCTAGCAAACCGTAGCTTAAAGCTGAAAACTACACCAAATCTTAACATAAGCGAGTTTTTATCACTCGCTCAATAAGCCGCGCCAAACTTCATAATAGGATATCTGACGTATTGCGTGTCACGTGTCTCGTGTGTCGCAGACGTAGTTGACACGGATCTGTGTCGTGTCAAGTCACGTCAATGGACACGAGTATTTTATATTAAATGGCCGCCATTCTACATGAGGGTTTCATATTGAGTTGCAGGTTAAAGTGATTGAAGCCCTCTCGCGGATTATTGATTTGCAATGAATTTATTATTATATCCATTTGGTAAGTGTTTACTAAGATATTTATATGATACTCTGTCCGGATTTGGGAATCATGTTAAGTCGTCACGGAATTAGATTACTGTTTCGTATAGTTTTACGGAATATAGAAAATTTAACATGTAGTTATGGCTAAAATCTGATTTCGAAATTATTTTAGAATTATTATCAGTTGTAAAAATCGTTAACAAATATTTTGTATGTACCTATTTTTTAGGGAAAATTTGTTGTTTCGAACTTAAACTCAAAGTATTTATTTCAATTAAACCATTTACGGGCACTTTTGAACTGTCATAGAGTCAGTCAGTTAGTCGAAAAATTAAAGCAAGTTTCCCATCAAAACGTTGATCTCCATGCAGAAGAACGGGCAAGAAACTCCATGGACACTCTTTTAAATCCAGATATTACAACATTCTGGGTACATTATTCTTTTTGTTTCTTAACAGATACCAATCTACATGATCTTCACCTGATTTGACCAAGAATATATCTGAACTTTAAAAGAGACTGTGACCTCTGAGTTTGTTTCGGCCTTTCTTCTCAGAGTAGTTAGATAGTAAACGCCGACCTCATCAAGTTTTAAAAATATGATCGACGTGTGAAAGTGTTTGTTTTACCTACTTACAGAACTAAAATCATTTATCATTTATAATAAATCAATAGCAAGTGAAGGCAAGGAATTTAAAATTTCTGTAGTTTTAATAGGAATATTGGTAAAGAAAGTCTCAAATTCCTGAGCAACATCGATGTTAATGCTAATGAGACCGCCGGAAGTGTCCCAAACAAAACCTAGTATCTGCCTACTTGAACAAAACATTTTTGTTTCAATAACAACTCCAAGTAATCGAGACAAGGAAAAAAAAGCATCCCGACATTTGTCGGGATACAACAGAATTGAAATCGAGAACCATTCTTAAAAAAAAAACAACGTTCCTCTAAAGAAAAATATTCAAAGCTTCACAAAGTATCGAATAATAACAATCGAGTCGAGTCTCGTTCGTCCAATACGTTTGAAAGAAGCTCCAGATTGCGTTTATAGTCGCCATGTCGGCAAATGACTGTCTATATAAAAATCGTAACTTCTCTATGAAGACGTAAAAAGCTTTTATATGACACGACAGAAGATCTAACGACCACTTAAATACTACAAAAGGCGGGTCGGGAAACCTAATGCATCCCGATTTTTAGTAAGTGTACAGGCTATAAAAAGGTTAAGATTTTTGGGACTGATTGTTGAGAGAAATTGCTATTATTAATGGTTTGAGGATCTATTGGTTTACAGTAAAGGGTTGAGTATTATTTTTTCTTTAATATCAACTAAAATCCATACCATGCCGTACCATTTTAGACGACAATAATAATTATGAGTAGGGTGAGTCGGTGTAATATGCCAGTGCGGGTAAGATGTAACTCTGTATTTTCTAATGCTGTGGCACAGATGACGACACATGCGCATTTTTTTTCCATTCGGTCGTCTGTCAACGTGGTTCGAATGGGGCCGTGATATTATTAAATTTTATTGTAATTTTAAGGTAAGAATTGAAAATACTGTAATTTTTATAAAATTTATGTTATTTAGAAGGCCGATCAAACATTTCTTGCTAATATTAATCGATGGATCGTGTTTATTTAGTATGATTTACATGAAGTAAATCATAATCAACACGATCTCACGACCTTTTCAATTAAGTTTCTAATTTCGTTCGCGAGCACGCCTTTTTTATTTGACGTCATGTGACAGCTAGTTCCATGTGATGGGGTGATATGCCAGTTGATACAGTGGGGCATGATGCCATGTGGCATTTTACCCTGACCGGGTGGCTATTTAAGCTTCTTATTATTATTTTAGGTGAACAATGCCTCGCCGGTACGTACGTAAGACAGCGAGGATCATGGACGGAAGAAAGTTTAGTGAGTGCTGCAGATAAGGTCAGAACTGGTCAAAATACTCTTTAGAAAGCAGCCATAAAGTATGGGATACCATATCGCTACGCGCTTTGGCTGAAAAAACAAAACAGCTCAACCACTGAACCTGAACCTATACCTGGATGTTGAAAGGATTTTCAATCGCCTTCTACGTCTAGTTTCGAATCAATCAGACCTATTCCACTGATGCTTCAACCTAAAACATCAATGGAATGGGTGCAATGCATCAATGAAGACTGTTGCCAGAGAGGAGATTGCCCAATATCCATGACTGATTAGAAACTGACAAGCGCGACTGATTAGAAACTGATAATTATGAGTACAAAATATTAAAAAGCTTTCATATTGATAATTTAATCATTAAAATATACCAAAAATGTAAAACTGATTGTTGAATGATTACTTTTTGGTAACGAATTATTGACTGATTATTAAGTAAAATGGTGCATCTATGTGATGGTAGCACAATCCTAATTGTTATACGCATCTTACTCCCAGGTGTGTTGCATTTTACCCACGCATTTAGGTAAGACGGAAGAAGTCACTTAGCGGTGTAAAAGTTGAGTTTTTGATTTGTTTACATATTATTATTAAAGTAGGTACTGGTTATTACCATGATGCTAAGTTTTTTATTTTAATAATTTTTTGTTACGAATTTGCACTTTAAACCTTAAGTATGGCGTCTTTCACTGACTTACCTTAGTTGAGGATAATATTTAATTATTTGCTGTAATGTTCTTCTTATTTATCCGTTTTAAAACTTACAAGCATCCCCTTTTCCCACCCTATATACAGATCTGTCAGTGATGATAAATGGAAGACTCGATTATTCCGTTGTCTTTCTGCGTGAGTTGGTGGATGGGGCAGTAACTGGGGGAACGGACCATATCCACCGTGTAGTAATAGGAAGGAGATAGAAATCCGTTGACAACGCGATAGCAGATGGAACTTGTAAAAAGCACGATATATTTTTTTATGACGGTTGAAGACACATAATTATGGACAGTTGAATTGGCTAAAGATATGATAATAGGGTGAAAAAGTAGTGGTAACCGAACCCTATAAGGACATAATATATAGTGGTCTTATTGGTGATGTTTTTCAGAAAGGTCAGCTGCGTTGTACTCGCAACCGGCCTGCGTGTATGACCAGATGTATGAACGTAAACGAAGCAAAAGGAGTATGTAAGGATCTTAGCAGATACCATTCTGTAGTGTCTGTCAGCCCCTATGGGAAAAAGGCGTGAGTTTATGTATTTATGTTATGTATGTGTTTACAGGACAATTTTTTTTTTTTTTTTTATCTAGGGCATCTCAGATTGTAACCACTAAGGTTCCGACTCTTTAACCGGACTTTCCTGTGGCTGCCTTAAGCTCCTAACGAAACTTAATGTCTCCAGCCAGGGTGTAAAAACTATAAACTAAACGACGCCTGCTCGCTAAGGGCACCCCCTGTGGGGTACGAACCTCGGCTTAGGGCAGCTGAGTCGGAGGGAGGGTGGCAAGGGACCGACGTTTTGGCGTGAGGGAGAAGGGCGCGGTTCCACACCATTATTTATATTTATACACTTTGATATCTTGTCGCCTATTTCAATTTTATTGTGCACCGAGTCTTCAATATTCAACAACTCTCTGCAACATTATTAGAGCGCCATCCTCCGTGGCGTTTCAGTGTAATGATGTCGGCTCCGGAATTAGCAAGTAATGTTGCAGAGGTCCTTCTAAAGCTGTGACCGGTAAAACTAGCCGGATTTTCCAATTTCAAGAACGTGGCTATTTCTTTTGCTACGAGTACACTACCGATTTTGTTAACGCCAACAACTTGCCGAATGCATTTACCGTTTTGGTACTTCTGAAAGAATCTTTAACTTTTTGCGTTTTCGATATCGTTTAAATTGGTTGGCTAATTCTTGTCGCCTGCACGCCCCAGATATACCAAAAACTAATATACCCTGTAAATACAAATAATTTAAGTAAGTAATTAGCTTTATTTAGTATAATTTTATTTAGCTTTATGTAGTTCTGTACCTAAAGGTAAATGACCAAAATAATTAACTATCAATTATAGGTACCTACTGAATTAAAAATTGCCTAATAAACTATTATAGCAAATAAGTAAGTGCCTACGAAAAGGTTTAAAGTAAAGAAAAGTTTTAAAAACGTACCTTAGTTACTAAATATTTTTCATCTGGCGTGTCAATACTTTTGATTTCTTGCTTTTATAGCCATCTGACTGTCGTTTCAAAAATACATGTAGTTTTATGTATTTTGTTAAACTTATGTCATTATTGGTTTTTAGAGTAGTTTTTAACATTGAGTATATTGACCAAATTGAGGACGGCTTATACTTCACACGTAATTCATTGAAATAAGCCATCAAAACATTTTCAGAGAATGATTGAGTATTTCTTCGAGTCTTCCATGCTATAAAATTATTATAAATCATTAAATAGCGCTCTCGCGATTTTGGCGGCAAGAGACCATTTTCTGCAATTTGCCCCTCATTCAAAATATCAGGTGGAGTAGATTCCATAGTAATAGCAGATTCCTCGCTTGAACTCATATTATTATCACTATCACTATCACTATCACTACATCACTATCACTATCACTACATATTATAAAACAAAGTCCTCCGCCGCGTCTGTCTGTCTGTCTGTCTGTTCGCGATAAACTCAAATACCACTGCACCGATTCTCATGCTGTTTTCACCAATGGATAGCTTGGTTCTCGAGGAAGGTTTTAGTATATAATTTGTTATGTTTTTGTATGCATTTTTGTATGAATTAACGATATTTGTTGGAGGTGTCGGAAAAAAATAAGCCGTCTGGGAGCTTTCAACGGAAACGCTGTCTAAACCCTTTGAGATATAGCAAAATAATGTATGGTAGAATTATGTATCTTATAAAGGTCTTCAAAAAAGTCCGCGATGGCATATGTCTATCTCTTAAGGATAACATACTATATCCATTTTACTGTCTTTTTGTAGGTATTTGTTTGCCGAATTTTACTCTTGGAAATACAATTACGATAATAATACAGTATATGATCAGTAGCTATTAGCCAAATTATGTTCGTAGATAAATAAGCTAGCTACTTATGTGTATTTCAAACAGTTTACAAGAATATTTATCATAAAAACATTACTAAACACGGCGGCCTTATGATCAAAATTTGTGCATTCCAAAACTTTTGTAACTTTTTCACTGACTTATTTATCACTTTTCGATAAACTAACACTCAATACGAAATCTACACTTATTTCTCAGTAATTCTGTATAAGATTCTTCTAAGATTAAACCGTTTTCTCATTGAATCCATTACTTTACGCACGTATAACCTTGATGAATGTTTACATTAAGCACCGCACCACACCGCCACACGACCACAGAGTACAGACGTATTTTGTTTTTTTTTTTTCGTTTAGTTGTGTTCCCGCTAAAATGTCAACCGGTCAAGTATTAGTCGATTTTTTTTTTTCGTTTAGTGGTGTTCCCGCTAAAATGTCAACCGGTCAAGTATTAGTCGATTAATCGAATTCTACATCCAGATCGTATTGCAAGTACAAAATAAATGTCAAATATTTCGTCCAATTGCGAACGTGACCCTGAGAAAAGTTATGCACCAATGGTGTTCATTAGAAATTTCGAGCGTTTTATCAGCACAAATGGTGTATCATGCGACATTTCGGAGGATTTCGTTTTGTTTTCACATTGTTGGTACTTACGTGAATTATTTCAAAATTATTATTTGTGTCGCACTTTTATTTCGTGTTGTAATTTGGTACAATTGATTGCTTTAAGAATTTGAGTGAAATTTCGTATTTTAATTTTGTGTTTGTTATCTTTAGGTAAAGACTCATTCACGTTCAGAAGATAAGTACTTTTATTATATTAAATCATTTGTTTCGGTTTGTATTCACATAGTGAGTCACATTAAAATTAATATTAAGTTAGAATTTTGAGATATAGCCTGGGTTAAGGAGAAGGACATAGGGTACTTTTATGCGATAACCGACATCCACGCGGGCGAAGCCGCGGGCAAAAGCTAGTTTTGTATATAAATATCAGTCGGAAAGTCGCAACAATCTTTGACGTTTCTAATTTGAAAATGGCGCCAATTTGCAAATAGCGCCACATGCACGTGGTGAAAATTAGAACTACATACATCTTTCGTCTCATTTACTCTTTAGTAATAAAGTGTGACAAACGTATTGAGCAAAAGCGCTTCCAAGGAGGTTCGATCAGTCAGCTTATTTAATCTCGTAATGTGAAACTCCTTGGTGGAATTCTTATAATTTTTTTATGGTAATTAAAAATAAACCGTAAAGATTACGCACGTTCCGTTGTATGGTGCGTAATTTTTAACTTTCGAACAATATATACATGCTTCGTAAAAGCATTTTTTGAGCAAATGTGTTGAAAATATTAGTTACATGTTTCATGTTGAATTTATAACTATATTATGTGAAAACGATGTAAAAAGATAACAAGAACGTACTCGTTAAAAGCGTCCACAGTAGGTAAAACAAATATAAAAAAATAAGCCGTAGCAGCTAGGTGATGACCAGTCCCAACTGACGGCGTCCGTTCACGAACATAACGCATGGATCAGCACCATTCAGCTCAACCATTTTGAAGGGAGTTAAATGATCCAATACACGCGCCACCATCAGCGAGACATCTGAGTGAGCATCACATACTTTACACTTATTTTACGTATACAAGTCTTGAATGTGCCCTGGTAGCCACCAGGGCACATTCAAGACTTGTATACGTAGATATATAAAACACAATCATGGTCCATTAAAGCGCTATGATCGTGCTCGTGCCGACTGAAATAGGCTCGCGAAGATGCAATTATTTTGTTTTTATTATTTGTTGTTATAGCAGCCATAGTAATGTGTTCATTTGCTACGTAAACGACTTTCCCCATGTAATCACGCACCAAATGTCCCTATTTGCTGACGACAGCACAGTTATATATGATACGGGAAGTAATAAAGAAATAGAAGATGACATTAACACTAGTCTTGTTACGATTGTTGACTGGCTGAACGCTAGTAACCTTAAAATTAACCTGACTACTCGTAAAACTAAAATTATGAATTTTAAAATTAGACAAAAAGCACTGTCACATATTCAGGTAAACATAAAAGTGACCAAATACTCGAAACGAATGTTAGAAAATTTCTTGCATATTGATAGCGATATAACATGGAGGACTCATATCGATAAAGTATGTGGGAAGCTCAGTAAGTTTTCCTATGCTCTATATATGCTAGGCAAAATTGTGAATAAAACAGCGCTCTTAACAGCTTACCATGGGTATGTCACCTCTACTTTGCGATATGGCCTTATATTTTGGGGCAATGCTAGTAAGTTGAGAAGGTACTAATAGCACAGAAAAAGTGTATTCGAGCTATATGTAAATAAACCGAACAGATTCATGCAAGCCACATTTCCAAGACTTAAAAATATTGACGATACCATCACTTTATGTCTATGAAGTATGTATTTTTGTAAAAAAACAACATGAATTTATATAAATGTGTCGAAAGTCAGCGGCACGCGGCGCTCAAAAAAGTTGCACCCATTATGCACTATAACCAGATTTCTCTACGATAGTATATATGCAATGGCTCCAAAACTTTATAACAAGTTACCTGATCAAATTGTATCAAGCAGCAACATGAATGAGTTTAAACGTAAGCTTTTTAAATTATTGAATGACAAGGCGTATTATTCTGTTAATGAATATCTTAACGACAAATTAAAATAACATCTATATAATTGTATATCTGTCTGTAAAATTAATATGTTGCTCCCATTGGTATATTATATATTCTTTATTGACATTTTTATTTAATTTATTATTGTGTACGAAATATCGACAAAATTCTACCTATTTGTTAATTGTGCCATCTTAATTTATTGACAAATTATTATTAACTATTAGTGTTGCGCATGAAATTGTGACATCTAATTTCCTATCGACTTTATTTTTTTTTATTTTTTTTTGTTAATGTGACATTCGATTAGGTACCAAAGCTATTTTGTATGCCTTCTGGCGGGACATAGTATGGACCAATTCTTTTATTTTAACATCTGTATAATTTTACCTTATGTTCACAAAATGAATAAATTAATTTGAATTTGAACACTGTGAAAATTTCAAAATTTCTATTACGGTTCAAAAGATAATATTTCCCTGTAACCGACGGCCGGATGGACGGACGGACGGACGGACGGATGGACGGACCGATGGACGGACGGGCAGACGGACGGACGGACGGACGGACAGCGGAGCTTTAGTAATATGGTCCCGTTGGCTTGGGCGTGGAACCCAAAAAATATTTATGTAAATGCAGAAGCTTCGCGCGAGTTGCTAGATTACACAAAATAATAATATTTGCAACCTAAATATTTTACTCCCAACTCAATAAGCCGCGCCACACGACATTATCATCCGACAATAATACAATCAGATGGATTGACGTGCGTACAAGTCTCTCTCCGCCCTAATTAGAGGCAAAATATCACCGTACGTGCTTTCCCGTCAAGGGTAATAAGTCTGTAATTCCCTGGCATGCGGCGTATTACATCACCAGCGTGACGTATTACTTGGCATTATTTATAAGGTTCAATTGAGGAAAGTGTTGATGTAGACTATTGTACGGTGGCCAGCACATCAAGTTACCACAAATTGTCACACTTTCTCGTTCGACTTTGAACTTAATCAACAACATTTTAAAGTTTAAAATCGTTTGGAGAAATTTTATAGTTTTGTCTAGCTTGATGTGCTGGCCACTGAACCTAATTGGGTTCAATATTCCTGCGTGGTCATTTGGAGTCGGTTTAGAAACGTGATTGATTCCTGTGATGTCCTTTTGATGATCCAAATGTTTGTGTTAATTGTAAAGTTAGTGTTGAATCACTGATTTGTTTGTAAAAATTTTCGGAAACATATTCTTGGGTATTATTTGTTTGTCAAATATTTTATTTCCGTACCTGTAACAACTAACAATTAGGTATTGTTATTGAATTGAATGTTTCGAATTGAATTTTTAAATAATTCAGGTGCTTTTCACAATGAATGTTCACATGGCATGTCATTCGACAGTAACCAAATTCACCAAAATTAAAATTAATTTTATTAAAGCTAACGATAAATTATTTAATTTCTGTAAATAGGTTTGTATAAACCCTTTACACGCTTATATTTTTTAAACTAGACGAGGTCGGCGTTTCCTATCTGACTACTCTGAAAAGAAAGGCCGAAATAAACTCAGAAGTCACCGTCTCTTTTGAGGTGCAGACATAATAATTATTGGTCAGATCTTGTGAAGACCATATAGATTGGTGTCTGAAATGGGCTTTTGATGAAAGAACCACACAGATTAAGTGGACCTGTCCAATCAGTGCACGCATTTGTCAGTATCTAATCGTGCAGCTCAACTCAGAATTTAAGGAGCTCAACGATTCGGCGAACAATACCAAAGAAAGCACATTTGGTTAGGCCGCATAAATTACTCGAACTGCCAGCCCATGATGAAAAATAACTGAGAAAACACACAAAACAAAAGAAATAAACTATGACCCACATAGTCTTCACATTCACAATAATTAAAATAATATACCTAATATTTTACAAAGTAAATGTCCATATCACTGTATATACAAAATTCAATGTGTATTTAAAAATCCGGACATAATCTTGGTCAGATCAATGCATTTTTAAACGAATAATGTGTGTATTATCTTAATACATAAAACAAAGTCGGGTTGTTTACACCATTTTATAACTCAAGAACGGCTGGACCGATTTTTATGATCTTTAATTTGTTGGATTTTTCTCCGCGCCGAATAGCAGAATAGGTAACTATTAAAACATGCGAAAAAATCACAAAAAAAATGAATAAAATTCATTTTCTCATAAATTTTTGTACGGAATGGCTTGGGGAACGGGGACGGATTGGCGAACGGGGAAGCAAGAATTTTCATGCGGACGAAGTCGCGGGGCACTTATCCACACAAACAAATTTATTCGAATCATTCAGGGTTGGAAAAAAGACAGTTTTTTTTTTAATTTTATGAAACAAACAGTTCAAATATTTTTAACAAATTTATTATCAACACGAATCGATCAGACCTTATATACCTAATTCATATCTACATTATATTATATTTAATCTGTGGAATCATATACAAAAATTGATCAGAATAATAATAGTAATAGATTAGCCCTAGTACTTACTATTATACTATCTAATGTATGAACATACTTACTTTTTTTTTATCAGTCTGCGTTTCTATGTAATACAGATACTGAACCACTTTACATAATTAGCCTGTACGTTGCGAATTGCGAATCCCGATGTTCGTTGAAGACGGAGGAATTACCTTACCTAAAAAAGGAATGTTTAATTACATATCCAAATAGTTTCTTTAATAAATTCTAAATTTAATGTAATGACATAATGGTAATAATCTAATCTACTATCTAACCTTTTGTACCGTGTGGTGCCGGACGTAAAGAATAGCATCACCCCATTTCCTCCCGTGGGTGTCGTAAAAGGCGACTAAGGGACTTACTAGAGAATGGGCAGCAGCGTTCTCTATGCATTTTAACACCATACTGCGATCGCCAACCCGCCTGTCAAGCGTGACGATTATGGCAAACCCCCCCAATTGGGGGAGGCGTATGACCAGCAGTGGACGTCTTTCGACTGAAATGATGATGATGATGATCTAACCTTTTTAATTTCTTTCCGAGCAATTTCAAGTCCCAAAAATTTATAACTTTTAATTTATTTCCATTTATCGCTATTAATTGTGTTGTTTTTTTTTGTTACAAGTACTAACAAAATATGGACCTGGTCTGAAATAAATGTTTATTATTATTATTATTATACGTTAAAATATCTCGGGACCCTGGGGTCTGGGACCTTTGGAAGGCGTACGAGGGGCCGAAGCCAACTCGCAGAGGCCCGTTAGACGCTTTTTAATTAAATAAGGCACCAACCGACCCCGGTTGGTGTATCACTATTGCAGGATATGGAAAAAAAAAAAATTTACTATGTGTTTGGGTGGTTAAAATGGGCTGGTTACCTAAAACTATGGAAGGACTATAACCCTGCCTGATCAATGTTTTATTATACACGCATAAAATGGCAGGGGGTGACTTGCACACTCAATAATGGGCCCCCGGAAACGGTCCCTAGCAAATAGTGACGTAGCGACAAGGAGGCAACATTATCCTGAGGTGCTCGAGGAATGGAGAGGTATTCCACGGCTCTCAGAACAATCCCAGAGCCAGGAAGATGGTCAAGATCCCTACAAGCATTTACTGGAATACTTCCTTCCTTCGGGCACGTTTGTTCTTGCGAATCTCCACTCAAGCCGGCCAATAAAGGCAAGCCAGAGATGAGGAACATGACTTCTCCCGGGAGATAGAGTCCGTAGGTTCGCAACTGCCCACCAGCTCGCCACATGCTGCGGGTTTCTGTATCTCTCTTGGTCTGGCTCCTCACCCTAGACATGTTCCGGTAAAGTAAACTCTACCGGCACAGACCTAGAGTTCGGAGCGCGCAAGCCCCACCACGACTTCAACGTAGAGATACGGCGGTGGGGTTATTATTATAATTATTAAAAAAAAAACAAAACCAAATTTTTTAAATATTTAAAACATTGTTTGAAACTTGTTCAAAACTGTAATTTTAAACACTTAATAAAAAACTTCATTTTGTTTCAAAATGGTTTTTTTTAATTCGTGTTTTAAAAGAACTTGTTTGTTTCATGCCAACCCTAATACATTTATTTTACAAACAAAATATTATAACTTTGATCCTGTTTGTACTCAAATTGGTTTGGTAAGTCAAACTGATTGATTAATAGAATAGCACTCAATGTGGTACACCAGTGGACAAGCCGAGCGTGCTTAAGTACCTAAGATTAGAATTAGAAATGTGATGTCAGAAAGGCGAGTTGAGCAAGCCGAATATGAGCAAAACGACGGTTCTGCCTAGCAGTGGCCTACAAAATTCGGCCTTGTAACATTTAAGAAGAAGAAGATACTTTTGCTGAATTATTTGTGTAATTAATGTTTGTGAACTAGGTAAGTTGTAGTAATTAATATGCTGAGTGCAACAAAACTCTGCCTATCACTTTTCAAGAAAGTCGCATTGATATTATGTTTAATCGAGCCCCATACGCAAACAGAAACGGAATCCTTCACAGTCCGTATCGCGGCGCAAATTCCAAATTGGGTTATATCGCCCATAGCCCCATGTAGCCGTATGCCCATATAGGATAAAAGAGCCGTGTCAAAGTTCGGAAGATGTCTGTCACGGTGGCGTACAGGCTTACAGACAAATGGGCTTTTGGGAGAAAAACTGCAAACTATACTATTCGTATTAAGGTTTGCCTGCTATTGTGGTGTGAGGACGGAATAGGGAAGGTTTTTACTAAATTGTAATATTTTCGTGTGATTCTGATAATTTTGCATAAAACTTTGCTTCAGTAGCTATTTACGCTAATTGAACGACATGCATAACATATTAAATAGAAAAAGTAACGAATGCATAAAAAAGGGGTATACAAGCCTAATTACCTTACTTAAGAGCATTAAGGGGTGAAAAACTTTTCCTGTTCCTTTTTCCTAAATGCGTCATTAGAACTTCTTTCGTCGACTATGGAATCGACTATGAATGCTTCGAAAGACAACCTTTTGTAAGGTAGAGCACAATAACAAACACAAAAAAAAAAAAAAAAAACAAGAAAACACAATCCAAATATCAATGCCAATCAACATCAATGTTTTTGTCTCTGTGAGCATATCAAAAGTATTTATTAAGGTGCTTACAGATTTCCTCGATTTTTAGCAATCGTTAATAAGATCAGCTAGATTCTTACAGATTTCCTCGATTATAAGAATCGTTACTGTCGCCTCTTAAGGATGGATAAACATCTATTAGGTTATTATCGAGCATTGTTGATTTAAAGATAGACACAAACTACCCACAGTAGCGATCGACAAAAAAATACGGTTTTGACCGCGGTTACATGCACATTTTACTCGCTTTGGTTTGATCACACGTGATGTCGATCGTGAAAATCGAGAAAATCTGTAGGCACCCTTACCTAGTCTTTTGAGTTTCTTCGTTCTTTGTACAGTTTCCTTTCTATTGTTAGTGACAGCCCCGATGCGTATAAAAAGCGTTTTGTTTGAGAAGCCTTTAAATGTCCTCTGACGTCACTCTTCGTTTGACGTCACGTCAGACGTCATGCAGCGGTGTAATGAGCAATGAATAAGTTTATTTCAATCACAATGAATAAAATAAACTTGTAAATGTCAGAAATGAATTCATAATTACAGTCAGGTATGTATTTCGATAAAGTCTAGTCAGGTATATTTATAATTTAGGTCAGGTCTAGTGATCACAAGCGCTACTGCTGAGCTTGAGGTCCTAGGTGCCGTTCCCAGGCCGGGCAGTGTTACCTATTGGTTTTTTTCATCAGGAATCTCTCAGTAGCAGGCTCGTACCCTATTGCATTGGACTTAAACATAACTAGCGAAGTGTGGGTGTACTATAGGCAGACCTCTGCCTAACCCTTTGGGGATTGCAGGCGTGATGTTGTTTGTGTATGTGATATACATATCCTACATATCTGTCTCTCTTTTGATTAAAATAACCCATATATGATATCAAAACATCTATTGTTGATTTTCCTTGTTCAATATTTTCTCTTTGACGTAAACTATTCCGACACACTTCGTAGTTTGTTCAATAGATTTTCATTCTGTTGTGCAAATTCATTTTTCTCGGAACAAGCAATATTGTCTGATAGCACGAAATAGCAGCGCATAACAATGAGCGCAGTATCAAGTAAAGTAAACTTTATCTCCGCAATAAACTTCTACGGTGGACACGGATGCGATAAGGTCTGTCCACACGAGGGCACATTTGTTATAACACAACATTTCAGCAATTGACGCACAAGCCATCTGAAATAACTGTTTGAAATTAAAATGTTTCAGCGGGTCATGTACCCGGCAGAACATTGTGCAGACAAGCTTAAATATAACGCAGGAAATAATGCTTAAAGGAAATAATTAAAGGTTACAATTTACTTTTACAACAACCCAGCTGATTGTCGAACCGTTATCAACCTGAAAGACCAACCTTCATAGCTAAAACTGTTGTTGCGATTTTTTTGGTACAGACATAGTGAGTGGACATCTACTGGCTGAATCAGTGATTATAATGATGAACGCCTAGGATTTCTGCTTGTTTATATATAAAATAAGTTTGGTGTATTTTGGTGACAGTGATCCCCCAAACAAAAGTGTCCAAAGTGAAAAAGTCTCTCACAAAGTTCAAGGCAGACAAATTCAGAATTGGTATTTATACGCCTCGTCTGACCTCTGCTTTATTCTTGAACTCCGTATACTTAGTTCTCACGACAACACCGGTACAATACGACATGAACAGTTCATGTGTTCATGCATATACCTAGTTATGCTTTGTTACAGACTACAGGCTACAAACTACAGGCCAACAGGAGTGCTGGAACTTCTTTAACGTGTTCGTCGAAAGTTTTCGCGATTTTCTGGGAATGTAAAGTATCTTTTGTGGTAATGCAGGATATATTCTGTGTTGGTTATGTATTATATACATATTGTGTGTACCGCCATTGAAATAAAAGTGTTGTGATATTCTGGCTACTCATCGGGGATTTGAGTTTGTAACTGATTACCTTTTAGTAGCGTCGTGGACGACGGGTCTGTGTCTTATCATCCGTCTTTAAACCTCTACCTAAATCACACCTTAAGGCTGCAGTCTTGCAAAATTCACTCGCGGTGAGTTATTTGCGCAAATTTGTATATTTTTTTAAACAAATTAATTAAATAACATTAAATATTATTATTGCACATAAATAAACATAATATAAGTAATAGCTAGTAATTTTTTTTAGTACATCGAGGTGGATTATGTTAGGTAAATCAAGCGTTGAATACAGCTCTTTCTGCCCAACAACAATTCGAGGTATGTTTGTGCTCCTACTTTAGGGTAATTAAGAATTATTTTCAAAATCTGTTCATCGCATAATTAGCTGAACATTCTCGTCTTTAAAATGCCCTGATTCGTTTTTTCTAATTATCTTTCATTTTCTTATTTTGGAGGTCACAAAGTCATCAAAATTCTCTGTTTTTATCTCTTAACCCAAGTAGCAAATTAGTGAATTTTGCAACTTATAGCTTTAAGTTGTAAATGAGTGGTTTAACAGTGTTTGATAAAACTTATACTCGTAGCTTCTAACACTATTCATATTTGTATATTAGTACCTCCTAACACTCATAGTTGCTTATGAGTGGTTTTTTTATACTATAAATCTTATGGTTGCATAGAGTCGATTTTGTTACTTAAAGTTGAAAACGGGTTTTAATTGTTATCAATTTAGGGGCAACAGTGGTATATGAGGCCTTTAAATCACTTGTAAGCAACTGTTACATTTAAGCTGTAACATAACCTTATTTGGCACTTCTTTTTCCAAACGAGTAATATAACAGAGTAGTATATCACCTGTAGTGGCTTAAGGGATCATTTTGCAACCTTTTTGGAACCTTACGTGATTGCATCTTTCAGGCCTATTTTACTCTAATATGCCACTCCAATGCGTAGATAAATTTCAATAGTGGATTCTTGAAAACCAAGAGCAGCTATTTCCACTTATTTAAAACTTATTTAAAACTAACGATCTAACAGTTCCAAAAATACATAATTGTGACTCAAGAAGTCTTTCAGATTTATGCGTAAAATAATCAGTGCTACCAGTGTGTACCAGATGTACTTTGACATAATACTTAGTCTAAAACCATTATATTAGGCATTTAACAGTTTTATTTTTTTATACTATTATTTTGCCAATTGACTTAGCCCACTTTGTTTAATTGTTCTTGATCAAATCGAAGGCGCTTCGAAATTTACAAAGAAACTATACTATAGTTTCACAGTAACAAAACATTCGCAAGGATTTTGTGCTATAAATCAATGCCTGCAATATATCAGTACACGTGAAGTTTTAATACTCATCAAATAGATGTAATCTAAAATGTAATGGCTGTACACAGACCAAATTCAAAAACACATCTTGACTTATCGCCCTAAAAAGAACTTTGCGTCTCATTTGTCACTCAATGACCGAATTGAAACGTCATATCATTCAACCAATCGTTCACTGCGCACAACTTACACCCATAGTTCTAATTGCCACTTATGGTGATCGTGAGAACTCCTATGGATTCCATTTGGAACTAAAATTAGGCTGCAATTTTTCTCCCCGTGGTTCTATAATGTTTGCATAAGGGTTCTCTCCACCTATATAGAACTTAACCATGGCTATATATTTCACCCAAGTTTACAAACAGATATGATATGGAGCTATTTTACCACCCAGTTGTGTTACTTGGGAATAAACGGTTTGTTTCATAAATAAAATGAATCGTATGTATGAAATAGTTAAATTATTTTAATGCCCAGAGTACAATAAAACAAATACAAAAAAAATTGCACCTAAATCACCTTATTCTAACAATAATAACAATCTCAAAATACTCAAAAAGATGCTCGGCGCGTGGACTCACCGCACGCGATTCTTACATTGCGCACTAGAAGATGTTTAGGTCTTTTGAGATTATTATTATTGTCAGAGTAAGGTGATTTGCTTTATTGAACTTTTGGCATCAAAATAATCTAATTATTACATACATACGATGCATTGTTATTATGACACAAACCGTTTATTAAGAGATAAAAACAGAGAATTTTGATGACTATAGGACCTCCAAAATAAGAAAATGAAAGATAGTTAGAAAAACGAATCAGCGCATTTTGAAGATGATTATAATTATAATGATTATTATATTATAAGTTCAGCTAATTATGCGCTGAACAGATTTTGAAAATAATTCTTAATTACCCTAAAGTAGGAGCACAAACATACCTCGAATTGTTGTTGGGCAGAATGAGCTGTATTCAACGCTTGATTTACCTAACATAATCCACCTCGATGTACTAAAAAAAAAATACTAGCTATTACTTATATTATGTTTATTTCTGTGCAATAATAATATTTAATGTTATTTCATTAATTTGTTTAAAAAAAAAATACAACTTTGCGCAAATAACTCACCGCGAGTGAATTTTGCAAGAATGCAGCCTTGAGATGGTCGTACAATTAGTGAAGGAGGAATCAAAAACACAGTTAGTTTTTTGTTACTTGGAAATGTATTATAACTCAGAAAAATAACTTGAAAACTGAAGTAAGATTAACATAATACCGTTATAAGAGGTTATGGTAGGCCCCCTGAACATAATGCTCTGTGTTTCCCGAATACCCTTGGTTTCCCTGAAAAAATATATGCAGTGAATTGAATATATTATTATGTAGTTCCAAAATATATCTTCTTATCAGTAAATTATCGCATGATTTCCCGCCGGACCGGCGGTAATTGAGTGATGATACCATAATAATGAACAATGTCATTGACTAGTATGGGGCTATCTTTGCTATTTTTGCTACTTATGGTCAATCCGAAAAAAATAGGCTTAAGTACATAGTGTAATAACCTCGATAGAACAGAATCGTGTTTGTGGCTAAAGGTAGTCACTTCTCTACACTACGAAAAATAAACATAATAATATATCTGTTTCAAAGTGTTTTTTTTTTCTACGTTTGTAATGCTGCGCGTGCTGATCTAACTGTGACTTGTTTATGTCACGGTGGGTCTGTGGGTGACTGGACATTGTTTGAATGACAAGACGCCACATGTGCAACAAATTAGAATCGTAACTAGTAGTTAGGAGTCCGAAAGTCTAACAACTGTAAGTAAATGCATATTACATTTCATATTTACATTATAAATGTATAATTTATAATATAAACATGTACTTATGTCTAGTTAGTACCTGAACTAGAGAAGGTGAATTGACAGTCGATCCACGTAAATATCGTTTCATTCAATATCATTTCATAATACTGGAAGCCCAATATTGTACAGAAAAGCCAGGTGCGTGTTATTTATAAATTCTTTACCATATTTCCAACATTGTTGTACAAAAGCAAACAAATGCAATTAGCACATTACCCGACGTCACCGCTAATCAGTGAGCTGACGTCGTAATGACAAAGTTGCTCAGCTCTCAGAGCGAAGCGAAGGTGCGTCAAAGCGGAGCGAGTGAAGAACTACTAGAACTCGATTTAAGTTGATGACCGACGGATGGCGTCATTCTGAGGGTGATTGTTACACCGTACTGTATCAAGGAAAAGGATGTAAATATAGGTTCATGAAACACTTGAGCTTTGTCTCTGGGCTGGCAACGTGTCTGCTGTGACTCTACTATTGCAGATGTCCATAGGCGATGGTGACCAATTGTCATTAGTAGGACTGCGGGCTAGCTAACCCTGCTATTGTCTTCATTCTATTATTCATTTTCATTTCAGGTCATCATTAATTGGGATATAAATAATTTCATTTTTATTTAACAGTTTTTGCACACACATATAAACAGATAAGAAGAAAGGAACAGAAAAATACGTAAAAAGCGATGCTTATTTCTAAAGAAATCTCGAAGAAGTCTCTCTCTTACTTTCTTCCTTTGCAAAGAAATTACCTGCACGGTATGGGCTCCGCTCGCCCCTGGATCTTGCCCCTTTCGATTAAAATGTTCCACTCACCCCGTTTTTTATTATTTTGGTGTAGTGATTCGCCATACTCACGTGTTCGACCGGGGCGCGTCGCGCTGGGTCAAGTGTCCCTGACCATTTTTTATCGCCGCGCGGCGGGGTATTGGGTTACTTATGCACGGCTTTTAAACAAAAACTTTTTATGAACTGATAGTAAACTAATTACACAACTTTTTTACACGCTAATTTCACGCTAATTTAACGCTGCCAACAAACTGTTTTACAGTTTGGCAGAAGTAAAATATTTTGTAGTACGGATGTAACAACGAATAAACGCTTTTTCATTTTTTTTTTTTTTTTCGTTTAAATAAATAATATTAGTTGAAAATCTAAAGCGATAACCTATGTTTTTTTTTACCTACAAAAAAGGTCAATTCAGTACCTCGGTACAAACCGCACACCCGCGGCGAGCCCCAACGCACCGTGCTGCCACTTCAACTACCTATACCATATTTTGTTATGCCCATATCAACCAACGCCACTTATCGAAAATATCAGGTATTTCATTGGCTTTCGGTCAATACAAGAACGAAAACTGTAGCTGAGGGTGCGCAGTCCGCAAAAAACTCGCGCAAAAAATTCAAGTCCACTCTTGTGGCATTAGACATTTCAGCGTTTTCGCTCAGCGCCAGTAGATTGGATTGGACACGTGAGTGGTTACGAAGGGGCGAGTGGAATATTAACATTTAAATAATTATTTTGGTATATCGATTCGCCTCTTGCGGAATTTCCTTTGTAATTTAACCAAAAAAGGTATAGTTGAGACAGAGATACTTTCTCTTTCTAAGTTCGTATTATAATGTGCAAGGGATGAGAGTTTTGCGATATTTTCTAATTAATTTAGTACTTATCTCCAAGTGTAACTAAGTAGATAAAAATATTCCTGTGTATTGTGAGTGTAATTCCTGATTGGAAGTTAAGGTAAGTTTTTATTACAATCGGATTTCCATTTTTTGTTAAATTACCTTTGTAAATTAGGTATTAAACTAACGCCTTATATTCTATCATTTGTGTTTGGCTACTAATTCTGTTTGGTATCAGTTTTATTACATCACTACAAATATATAAAACAATTTTGCTACTCTTGCCTTATACGTTTTATTCACAAATACAATTCTGCACTATTTGAATTAAAGAAAGTAAACAAATAGAAGAAAAAAAAAATTTAAAAATTGTGGCATTGAATGAAACAATCGAATAACAGTGAAAGAGACTAAAAATTAAAGAAGGTACCTACATTGTAACGAAATTAATAAATGGAGAAATTAGTTTATGTGTAGAAAAACTGTGTACGTACTTGTGACTGCTTTATAGTTATGGATAGTCTGCTGTGTTGTGTTTTTGATATTTTGTTTCCTAAATTTTTTATATTTGTTGATTTTGATAATTTTAATTGATAACAAATCTTTATTGTAAAATCACTGAAATATTATTATGTAATAATTTAGAATTTTTAATATTTAACTATTTTAACAGCACCGGTGCACACACACTTTCTACCCTGCAAAATAAATTGATTAGAATCCTGGTAAACATTCAGCAAACAGATAGTTGCAAACCTTTCTTTCAAAAACTTAATATTTTAACCCTTCCCTGTATATACATTTTAGAAACATGCAAAGTGCGGAAACATCAAGAATTCTATTCAACATGTGTACATTCAAACACGCTATCTACTCAGACATCCATCTAGGCTAAACTTACCAAGTTCTCGGTTAAAATTGCACTCTACAAGTCCCTATGTAATGTCCATAAAATTATATAATAAACTACCCGCACCTATAAAAAAAGAAGAGAAACTTAACTTATTTTCCAAAAACTTCGTCAATTTTTGTTAAATAAAAGTAGGTAGGTAGGTAAACGAATATCTAAGTGATAGACTTATAAAGTCATAAATGATAAATGATAAATGATTTTATTTCTGTAAGTAGGTTTTTACAAACACTTTTACACGTCAATCATATTTTAAAACTAGATGAGGTCGGCGTTTCGTATCTGACTACTCTGAGAAGAAAGACCGAATCAAACTCAGAGATCACAGTCTCTTTTAAAGTCCAGACATAATCTTGGTCAAATCATGTGAAGACCATGTAGATTGGTGTCTGAAATGGTCTTTTGAAGAAAGAACCACACAGATTGAGTGGACCTATCCATTCAGTGCACGCATTTGTCAGTAATCGTGCAGCTCAACTCAGAACATAAGGAGCTCAACGATTCGACGAACAATACCAAAGAAAGGACGTTTGGGCAGGCCGCATAAATTACTCAAACTGCCATACCATGATCAGAAAAAAAAAAATACTGAGAAGAAAAAAAT
Organism: Dryobota labecula; assembly: GCA_947523025.1. Lineage (NCBI taxonomy): Eukaryota > Metazoa > Arthropoda > Insecta > Lepidoptera > Noctuidae > Dryobota > Dryobota labecula. The sequence continues at coordinate 22,883,095 of OX383303.1, forward strand.
AAAAATAAAGACCCACATACTCTTCACATTCACAATAATTAAAATAATAATATTATACTTCACAAGTAAATATTCATGTCAATGTGTATAAAGCAATCACAATTAAAAAAGTTTCAATATGTAAAATTTGGAGCAGCTCAATCCCAAGCCTTTTTGTCCTCAATATAATCTTTAATGGTATAAAAGGCTTTCTGGCACAACTTACGTTTAATGAATGATTTGAATTTATTAATGCTTAGATCTTGAACGTGGCTTGGAAGTTTATTATAAAAGCGTATACATTGACATCTGAACAAACCACCTATTTTCTTGAGCCGAGTTTTAGGTACAACATACATGTGTTTGTTCCTAGTATTTATATTATGGATATCACTGTATTTTTCAAACAATTTTATGTTTTTATGGGCATATAAAAGATTTTCAAAAATATACTGAGAAGGCACAGTCATAACATTAATTTCCTTAAATTTCTCTCTGAGAGAGTGTCTCGAACTTAATTTATAAATTTATCGAACAGCTCTTTTCTGCAAAACAAAGATAGACTGAATGTCGGCGTCATTTTCCCACAACAGAATTCCGTACGACATTACACTATGAAAATAACTAAAGTACACTAAACGGGCTGTCTCTATGTCAGTTAAATTACGAATTTTTCTAACAGCGTATGCTGCGGAGCTCAGCTTCTTAGACAATTTATCTATATGTGAGCCCCACTGAAGCTTAGCATCCAAAGTTAAGCCCAAGAATACAGTGCTATCTTCGGGATTCAATTCTTCGCCTAACGCGTAACTTAAGTACTCGAGACTTAAAGTTTTATTTGACTGATGAATTATTATTACATCTCTCAATGGATACGTTTTTATATTTTATATTAGTAAAGCTTATCTCAGAAAATACCTATATCGTTATTATATTAAAGTAAGAGCTAAGTACTGTTATATAAATTAAATTAAAAAACGCTTCCTCTCTCCTAACTCACTTAATTTGCTGTGCCCGCCAGGGTCCATAATGATCACACACATGTGGAATGCAATAAAAGTATTGAGTATTGAGTAAAAATGTTTAAATGGAAAAATTACCTAAATTTTAATTAACTTATATTATCTATAAAAAAAAAAAACTCATAGTTTGTATATACAATATAAGATAATTTTTAAATTATAAAAAACGTTATTTTTGAATTGTTATTTTATTGTTATTTTTATAACGCCTATGTAACAGTTCTACATTTATATCTGTAATTTTTATGGTGTACATAATAAAGAGTATTCTATCTATCTACCTATTTATTACCTACAATAGTTTTCGTATAAAACCGTAATCTTTAATTATAAAATCTGTGATTATTTTGTACGTTTTTTTAGTCATGTAAGTGTTGATTCCATAAGTTTGGTCTGTGATTTTTATTTAATTATCTGTAAACCAAAAAGTGTAACTAAATTTAATTGTTAAACATTGAAAAGATTAGATTGTGAGTAGGTTCCAAATTAATTTCTTTTAACTCCATGTGCAGCTTTACTTCAATCGTCACCATTACTTAAATCCCAAGAACACACTATTGAAGTTTAAAAAAAATATATATATATATTTCATTATTTAAAAACTTAAGTGCTGACAGTACTTTTAACTGACTAACAATCGGGGGCGATTTCGGGTATTTAATATTCAAGGGGGCGAGTAGATACACTAAGGCAATAAAGGGCAAGATCCAAGGGGCGAGCGGAGCCCAAACCACCTGCACGTGTAGTGAAACAAAATAAAAGTTTATTCGTTGCAATATAAAAGACGGCAAGATTTATCTTATCGTCTAGTCATTAGTAGAGTTAAGAGAAAATGTAGAGCCGTCCTTTCTCCAACGGATTAACAGTCGCATCTATCTGCTGAGCCCCTTTGTCCACCGGCATTAGCGACAACTCGGTGCTATTGCTTGAGATACAACTAAATAGGTGACGTCGTATTTTAAGAAATGCTGGTGAAATAAGATGGCATTGCTGGCCGTTGTTCGTGTACATAAACTTTTGTATCTTAGAATTATTTATCTTTATAGAAAACATTTATCTTGATGCGTAAGACGCCTTCTGGCGTTGTGGAGTGTCGATCTTCGTGGGGTATTTAGTTGGTGGCAGCGTCGAGCTAAATAGCATGTGATTGGAGCCCACAAGCAGTCCAGTGCTGGACATATGCTATGTCCAGCAGTGGGCTGCTATGGGCTGGGGATGATGGCAGTATACATGCACCTTGTTGCAGTTTATGTATCGTAAGAATGTAGTCTTTTTGCAATAACAATGACTACCTGATTTTTCGTATTATTCCGATTTGTCAACCTGCCTTGTCCCCTTAGATATTTGTTTTGACTTTTTTTGTGGAGTCTTGTTTTTTTTGTTTGTATTCTTTTTTATTGCGTTATATTTACCGCGAATAAATCAAATCAAATCAAATCCATTTATTTGCCAGAATGTAGGTTTACAAGGTATGATCTAAAAACTATAATGGCCCCTTTACATTCTACCATTACATATGGTGTGCAAATATTTAATTGTAACCTGCACAATGCTATTATTTTAATTAGGTACATTAAAAAGAAAGAAAAATATAGACAACAACAATAAATAAGATCTCGTGCAGGATTTATAGGAACAAATTAATTAATTGATGTCAAAGTTATAACTATGTCAGTTCAACAGATAAAGTTTAATAAAATGTCAGATTATGAATATAAATAAATAATTGTAAATTGTAATTGATAGTGTCATAAGTATTATAATTTAAAAGTGTATATATGTAGTAAAATTTGAACATTAATCAATTATTATAAGGTCATATTACCGTTCCAATTACCACCATTACCAATATTATTGATTCATGTTTCCTTCTCCGCGGTCTGACATGTATTCATTAAGATTATAAAATCATTTTTCTTTTGACCATTGCGTTAACTTTTTTTTAAACATTGTCAAAGGTAAATCTTTAAAAGCGTCGGGTAATTTATTATATACCTTTACAGCATTTACGAACGCGTTAAAAGTGATTTCTTTCTTTCTTTTTTTTCTTTCTAGATTAAACTTTTTTCCGATCGGTCTAAGGGGCGGGCGGCCTACCACAAAGCAGGGTGACGATCGGAATAATTTCATTTTTCAGTGTTTCTTAATTTCCATCGAGTTGAAATCACTAACCTACACTTTACTGTACAGCAAAGCAAAATGTAATAGTTAGTGCATTTTTGATGATTTAACTATTATTTTCAGCCATAATGTAATATCCTACACGATTTCAAATTCACTGGTTTCGGCACCAGCCAACAAGCGGCGGGTTTCACTCCAAAGCGAGTTATGACACAATGGGTAGTGGAAGTTTGTCGCGTGGTTGTTCGTACTGCGGCGGCGGCGACGGACGGCGCGCGGCGAGCTACTGAACAATGTGTGTCCGAACTAACGCGGTGCGCAAGCGAATTACATTGAGCTGCATACGTGTTTTGGAAATATGTAACTTGAATTTTTAATTTTTGACTTGTTTTTTCGGTAGTACCTAGCAAATTTTTATTTTAAGGTGTTAGGTAACTGCTTGACTTGTTCTAGCTAACAGAAAATGTGTTTCACAGTTTTCAATATTTACATGTTTTGTTGTGTTTAAATGAAAAGTAATGGTTTCTGGAAATAGCACAGGCTGGAAATCGCGAAAACGTGCTATAAAACATTTTTACATACTTCTAATTAACTTGCCTCGCTAGTTAGTTAGTAATATTGCTCAAATCTTGAAATCTGAATTAAAACCACTTCCTCCAGGATTGGCTCCTTATGAGAGAGCTTCTCAGCGGCAGCGGTCGCAGGCATATAATTTTGTATACTATATCGGTAAGTGTGTCTAGAATTTTCTAATAAGGTATTAGAAAATTCTAGACACACAAAGTTTCATATTGAGACACGAAACAACAAAATTCGATCTAAATAAAAACAGCCATATTCCTCTAGATCGTATTTTGTTGCTTCCTGTCCGGTGACAACGCTTTCAACATTAATATTTTCTTAAAAGCTGAAAGCGTGAACGTACTTCTTACCACTGTCCTCGTAACGTGAGTTTTTTCTTTTAATAAGGTTTTTACTTAAATTTTGTTTCGGTTAGATTGGGTTACAAAACCCCAGGAATAACCGAGATACCTAATAATTGAGTACTTTCTCCTCAATCTATTGCTACATGCTTAGTTTTTTAAGAGAACTTATCGGAAAATATACGAAAACATTTTCTTATATTTACGCAAGCCTTAACATGTGGTGTTCAGCAATATTTCTAATCTACCATCTATCTATCCTTAGGCATATCTATGATTTATAGGTATAGCAAACAGGCTACGTAAACTGTATAAAAATGTTAGGAGTTAATCTTTAGCTACTAGGCGCGCAGAAAGTAATTGGATGTAAATGATTCTGAAGATTTTAGGGCGAGTTAAAGCGCTGGAAGCACGCGCTTTGCCGGATATCGCGTGTGATGGAGGAAGCGCTTCATGCTATAATTGAAAAAGCATGACACACCCAAATTGAAATTGTTTTTTCTTATTAATCCAGGTATTGAATTAACAAAAATTTTGGTTCGTACTGGTATAAGTAAACGCGACAGTTAAAAAAGACGTGTGGCACTCGGGGACTGCCGCGGTAAAGCTATTGCATAGCATTTTGTATCAACTTATGCAATTATAATTATTTATTTATTTTATTTATGCAGTATTTCTTTTTCTTTGATATTAATTCAAGTTACACTTTTTGAGCGTGGTGACCGATAAGAAAACAAATTTTTCTTTTATTAAATAAACAAAGAGTATATAATATTAAGAGACGGGAGTCCCATAGATAAAAATGAAAAACGTCGCTTGTATGAAACGTGAGCTAATAATGAATACCAACATAACAGAAATGACACGGACTGCAGACATGACATAAAGCTGCCAACATAATAACAAGATAGGGATGTACTACTACTCACTCGTAATTTTTATCGATATGTTGCTGTAAAAAATTTCGGGTTTTAGGATCCTGACATTTTTACGGTTTCATTCTTAATAAATTTAAGGCAAAGGTCACTTAGGCCAACGGTAACTTTCGATTTGAACTAAGGTTACGTGGTAATTTTCTTATAAAAAGAAACTAGCTACGGCTGTGATTCCACGTTGGCGTAAGCGGGGTTCAGAGGCAAATCCCATTGTATAGTCTAGATCTAATCCGAAGTAAACTTGACTATAAGATGAGATTTGCTGTGATGATAATAAAATAAAACAAAACTTTGGACTTAAGTTTTTTTATAATAATTAGAACACCTTTTCCTTTCTATTGATCATTCAATTGGCAATGGTTCAGCAGTTGATGTTGAAGGTACTGAAATGTAGAAAACACGTTGCTTATTAACTGACACATGAACAAGTGAATTCAAATTTAATTCTAATATTGAATAGTTACTTGAGCTTAGTCTCATTCTTTTTATCACATTTTCATTTGAAAAAGGGTCTGTAATAGACAAAAAGGTATCTGTAATATTTACAATTGATACATTCAATACAGTTAATCAAATAGTAAAGTGAATTTAATAAGTTTAAAATAAACATAAACCTTACCCGCAATAGAACATATTTTCCTGTCTTTTGAACATTCTACTGGCAATGGTTCAGCAGTTGATGTTGAAGGTACTGCAATAAAAACAAAATGTAGTCATTCACTTCTAATTCCAAAAACAATGAAGGGTATCGTAGTTGGGATGAATTAATCCCAAGAACCGAATTAACATTGTAGTTGAAAAACATGTTTCCCCATACTTTCCAACTGTATAATAATAATGTAAGTACACACAATATTGAGTAATTTACCATGTTATTTTAAGACCATAGACTTCTTAAAGGTTTTGCTGTAATCTTTAAGTATAGAAGTGTACACTGTATTTTTTTTAATGTTAGGATCAGCAGTTTCGGAGATAAGGGGGGAAATGGTAAATTTTCATGTATTTTCTTTAATAATTTTCATTAAAAATGTAAAATGAAATGAAAGGACTTGTCAAGAGGATTTTTTTTAAATAATTTAAAAAAAAGTTCTCTTGTCAAGTCCTTTCATTTCATATGTCACATGATACATTTTGCATGTGTACCAAAATGCAACTTAATCGGTCCAGTAGATGAAGGTACATAAGGGTTCCGTTTTTTCATTCGGACGTACAGTACCCAAAAAAAAAAAAAAACTTACTAGATGTACCAGTCCAAGAATCGCAGTAGTCGAAGTAGAAGATAACTCTGCAAAATATAATTGAACATGAGTTACTAAAGTAATCGGAAAGGGTGAGTTAGGATGAATTACGACTGGAAAATAAAGTCTTACCTGTTTGCTCACTTTTGAAGATGTGTAGTGGAAATCCAACGAACAGCTCATCTGCCATTGGTTCTGCAGTAAGTTCTACAGACGGAGTAGCATTTTTTCTTAGTTGTGTCTTCTTTTTATTGAAATCCTTTGGTAGAAAATGACTGCCACAAATATGTTCCAATTGATGTAACTTTTCAATGGGTACATACACCAAGTCTTCTTTCCCGTAACTTTAACCCATTTTTTACATCTAGCTGGAACATTTTATTACATTATTATGATTATAATAGTAGTGTATTTAAACTTATATCTTTGTTATTTTGGTTTTGCAGTATTAATAGAATAACAGAGAAAATTAAATGAAATAGGAATATTATAATAATAAAAATATCGACAGTCGATAAAAAAGTAACATGCGTCAAGCACTAGCATATTGATAGGTTACTTTGTAATTTTGTAAATTTTGGACTTTAAATCAAGTAATTTATTTTCTGTAAGAGCTTATCAATGTTTTTTAACATAACAATTGAAAATATATGCTTACCTATCTTCATTCAAAGGAAATTTAGCTATGAAGATTCGCATTTGACCATCTGACCGGCCGGATCTTATAACACATATTTCACACGTTTTGTAATGCATTGCAACTTAAATTACGTCACACGTACATACATAAATACAACAATAACTCTAATTTACGATAAATGTCCACAAAACACAGAATAAAAACAAAAACAGCGCTTTTTTGACAAAGTTCTTGACAACAAACAAGACAAGAATATGGCGGCCGGTAGCTATGGCGGCTGAGTAGCGTAGTGCGATAGAGTCGAATAGATGTTAAAGCGAGACAGCGATAGCGTGAGGTTTTTTCGTTACGGAATTTCTGGATTCGGTCCCCGCGCTCAAGGCCCGCGATAGAAGCTATGCAATAGCTTAAAAATACATTATTTTGTAATGCTAAAGTAGAAAGTTTGTAAAAGCTTATTTGAGTGTGATTGTATAATAAGTAATATTATTTTGTATCTATTATTTTCCCTATCGTTGACTAAGCGCTTTAAACATTATGAACTCCCATGTGAATAACAAATTATGTTCCAGACTCTCTTAAAGTCCCTACTTAATATTATCTCAATACGTCTCCTCCCCAATCTTATGCTCGTACAATCTACATCATATAATGTAAGAACGCGTCCCTCGGCTCCTCTCGGCAAACTCCGGCAATGATCGGCTGTTATCGGGACCCCGTAATGTTTACATGTTTACGTTAACTTTACACTTATCTGCTTGCCTGGTAAAATATGAAGAAAGAATGAAAAATATGGGGTTGGTACTTTGTGATTCTGTTTAAGGCTCCGTGCACGAAAAAAACTGTCTTTTGTCAATTTCTTATCTGATTGTGAGAAAACTTGAAATAATCGAAACATTAAGTCTGTATAACTATAAAAGTACAATTTCCATGGTGCTAAACCATTCGTGTCAGTCACAGCAGCTGTTAATAGTTTCATCATTTTAGTGCTCTCCAAAATATAACTATATTTTGGAGAGCACAAAAATGATGAAATTAGTCTTCAGCTATATTTGAAATATAATCAAAATTTTATATAATGATTATACAATATCTTCATTAAGTCAATCAATGGCGAATTAAACTAATAAGTAAAATTGATTATATTTCAAATATAGCTGAAGACTAATTTGTGATTTTTAAATTTCTTGATATGATTTGCTAAATAATAGGAAAAAATATATTACTGACGGGGTTTAAAACAAAAAAAAAAAAGGTTTTACACTATTATTTTTCTGCTATATTTTGTATGGAAGTTGAAAAAAGTGGTTTAGCCAGTTTGCAAGTAGACCACATAATGATGTTGATGATATTTTTTAATGTTCAAAATCAAAAATAGTTTCTTGTAGAATGATGATCAAATGTCAGTCCTGCGTCATTTTTCGGAAAACTTGTTGTGAATATTAGTGATTTACCGAGAATACTTAATGTATTTGAAAAATCCCTTTCAGCCACATGCAAAACAAAGAACACGACTTTTCAAATCATATATAAGTTTGTTTAAACTGTTTTACCCTTTCTCACAAACGATGAACAAAATTGATCAAAATCAGTCGATTTCGTGCACGGCCCCTTAATATCTCTTCGGGGTGTATTTTTGACAAAGAATGGGCCATTACTTTCTTGTCCGTTTTGGACACAAGAGTATCGTAAAAGTCAATTAAGTGTTTTCGCCGCGACAAAGGTAGCATCTTCATTTCTGCTAATAATCATAATTACGGGTCAACAATCACAATGCCTTTGAACATACAGAGATAGGTACGATGAGTATGCAAGATTAAGGCCTATAAACACACCTGTAATGTTGTCACACTGCAAGACTAAAAACATTGTCTAAATTAAAAAAAAAGCATTCTCCACGTTTTACACCACAAGAAAGAAAAAAAACTGTTGAATAAATACACTGATACAAGTCCAATCATAAAACCAGTCAATTCAATGTAATGTTAGCGTAATGCTAATAAGTCTGACAGCCAGTCTTACCAAGGGGTATCGTGTTACCCAGCTACTGGGTTGTGGAGGTCAGATAGGCAGTCGCTCCATGTAAAATACTGGTATTCAGCTGCATCCGGTTAGACTGCAAGCCGACCCCAACATAGTTGGGAAAAGGCTAGGCAGATTGATTTTGTTAGCGTAAAGCTAATACCTACTAAAACCACAGCTGCGCTATATTGATCGTCTATAATCAAACAGCCTGTATAAATAAGCCGTCTATATGAAGCAGCCTGCATAAAGGCTCCTACAAACAGGCGCGATACGCGACGCGACACAAAGGCACTGCGAGTCCCGCGACGAGCGGTGTCTTTATGTCAAGTCGCGTGTCGCGCCTGTATGTAGGAAGGAGCCTTAACTTCTAATGTATTGCAAATTGATTTAAACCCCATTAGCGCTCGCTAGCCACCGCCCGCCGCCGTTAGCGAACGTTTATGACCAATAAAAAGGAAATTAAATAATATTATCATAGCCGTACAACGACTGTCATGAATTGTGTCCTAGGATATAATAGGCTTTTAAACATTTTGGGATTTTAGGAAGCTAAATAATAATTATATGGTACAATTGGTAGCATCTATGTAACATTACCGTGGCTATGTTTAGTAAAAATGATATTGTGAGTTTGTTATCCATACTATTAATATTATAAAATGTGAAAGTAACTCTGTCTGTCTGTTCCGTTTTCACGCCTAAACCGCTGCCTATATAGCCTGGGATATGGAGAATGACATAGGCTACTTTTTTACGCAATAACCGACATCCACGCGGGCGGAGCTGCGGGCACGAGCTAGTAATCTATATCAATCAATAAAATGTACATGTCTGTTTGTAATGTCAAAATAACAGCTTTTTACTAAATGCATAATTAGGAATGATATACGGTACTTATAACAAAAAAGCATTTTTTTAGTTTGTGTGTCGGTTTGTTCTGGCTAATCTCCGAAACTGCGGGACCAATTTTGACGGGACTTTCACTGGAAGATAGCTGATATTATAAGGATTAACATATACGTGTATTAAAAAAAATGTTATTAACAAACAGACGCTTCAATTGTATTTATTTGTATAGAAAAAGCCACTCGGGCGGAGCCGCGGGTCTGCTTAATAAAACCTTAAATTCACTGAAAGATAACGCACAGCCTAAACCGCTGTGTGATGAAATTTTGCGCATAAGTGTCGTATCAAAAGCGAGCACTAAGGAAGGGTTTTGAAAATGAATCCCCTCGTCTGTAGAGCGATTAATATTTGATTGCTGTCAAACAATTTACTTTCGACTTTTCTTCATTATTCTTTTCCTCGAACTATTTCTTTTTGTGAAACAAGCCGCGATGTCACTGGTGCATAGCTTATTTTCATCAGCATATTATTCATTTCGTCTTCTTCGTCACAATTTTCACTTAGCCGCCACTGCCTGACACTTTTCTGTAACTATTCAAGTCTCATTTATTATTCGCAGCAACAGTTATTCCTCAATATACACTCTGAAGAGGAGGACTCCTCGGGGGAGCGCGAACTATCCGGAGCACACTTTAAAACCTCGGCGGCTCATATTTATTTCATAATGCTTCAGTCATGAACCGGGATGAATAACTTACTGATAAGCCTAACTGATATTAAAAATGTGCAAGGGGTTGTTTTGTCTGTTTTAATATCTAGGCAGTTAACTTTTATTTGAGATATAAATATGACAGTTTCGCATATATTTTGTACTAGCTTCTGCCTGTGACTTCGCCCGCGTAAAGTTTCTTGTTTTAAAATCAAATATATGCTATGACACTCAGGGATAATGTAGCTTCGAATTAGTGAAAAAAATTTTTGGAATCAGATCAGTTGTTCCGAAGATTACCCCCGACATAAAAACTTACAAGTTTAGTCTCTGCTCTACCGATAAATAAAATTAAAGTTTCTGTTTGTAATGTCAAATTAACAGATTTTTAGGGTTCCGTAACAAGGAACCCTTATAGTTTGGCCATGTCCGTCTGTCAGTCCGCGTCTTAGCTCAGAGACTCTTAGTGCTAGAATACTGTAATTTAGTATGAGTATACATATTAATCTCGTCGACAGTGGCCAATAAAATCTTGAAATATATAAATGTTTTTACACGTAAATTGGGGATGATATTTTTTTCTCGTCTGTCCCATGGTGTGGAGTATCGTAGAATAGGCTGTTCAAAAATATTGTGAGTTTGTGAAAAGCATTTTTTGATTCAGGGATCCGTTTGCGTAATATTAAGCTATAAAGTGCTATTTTTTGTTAGAGTCAAGTGTCCCCCTGCCAGCTAAATGGTTGTACTTGGATATGTGAAAAAATTCACAGCAGTAGTATATATAAAAAAGTTAAAAGGAAAACACAGGTAAGTAGGCTTCGCAAGTTACCGATTAATAGTCGACCACCAATTTACATTTACAGTTGAAAAACATGTTCTCCCATACATTCCTTATGGAAGATTATGTTTTTCAACTACTATGTTAAGTTTGTTCTTGGGATAAATTCATACCAACTACGGAACCCTTCATTGTACGTGGTCCGACATGTACATGGCCGGTTTTTACTAAATGCATAATAATATGAATGTATTTATGGTACTTTTAACAAAAAGACAATTATTACATTTTTTGTCTGTCTGTTTGTTCCGGCTAATCTCCGAAACGGTTTGACAGATTTTAGCGGGACTTTCACTGGCAGCAGGCAGCAGCTAGTTATATTATAAGTACCTATAGATACGAAAAGCTGCAAAACCGCGATTTTTATTTATTCCGCAGATAAAAGTTATCTGGGAATTGGAAACGCAGCCCTTAGTGGAGTGATGGATGGATATTTTTTTTGTGAGATGAGTGTTTTCGAATCTAATGACTAATCAGATAACCAAGTTGCGGCACGGTTGGCGTAGTGGTTAAGCGATTGACTGCTGCGCTGCGTGTCCCGGGTTCGATTCCCGCACGGAACAAATATTTGTATGACCTACAAGTAGTTGTTTCGGGTCTGGCTGTTTGTGTCTGTGAGTTTAAATGTTTGTTAACGCACCCATAATACAGGAGAAATTCCTAGTGTGGGGGCAACGTTTGCAAAAAAAAGTGCTTTGGTCGTACCACGACGCGAAACATAGAGACAATTAATCAGTTTATTTAAACCAGTAATATTATCGTCTTTTATCAAAATATGGGAAAGCAAAACTGTTCCTTGATTTCAGAAATCAATAGCTGCCTAACATAGAAATTGAATGGGATAGAACCTCCCATTCAAATTCCTTGAAAAACGATCAAAATACAACAAAAATTCCATCCCTCTCGGATGCAAACCCGAGTTAAGCCAACTCTAAGCAAACAAGGCACTCTGACAGACAATTAATCGCGTCTGGCTAATCCCACGTTATCTCAGAACATGGTTATTTCGCTCCAGAACGAAATAAACATGCCTTTTTACTGTACTTGAAATTTTCGCAGCAAATAATAAAGGTTTTTGGGAGAATGAAATTCATGGGGACTATTAAAGTTTATTTGCATAGGGTTTTTTTATAGCATGAATAATAATGGCTTTGAAATAACATAACATACTAAGGGCGGGTTGTTTCACGTCCACTTGATGCATGCGTATACGTCATAAATGGTGCTAACTATCGTCAAACCAAAAAAAAGCGTTGTTTCACAAAATTATGCCCTAAACGTTCGTTAAAAAATAACGATTACAGTAACAGGTGTCATACCCACTGGTTAACGTCATTTTATTCTTTTACATTTGAACTTTGACGATCGGTTTTTTATGCAGTGAAAGAACGCTTTGTTTTTAACGAACGTTAAATATCATATGTAATCGTTATTATTTGACGTACGTATGTTACGTTAACCAACCGTTTGAAACAACCGGCCCTAATAAAGGTTTTGAGATTCATAATTCAAGGTGTTATTATCTGACTGTATAAAAGCTAATATGGCTAGAACGGGGGTGACTTCCGATATGGTATGGAAGAAAGTCATGTTGCGCCGATCACACATAAATAGAAATGAGGGCAGGAGATTTCAAACGTTGTTTGGTTAATTATTAACAATCGGTAGCAAGATTAGTGCAGTAGAATAGAGAATCAAGAATGATACACGATCCAAACGGACGTATCTCTGTTATTTTTAAATCTGTTGATTTTTTCGTGACCACCACCAAGTAATCAAGAGATTACAATTCCTTATGGACTGGACATTGACCATAGTTTAAATATGTAACCGATTGATTCAATATTGGTGAACAACATAACATCACGCCTGTATATACGAAGAGATGGGCAGAGGTGTACCTACAGTACACCCTCATTTTGCCAGTTATGTTTAAGTCCCATGTGATAGGGGGCGAACCTATTGCCACTAACCGGGCACTCATCCAAACTTCGGGGCTGCTACTGAGAAATTCCAGATGTTAAAACCCAATAACACTTTGCCCGATTCGGGAATCGAACCCAGGGCCTAACGCTCAGCAGTAGCAGTGACCACTAGACCATCGAGGCAGTCATGGCTTAGAATACGAGCTGTATCCATCAGAGCCATCTCGAAAACCACACGAACATAACATAACTATAGCTGAATACGTAGAAAGGTCAGTAGATAGAATCCAATCCATATTTAGGAACACTGTCGGATCTGCCTCGGATCTGCTCGGGTTTTTCCGGAAAAACAAAACTAAGTTACAATGGCTTCGTAACTTTACTTTGCTAAAGTTGTTTATAAAACATCAGTTCTAAAGATTTCTTGACGGACATCAAAATAAGTAGATTTAAAATCTTCATTCAATGTTCTTTACTTCAATATTTTTATTTTTCGCTCATCTGCAATTCTGTACGAGTATTAGTAGTTTTAAAAGCATTTATAATGTAATCTGCATTTCAAATTGCTTTAAAACTCACTGTGGTGATAACTTGATCATAATATTATTATTGCTTTCAATTCAAGTTTATAAGCCACCTTAGAACTTTAGCTACCTAAGTATTAAGGCTAGTTTAGTCTTGTGTTCTCACCGCAAGCAAAATGCATTCAAAGCCCAAGTTACATGACATCTTAACCATGTATGAGCAAGACGTTAACCCTTTGTTATTTCACACAGTTCAACGGCTAACGCTCTCTCCACACAAGTATACAAGAGATCTCTTCACGCCTATAAGGTCAACTTGTGATCTAGCTCCAATAGGAAGTCTTAGCCCTGAATACAACCATTCAGCTTGTAGATTGCCACCGTCATACAAATACATTGCTATATTGTGAAACTATCTATGTAGATAGGTACTACATATTCCAATGTGTAAAATCAGGCTGTACGTTGTTTCATAGCTAATAGTTTTATAGAATTTCGTTTCACATAATTTTTTTCTCATATTTTCGTTTCATAGAATAATCAATACGCAGTATACTAACTTTGAAGATTTTTAAATCATTGATTTTTGTTTCACATAAAGTTTAATGTTAGAATAGTCATATCATAGAATAACAAATCAAATATTCTTTATTCTTATACAATTGTTCATCCATACTAATATTATAAATGTGAAAGTCACTCTGTCTGTCTGTCTGTCTGTATGTTACGTTTTCACGCCTAAACCGCTGAACCGATCGTCATGAAATTTGGCAGAGATATAGCCTGGGATACGGAAAAGGACATAGGCTACTTTTTTACGCGATATAACCGACATCCACGCGGGCGAAGCCGCGGGAAGAAGCTAGTTTAATATAAAAATTATTACCAAGAATAACATTTTATCCATTTTCAATTTTTCAACAGCATTTTTTTTTGCATTTTGTAGCATGCAAGCAAGCATGCAACATGCAGCGTGCAAGCAAGCATGCAGCATGCAAGCGAGCATGCAACATGCAGCAGGCATGGTTTCTGTCACGGCTCCGGCGCTGTCCCACTCGAGCTTATCGTCGCAGATGGTATTCACGCTCACCATCTGCTCCTCAGCTCGTGGGCCGCCTCGCCCCTCCGCGCCTACGCGGATTTAAATTACACTCTAGGGGTAGAGCAGACAAGACTACGTGGACTCGGTTTTGCAGCGATTCGTTTCTGTCACTAACATAAACCGAACAAACAATATTCGTTAAAAAATTATTCTACTATTTGATAAGTTTTTTAAACAAAAAAATGTGATTAAAAACTCATTGAATTGTGTTTCTGTGAAATATGTTTCATTCAAGTAAATAGGTAGTCTTGAAACAATAATATTCGAACTATTATATAAAACATTTTCTGGGAAACGAAATTCTATGAAATTTCTGTCTGCGAAATAAGGGACACCGTAAAATCAGTTCTGATTAAAATTCTACGGTGGAGCTTTGATCGTGCCTAAAACAAAGGAATGCCTTTCATTCCTCTTGCTATCGATAGTTCGCTTCTATAAGATGTATAGTGTTCGCGCGAGACTCTTTCGCAAAGGGTTGTGTAGGTAGATATGTGGGTTTTATTTCTCATATATAAAGCTGCTGCCTGCGGCTTCGCTCGCGTGGCTTTTTCTAAAAATGCCAGTGAAAGTCTCGTTAAAATCCAGCCGTTTCGGAGATTAGCCGGAACAAACAGACAGACAAAAAATTTAAAATTGTTCTTTTGTTTTACGAGTAAGTACCGTATACTTTCATATGCGTGAAGTAAAAACCTGTTATTTTGACATTACAAATAAACGGTGTCCCCTTATTTCGCAGACAGAAATTTCATAGAATTTCGTTTCCCAGAAAATGTTTCATATAATATTTGGTCCTTGTATTTTTAGTTCGAATATTATTGTTTCAAAGACTATTTACTTAAATGAAAAATATTTCATAGAAACACAATTCAATGAATTTTTAATCACATTTTTTTGTTTAACAAACTTATCACACAGTGGAATTATTTTTTTAACGAATATTGTTTGTTCGGTATATGTTAGTAGACAGAAACGAATCGCTGCAAAACCGACTACACGTAGTCTTGTCTGCCCTACCCCTAGAGTGTAATTTAAATCCGCGTAGGTGCGGAGGGGAGAGGCGGGCCGCGTGCTGAGGAGCAGCAGGTGGTTTTAACGCTCGCCGCCGCGCCGAAGTTGCGGTGGTGAGCATGAATACCATCTGCGACGATAAGCTCGCGTGGGACCGCCGGAGCCCCGAAGCACCGGACCTGTGACAGAAACCATGCCTGCAGCATGTTGCATGCTCGCTTGCATGCTGCATGCTTGCTTGCATGCTACATGCTTGCTTGCACGCTGCATGCTGCATGCTTGCTTGCACGCTACATGTTGCATGCTTGCTTGCATGCTGCAAATTGCAAAACAAAATGCTGTTGAAAAATTTAAAATTGATAAAATGTTATTCTTGGTATAGTATAAGTTTTATATTAAATAAACAATATAAGGATAAAGAATATTTGATTTGTTATTCTGTGATATGACTATTCTAACATTAAACTTTATGTGAAACAACAATCAATGATTTAAAAATCTTCAAAGTAAGTATTCTGCGTATTGATTATTCTATGAAACGAAAATATGAGAAAAACATTATGTGAATCGAAATTCTATAAAACTATAAGCTATGAAACAACGTACAACCGTTGTCATCACTGTCGGTAGTCCGACAGGTTATTTTTAATTATTTTTTTAGGTTGGAGCACTTCTGGAATCGACATCTTTGCTTTTAGGTCAGTCGTTGGCCTAAATAAAGTGGCATTCAAAATTCTTAAGACGAGTTCAAGAATTTAAGATTCATAGACTTGCTGATGACTGAGTGGTCTCTCAAACCAAAGATGTTTTCTGTATAAAACTGAACTAGCATAAAACCATTTACTTATTGTCTACTCTTGAGGCATTGGAGCTTGTTGCTCAATACAACACAGAGAATGATGGAGCTGAACAATGCCTGTAATCATTACAACACTTCGTTCTATTTTTATTATAATAAAGATTTTCAGGACAGAAATAATATATATGCGGACCGATGTTCGTCCTTTTAGAGAAAGTATGTAAGTCAATACTTATAAAAAATGTGATAAAATAGAATAGAATATTATTATTTCAGACAAAGCCCAGGTTAACATCTAGTGTTAGTACATACATAGACAAAAAAAAACTGTTAAGTGCGAGTCGGACTCGCGCACCGAGGGTTCCGTACAAATTTGTAGGTATGTAAATAGTTTATCACGGGTTTTTTTTTAATAATGTGTCTACAAATTTACGGTTTTCGAATTTTTTATGTTTATGAACTTATTGTTTTTTTTTTTATATGTGAGTTGATTGAATGGGCTTTTCCCACAAATCCCCCCTGAAAAATCCCTCTTAGGAGGAAAAGTGTAACATATAAAAACCAGTCTAGAATTCACCCCTGCTTATTTCACTAATCCCCCAGAGAATCCCCCTCAGTGGGGAAAACTGAACCCTAATGTAAAAAAAATCACTTTCAGGGGGTCTTGGATTAAGTTTTTTTTTTTCAATTCTAGTTTTTCCCCCTAAGCGGGATTAACAGGGGTGAATTCTAGACTGTTTTTTATAGATTCCACTTTTCCTCCTGAGGGGGATTTTAAGGGGGAATTTGTGGAATAAGCCGATTGAATGAAAGGTAAATTGTGGTTTACGATTTATGACGTATTAAAAAAAACTACTTACTAGATCTCGTTCAAACCAGTTTTCGGTGGAAGTTTAGATACATGGTAATGTACATCATATATTTTTTTTAGTTTTATCTCTCTATATTCTCTTATTTTAGAAGTTACAGGGGGAACACACATTTTACTACTTTGGAAGTGTCTCTCGCGCAAACTATTCAGTTTAGAAAAAAATTATATTAGAAACTTCAATATTATTTTTGAAGACCTATCCATAGATACCCCATACGTATGGGTATGATGAAAAAACATTTTTGAGTTTTAGTCCTAAGTATGGGGAACCCCCAAAATTTATTGTTTTTTTTTTTATATTTTTGTGTGAAAATCTTAATGCAGTTCACAGAATACATCTACTTACCGAGTTTCAACAGTATAGTTCTTATAGTTTCGGAAAAAAGTGGCTGTGACATACGGACGGACAGATAGACAGACATGACGAATCCATAAGGGTTCCGTTTTTTGCCATTTGGCTAAGAAACCCTAAAAACAATAAAAATAAAAATTCAGCGTGTAACTGCATCCACCTCCGCAACATCCGGGAATCACACTGATCAGCGACCACGCTGAGAATACTGTTGGTGCTGCCGCAATCCACTGAAATCAGGGATGCACATCTTTTTCTAATAATGGCAGCAAAACCATCAATGTTGTTATCCGCAAACATCCCTGACGCACTACAACACCACGGCATGTGGCAGCCGCAACAGTACTCTCAGTGCATTATTGTATTGAACGCGTAGGTCGCTGTATGCTTGCTGAGTGAAGGTGCACGTGTAGAAGGACTGACAGTAAGCTTTAAAAAGCGTTGCTTTAACTGCCTTCATACATCGTGCGACGGCAGTTGGTGGCCATGGCGGCCAGCAGGACACCATGTTAAAACGGACAGCCAGCGACCTACACTCCCTTTCAATATCACAGTTATCTTTAATGCGGACACAAAGATTGCAGGCGCCAACACTTATGAACGTTGCAAGCTTAAAGTTAAGTAATGATGAACGTTCAGCTTGTCTTCACTTTGAGCAATTTTTATAAAAGCTCATAGTCAGACAGTCCAACTCTATTTATCCGTTGCGATATTAATGCATAGGTCGACGGTTCTCGGTCTACCGAAGGCCGGCCGCTCAGACTGCATGAATAATACACCGATTCACATTCGCTAATTCAATGATGTATCGAACGCCCTTCGAATTAGGTACATTAGAGTTCAGACAATGTGTGAGGTCGAGTGTCGTGGGAGAGGGGCACAAGTTGCATTACATTAGTTTTCATATTGAAAGAGGTAATCATTTTCATGTCGGTATCTCATTCGTGACTTGACATAATATATGTATTCGTAATGTGTGAGATATTTGTTTTTTTGTGAATGTAAAGAAATTATTGAAGGTGTTAACAGCTATAAGAATTTGTTAAAAAAAATTATAGGTTTTTGCTAATTTTAGGTAAGGTATAAGACAATTCACATTATGGAAGGAGTTTTGCATAATTATTTCTCAGCTAGTTACAAATGTCAAACGAACAAACTAAAAAAATGGCTTAATTTTGCCCGGTGATGTATGAATAGGTATAGGTAGTGATTAGTACCTACTTATAACATGAATTTAAATCAGTCAGGTTTTCTTGTATGATTGCGGTAGTCGTCTAAATAAATAAATAAACGACTGATGTGTATAAGGTAATGGCCGATCATTTCCGGCAGCGAAGAATAATATTGAAAATTAAAACGATCTCGTGAATAATATTCAAAATGAGCACCAAATAATTTTCATCACAAGTCTGTAAAGGGAAACCCCATAATAATATATTTGTAGGATCAAGGATTATGATAATATTGAGTTTACACCTTGACGACAATCTCGTAAAAGTTTTTGAAGTGTTAACATCCCAGGCTATAGTTTAGCGAATAAAACAGTGTTGTTTTATTACTGTTTTATACTCTATAAATCTTTTGGCGACTAAACAAAAACTCACAACTCTACATTAAATTAATTTATAATTACCTTTAACTTGCGAAAACAATTACATTAAACGAAGCTGTACTTCATTACCATAGCAAAGCATAATTCTCCCTCCTTATGCTCATTCTTACAAAGCAAGCAGACTTCCACCAACAATGATTAATGAACACGAACGACTTTGAAGTCGCAAAGACAAAGTCGCAAAGAACACAAAAGACCCACAAAATATTAATGTAAGTAAACGCCGTGGAGCGTAAAAATGACGCGCGTAAAATGACGTGAAACAACGTAATTTGGGTAATAACGTCACAGTGTCATAGCGTCAAATAGCGTCACGGCGTCATGACGGGTAACTTGCGGCTGTAATGAGCAATTAATTCGCCTCGAGTCGCTGCGTCAGTTAATGTGGTGATATCTTGTGCTGATTGTGGGAACACGCGTTTAACATTAGTCGGTTAGCTATGTTACAATAGTAAGTAGGATTGTCGTCGATGTTATCAATTTTAATTCAAATTGTAAAGTAATGGTTGTGCGAAAGATTTTGAATGCTGTGAATCACATTGAATTGAAAATACATCATTAAAAAAACTATGCTATAAGTTTTTAAACTGTCATGGTCACTAATATTATTATTAACATAAGCGGGATATTTACCATGTTTATTCATTGAACATGTTTTTTTGATTGTTTATTCATTCATGTGCAGAGGGTCCTACAGAGAAACGGATATACAGGGAAGCCCGCACAACCTAAACAAAAAACGGGTCGTAAGCACCGGAAATGCGAGGTTGAGAGGCAACCAGCATTTTTGCCGTACGTGCCCCTCACGTACGGCAAAAATGCTGTGACAGATAAGGTTGCCAACATTCTTCGGAAATACGCCGTAAAGACTATCTTCACTCCTTTCAAAAAAGTGTCTCAGATGTTGCGTTCGCCCAAGGACAACTTTCCGCTGGAAAAGCCTGGTGTTTATAAAGTAGACTGCAGTTGCGGCAAGTCGTATATCGGTCAGACGAAACGTACGGTAGCTTGTCGAATATCAGAGCATATCAGGGCGGTGAAGAACAACGACACCCAAAAATCGGCCATAGCTCAACATCTTTTGGAATCAGGATCGAACCACTGGATTGAGTTACATAACCCTCAGGTCATCTCGACAGAACGCCACTATATTCCTAGACGTTAGAGAAGCTATTGAGATTACCAAATATAGGAACTTCAACCGGGATGATGGGTTTCAACTGTCGAGAGCCTGGAATCCAGTGGTTCAGCTGTGTAAAAACCGAAGAAGTGGCGAAAAAAGTTCGCGAGCGGACACAGTGAGTTTCATGTGTCGGGAACAGAATCGAGTTGCGAGTGACAGTGGTAGCGGTACTGAGTGCAAAAAACGAACACGAAAGAGGGTAGACCGTTTTGTCTGCTCATAAACACCCACCCGCAGTGACTTCAGTTTATCCGTGATCATGGTGCTTGCAACAGCGCCGAAATATCGGAAACTCAGAACAATGAATAAACATGGTAAATATCCCGCTTATGTTAATAATAAAACTATGCTAGTTTGCATAAGCAAAATTGATTACAAAATACAAACTGCCTTATCATTTTACCTACAACGTACTATATTTTTAACACTAAATCCACGCAGAAAATTGAGCCAAGAAAATGTGTATATATCGTTAGTAAAACCACATCATCTGTCATCACTAATAAGGTATTTTAGCTGACATTTTACCGCTAAACATCACGGTATTTACTAAGTCAATGGGTCTCAAACTATTGACAGAGTGAAGCAACTCTTTTCCTTGAGAACAGCGTCGAATTTTGCTTACGCCATCATCACACATCATAATCCCAAATCCGTATTCTCCGAAAGGTTTAAAAAGGGGTGCAGTTCATCAGTTACTATATAAATTGCATGTAATAGAAGGCGAGGCTATTTCCATTAACCGGACTGAGAAGACACGGGGTTAAGGTCAGGCAGTCTCTTGCCATTACACTTGCCACACCTACATAAAGACGTCACGTCTTCTTCCCATGGGGGTAGGCATAAACTACAGAACTCCACCTGCTACATTACGTTCATACATCTGATCATATATGCACGCGCGCGCCGGTTGCGAGTACAACGCACCTGATCTTTGAAGAACATCACCAATTCAGTTACTATTATGGGGCTACCTTGCCAACGTTTCTACGTTCAGTGCACTTACAAGAACGCGATGATTAAGGACATGTGTATCTTAGAATAGTCATTTGAATTAATTTTTTATCGCATTTGTATCATTCGTTATCAGTCTATTATCATTTTACTATTTATTCATATCAACTTGTTTGTAATTTCAATTTGTTTCTGCCTATCTATCAATCATTTCAGTTGTCCCGTTTGGGTGGGCAGGATGTACGGAACCGTACATTACTCTAACGACTCACGCGCCGTGCAGTCTGCACACACAGCATTTATAACTTACTAGCTTTTGCCCGCGGCTCTGCCCACGTGGATGTCGGTTATCCCGTAAAAAAGTAGCCTATGTCCTTCTCCGTAAAAAAGTATCCCAGGCTATATCTCTGCCAAATTTCATGATGATCGGTTCAGCGGTTTAGGCGTGAAAACGTAACATACAGACAGACAGACAGAGTTACTTTCACATTTATAATATTAGTATGGATTCAGTGTAGGGATCCCCTACAATGTCCTTCTAGGTATTGTCATTAACTGGGCACAAATCTAGGCTTCAGGCCACTACCGAGAATTTGCGATTCGAAAAACCCAAATAAACTTTGGTCCATCCAAGAATCGTACCCAGGTTCCTACGCTCACACTGACTTAAAGCAGCAAACTTTAAGTACCATAAACTTTCTTAAACAAAATCCTACTTCAAAACTTCTACATTGTACCACAGCAAAGTTTGAGTCCCGCAGTCCTAAGTAATATGTTGTGTTCCAGCTAATCAATTCAGTCGCTCATAAGACACTCGATCATCCTCCCGAACCGATATCGTTGATCGAAGGCTGAGGTCGCGGGGTCAAGGTCACGGTAATTACGTAGGTATGTTGTATTATGTTAGGGATTTGTGTGTTTTTTGCTGAGATGAGATTTGTGTGTGTAATGCAATTCATGTAAGCATAAGCATATTCACCCCATAATGTCCCCACCGGCCCAGTGCGGGTTGGTAGATGTCACACGTCTTCGAATTTTTGCTTCTAGAACATATCGGTTTCCTCACGATGTTTTCCTTCACCGTTTTGTAGAGCAGTGGTGGTGGAATTATTTACGCAAAGTAAAGCGCCTAACTGGGTTCGAACCCAGGACCGTAAAAACTGCACCTGTAAGTCGAGGCCATTACCACTGGGCCACCACTGCTCTCTAAAATTATTGTGGAATGGGATAAAAGTCTTGAATAATAAAACTGCCAGAAGATACCCGTAAATGTGTCATTTTTCTTCTTTCGTAGGTTTGCTGGAAGTTTCTTAAGAAATAAGCAGTACTTTTTTACTCAAAATTTACGTTTCTTCTATTTTACTGAGTACATAAATAATAAAATAAATTAATGTGTATTTCTTAAATCTCAATCTTTTTATTATGTATAAAAAACTGAGATAATAATATAAATCACACTAATTCTGGCGGTCCTGTGACATATAAGCACTGCTTTTGAATCCATAATGCTTTTAAAATGCGAGCTACGTTATAAATTTTCACTAGAAACTAATAAAAAAAAGGTTGCGATCAAAATATTTGCAGTTTGATAGCTTGTTAAAACAACACACACCCCTTACAATAACTGATTAACAATTACCTCCAACAACTATGTTTTTATTTGCTCCGAAAACAGTTTAGAAATTGATTTTGAGCAGAACTTCATCTTCCACATATGATCGAAACAAAAGTGTATGTTATTCTATGCAATAGTTCGTTTCAGCACGGGTTTATTTATTATTTTAAACGAAAGTTCACAAAACATTTTAAACATAGTTTTGAGTTTAACCTTGATTTCTCGGATTCCGCAAAAAAGAGAGGTGATTCAAAATTGCCTTGAAAAGTTTCTGCTCAATTATTAGGGAAATAGAGTTTAAAGAATTAAAAATAACTTTTTAAACACTTTTATAAAAAATATCGACCTAAAAGATACGTCGAAATTTTATCACCGACTTCAAAAAAAGGAAATGATCTAAAACTTCACAAACATTTCAAGACCGTTTTACAGTTTTTGATAGATATTTTCATACATAGCGAATACATTTATTACGGTACTTTCAAACTCAATTCATACGTGCACTGCCAGCATTATAACTTATTAGTACAATTATGAGTTGAATTGGGAACTTCATTTAAACCGGCAGGCGCAGTGTTAAAGTGTTAATAGTGACAATGTGCTGCTACAGGACGAAGTTTAGAGTGCTCCTACACTTGTAACTGAAACGAGCACACTCTGTGATAGTGTTAGGAGTTAGTGGAACAATTTACTATATTCAATGTTGGCTTATGAATTTACTACGCTTTACAGAATCATGGTAAAAACTAAGTGTCTTAGTTTTTTCTTGATTTGGTTTTGGTCAAATACTCAAATAACTGTCAGTGAAATTTGTGAAATGAAATGAAATATTTATTTCTGTAATTAGATCTTCTAACACACTTGTATAAGACGATTTTGTCAAAATTTAAAAACAAGATGGCCCCGCATTTTCTATCTGACTGATCCCTGAGAAGAAATGCCGAAACAAACTCTGAGAGTCAGTGAGTAAGGGTCGTGGCTTTCTGTACTTTCTACCAACTCTTATAAAAAAGGCAAAGCTTATGTAAGTATCTATGCTGTTCCAATTGGAACTCAAAAAAAACAAGCTCTTTCTGTAACTTTTAGCAACATGCGTAGCGGTTTCGTAGCGATTTCGTAGCAGAACGCTACGCGCAGTAAATAGTGCACGTTGGTAAAAACGCTCCAACTGCTGGTGCAAGCAAGGAAATGAAATACAGCACACAAGGTAATGTGCTCACTAAAAGCTAGTTGCAATATTTTACCGACTGTTTTAAATGCTAATAAGGCGACACGCGTATCGCTGTCCATTCTAAAAGTAATCAAATCAATTCGTTTTTATGTAAAAACGGACATAAGCCTACGTAAACCATCGCATTTGCCATGCTAAGTCACTCGGTCAATTTATTCCAACATTCGCCAAATTATTCTAAAATTCGTAACAAACTCATGCAAAGCGGGTATTAGAAGACCTTTTTATGTACTTTCTTGTTGCTTGTCACTGATTTACATATTAATCCGGGAATCGGAGACAAAATTTCACTTGTTTTCATACAAAGAGTTTTGAATTTATTTATGAATAGCATGAAAGATTGATCCCTACGAGGTGGAAGGCATTATAAGGTATTATGAGCTCTAAGCTGCTCGGATGAATCCATATTGTCTTTCAATTCGATAATTATTTAGGAATACCTTCTGCCTGCGACGTCGTTTGCGTCAAAGTCGTCAGACGCCACTGTATACTACAAGTGTCTATTACAACTGTCGGGACTGACAATCGACCATTTTCTTCTTCCTCTAAATATGAAACTCCTTGTGTTTACCTTCACATTATGCCAATCACTCATAAAATTCGTGGAGGCCAGTTGGCAAAGCCATACAGATAAAGCCTCAATAGGATCAAAAAGTCAAAGCAACTCACACAACCATGCCAGGCCAGCGTTTGACCCTGCGTTTGATAATCAGCAGATGCTAAACAATGATGTGGTTAACGAGCGTTCGGAACCCAGTACCAAATAAACAGAATGCATTTCCTTCTTCGTCTCAACACTGCTAAGGTGTTGGATTAAAGAATCATACGTAGCTCATACTTAAAATTTGTCTGACCGAAAGTTTCTTTAGTACAAGTGTTGACATGAAGAAGAATTTGTAAACACGCCTCCCAGGTTATGTAGCTATCGGGAAATATAAACTTCAGCAGGTAATACTGCTTAATACCGTTCTCTCTACAGATTGGTACTTACAACACAGACTAACATTGTCGGGACACCACAGCACCATCTCCACCAATCATAACCGCATTACTGCGCCTATCCTTCAACCAGCGTGCTGCTATAACGTCACGAGATGCCGCGTGTCGCGTGACGTCACCGCGTGATAAATTAGCGCGCTTATTACAAAGCGTTGCATGATTTACGAGCGCCGATTGCGGTGGTCAGCGAACACCCGAATGTGCGACCGATGCGTCCGATGCGTCGGGTGATGCGTTTAATTGAAACTGTGGCGAAAATTGATGGAAGGCTGACGTTTTGGTAGTGTGATGGTAATAGTATGGGCGGTGGCATTAGTATGATTAAACAAGTTATTTCATAACGGCTGAAAATCGTAACAATAATAGTTTTCCCTTAGTGCATTTAAGAGATCTGAGCGGCAGCTTCTCCAATAATGGGGCATTCCAAAATTACAGCGTGTGAAAATTGCAAAAAATACTTAAAAGAAAAGTAATTTTATAAGGTGCTAAAACCTTTTTGGAAAAATTTTACGATCATTTTCAACCCAAAAAAAAAAATCTGCGCCATGGAAGTGAAGGGAATAATATGTTAGTCATAATAATATGACAGTTAACATGATTTTTGCAATGCCACATCAGGGCTAAATTTGTGAGAACTTGCAGTGCGCCAATGTGCGCAGTCTGTATTTCTGTTTGTTTGAGAATTGCATGAGACTAACCCATAGTTGGCTAAACGTCGGTTCACATTAAAAAAAAAATATATATATATCTAGGCCATCTCAGAGTGTAACCACTAAGGTTCCGACTCTTTAACCGGACTTTCCTGTGGCTGCCTTAAGCTTCTAACGAAACTTAACGCCTCCAGCCAGGGCGTAAAAACTATAAACTAAACGACTGCTGCTCGCTAGGGGCACCCCCTGTGGGGTACGAACCTCGGCTAATATGGCAGCTGAGTCGGAGGGAGGGTGGCAAGGGACCGACGGTGGCTGGATAAAATCAGTGTTTTGATTATTATCGTGGGGAGTTTGGATTACATGCTGCTCAGCTAAAACGCGTGCTGGCGCTTCACTTACAGTCAAGGGTCGGGGAGGAAGTCAAGGGTCGGGGAGGAAGTCAAGGGTCGGGGAGGTACACTTTAAAATTAATTTCTGTCTATTTATATATTTATTTAATACTTTAGCACACAAATGTACATTGGTGGACTTAATGCCATAGGCATTTTCTACCAATCAACCTCTGTTTATATCATCTGAATACAGGCGCAATGTTGTACAGTATCAATCTATCTATATATATAAAATTCAAAGTCCTGCCTGACTGACCGATATATCAACGCACAGCCCAAACCGCTGGGTCTGGAGATTCCAAATTTGGCACGTAGGTTTCTTTTGAGGTCTAGGGGTGCACTAAGAAAGGATTTTTGGAAATTCTATTCCTAAAGGGGTAAAATAGGGGATTGAATTTTATATGAAAGTCCGTCAGTTTTGAAGTTAGGATCTTCAAATTTTGTATTTAGGCTGTCGATTGAAAATTAATTTATATGTGTCTCAGAGTTTTTGATAATTCCACCCCCGAAGGGTTAAAAAGGGGGATGAAGTTGGAAAGTCAAAAAATCACTAAATTTACTATCTAAGCTTATGGTTGGAAGCTAACGCAACAGTGTTGTTAGAATTTCAACCCTTAAGGGGGTGAAAATGGGGATGAAATTTTGTTTTTAATTAGTTCTTTATTTTTTAAGTTAAAAATCACTAGTATTTCGGATTATGTTTGGAAACTAACACAACGTAAATCTTTTTTTATTTTTTATTTCAAATCACAAGGGTCTGAAAAGGGTAATGAAGTTTTGTATTGGAGTAGTTCATTCCCTAAATTTTGTATTCAAGTAAAAATAATATAATTACACGTGTACTGTTTCTAACTTCACAGTATTTTACATGGAGCGACTGCCTATCTGACCTCCACAACGCAGTTACTGGGTAACACGATACCCCTTGGTAAGAATGGTTGTCAGACTTTCTGGCTTCTGACTTCCCGTAACGACTGTCAAAGATCCAAGAATGACAGCAGGTACCAACAGTTTAACGTGCTTTCCGAGGCACGGACGGGTCTCTGTATGTAAAGATGGTCACTCATCTACAGAGCAACCGCGGCAAGTGTAGCTTAACCTGATCGATCGACCTGTGCGGCTGTTATTATTTAGCCACGGACCCCTCCCTCGGAGAACCCCTTCATCCCCTTCTCCGGGAGAATCGATATAGATATAGATTAGGATAGTTAGATTAGGTTAGATTATATTATATTAGGATATAGAGTAGAAGACGTCATCTAAGAAAAGATTTTTGAAAATTCAACCTAAAAAGGGGGATTTCGTTTGTTTGAAAAATCTTATTCCTTGAATTTATAAACTTGAAATTTGGTGCGAATGCTTATCTAATTAAATAATAAAGTTTGATTATATCAGTTTTTTTAAACTACCCCATACCCCCTGGTATGGGGATGTCAAAGATTGTATGGGAAAAAAAAAACAGTGATGGACTGATCTATTTCAGAATAAATTTACATTCCATACATTGTAGGCGACCTCTAAGAAGGGCTTAAAAGGGGTGAAAAGGGGGGATTTAGGCTGTATGAAAACTCAATTTTTTTTAGTTCGTAAACTTGAAACTCAGCACAAATACGTTCTTAAATAAGACGCAAAGTTTAGGGAAGAATTTTACTGCGTGCCTTGAATAACTCAAAAGTTTTTATTTTCAAGTTTTTGAATTACTCAAAAGTATTTTTAATCCCAGTCATAGGGTACTTTCAATCCCGGTAGTACGTCCCCTTGGTTTTTTTCTGACATCCACGCGGGCGAAGCCGCGGGCAAAAGCTAGTAATAATCAATCTAATCAATAATAAATCAGAATTGGATTAAAACTGCCATCAGCAGCCGTCTTTGAGTAATCTGGGAACATAAATAAAAAAGATGATTTCGACGTACTGAGAACCTCCTCCTTTTTTTAAATCGGTTAAAAAGAGAAAATAGTGTAAAATAATATTTGTATGATATACCTATAATTATACCGAACGTAAATGTCTCTACGTAAGACGGTCGTTAAATAATAAGCTTTTTAAATTGTTTAATAAAATACCTGGTAAATAAATGTACAAAACGATATAAAAAGGTCAAATACACACTTACGAGTATACATGTAAATGTAAATAAGCGAGTTTAATTAGTAAAATAAATATCTGACCTAACCACACCGGATCGTGTTATTTTATTTATCATTGTTTTTCGTATTACAAACATTTTAAAAGTTAATAGTTACTATAGACATTTTGTTGAGTATGTGCGCTTTTATAATTACTAACGTGACGATATTTTTGTGGCGTCCATAAAATGTATGGAAATATATATGTACTCGTAATATATTTTTCTTGCCGTGAGAAACTATGGTTTATTCGCCGTGTGTTGACATGGTCATCAGTGTTGTGTGAATCACTATGGAAGCTTGTTGACACATACGCTTTTTCTACGGCGCAGTTTATACGCTGTACCGTAAAGAAGCCGTGCCGTTAACGTGATTCCGTAGACATCCACGATAATATCGTCATATTATTAGAAATTATACAAACGCCTTAACGATCCATGTAGACAATGTGTCAACAATGGTCACCCATTCAGAGACGGACAGTGCCAACTGCAGTTTACCTTCGCGTATTTTATAATCACAAGACCATCACTGCTTCTTTAAAACCAAAAACTACGAAAACAAAATAAGACCTCAATCTCTCAGTACAATTTATTTGTTCTAAAACAGAAGTCGCAAAGTCGCTAGACGTCCCGTGAATATTGTAAGTGCAATATGTCTGAAATATTCATAAGGCCCTATTGCGAGACGGTGCAAACATCTGCAGACGCAGCTTCGCTTTATTACTTAAGACCTTGGAAATTCCTACTGGGTTTTATTGCACTGTGCCATAATATTTTGAAAGGACTTTCATAGTTCTGTAAATTGCATTGTGTTGATTACTTGAACGATATTTTGCCGAATAAAGTGAGCTGTTAGAGAGGATAATGAGACACTTGAAACTATAATCCTCTTTTTATTCACATCTAAAGGCGAATTTCACAAATTAAACTGAACGCTATTTAAACCGTGTTCAAGAGCTGTTAGTGTCAATACTTCTACAACAATGATGACACTGAGAGCTTTTGAAATCAATCTCAAGATTGACAACATAATGCTCAACGCATCACTTATTTCCATCTGATGCGAACAAGATTTTTTGACAATCTTAATTGTAAAATTCAGGGAATCCCCTTTAGACATAAAATTTTTAGGCATAATATTGTTTGGCATAACGTTTTCGTATAAATTTTATTAGAATAATAATACTGTGGAATAATACTGCTTTGTCATAATGTTTTGGTTGGCATAACTGTCTTTTAGTCTAATTTGTTTGAGCATAATGTGGAGGGTGTCCCCTTATTTCGCAGACAGAAATTTAATAGAATTTCGTTTCCCAGAAAATGTTTCATATAATATTTGGTCCTTGTATTTTTAGTTCGAATATTATTGTTTCAAAGACTATTTATTTGAATGAAACATATTTCACAGAAATACAATTCAATGAATTTTTAATCACATTTTTTTTGTTTATAAACTTATCAAACAGTAGAATTATTTTTTAACGCATATTGTTTGTTCGGTATAAGTTAGAGACAGAAATGAATCGCTGCAAAACCGACTCCACGTAGTCTTGTCTGCCCTACCCCTAGAGTGTAATTTAAATCTGCGTAGGCGCGGCGGGGCGTTCCTCCAACAATCTTCTCCTACTCTGTCCTTCTTATACTTCTGATTTTGTTCATTCTTCCTTTCATATTCAGTCCATTCTCTGGAATGCGTTTCCTCTGGATATTAGGACGGCCATCAATCGGTATACATTTAACCACTCAGTTGTTTACGCCTGTTCGGGCGCCGACCATCACTTGCTTCAGTTCGCGCGCTTTTTTTAGGAGCTCGCCGCTTGCGACTAAAACACGATTTATGACTCAATGGAGTAGTTCTACAATAAAAAGATAACTGTGCTGAGAAGCTGATTAAAGGAAACTTCTATTTAGTTTTTAATATGCGCTTCGGTAGGTTTAAAATAATTCACAAACAGTGATCAAAATTCACAGGCGGAAATATTAACGTATTGTTTAGGTTTTTTAAATACATTAAAATCTAAATCGGTAACATGTGTATTTTATACTTTATTTCTTTTCTTTAGTAGTTTATCTTTACATCTAAAATAAAGTAAATGTATGTTTTCTTTAAAAACATTACCAGAAAAAATCGCAAACTTAGCATTCAATTTCGCACAAAATACACTCACTATGAAATGACATTTTTAACGAAGTTTGTTACGTCTTTCTCGCTTCTAGTTTTTTTTGGTTGTTAGTATTGTCTATGATCCGTTCAATTACATTCAAAAAAGGCAAAATATACCTTCTGTTACGATATTACAGCTCCTTTTCCTGGACCACTACTAATTTAGCTCGAGTCACATGAAACATGTGGACGAAATTTTTTCGTGTAACTCGAGTCACTTGTAGCGACTGAAATTGCAGAGTTATTTTCATAACGTCATCTCAGTCATCTCTTTCCCTTGAATTTGTATAGGTATATAATATAAGTAGGTATATATTATAGTAAATATTTTTGTCTGTTATAAGTAAGTAAGTTTATAACCTACTAGCTTTTGCCCGCGGCTTCACCCGCGTGGATGTCGGAAAATATCCCACGGGAACGTACTACCGGGATTAAAAGTACCCTATGTTTTAATCCAGGTAAAAATGTCTTCTCTAAATATTATTACTGATTGGATCCCTTAGTAAAGTTATTGTTCTCAGAATTACTAAGGTGTTTTTGACGATGACAAAAGTTGGGTTGAGCGATGAAGAGTTAGTAAGGGGTTTTAACCGCCTAGGGGATGATTTTACAAAAACGCCAAAAGGCTTTTAATACAAATTTTATGGGTTTCTTATACAAATTTTTCATATCCTATTTTAACCTCTTCTGGGATGATTTTTTCAAAATCGCTAAAATACATGTAATTATTAATTACGAAACAAAAGGCTAAATACAAATTTTCATGGTTTGCACTACAAAAATGATGATTTTCCATACAAACTTTCATCCCCTATTTAACTCCCTTAGGAGTTGAATAACGAAAAATTCTTCCGTATTCCTTATCCACATTATCTATAAAGGAAACTTCTGTGCAAAATTTCAGCTTTCTAGGTCCAAGGGTTTGGGCTGGGCGTTGATGAGACAGTCAATCAGTCAGTCAAAACTTCATCCCCCTTTTCACTCCCTTGTGTGAAAAAAAAAAAAAAAAACGATTTACGTTATGTTCATTTCCAACTATAAGCCGAAATATTAATGATTTTAACTTAAAAAATAAAGAACTATCATTAAAAATAAAATTTCATCCCCCTTTTTACCTCCTTAAGGGTTGAAATTCTAAAAACACCGTTGCGTTATCTTCCAACCATAAAGTAAACCATACGCAACATCATCCCCCTTTTTAACCCGTCGAGGGTGGAATTATCGAAAACGCTGAGATACGTATAAATTAATTTTCAATCGTCAGCCTAAACAAAAAATTTAAAGATCCTAACTTCAAAACTGACGGACTTTCATATAAACTTCCATCCCCTATTTTACTCCTTTAGGGGTTGAAATCCGAAAGATTCTTCCTTATTCCTTGTCTACATTATAAAGGGAACCTCTGTGCAAAATTCCAGCTTTCTAGGTGGCTGGGCGTTGATGAGTCAGTCAGTCAGTCAGTCAGGACTTTTTTTTATTATTTATAAAAAAGATTTATGTGCTTGTGTATCTACTTTATTTGTTATATTTTATTATGACGTTTTAGTTGTTTTTCCTTATAAAATACATTTTTAAATATTTCTTAAAAAAGATATAAAAAACATTTAAAATATAAAAAATAGTGAAGCAGTGTCCAAGCTACCGGTGGTTAGGGCTGCAGAGACAGGAACCTCCTCACAATACGAGCCGTATCAAGGAGTACTGCCTTCTGAATCAGGCCCTTGATCCAACCGCCTAACGAGAGCCTCGAGATATGTTGGTCGAGGCTTTCGGCCATCAGGCCATTGGCCGTCACGAAAATCGGCACAATGATAGCTGAGCTCATATTCCACATGTTACCAACCTCGTATGATAAGTCGAGATATTTTTATTTGTTTTTCTTTCTCAGCTTTCACTAGGTTCTCGTCATGTGGAATGGTAACATCCACTATCATTGCGCGGCGTGCTAATTGATCGATATCAATACCACTATATCAGGTTTATTGGCGACAATAGTTGTGTCAGTATAGACCAATCCCAGTACAACGTGACATAGTCATTTTCGAGAACTGGGTCGGGCACATACTTGTAATACGGTACCTTAGAATCCACAAGTTTATATTTCAAAACAAGTTGCTGGAGAATAATCCTGGCCACTTGGTTATGCCTGTGCAAGTACTCGCCGTTAGCCAGACAAGAACAACCAGAGAATATATGTCTGATGGACTCATCCGGAAGGTGGTATACCCGACACACGTCAACCATCTCGTCCTTCATAATGTCTCTGGTAGTTATTCGTTAAGATAAATTCGTCCATTTTTGCACAGACGAAACCTTCAGTTTCTCCGAAAAGGTCACCATAACGTAGCCAGGATACGGATGCTAAGAAATCTACATCGGGCTCATGGAGAGCTCGATAGAAGCGCCCGTAAAGCTCCTTGCTTTGCCATACTTCCTTGCGGTCACCTGTAGTAAAGTTAACAGTATCCTGGCACGTATTTATTTAAAATCTAGTAGTAAATACTACAGGTTTTCGCGCGTTCTCTTTAGCCAAGGACAGCGGGGTGAACCCCTTGTCCACCGCGACCACATCACGGTACATACCCACTTCGGCTTTTAAAATTATTTATATTATTATTGTTTTCTCTTAAATAGAGCACCTACCATCTTATCTCGTCACCACTCTTGGTTGACTGGTAGAGAAAGCCTAAGTCATTAAGTCCGCCTTTGTACCTTATTGAGTGCGAGAAGTTTAAATAAATAAATGAATTGAAAAACGCTTGATACTTTTATTTTTTCTATGTACAAAGTATAACCCCGGGACGTTTGCTGTCCACACTGGCATTGTTTGAAGACTGCTGTCCAAACACAGAGAGCACACAGACACAGCACACTGGCGACAGTGTCCAGTGTGCTGTG
This sequence comes from Dryobota labecula, assembly GCA_947523025.1. Taxonomy (NCBI): domain Eukaryota; kingdom Metazoa; phylum Arthropoda; class Insecta; order Lepidoptera; family Noctuidae; genus Dryobota; species Dryobota labecula. The sequence continues at coordinate 22,916,783 of OX383303.1, forward strand.
TCTGTGTTGACACAGGTCAACACGATCGGATTCAGCTGCTTTCAACAATACACTACGAGTTTTACACTGTAGTTGTGATAAACTAGCTTGCTTACAAAATCAAAAATCTAAATATTTTATTTCATATAAACCTACATGGGCACTTATGAAACGTCAGAAGCTAGGTGCACGGTTCCAATTAGTCGTTTCATAAGGAGAAGAGCCGGCAAGAAACTCCACGGTTACTCTTTTAAAAATAATTGGCTTTAATTAAAATATTGGGTGATTGTTGAAAGGCTTACATTGTGCTCCCATACCTATTAACACTGTTATTTGATAAATATTATCAAATAACAGTGTTAATACTCGTAGGTTGGGACTGGTCATCTCTTGACTGCTAGGGCTTATTTTTAATTTGTAATTTTATATTTTGAATTGTTTTATTAGTTTTTACATTGTCTCACATATAGAAGCAACAAGAATACTGTACCCAGGATTATGTAATATCTTGATTTAAAAGAGTGTCCTTGGAGTTTCTTGTCCGTTCTTCTCCATAGTGATCTACGTATTGGAATGGGCATCTAGCTTCAACTTGCCGACTCTGACTAACTGACCGTCTCTTTGACAATTCAAAAGTGCCTGTAAATGGTTTCATTGAAATAAATGCTTTGAGTTTGAGTTTGAGTTTGTACTCACGTACAACGCACACTATGCAGGCAGGCATATTATAAGTTGGGGGATTACATCGCTGATAAAAATGCTTGGCTGAATGCTGGTCCTGCTCCACAACCTCGGCTAGTTAATTAACATTTGACAATCATGTTGGAGCTGCTGAAGAGTGTAAGACTATTTTTGCATTGTATAAACTCAATCTCCTTTGTATTATATAAATGCATAGCACAGGTGTGAGTCCTATGTACTATATAGCTACCATTGACCGGGTAATATGTCTTTCATTGACTTGAATGTGCCCTGGCGGTTGAGAGTATGTCATGCTCACTTAAAGGTTTCGCTGATGGTGGCGTGTGTGTTGGATCATTTAGCTCCCTTCAAAATGGTTGAGCTGAATGGTGCTAATCCATGCGTCATGTTCGTGAACGGGCGCCGTCAGTTGGGACTGGTCATCTCTTAGCTGCCACGGGTTATTTTATTTTATTTTGTTTCTATTTGTTGTACCTACGCTTGACGCTTTTAACGTGTAAGTTTTAATTATTTTTATTTTTACATCGTTCTCACTTTTAGTTATAAATGCAACATTATAGATGTAACCGAATACTTTTGTAACAATTTAATTTAAAAGAGTGTCCATGGAGTTTCTTGCCCGTTCTTCTCCATAGGTACCTACGCTTTGGAATGGGAATGTAGCTTAATTTTTCTTACTGACCGACTGCTTGACAATTCAAAAGTGCCTGTAAATGGTTTAATTGAAATAAATGATTTGAGTTTGAGTTTGAGTTTGAGTTTACTTAACAAAATAGAAAAGTGCCAACAAATCTATACTCTACTAGGCCTACAACGTTCTCACATTCACAAAATGGAAAATAATCTATATAAAAGATAAAAAAATTAAAAGATATATATATATATGTATTAAAATGAAAACCTATTTAAACCAAATGACATGATTGCCATTACAACTACAGTAACGAATCTGTATAAATATCATGTCCACAAAAGCCACTATTGCCATAAAGAATCGGAATTCGATTTGTAGGTAAATAATGTCAAATAATGAAAAGATTATGTCAAGGAAGTATGTAAAAAAAATATATATAAACATCGTTATTTGGGAGCAGTTAATAGACATTTACATAGTTATGCCGTTTATGAGGCACCAGGGAAGCCACATGTGCGTAAGGAATTTTATCTTTCGTTTTTAGGGTTCCGTAGTCAACCAGAAACCCATATAGTTTCGCCATGTCCGTCCGTCCGTCCGTCCCCAGCTTAGCTCAGAGGCTCTTAGTACTAGAAAGCTATTATTTTTCATGGATATACATATTAATCACGCCGACAAAGTGGTAAAATAAAATCATGAAAAAAATAGTTATTTAGGGTACCTCCTGTACATTTGTAAGGTGTTTACTTTACACATGTCTTTTACAGTGTCTTCGTCCCCTGCCAGCTAAATGGTTGTACTTGGATATGTAAAAAAAATCACAGCAGTATAAGGAAGTTAAAAGGAAAACTATCACAGCCAAGTAGGCGTCACAAGTTACCGAGTAATAGTCAACCAACTTACATTTACAGTTGAAAAACATGTTCTCCCATACATTCCGTATGGATGAACATGTTTTTCAACTACGATGTTAAGGTTTTTCTTGGGATAAATTCATACCAACTACGGAACCCTTCATTGTGCGTGGTCCTACACACACTTGGCCGGTTTTTTTAAGTTAATAAACACTCACGGTCCTATTATAAAACAAGGGTTTTCTCTAGACCAGGTTTAAACCATCGAGCCATTTTAGAATTTCGAACTTTATTCTGACAAAAGTAAAGTTCTTATTACAAAAACTGACGTGAAATCAGAGTCCACGAGTAAGTTGTAAATTTTATAATAAGAACTTTAGCGTGCTCGGAATAAAGTTTAAAACATAATATCTGACGGTCGGACGGTGAAATAGGACGATCGATGATGAGAAGTTATCTTATTACAATACTTTATTTACCTCTGTTTATTGCAACTGAAATTGCGCGTAGAATAAATCGATCTTGAATTGCTTTACGTTTTGTGCCGAGTCAATAATTTTTCTTTCTTGTAATTTCATGCGGCAAACCTACATCTTATAATAATAAGCTGCAGAAATAATTTAACTTAAAGATGGTATTACTTTTCTGTACGAACAATTTGATAAGAAAATCTCCTTTGAATGAGTTTTCCTTGAAATAGACGTAATAATCAAAGAAGGGTAGGAACAGTCGAAATATACCGTAGATAAGGATTGTAGCTTCTACTTACAATATTACGTTGATCCAACTTAAGTATAACGATAACAGTAAACCAAACTGTATCACCAATAACACGCCTTTGTCTTCCAGATAATAATTTAGCATACAATATACAAAGTACACTGGCTCTAAACACTGTACCACATAATGCAGCTCGGATGCGGCTGATATATTCATTTCTCCCTATTTCCCCCGCGTGGCACTTACGACAATTTATAAGGCACCTGCTGACGCCCGCAAGTTTCTGCGGAGTGGAAATTGCATTACAGATTTTGATCTATTGTTCTACAAACACGATGTAAGTAACTGAATAATATACATACTGACATACTTAATAGAGAGAAGAAATTCCTTAGAATACTCTGTAGGTGTCCAAGAGTCACTGAAACTGTGTCCTTGTATACGATACTGTGCCAAATAAACATTTTCTTTCTTTCTAGTACCTACTGTTTCCTGTATCAAGCCTTTGAATCAGTGCCCTAACTTTGGTCGAATCTATCAACCAATCAATACATTGTAAGGTACATGCACATCTACATAATCATACATTCTAAAGTCCAAACTTATATAAGTATGTAAATGGCATTATTTTTGTCGACTTTAGTTATCATTAATGGGAATAAGTGCTGTATGAAGCACTACAATAAGTAAGTACATACCGCACTTATTCCCACAATTTAAAAGGCGGATGTAGCCTTTATATCTAAAGTGATAAATCACATAATCATAAAGTCAGAGTCGTATAAAGACGAAACCCATTAGAAACGAGGAACCACAAAGCAATCACAATTTCACAAAATACCTTCCAAACTTTCTAAAAATCTGTCTCCAAAACTCCGTTTAACATACATTTTATCCGCAGTGCACCGATCGTTCACATTCGCGTCGCCCGTGTCGGTCGCAGTCGCGATGTCCGGCGACGCGATGCGACATGAATATTTCATGCGACAAGCCGCCACTATACTTCGCACACACCTGCGACAACGCGACGCGGACAGTCCTGAATTTTAACAAGCCTAGATCTTTTTTAAAGCGTTGTGTTAACGTATGATGGATATTTGAGTACTTTTTACCATTGTAGGTTTAATACAATTTTAATATTTAAAATGGCATGATTCAATTCCTGCCTTGCTAGTTACATTTTCTTTCTTTAAGGGTCGTAAAGTAAACCATAATTTTATGAAGTTGATAATCACTAACGTTGTTCTTCGATACTTTTAAACTAACTATTTTCCACGACTTTACCCGCATATCACTTACCTACAATCACCGTGCTAATCAGTAATGCATTAAAACCACGCCACCGTCACGTGTCATTTCAGGATGCCAATTTTTGTGATTTGTAGGTTTTCTAATTCATCCTTCGCAAATGACGTAATTAGTATCTGGTTTTAATTTATTAATTCACGAGGTAATTCGATTTCTCGGCCTGACGATTCTAAAAAGCTTTTGTCACAGTTCAATAAGACTTAAAAGCTGAAAAAATACTTAGTTCCAAATCACACCACACTATCGCAGTGTTTTCTCCAAACACTTCTCCAAGATTTTCTATTCGTTAGTGTGGGCGTCACGTGCCATGCGACAAACACGACAAACTCGACAGACGCGACACGCGACGTTTGCGTTTCTCATATTGTGCCGTTTGTTTTGTGTCGTCACGTACGACACGACGGTTCGGCGGCGCCCTTGTATGTAGACGGAACGTTTTACACAGAAACGGAAGAATGTTTTGATAGAGACGTAAATGTTTAGTTAATAGTCTATCTTTTGAGTTTTTGAAGATAAGATAAGATAAGATCATTTATTTGTCCAAAACATAAGTATACACACACATGGCATGCAGGATGTTACATTAAATTATTTTACAGTCAAGTTTTGCCTTAAAGGCGTACAAATATAAATAGGTAGGTAGGTTATTTTTATTAGTAGGATTTAAACATCAAATAATTATAAATTTCTCCATTATTCCATGCAATTAATATATCAAATTAAAACTTAATAAATCAAATTATTATATTACAAATGTACTACAGAATAGTGTCATCAACTCGTCATAGAAATGTATAATAAAGTTAGGTATCCAGTTATAAGTCAAAGTAATCTATATATATAAAAATGAATCCCTATTTCCCTTGGTCACGGCATCACGCGTGAACGGCTGGACCGATTTCGCAAATTATTTTTTTGTTGTGTTTGTTATTGTCAGGAGAAGGTTCTTATGTAAGAAAAATTTAAGAAAGTTAAAAAAAAAAATTGTAAGAAAACGACCATATTTACATTTTTATTGTAATAATAAGTAGGTAACTCTATCTTCTAATGTAACTTTATGGCGTTTGACATAACGTGTTAGTCATCATTTGGTAGGTCTGAGAAAAGATTTTATCAAAAAAAAATAAAAAAATTGAAGGTTTTAGTTAGGTAGGGTAGGGTAGGTAGGGTTGGTAGGGTAGGGTAGGGTAGGTAGGGTTGGTAGGGTAGGGTAGGGTAGGGTAGGTAGGTGGGTAGGGTAGGGTAGGGTAGAATAGGGTAGGGTAGGTAGGTAGGGTAGGTAGGTAGGGTAGGGTAGGGTAGATAGGTAGGTAGGGTAGGATAGGGTAAGGTAGGGTAGGGTAGGTAGGTAGTTTCCTTTGCGCGTAGACAAACTGCCACAGTCAAATAGCTTTTGACAGAACGAAGTCTGTCGGGTCAGCTAGTTATAAATAAAATCTACATAATTCACACAAGTCAGATTAATTTATTAGTTAGAAATTCGTCAGTGCTGTAGTAGGCTTTCTCTAACAGAAGGTTTTTTAAACTACTTCTTAATTTTTCTGTTGTGTATTCCCTCCAATGTTTTGGCAACGTATTGTCTAGGATTGGTGCCATACAGATTATACTTTTCCGCAATAGAGCTGTCCTGGATCTAGGAATGCAAAGTTTGCTATTGTCGCGAGATAAGATATTTAGAATTGTGTCTAATCAACAAGACTAGTTGGTAACTAAGATTTTTTAAATGTGTTGTTCATCATTCTGTCATATTTTCGATTTTCAGGATCTTATTATGAATGCCATTGGTATTAATATACTGGATAACAATCACATTAGAGCGAAAACTACTAGACAATAAATAGTAGTGAGTGAAATGTAACCTCGAAAGACAATTCGTTTTATTCATTATAAAATCCACCTCATAATTCCTTTGAAAATATCTCCCAATATTATTATGACATAATATTATGTACTACTATAATCTATGCTATCCATCTCTATGAAACCCATAATCCCACGAACACCTGCTCTAAATCCAAAAATAATTCCGCAGTTCTAAATCGGTTTGCCGGAACTGGAAATGGTGGGTAATGAAATATGACGGCCGCATAGGGTCGGCTATAGAACATGAAATGTATATCGGATAAAATACCATAGATATTATGGAGAGAATCCGACATCCCTTCGAATAAGTGAGGAGCCACGGAAGGTGAAGTGGGATTGCTGGAAAATAGTTATATTGCAGGGGTTTGGATGCTGAGGAGTTTGTTATTCAATCAAGCAATGAGATGTCAGAATGAATTTAGAAAATAAATAAATATAGAAATGGTTTGTCTTCTGTTTATCCCATATTCTTTTTTTTTTTTACCGACTTCAAAAAAAGAGGAGGTTCTCAGTTCGTCGGAATCTTTTTTTTTAACATAACATCATGCCTGTAATCACCGAAGGGTTGAGGCAGAGGTGTATATGTATAGTACACTAACATTTTGCCAGTTATATATTTATATTACGAGCCTATTGCCATCAATCGGGTAGGATTCCAGACTCCGGACTGCTACTGAGAAATTCCTGATGGAAAAACCCAATAACATTTTGCCCGACCTGGGAATCGAACTTAAACCTTACGCTCAGCAGTACCGCTTGCGAGTACTAGACCAACGAGGCAGTCCTTTACGGATATTGGATTACCAAACTAAGAAATAACATAATAAAAGTCTCATTATAAACCTAATGAATCTTTTATTTTCAACTTTTTTACCCTTACACTTTACAGAGTACCTATAGGTAAAAAACTTCGAACCAATAAACAAAAATGATGACAAAGATAGCTATAGTTCTACTTCCTTGGACGAATTCTTTCAGAAAGAGCTATATGTACAAGCTAGCATAGAGCATAGAGCTATTGACGGACTACCTCTAAGTAACTTTTAACAGTATTGAAAAAGGGTAGTATAATTTAAAACCTTTACCAAAATATATCCTCAGCCGAGACATACAAACTACATTCACATAATTGTGTTGTACACTTCTCGGAGATCTTAGAAGGGACCATTAGGGGCTTATAAGATTAGCGTCAACTGCTTTCAAAGATAATATCATTTCATTTGATAGCGCCAAACGATTACCCTTAACAAAATGGCGGCTCTATTCAATTTACTGGTATTTTGGCGAGGTCAATTGTTTGTAGGGCTGTCCGCTATATTTTAACTGAGAAGTTAAGCTACGTTTACTGCGGTCAGACAGTTGAAGGGTGATCATTGTTTTGCGTAATGAGATTTATAGTGTTTTAAGCGTTGGTTTTCTATGAAATTGGTGAAAGGTCACATAATAACGGCTTTCCATATGTGAACAGCTGTTATCGTAGCTCAAGAAAACTTGAGGTTTCAGTCACAACAACAGTCGGTCAGAACAGTCGGAACATCTTTTAAAAAGCTACATAAGCTGACTAATGATCTGTTCATGAGATGTTGTATCATCTATGTATAAGAGTGAATGAAAATAAGAGACAATAGTAATAAGAAACTGAGAATCTTATTACTATTCTTAATAGAACTAATACTGTTTTAAGATTAAGGCATTATTTGTATAATTTATGTTGTTATTTCTTATAAGTACTTGCGTGACATTCAATAACAGTTGTTGCTATTATATATGGAGGAACATTGGCTCTTAAAACACAAGCCTTTGACCTAGTTTAGAAGGCATCAGTTAGCCCTTTAATGTGACTCTATTGTACAACATTTCTTTAATCCTTGTGTACTTGTGTACGTTTTGTTAAGTGTACTAATAAACATTTTATTATTATTAATAATGGAATGGCTTCTGATAGCAAGTCATATTTTCCCTTCCAATGTTTTTTTCACAATTAATTGCATCGAATATGAGACTTGTCAAATAGAGCAAAAACAAACAAAAAGACGACTTTTTCATTTTCGCAAAAAATATTCGCATATAAAAGAAAAAAGGTATGACATGTTTTCCTGTAGCTTCCATGTTAAAGGATTCCCCCATACCGACCCAGTTAAATAAAACAGTAAAATATCGCCGGAACATCAGAAAGTCTGTTCCTCGTCACTGTCTCCACGGAGCGGCGTTTGACGATGAAACTTGTCATAGGGGACTTGGTGGAGTACCCCAACAACAACACAGCGTTTTTTACCCCCAACGAGCTGCCGGTCTCCGGGGGAATGAACATGGGAAGACATGGATGGGAATGCGTGAAAGGAAAAATGATTTATAACATATTATGATGCCCAAGTAGATGTGAGTACATCATGTCTTGTATGAGTTGTATTTATAAGGCGCCCGGACTTATAAATATAACTCATACAAGAGACCTCTGGAATGCCTTTCTAAATTCAGCAAGCGAATGGTCCGGAAATTCAGAACCTCCAATCATCGCTCGTCAATTGCCAGCTGTCAGATTGATCTGAATCATTTAGTAGGTACCGGATAAAACCAACAAGGTGTATGATGTTAGGAAATAGCATGCAAATCTGATTTTTCTGGTTTCAGTTGCTGAAAGGCATATCAATTGTTTACGCCGAGCCTATTAAAGAAACCACGCCAAGTGCGTATTGGACCACGCACAATGAACGGTTCCGTAGTTTAGATCAATTTAGCGGACAGACGGACATGGCGAAACTATAAGTGTTCCTTGTTTACTACGGAACCCAAAAAAAATTGAAGATAAATACAAACAAAACTAGAAGCAAGCAATTTTAAAAATCAGATTCAGAGAATAAATATTCACACAAATGGCATTCAGCTAAGCCAGACTTGGAAAAAAGTTATGTTTCTTATCTAGATGCCTGTCTCACAAGAATGATATACATAAATATCTGATGTACAAGACATATTTATGTAAATACCGCATAAATATGCCTCGTATACTTACAGCTATGGTCCCGGACGGAGACAAAGTACGAGTAAATAAATGCGAATGGAAGGTAAGCAGACGCTAGTTCTTGTTGTTTCAAAATAATGTAAATTCGACGCAAACCTTTTCTTACGATCCTGACTGAAAGAAAGAACTGCTTTACTGTCAAAATATTCATTCACATCGAACATTACAGGTAATGTGCCAAAAAAGCCGGCAGTGTTACCGCGATACTACGCTAATCAACATAATTTTATTAAACAGCTTTGCATGTTGACAATGTTTAGCTTGGATTGTTCCTATACATATATATTGAAATTTCAAGCGACTCTTTTTAATATAGCAATATTTGTATGCTTTTGGAATGAAAGTAGGATTCTTTTATTGTTTTTAAATGCCTAAATACCTGATTCTCTTTTTAAATGTTTGATACACTATTCTCAATTAAACGTATAAACGAATCAATTCCAAATCCTCCACTCAAATTACGGCTGCATCTGTTAAATCAGTAATATAATAAGGTTATTTGCACTAAGCGGAGGCTTACACATTTGGCCGTAATTAACGCACCAAATTGCCAATGAATTTAAAATGGATCCCTTCAATATGGAATGAAGCATAAAGGGAGAGCACGTTGGCTTTAATTATAATATCATTATTATGTTCCACGTTAACCTTGCGTAGGACGCGAATAAAGGGGAAAGGTGTACGTGTATACCTAAGTTATATACATACCTACCTACTACTATCCAAGACGTATTTAGTGAATTTTTGGGCTAATTTTTACGGAAAACTCAAGGTTTTAATTGATTTATTCGATAAAGAAAGACAGCGAGTGCAAAATTTCAAAGCAATCTAATTAAGAGATAAAGACCGGCCATGAGAGCGGTAACACGCAAGCTGTGAAAATTTTATCTGGCTACCTATTACGGTTAAAAAGATACAGAAATATGACAAATAGACTGACAGACGGCTTAGACTTAGTATTAGGATCCCGTTTGACATCCGTTGGGTACAGAACCCTAAAAACAAAGAGATGGGCAAATTCCCAACCTATGACGTTACATGACTCTTCTCTCAGAGGTAGACAGATCCTAATCAAAGTGCTTTGCCCTAAATAATACGAGATATGAATCATATTCACAATCCGGAATATGGAGAATATTTTTATCTGGAATCGAATCCGAGCGAGAGAGTGAATTATAGTTCTACCTTCAGTGATTGATCGATTTTGCGAATAAAATTATATACCACGACCATTACGGCTGTATTCTCTTATGAAGGTATCAGCAGGGATTTATGAGTCCATACATTTCTCTGTGGATAAATCGTATAGTAAGTATGGAGTTTCTTGCCCATTCTTCTCCATATATAACTACCTTTTGGAAGGGGCAACTAAAATCATATTTTTTTATTTAATTTTAGACGTTCATAGGTGCCTTGTGACTATGTGCCTATTTGAAATAAATGATTTGACTTTGACTTTAAAATAAAAGGTACCTTCTGCTTGGGTTAGACGAGGGATTTAAGTAAGTAGGTAAGTCGAAAGGTGTAGGAAAGGTAAGGTACCTACAGGTAGAAAGAAAGATTTAATGAAGTCAGTTACCGCTTGAAATCCTTTGAGTTCAACAATCTCTTAGTAAGTCAAACAGTCGGTAACCTTACTTCACTGCTTTGTTTTTTTTGAAATATAAAACTGTTTTCCTTTTTCGAGAAGTGAATCAGCCCACGCTGTAAGATTGTTGACCAACAGTGGATTGCTACAACTAAATAAAGCTCGAAACGTAAACAAAAAATGTGATTTAAAAAGGTAAGCTATTATCTACTATTTTTGTTTGTTATAAGTTTATAAGTTGATCAATTGAATTAGACGTTCGGATATAAAAGCGATGGACAGTGCGCTGTCTAGTCGAGTTGCTCGGTAGATGTTCAAGTGTTTGGTTCGTCCAGGTGTCACGTAAGTTAAGTAATTTGATATTATACCTTAATTATTGCCTATTATGATTATGTTGTTGTGTAAAGTATATTTTGCCAATATTGGTAATGTGTTAAATTGTTTAATGCAATACTCATGTTCGTACCTTTATATTATTATAATAATGTTGCTATTAATCTGAGTAAAGGTCCAATAGATAGAATTATCTGTTTTGAGATAACAGTAATTTATGGAAATGTAAGAAATATGATGATAGAATACCTTATGCTGTTTCCGTGGAGTTTCTTATCCGTTCTTCTCCACGAAGGCCTAGTTTTGGAACGGACAACTAGCTTTCTCAGTACCGTTACCTTGACAAGCCTAATTGAAATAAATGCCTAGTCTTTTCTTTCTGTGCTTTTCTTTATAAAATCCTTTCCCTACACACCATATTCTTAGGGACTTTCCTACATAGTAAACTACTAGTTACCATTCTGATACACAAAGCTTGCTAATAAAGTGGTTATCAATACCTATAAATGTAGTTTACATTTAGAATCTGACTCAGATCTGTCAAATTCTAAATGTAAACTATAATAATATAAAGTATTATAATAATATAAAGGTAGGAACATGAGTATTCCATTTATACAATCTAACACATTACCAATATTGGCAATAATATACTTTACACAACAACATAATCATAATTTAAATTGACGGCACGGTTGGCGCAGTGGTTAAGCGATTGACTGCTGCGCTGCGTGTCGCGGGTTCGATTCCCGCACGGAACAAATATTTGTATGACCTACAATTAGTTGTTCCGGGTCTGGCTGTTTGTGTATGTGAGTTTAAATGTTTGTAAACGCACCCACGATACAGGAGAAATTCCTAGTGTGGGGCAAAAAAAAAAAAAGAAAAATATATATATATATAATACTAAGCAATAATTAAGGTATAATATCAAATCACTTAACTTACGTGACACCTGGACGAACCAACCATTGAACATCTACCGAGCAACTATTGCAGCAGAGTTATTGGTAAAACAGTGACAGCCTCTCAGGACTATATTATTACTACCATCATAAACAACAACTTTTGGTCTACGATTTCTAATAATTCATCAGACTTTCATACAAAAATAAAAATATTTAAATTCAATACTCTAAATGTATAGAACAACGAAATCTTGAAAGTTTGTTTTTGGTGAATGTACCTAATTATGTTTTGTAAAAAGTCATTTCCACTGGCTGGGGGGCAGCACCCGAAGTTCTCCGCACAACAGGCATGTCCTTATGCTACTCTGCTGGTGTATTTGTGTGTCCAGTGTGGCACCGGTCCACTCATGCTAAACAAGTAGATACTGCTCTAAATGAGACCTGTCGGATAATATCGGGCTGCTTAAAACCGACTCCGTCAACCTCCGGGAACATTTGCCGCCCGGGCGTGATCTGCAGTGGCCTATATGGAAAGCTCTCAATCGATTGCGTACCCAGGTAGGCCGCTGCAAACACAATCTGCCGAAGTGGGGGATTACTGTCCCAGCCAACACCCAGTGTGAGTGCGGTGTTTCTCATCAGACCACGTCCCACTTGCTGGAGTGTCCTAAGTGCCCGTTCATTTGCACTAAAGACGACCTAATGAACGCCACTGATGCCGCAATTAACTTGGCCACCTCCATAGGTGGCCAAGTTAATTGCGGCATCAGTGGCGTTCATTGAGCCCCATGGCTCAAACAATATAATAACTAAGTACAATCGACACGAAAAGAAGCAGAAGAATAAAGTAATACAACAAAAGTTGTTATTTATGATGTCCTGCAAGGTTGTTAGTGTTTTACCAATAACCCTGTATATATTCTGACTGAATCTTAATGATGCTGTTTTTTATTTTTATTTTTATTCTACGATGGGTTTCTGATTCTAGTCTAGGTCAGAGGTGACAGAGACAAAGTCGATGGTGGAGTGAGCTTACCCAGAAGAAGCCTACTACTACTACTGAATAAGTTTTGAAATAGGAGCATAACCCAAATACCTGCCACAAAGTCACAACTTTCACAGCTAAAGCACCCACGAGCACGCTCGATTCATCGATTCTGTAATTGTCGAACAAGGTCTCTAGTTGGTACAGCATCCACAGTTTTCTCAACCCAAATGCAACTCTTCCTCCCTCGGGCAGGCTTTCAATGTTGAGCCAAAGCGTGTTATTTGGAAGCCAACAAACATCGGTATCAGTGCTCGAATTTCTCTCGGGAATTGAACCCGCCACTTTGTAAGCTGCACCGCTCCAACCGAATCTTGGATATTGCTGTTATATTGCAATCTGGGAACCTTCAATCTTTCACAACAAGCTCAAATCAACGTTACTGTTATGTACAAACAGTTGAATTTACCTGGGAGTTGTATATGCGAAGTTTTGAATGGATTTACACAAGAGAAAGTCGCAATTAGTGAAGACTCACAATCAATGGGTGATATGAAGAACGTTTTGGAGTAATGTTCGTTTAAATATATGCATATTTGGTGAACACTGCACAAGCCTGAACTCCTGCATTTGTGTAGAACGTGGCACAGGGATTAATTATGCGGGACGCGTCTTAGCTATAAAGACACGATGAAGTATGGGTTAACTAAGTTGTCCTCGTTTTAGTTTAATGCAGCCAAATTTTGCGTTTACTTTGGAAAATTTAGTTTGGCTTACATGTTGCTAACACGTTTAGGACTTGTTAGTGTCTTTAAGATCTGAAGATAACTTTATTACGATGAACAAGTTTACAGGAAAGAGTCTTAAGGTTTACTATACTACAAACTGTGCGCCCGATGAGATACCCCATCTGCAGTTTTAAAGAGAGAAGTAGAAAGTTTTTTTGCTAAACATGCTTTAAACTCAGCGGTTAAGGCTGAGCGTCGTTTGTCAGTGAATTTAAGTGTTCATCCCGCGTGGGCTGGCAACGTTGCATTTCTAGAGCTTTTTCGTGATTATTTTATTAAATTCAAATCAAATTACTTTTTTTTTTTTCAGTTATGTACCTACTAGATCGTTGTATTTTATAATTATCGTTAGCATTTACTTTATAGTAAATACAAATATTTAGTCGTAATACTGCAAATAATTGACGAATTATCCATTTTTATGAGTAAATACCAAAATAACTCAAAAAAAAAAATAGCACACATTCTTATAAAAACCAATAATGTAGTGCTAGGCTGAAAAAAAAATTGTACTTTGATTTAAATTTAATAAATTAATCACGAAAAACCTCTAGAAATGCGACGTTGCGAGCCCGCGTGGGACGAACGCTCTTAATATTTTTATTAAGTAGAAGATTCTTAAAGCTCTTATCATTACCAAAAAGCATCAAAACAGAATGACTTATATAAATAATTGGATAATGTAAATGATTGAATATAAGTCATCGATTTAGAATACCCTATAGATACACTGTCAACGCTTGAAATGTCTCGATACAACTGTGCTTAAATTACTTCTAAGCACAGTTGCGCTCTCAGTAACGCGCGTGTCGGGATTTATAGAATCACACATTATTAATCTTTGATTTGTTTTCCTAAATTGCATGGAATTAGTATGTTCTTGCTATAATGTCTGAGTATTTCTAGACGAGTAAAGGATAAAGGATTCCGAACGAAACCGGTGATCTATGTGTCGGTCTGAATAAATACAAAAACTTATTTTACTTTCACCTAAAATTTAAGGATAACAGAATTATAAATTGTACTTAAAATATTTCCTTAATTTTATGTGCTTTATTGGATGTATATGTTGTTTTAATTAATAAATGTAGTAAACTCAGTGGATCTAATGTTTAGGGGACTTCATCTGATTATAGTCAGATAAATTGTTATAAAAATACATTAAATATCTTATAATGTTTTAAAATAGTTACACTACATAAGATTTGTTAATAATTACCTATGTTAGAAGTTATTTAACAATTATGTATGACCGTCCAGGATTGGTTTAAAAATGGCGGCAAGGTTGGATGTACCTCAGATCAAATAAAAAGTTTAAGGTACTAGGGTAAGAATGGGAGACCAAAAAGATATGTGTAATGGCCTATTGGAAAAACTGGTGATTGATCGGGGGAAAGATGGACTGATAGCTACTGTTCACGTAAGTTAATTGATATTATATCTTGATTATTGCTAATGACTATGTTGTTCTGTATAAGCTATAATATGGCTAATATTGTATTGTGTTTAATCAAAGGAATTCATGTTCTGTTTCTTTCCACTGGTAAAGTTGCTAACTTTGAGAAATGATCCAAGAGATTAATGTTGTAGCAAAATATATTATGCTAATGTAAAATGTGTTGGTAAAATACTTTAAAAACAAGCTGCCGTGGAGTTTCTTGCCGTTCTTCTCCACGAAGACCTAGTTTTGGAACGGACACCTAGTTTTCTCAGTAACGTTACTTTGACAAGCAAAATTGAAATAAATACCTAGTCTTGTCTGTCTGTGCTTTCCTTTATAAAATCCTTTCCCTACATACACCATATTCATAGGGACTTTCATACATAGTAAATTATTACCTTACCATTCTGACACACAAAGCTTGCTAATAAAGTGGATACCAATAACTATAAATGTAGTTTGTCATCCACTTTCTAACATCAGAAGTGGGATAGTGCTCTGGCTTACTTATCAGATTTCTAATGAATTTTATCATTCTATTTTCATGATAATGTTGGAGCTATTGCGGATCTGCTGAAGGCTGTTGGTGTCTGCGGGCTACTAACCTAACTCGCACCAAGACCATGACATCGCACTGCCGCATGCCGCATCTGACATCAGGACTGTGGAGCTGCGAGTAACTGTACGAGCATCAGAACTGCGGAGCTGGAAGCTGCTGTACGAGGATCGAGACTGCAGAGCGTCAACTGTTAAACGAGTGTCTGGATCTTTTCTAGCAAGAAGAAATAGCTAAAGGCGGCCCTCGGAGGCTCTTCATAAATTAAAACGTAATACCTACTTATAATACTTTGTTTAATATGATGATGAACAAGTAGATTTGCTATATGCAATTTTCTTTTGTTCTTATAGCCATTTTGATACCTATTTTACATCTGGTAAAATTAGTTTGTGAGCATTTCATAGAAAGATAATTTAATTATCTGCCTCGTTGGCCTAACGGTCACAAACGCTACTGCTAAACATGAGGTCCTGGGTTCGATTCTCGGGTTGGGCGGGGTGTTATTGGGTTTTTCTATCAAGAATTTCTCAGTAGCAGCCCGGAGTCTGGATTTGTGCCCGGTTGATGGTAATAGGCTTGCCCCCTATTACATGGGACTTAAATATAACTGGCGAAATGTGGGTGTACCTACTATAGGTATACTTCTGCCTAACCCTTCGAGGAAACAAGGCATGATGTTATGTTATAATTTAATTATGAAGTAGTTGTTGTATGTTGCATTTGATTAGAATTTCCAGTGCTCACGGAAGTTGAGACTGGTCGAAGAAATGCAAGTGTTCATGGAAACATTATTTAAATCGTGAATATTTGATGCTGTGTTCACAAATCATTTAAAAAGATAACCTTTGAAGAAAATTGCAATTAGTATGAATTAAAGTTGTAATTTAAAGTGGTACTTTATGTTGTCATCAAGAAAAAGTAACATGTTATTTTTCTCTTTTTTTACCCAATATACTAAAATTGTTGGTAGATGAATGTGACATGGTCAAAGGTTTTTTTTTAGTAATTAAATTTATTTTGTAATTCTAGACTTATCAATGTGGTTAATGAGTATGTTGTTGAGATAAACTTCTAGTTTGGTCAGAACCGCTGTGGTGGGACTTGATAATTTTGTTTTGGCTTATAACCGTATAGAGTAAAGTACGTGCCAACTGTTCACCAACCATGACAAAATATGAAAGTATTTTAAGAGAAAAGAGAAATATATAGATCATTACAATTGCAATGATATTGTCAGAATTGACCGAGCAATGTACTGTTTTGATAATTTATACAATGAATAGTGGTTAACGTTCGATTGAACTGTTACTGATTAGAACATTTTATTATGTTCCTTATTTTTAAGTAAGTACCTGTATGGTATCTACTTTCTAATTTTAAGTATTTCATAAATAAGAAGTTGGATAGGTAGAAATTTTGTTGGATAGATATCGCAAGAAGGTATAAGACCCGGTAAAACTAAAGTAGTTGCTCTAGTCAGTTCTCTGGTCCAATAAAATAAAATAAAAAATAAACAAGTAGGACCAGAGACAACAAGATAGTTCATAGGTCTTGCAAGTTATTTTCGTAAATTCATCCCGGACTTTACAATACGCTCTTTCTGCATAACAAAATTGACCATAATAATCATAAATGGGAATAGGGAATTGACTAGGATACAGCTAGGATGTATGTTATTAAACATTTATCCTCTGAACCATTATTAACAGTATTTGATCCGGCATTACCAATTGAACTCTATACAGATGCCAGTTCATAAAGAATTGATAAGATAGAAAGGGTAGTTGCATATTCCAGCAAAAGAACTTCACCTGCAGAATCTAATTATTGTTTATGACTTAGAAACCTTGGCAATATTTAGTGCATTCAAATGAATAAAACCACTGTTTGTTTCTGCATCACCCAAAGGTTGACTGGTAGAAAATGCCTATAGCATTAAGTCCACCTCTGTAAATTTCTGTGCTTGAAGTATTAAATAAATAAATAAAAATATATATCTCATATTGTTCGTTGGAAGACATATATGCAAGATTTCGAATTTAAAATAATAAACAAGTAGGTAGGGTATACAGATTTTCTTAGCCGAAATCCTATTAGACATTTAATTTTACTTTGTAGTACCAGTTCAACATACACTAACATATAAATCTCCTTCTCCTAGTTTAACAAAATTTGAAACGCCTGTAGTTGAACATTTGATTAAATCTGATAATTGATTTATGTTTCTCCGTCTTGGTAGAGATCGCCCAACTGACATCAAAAGAAAAAAAAAAATTTGATTAATCAATATTTTTTTATACATAATTAGTTGTTTTATAAAGTTCAACCTATGAACCTAAGCTTTATGTACCTAGAGGATTTAGACTTTGCGTTATAAAACTTTTTCATGGTCAGAGCTTTATTGTCATGTAGGTTTTCATAAAACACTGGAAAAGCTTAGTGAATATTTTTGATTTTCTCGCATGGTCACATTTGTTCAATAATATTTGAGACATTTAATATATATTGAACGTAAAAATCATTCAGGTCCGAAAGGAAGGTTCCTTCATCCAATTGACAAGACACCATTCCTTTTCATACAATTCACTTGGATTGTACCAGTCCATTCTTGCAAACAATTGAAGGATTCAGGTATATATTGCTTAGGGTAGAAAGTTTCACAAAATTTTGTATATTAAAACCTAAAATCACTAAATTCCCAAGAGCTAGTTACCTCTTGTATGAGACACCATTACAATATTCGGTACTCCTTCAATGGTTATAACTAATAAAGGCACTAACTTTAGTTCAAATAAAACTTAATCGCTGTTTAGAGAATTGGAAATCGAGCATCATAATATATGGTGGCAACGGATTACCATGAGCACACGGTCAAGTAGAACGATACGTAACAACAGTTATTACAACGTTATATTATTGATGTTAAATACCACATGTAATGGTATGTCTGATTGGCCAAGCGGTTTATGGAAAGTACAACAGTCAATAAATACTACCATTCAAAAATCAAGCGGTTTTACTCCTATCCATCTGCCTAAAGGATGTGATGCAAATATTTTTAATCACATTTAAATGATGTAAATGTTTTTAAAGTTAGTAGAGATGTAAGGATAGACAGAGATATTACTCATCAGTGTTTAAGTGCACAAGTTGAAAAACTTAAGACGCGTTTTGATGTAGTCAAGCGAAATAATAAGAATTTTGAGATAAGTAACATAGTGTATGTCAATCAGGATCAGGATCCCTCGTTATATTTTTGTTATCTGTTTTGTTGAGCAAGTACCTTCTTAAGTTATTTAAATTATGTAGTCGATGTTATTGGTGCCCGGTGAAACTCTAATGAGTTTATGTTGGCACCAACTTAAATGTATACAATGTATGTAAACTACTAAATGAATAAATAAAAAAATAAAAAAATTAAGTCTTAGCTATAAAGGAAATTAAGGCAGTGGCCTGGTGAATTTGTAGATAAAAGAGACAAATATTGGTAATGATTGAATGATTATTGGTAACAAAGTAGTTGGGTACTTTGTGTAAGCACATTTTTTTTAATTTCTTTGTTTTATGTGATTCAGTATGGATAGGGAGGTAATGTGAAACAGGATATCAGTCTGGATAGGGGTGTGATATCAAAGAGGATATCAGTCTGGATAGGGGTGTGATATCAAAGAGGATATCAGTCTGGATAGGTGTGATATCAAAGAGGATATCAGTCTGGATAGGGGTGTGATATCAAAGAGGATATCAGTCTGGATAGGGGTGTGATATCAAAGAGGATATCAGTCTGGATAGGTGTGATATCAAAGAGGATATCAGTCTGGATAGGAGTGTGATATCAAAGAGGATATCAGTCTGGATAGGGGTGTGATATCAAAGAGGATATCAGTCTGGATAGGTGTGATATCAAAGAGGATATCAGTCTGGATAGGTGTGATATCAAAGAGGATTTATCAGTCTGGATAGGTGTGATATCAAAGAGGATATGAGTCTGGATAAGGATGTTATATCAAAGGGGATGTGTGGGTAGGAATGTGATATGAAATGGTTATAGATACAGGTCTCATATCAATGATTGTATTAATGTAAACCTAAATATGGACATAACTGTCAGTCCGTCTTGAATCAATGTTTGTACCCTATAACGACGTCCTATGATATTTTAATTTAACTACTATCGCCTATGTTCTTCGGGACGAAGCACAGATCAGAATGGCCGTGTCGGGATTTATAGAATCACACATTATTAATCTTTGATTTGTTTTCCTAAATTGCATGGAATTAGTATGTTCTTGCTATAATGTCTGAGTATTTCTAGACGAGTAAAGGATAAAGGATTCCGAACGAAACCGGTGATCTATGTGTCGGTCTGAATAAATACAAAAACTTATTTTACTTTCACCTAAAATTTAAGGATAACAGAATTATAAATTGTACTTAAAATATTTCCTTAATTTTATGTGCTTTATTGGATGTATATGTTGTTTTAATTAATAAATGTAGTAAACTCAGTGGATCTAATGTTTAGGGGACTTCATCTGATTATAGTCAGATAAATTGTTATAAAAATACATTAAATATCTTATAATGTTTTAAAATAGTTACACTACATAAGATTTGTTAATAATTACCTATGTTAGAAGTTATTTAACAATTATGTATGACCGTCCAGGATTGGTTTAAAAATGGCGGCAAGGTTGGATGTACCTCAGATCAAATAAAAAGTTTAAGGTACTAGGGTAAGAATGGGAGACCAAAAAGATATGTGTAATGGCCTATTGGAAAAACTGGTGATTGATCGGGGGAAAGATGGACTGATAGCTACTGTTCACGTAAGTTAATTGATATTATATCTTGATTATTGCTAATGACTATGTTGTTCTGTATAAGCTATAATATGGCTAATATTGTATTGTGTTTAATCAAAGGAATTCATGTTCTGTTTCTTTCCACTGGTAAAGTTGCTAACTTTGAGAAATGATCCAAGAGATTAATGTTGTAGCAAAATATATTATGCTAATGTAAAATGTGTTGGTAAAATACTTTAAAAACAAGCTGCCGTGGAGTTTCTTGCCGTTCTTCTCCACGAAGACCTAGTTTTGGAACGGACACCTAGTTTTCTCAGTAACGTTACTTTGACAAGCAAAATTGAAATAAATACCTAGTCTTGTCTGTCTGTGCTTTCCTTTATAAAATCCTTTCCCTACATACACCATATTCATAGGGACTTTCATACATAGTAAATTATTACCTTACCATTCTGACACACAAAGCTTGCTAATAAAGTGGATACCAATAACTATAAATGTAGTTTGTCATCCACTTTCTAACACGCGCATCGTTGTCGGGTGAACATGCCAAAGTGTTCCGTAAAAAAGTGCAAAAATAATACTTTAACCACGTTGAAAAGGGATGGCATATCGTATTTTCGGTAAGTACTAGATAATAGTTTTATAATGTAGTGAATTTGTGGCAAAATACGCCTTCAAACTCATTAAAAACATTTTTTTTAAATTTTTTTCAATACGTCTCTTCATTTGACGCTACGCAGTTGGCTTTTTCCCTCGCGCAGCACTTGTATTAAGTGGAAAGGAGATGAAAGATGTATAAAGTGGAACATAGTCAAATATTAAATGAATAGAGTCGCTTATTGTTTTTTTTCTTTCTGCGGTATGTCAATAATATGGAATTAACATAGAATAACTATAGCCTGTCCGAAGATGAGCAAAATTTATTTGAATGCTGATTGGTGTTTTTTATATTATAGTTATTATTAATTGAAAGGGAAAAATGGCTAAAAATTATAACTAATGAGAGGAGTGAAGATTTTTTTAAGCCAAATGATTCTACAAAAAAAAAAAAAAATTGTGTGGTTCGCTCTTGTCACTTCTCAGAAAATGACATGTATTATACGAAGAAAGGCTTTCGGAAAGTAAAGAAAGGGGTTATTCCATGTATTGCAGTAAGTTTTTACATAAAATATTGTGACTACTGAGTAAATGTGCTGAGTTAATGGTGCCGATTCTCTTGTACACAGAACTAAACTAACTAAACTATCACTAAAATTCCTTACTTTTGACTATGAGAATCTTAAAGCTATTCTGCAAACAAAATTCTCTAAATTTAAAAATAAGTTGACACAACTAAATCGAAATTGACAATCGTGACTCAACGTGGTATTTTTTTTTTATGGCTTCGCAACGTTGTACTTGTTTGCCTGATTTTTTTTAGAGCCGGAGACGCGCCGTGTTTTTTATGGAATTTTTCACTTTTTGTGTGAAAAAAAAAAGTTTACCTACATGTAGAGTAATAGCGGTTTAAGGTTTTCTAAAAGGGGGTCGAAATTTTCATTATTTTTGCGATAGGACGCGCCATTTTGGAGATATAAGCAAAAGAAAAGAAAAAAAATAATATTGGGATAAACACGAAATATTTTAAGTGATACACCTATAGGTGGTAAAGAAGACATGGAAATGATTTTTTTTAATTCTGAGTATATTATTAAAAAAAAAAAGACGTGTGGCACTCGGGGACTGCCGCGGTAAAGCTATTGCATAGCATTTTGTGTCAACTTATGCAATTATAATTATTTATTTATTTTATTTATGCAGTATTTCTTTTTCTTTGATATTAATTCGTTACACTTTTTGAGCGTGGTGACCGATAAGAAAACAAATTTTTCTTTTATTAAATAAACAAAGAGTATATAATATTAAGAGACGGGAGTCCCATAGATAAAAATGAAAAACGTCGCTTGTATGAAACGTGAGCTAATAATGAATACCAACATAACAGAAATGACACGGACTGCAGACATGACATAAAGCTGCCAACATAATAACAAGATAGGGATGTACTACTACTCACTCGTAATTTTTATCGATATGTTGCTGTAAAAAATTTCGGGTTTTAGGATCCTGATATTTTACGGTTTCATTCTTAATAAATTTAAGGCAAAGGTCACTTAGGCCAACGGTAACTTTCGATTTGAACTAAGGTTACGTGGTAATTTTCTTATAAAAAGAAACCAGCTACGGCTGTGATTCCACGTTGGCGTAAGCGGGGTTCAGAGACAAATCCCATTGTATAGTCTAGATCTAATCCGAGGTAAACTTGACTATAAGATGAGATTTGCTGTGATGATAATAAAATAAAAAAAAACTTTGGACTTAAGTTTTTTTATAATAATTAGAACACCTTTTCCTTTCTATTGATCATTCAATTGGCAATGGTTCAGCAGTTGATGTTGAAGGTACTGAAATGTAGAAAACACGTTGCTTATTAACTGACACATGAACAAGTGAATTCAAATTTAATTGTAATCTTGAATAGTTACTTGGGCTTAGTCTCATTCTTTTTATCACATTTTCATTTCATTTTCATTTGAAAAAGGGTCTGTAATAGACAAAAAAGTATCTGTAATATTTACAATTGATACATTCAATACAGTTAATCAAATAGTAAAGTGAATTTAATAAGTTTAAAATAAACATAAACCTTACCCGCAATAGAACATATTTTCCTGTCTTTTGAACATTCTACTGGCAATGGTTCAGCAGTTGATGTTGAAGGTACTGCAATAAAAACAAAATGTAGTCATTCACTTCTAATTCCACAAACAATGAAGGGTATCGTAGTTGGGATGAATTAATCCCAAGAACCGAATTAACATTGTAGTTGAAAAACATGTTTCCCCATACTTTCCAACTGCATAATAATAATAATGTAAGTACACACAATATTGAGTAATTTACCATGTTATTTTAAGACCATAGACTTCTTAAAGGTTTTGCTGTAATCTTTAAGTATAGAACTGTACACTGTATTTTTTTTAATGTTAGGATCAGCAGTTTCGGAGATAAGGGGGGAAATGGTAAATTTTCATCTATTTTCTTTTTTTTAATGTTAGGATCAGCAGTTTCGGAGATAAGGGGGGAAATGGTAAATTTTCATCTATTTTCTTTAATAATTTTCATTAAAAATGTAAAATGAAATGAAAGGACTTGTCAAGAGGATTTTTTTTTAAATAATTTAAAAAAAAGTTCTCTTGTCAAGTCCTTTCATTTCATATGTCACATAATACATTTTGCATGTGTACCAAAATGCAACTTAATCGGTCCAGTAGATGAAGGTACATAAGGGTTCCGTTTTTTCATTCGGACGTACAGTACCCAAAAAAAAAAAAACTTACTAGATGTACCAGTCCAAGAATCGCAGTAGTCGAAGTAGAAGATAACTCTGCAAAATATAATTGAACATGAGTTACTAAAGTAATCGGAAAGGGTGAGTTAGGATGAATTACGACTGGAAAATAAAGTCTTACCTGTTTGCTCACTTTTGAAGATGTGTAGTGGAAATCCAACGAACAGCCCATCTGCCATTGGTTCTGCAGTAAGTTCTACAGACGGAGTAGCATTTTTTCTTAGTTGTGTCTTCTTTTTATTGAAATCCTTTGGTAGAAAATGACTGCCACAAATATGTTCCAATTGATGTAGCTTTTCAATGGGTACATACACCAAGTCTTCTTTCCCGTAACTTTAACCCAATTTCTACATCTAGCTGGAACATTTTATTACATTATTATGATTATAATAGTAGTGTATTTAAACTTATATCTTTGTTATTTTGGTTTTGCAGTATTAACAGAATAACAGAGAAAATTAAATGAAATAGGAATATTATAATAATAAAAATATCGACAGTCGATAAAAAAGTAACATGCGTCAAGCACTAGCATATTTATAGGTTACTTTGTAATTTTGTAAATTTTGGACTTTAAATCAAGTAATTTATTTTCTGTAAGAGCTTATCAATGTTTTTTAACATAACAATTGAAAATATATGCTTACCTATCTTCATTCAAAGGAAATTTGGCTATGAAGATTCGCATTTGACCATCTGACCGGCCGGATCTTATAACACATATTTCACACGTTTTGTAATGCATTGCAACTTAAATTACGTCACACGTACATACATAAATACAACAATAACTCTAATTTACGATAAATATCCACAAAACACAGAATAAAAACAAAAACAGCGCTTTGTTGACAAAGTTCTTGACAACAAACAAGACAAGAATATGGCGGCCGGTAGCTATGGCGGCTGAGTAGCGTAGTGCGATAGAGTCGAATAGATGTTAAAGCGAGACAGCGATAGCGTGAGGTTTTTTCGTTACGGAATTTCTGGATTCGGTCCCCGCGCTCAAGGCCCGCGATAGAAGCTATGCAATAGCTTAAAAATTACTTGATATGATAATTAATTAACAAAATTCACCGCACTCGTGCCGCCACCCCACCGCACCGTTCGGCGTCACCGCGTCGAGGCGGGTCATTCATAGAATAAGTAAATAAAGGATTTTTTCGCAAAATGTCTCAAGCAATTTTAAAATTATAATAATTATGTAAAAATATAAAACACTTAGATAAAAAAAAAAAAATTTCGCTGCTGTGGCTTTTTTACGACTTAAAGATGTTTCTCTTAAAATATTTCGTGTATGAATAGATACACCTTATATACAGTACTGGTTTTGCACCAGAAGTCGTGAGAGTCGGTGATTGGTGTGAATTTTAGTTCATGAAAACTAATTTTATTCCACACTTTTTTAATCGCGATTATAAATATATCAGATTTAGTTAGAAAATCTAAATTTTAATTTAAAAACGTCAAATTCAGAATAGTAAAATTGCCATTTTCACTAAATTTAAAAACTCAGTACCATCTTAGAGCTGTCAAACTAAATTATAGTTAAGTTGTGTCACTTTCGTCAATTTCAGAATAGGAAATGGTCGTTTGACAGGAATAAACGAAATTTTGGTGATTTTTAGTCTTAGTTTAGAGAATTTTGTGACAAGAGAATCGGCACCATTATCTATCAATCTTTTGAAATTGTCTTAATAAATAAAATAAAAATAAGTTAATTTTAACCACCTCAACCTGTTTTATTTAAGCACATAGTACTGAGTAAAATTTCAAGACCACTCCATTATCCTTCTGTTCCAAAGCAAAAAAATTTTACGATTGTCACGCGGCGTAAACTGAATTTGACTTAATAAGCATTTGCTTAAGGAATAGTATCGTTTAAAATTATCTTACCTACAGCTGAGAGCAATAAAATTTTACGACTTGCGCGATGGTCTAATTTTGAAATGTCATAACCGCCCATCGCGCGCACTCGAAACTACACCTTAATTCCATTCACATAAGGTTGTTTGTAAGGAAAATTGAAATGTTCTTAAGTACATTATGTGTTTTAGATTTGCCTTAGTAGACGCACACACTTGTAACTTAGCGATGGGACACTTTTGCGACTTTGATTTGTAGGTGATAGTGTATCTAGGGTATTCTAAATCGATGATATAAGTGTTTAACTGTGACTGATATTAAATCCATACTAATATTATAAATGTGAAAGTAACTCTGTCTGTCTGTCTGTATGTATGTAGCGTTTTCACGCCTAAACCGCTGAACCGATCGTCATGAAATTTGGTAGAGATATAGCTTGGGATATGGAGAAGGACATAGGCTACTTTTTTACGAGATAACCGACATCTACGCGGGCGGAGCCGCGGGCATAAGCTAGTTTAATATAAATGTGTAAAACTTAAAAATTATTGACTAAATAATAATAATTGTGCCTAAGATATTTGCACGCCATGAGAATTGGCAGACATGTCGTGAGCCGCTCTTATTTAAGATCTTGTATGCATATATTTCTTTAATTCTGTATTTATACACATGTTTGAGCAAAAATATTTCTTATTCTTATTTTTTTAATACTGAAAGACAATTTAGTTCGTAAACCATTGAAGATGGAAACATGAAGTAGATTTATGTCCTTATGAGGTTGTAGACATGCTCAAAGTAATGATTTTTCTAACTCTGAGTAGGTAAAACGGGTTTTTGAAGTTTTCAAGCGAACACAGTCGCGAGCTACAGCGATACTGGTATAAAACCTTTCCAGAAGAAGAAACTTAAAAAAACAAGTATACTTGTTACGGACATCTAGACAATCTTATAACAAAGCGCGAGCAATAAAAGCAATCGTTGGAGCAAGTTGGAGCGAGAACTCGTAACGACACCCTTGTAAGAACGAGTGTAGACCTGTCGTGTTGATGAAGAGACGTGCACGAATGGCAGCATGATATTGTAGGCTGCTATGTTCGAAACTGGTTGATGATGGATGGTTTTGAAACCTTTACTTTCAAATGATTTACAAATTGACAATAGCCCAAAATTAAGCCCACGCATTGTTATAACTTATTTCTAGCTGTTCTTCGCCATTGAACTCTTTGCACGGTCTGTGAAATTTTTTGCGTGGTTTTATATTTTTGAGGAGTCGTACATTTATTCGACTTTTGTCATTTGGTAATACCATCTTAAGGCACTGTGACATTTTTATCTGAGGACTCTTTGAAGTTAGGTTCGGATCACTTATGATACATAATATATCTTCTCTTCACGTGTCGACACGAGATATCCTCTTAAAGCTGCTTAATTAAAAGAGAATTTCCACGAAATATCATTGTAAGAAGATTATCTGCCGTAATACTCAGATCAATAGAAATAACCTTCTCCGTATTGTAAATACGAGCGAAGCTGTAAAGTGTTCTCAGAACACAGATCCGAAG
Source organism: Dryobota labecula (assembly GCA_947523025.1). NCBI lineage: Eukaryota > Metazoa > Arthropoda > Insecta > Lepidoptera > Noctuidae > Dryobota > Dryobota labecula. The sequence continues at coordinate 22,944,097 of OX383303.1, forward strand.
TGGGATAACAAATGTAGGCGCAGGATGTGTCGAGTGCTCTTGTGAACTCCCGTGTTATGGAATATCGGGAATATGGCTTTCAATATATTGATACCTACCTATGTTCTTAGTACACTTCGCCACTTCTATTGAATTTCAACTCTGTGATTTTCATCAAAAATATGTTGGAGTATACAAAAGGTTCGAGGTTAATGAACGAATCAGAATTCAGGTACAAGTTACTGGGTTCAAGCATCTTATTTGTCATCGTCACTCTGAGGAATAAATCTGAAACACAACGAAGTAGAAGGAAAACTTCCTAAATAATTGTATACCAAATAAATACACTAACAAACATAAACTCACGCCTTCTTCTCATGGGGGTAGGCAGAAACCACTGAACGCCACCCGCTATGATCCCTACATCCCCCCCTTGCCAAGTTTACATTCATTTATCTGGTCATACACGCACGCCGGTTGCGAGTGCTACGAACCTGATCTTTCTGAAGAACATCGCCAATATGGTCACTATAATTATGTCCTCCTAGGGCGTCCCCTGCCGGCGTTTCCACTCACATCTGCCTTGCAATTACCTTTTGTTAGTCGCCTTTCATTCATCCAATCAATATGACCAAACCACATCTAAGCAAACTCTTTTCAATTAAATAAATTTAGTTTGTAATTGGCAATACACAGGGGATCATCATGGAGTTTAATTATATGACTGTATATGAAAATCTTTGCAGTGGGACAATCATTCTAGACTTATATTATTACTAGCTTTTGCCCGCGGCTCCGCCCGCGTGGATGTCAGGTATCGCGTAAAAAAGTAGCCTTGGCCCCTATTATACTATCTACTAAAAAAGCCTGTTTCGCTTAGCGAACTGTCCCAATTTACCAAACACGAATAAAAAAAAATAAAAAAAAGAAGGCGTTGGGTAAAGTACTGGATGACAAAAAAGAACCAGTATAGTCATTTAAATCTTACCCAAGATATGGTCCGAATATTTTGTATCACTTCGTTTTCATAAGGCTGGACAAGTTTCATATAACTGCAGGAAATCTTTTAAATCGAACCCTTCGCGCAAGGCTTCGGTATTATATTTATTGGAGATTCGTCATCAAATTCGATGTCGTCATCCATTGTATTTAGGTGGCTGTCGGTCTAACGAAGTGGTAATTTGCTCAGTGGCTGTCGGGAGATATTACTTTCCTCTATGGTCGGGAGTGGAGCGTACTGACGGTATAGCGATACGACGCGTACACACTGTCAATATTATTGAAGCCACGCCCCCCTGGATTGTGGATTTCGAGAACGCTTTAAATCCGTCAATATTATCGCGATACCGTCAATACCATCAATATTTCATCAATACTGGATCACGATAGCGAGTATCGCGTGATAATACTGATAGGCCCCGTCCTTCTCCATATCCCAGGCTATACCTTCGCCAAATTTCATGAAGATCGGTTCAGCGGTTTAGGCGTGAAAACGTAACAGACACAGACAGAGTTACTTTCACATTTATAATACTAATTAGGATAGTATGGTATACAGTATGGATATGGATTCCTTCGAGTGGACAAGACGTGGTTGGTCGCAAACTTTGGCTTGAGCCTCTTGGAACTTTCCTACTTACAGTAGGTACAATATTATATTTACAATATTTTCAAACAGCCGCCGTATTTTGACGGAATATTCCCAGTACAAAATTATCAGCAGGTAATAGGTAGATACATTATTTATTCCGAGCCGCGAGTAATCGTATTACATAGAATAAAGAGAGGAGGGGGGGAGGGTATTCTTTGCTTAACAACACAGTAATACGGAAATATCATCACGGAATATTGTAACGTCTTCTGAAGTGTTTTTATTAATAATTTAGTAGGTAGCGATCTCCCGCTCGATAATATTAAATTAAATATTTGATAAAGAATTCCAACGAATGGCTTTTCTCGTTGAGTGAAATTTTGTAACTTGTTAGGAAAATTATGTTATTCCGTTGGCGTCTTGTTAGAAATAAGATCTTTATTTAAATCCCTAGACAGAAGGTATCCTTAAGAATTTTCCCAGGAAAAATTGTTAGAAAGTGATAAGTATTGAATTTCCGGGTTAGTACTAAATCCCCTGTTCTTGTTTCCCCTCGAAAAGTATATTAAAAATATTGTTTGATTAAATTCTTGATTCCCCCGAAATTTAAAAATTAAGAAGCGAGAAAATGCAACCACCGAAATATTATTTTTAGGAACCAATTTTACATAATGTACTCGTATACAGATTACAACGGCCAACACGATTTTTTGGTCTGGCTCCTGAATGTGAAATTTTAAATTTCAAATCGGTATCGTTGGATAGGTTGTTGAAAAAGATTGCGGGTTAGTGCAAACCATTCTTTGATTCAGGGATCCTTTTGCGCAATATTAAGATTTAAGGGGAAAGCGTCAGGGTACCCGCGAAATTTAAATTTTCTTACGTTTTTCCAATTTGCAGAACAGTATCAGTTGTATGTTGGTCTAAATATGATTCGCGGCCGTATCGAATATGTATTTACAGAATTCTAATCATTAGAATCAGTAATAGAATTCCTTAAGTTCGTATAATCTGATTGAATGCCTGATGAAATTAAATGAATGATGAAATCATGAATTTTAGGATTGTATTAAATAAGCTGAGAAGAAACATTTTTTAAACATCAAAATTACATAAGACAGTCCCCCAAAACGCCCACCCTTCACCACTTCCTCGTGCTTTAGCTGGGAAGAAGAAGTGGCGCAACAAACTCCCCAGCAGCACAGCTGTCTCTTGATTCTATACAATTGTATGCAAAGTACTGATCATTGCAAAACAAACCCAAAACATTAAATTTAATTACATAAATACATACACAGTATCACGCTTGTAATCCCTAAAGGGTTAGGCAGAGTTATACCTGTAGCACACATACATTTTGGCAAATTGCCTATCGCCAAATTGAATTATTTGCCATAATATGTCAGCAAGCACACGCCAATAAAAAACCCACACTATATCTAAGTAGTACAAGTAGGTAAGTGGAACAGCTTGACCTGGACACGGTTATTCTGTAAATGTTTATGTGTAAATGTTGGCTAATACCTTCATAGGTTATCTAGGTTTTATTAAGTCAAGGCAGAGGCACGTAGGCACTGTGTCGGTAAAGAGAGTGATACGTGTGAGGCGTGACTACTGTTTCATTAATTAAATGCTTTACTTGGAAAAATACACACGCGAATGTGATCATCAAATAAGAAAACTTGTATTCAGGGATATACTATCTATCTGTCAAGTGTATGATAGAAAAATAAAAATATCATTATCGAGATGACGAACTGAAGACTAATATTTATTTGTTTATTTTTGTAACATTTTTTACATTATATCGAAATTTTACACAAAATTATAACAATAACTATATCTCTATTCAAACATCGAGTATAAGAGCATTACCTTTCCTCTCAACTGTGAGTATTTTATGTATATACAGCGTGTTACGGAAAGGGTATATACATATCAAAGGCACGGATTCTTTTGGTGATAACAAACTACAGGGCAATATTTTTTAATACCTATCTATATAAATAAAAAGAAAAGTCCTGACTGACTGACTGACTCATCAACGCCCAGCCCAAACCCTTGGACCTAGAAAGCTGAAATTTTGCACAGAGGTTTTCTTTATAATGTAGACAAGGAAAAAGGTAGGATTTTTTGAAATTCAACCCCTAAAGGGGTAAAATAGGGGATGGAAGTTTATATGAAAGACCGTCAGTTTTGAAGTTAGGATCTTAAAATTTTGTGTTTAGACTGACGATTGAAAACACACATGTCTCAGCGTTTTTGACAATTCCACCCCCAATGGGTTAAAAAGGGGGGTGAAGTTGAAAAGTCCTTAATTTTCGAAGAAAAATCACTTACTATCAAGGCTTATGGTTGGAAGCTACCAGTGTTGTTAGAATTTCAACCCTAGGGGGTGAAAAGGGGATTTAAAAAAAATTAAATACCCGGCTTATGGTTGGAAACTAACACAACGTAAATCGTTGTTTTTTTTTTTTATTTCAACCCACAAGTTTCTGAAAAGCGGGATGAAGTTTTGTATTGAAGTTGTTCAGTCTTTAAATTTTGTATTCAAGTAAAAATAATAAAAGTACACGTGTACTGTTTCTAACTTTACAGTAATTTACATGAAGCGACTGCCTATCTGACCTCTACAACGCAGTTACTGGGTAATACGATACCCCTTGGTTGTCTGACAACCATACTTTCGGGCTTCTGACTCCCCGTAACGACTGTCGTAGATCCACAAATGACAGCCGGAACCAACAACTTAACGTGCTTTCCGAGGCACGGACGGGTAAAGATGGTCACTATCCACAGACCAACCGCGGCAAGTGTAGCTTAACCTGATCGATCGACCTGTACGGCTGTCATTATTTAGCCACGGGCCACTCCCCCGAAGAACCTTCCATCCTCTTCTCCGGGAGAATCGACATAGATATAGATTAGGATAGTTAGATTAGGTTAGATTAGATTAGGATATAGAGTACAAGACGTCAGCTAATAAAATCATAAATAAATGCAATAAATTCAAGAAACAACAAAAACACAGTTCCAATAATAATAAGCTAAGGAAAGAACGTGTTTTTCTAATAAATAAATTGAAAAACTATCAAATTAAATTAGAAGACAGTAAAAACATTTATCAAATTGACACCCAACAGTTACAGTCTGAAATTGATGTACTTGAAGAGTCACTTCATTCACTTTATATTAAGTATGTGAGCTCTCAAAAACAAATAAAGGAACACATTCTTGCTGCAAACGAGTTAGTGGAAATGTGTAACAATGAAACTCACAGAGTGGACCCGTTGACTCTCAGCACCACTCAATGTTCTTGTCATAGGGAATCCATCCTTGAAGCTCTCCAACCTGAGGCAACGGAGGACCCGTCCCAGTCTGGAGGACCTCAGGCCTGTATCCCCGATCATGATACACCACATGTTGCACAAGTTTTATCTCAAGTAGCACAGACAGTGACTTATTTTCTCCCTTGTTCTAATAAAGTTTGTTATTCTTCCATTATGTTTTCAGATAGTTTAGGAAGAGGGTTAGGTAAATTATTAAGTAACAACCTGAGTCAATCTGCTGTTAATTATTGTATGCCTGGGAAATCCTATGAAGAGATAATGTCGTCAATAATTGGGAATAAATTTGATCCGAATGCCATTATTTCTGTATTTATAGGTAATATTACTAATGCAAAAAAGGATGACATCACTGACAATGTCACTGAAATCTTGAAGATAAATTGTCAGAAAATAATATTGTGTGCTTTTCCATACTTTGAGCACTTGTCAAGGAGGCAAAATCATAATATACATATGCTAAATAACCATATGCGTTTATTAGTAAATCACTATAGTGACAAACTTATATTTTTTGACACCAACACTTTTGTTGAGAAATTAAAATCGACTAGGGGTACTGCGTATCTGCCTATTAGTTTTAGACGTCAAATAGCATGGCTATTAGCTTTTAATATAAACTCAGACATAAGTAGTATGTCGAAGTCTGCTGTAATTAGCACCATAAAAATTAGTAATAATACTAATATTAAGTTGGTTAGCCATAATAATTTAAACTAGTCAGTAAGACAACAGAAGGTACCAGTAACTATGTAGTTAATCTCACCATCAACAAGGTATCTTCTAGCATTAAATCAGTTAATTGTAAAAAAGGGGCTAAGCAGAATTCCTTAAAATTGTTTCATCAAAATATTCAAGGATTTTCTTCCAAACACTTAGAAATTGAATTATTTTTAGAAAAAACTATGTTTGATATTATTTGTATAACTGAACACTGGTTAAAAGATTACGAAATGCTCATTAATTATGAAAACTATAGTGTGGGCAGTTGTTTTAACCGAAAATCCATGCTGCGTGGAGGTTCACTAATCTTAATCAAAAATTGTATAAAATCAAAGACTCGTAACGACATAGTTGAACTATCGGTGGAACTTAGCGTTGAACTGTCCTGTGTTGAGCTAGATAAGCATTTTATAGTGTGCGTATACAGACCTCCAAATTATCAAAACTACTCTATATTTGAGTCAGTAATGGAAGATGTTTTAGCAAAACTTGTAACTGGTAATAAATCAGTTATTATTTGTGGTGACTTTAATATTAATATTTTGGAAAGTAATTCAAATAGCAGTAGATTATTAAGCCTCTTCAAATCATTTAATCTGTCAAATGTGTTTTTGGAACCAACGCGAATAACTACGGGTACTGCTACATGTATTGATAATGTTTTTTGTAGCTGCGACTATTTAGATAAAGCCATTGTAAATTATCTCCCTTCTGATCACAGCGGTTAAGCTGTTACTTTTGAGGACAACACACCAGTACAAAACGTGCAGATACAAACTAGACCAATAACATCGGGTAATTTAAATAAGTTTAATAGTACTTTAATTAGCAAATTATGTGCTCAGGGCCTAATTATGATCAATGGTAATATTATGTATGAAGAATTCTTTTCATTAGTGCAAACAGAGTTCAATAATTCTTTTAAGAAGAAAACTAAAACTATTTGCCCTAAGTTTTTATTCAGTGACTGGGCAACTAAAGGCATCAGGAAAAGTAGGGAAAGATTGTTTGAACTGTATGGCCTTAAGCCGTATATTAACACGGAAACTTTTCGTAAGTATGTTGCTACTTACTCTAAAATCTTTAAAAATATCTGCAAAGCAGCTAAAGCTTCATTCATTAGCAACAAGGTTAAATCAGCAGAAAATAAAATAAAGACAGTTTGGAAAATTATTAATAATGAAACGAACAGGAACAAAAGAAGAAATACTGATTACTCACTGGACACTTCCCGCGGTATCATTAGCGATAATATCGATGTTGCTCAGGAATTTGCAACTTTCTTTACCAATATTCCTATTAAAACTACAGAAACTTTAAATTCCTCGACAACACTTGCTATTGAATTATTAAGAGCGAATGTTTCTGACTGTCCTGTAGAATTTAAATTTAAACATATAAACCCTGTGGTCGTCGTAAAGACTTTTAAGCAACTTAAGATCAAAATTACCGAAGATCTGTGGGGCATGTCTACTAAAGTTTGTCAATCCATTATTGAGACAATTGCACCCTATTTAGCCTTAATATTTAATTTGTGTGTAGATCAAGGGGTATTCCCGGATTTAATGAAATACTGTAAAATTATTCCACTTTTCAAATCCGGGGACAGCAAAGACACTAATAATTATAGACCCGTTTCGATTTTGCCAGTTTTCAGCAAAGTGTTTGAAAAAGTAATGTTAGGTCAAATGCTCAATCACTTTAATTGTAATAACATCCTACACGATCAACAGTATGGTTTCACCAAAGGACGTTGCACAACCGATGCTGGGGTCACCTTATTAAAACACATCTATGAGGCATGGGAAGATGCACAAGATGCAATAGGCATCTTTTGCGACTTATCAAAGGCATTTGATTGCGTGAATCACGAAACACTGCTCTTGAAACTTGAACATTACGGACTGGATAAACATGCGCTTAGCTTAGTAAAATCATATTTTAATAATAGATTGCAGCAAGTTCAAATAAACGGTGTTAATTCATTGGGTTTAAAAGTCAAAATGGGTGTACCGCAGGGCTCAATACTGGGTCCGCTCCTCTTTTTAGTATATATAAATGATTTACCTTATTTACTGAAAAACCGACCCCAAATAGTGTTATTTGCTGATGACACATCACTGATTTTTAAAGTAAACAGACATGCCCAGGACCTTGACGACGTAAATAACGCTATGCTTAAGGTCCATAATTGGTTTACTGTAAATAATTTGGTATTAAATGAGAAGAAAACTAAATGCATAAGATTCGCTTTACCGAACGTTAGAAGTAGTGAATGTCACGTTGTATTGAATAAGGAGATACTAGACTTCGTCGAAAAGACGGTTTTCCTGGGGATTATGCTTGACTCAAAACTACAGTGGGGTCCTCACTTAACATCACTTGCAGGGCGGCTAAGTTCAGCCGCTTACGCTGTTTGGAAAATCCGCCAATTAACAGACGTGGTTACCGCGAGACTGGTCTATTTTAGTTACTTCCATAGCATCATGTCTTACGGTATTTTGCTGTGGGGACGAGCTGCAGATGTTGATTCCATTTTTATTCTGCAAAAGAGGGCTGTCAGAGCTATCTACAACCTCCGCAGACGCGAATCTCTGAGAGAGCTGTTTAAAAAAATGAACATTATGACGGTACCTTGTCAATATATATATGAAAATATTATGTATGTTCGAAAAAATCTACATCTTTTTAGTAACATAAGTGACAGGCATAATTTTAACACCAGAAATAGGAACAAATTAGATCAACCACGCTTCAGATTGTCTAAAGTACACACTTCTTTTATGGGGTACTGTGTAAAATGTTATAATAAAATACCACTCGATATTCTTCAACTAAATGAGAAGAAATTTAAAACGTGCATTAAACGCACACTGTGCAGACAAGCATATTATAAGTTGGATGATTATATCGTAGATAAAAATGCTTGGCTAAATGCTGGTCCTGCTCCACTGCCACTTGGGCTCACTAGATAAGAATACTTGGAAGTTGCTTCCCCCTTTTTTATTTTATTTTATTTTCTGACATTACGAACTTAATGTTTATTTTGTTTTTATTTAAGCATGTTTTTATTGTTGAATACTCCAATAGATAATAATTATTTTCTTTTTTGGTAGTAAATTTTTATTAATCTCTCAAATACATTGCAAACTATAGTTCTGTATAATTTAGCAGCATTTTTTCAATTTTGTAAATGTGAATACCATGGAGTCGTTTACTATGTTATTATGATTTATGTTGACTTGAAAGAGCATGGCAGTTGAGAGTATGTCATGCTCACTTAAATGTTTCACTGATGGTGGCGCGTGTGTTGGATCATTCGGTTCCCTACAAAATGGTTGAGCTGGATGGTGCTGATCCATGCGTCATGTTCGTGAACGGGCGCCGTCAGTTGGGACTGGTCATCTCTTGACTGCCAGGGCTTATTTTTAATTTGTAATTTTATATTTTGAATTGTTTTATTAGTTTTTACATTGTCTCACATATAGAAGCAACAAGAATAATGTACCCAGGATTATGTAATATCTTGATTTAAAAGAGTGTCCTTGGAGTTTCTTGTCCGTTCTTCTCCATAGTGATCTACGAATTGGAATGGGCATCTAGCTTCAACTTGCCAACTCTGACTAACTGACCGTCTCTTTGACAATTCAAAAGTGCCTGTAAATGGTTTAATTGAAATAAATGCTTTGAGTTTGAGAAAGGATTTTTGAAATTTCAACCTTTAATGGGGTAAAAATGGGGGATTGCGTTTGTTTGAAAAATCTTATTCCTTGAGTTTATAAACTTGAAACTTGGCACAAATGCTTATCTTATTAAATAATAAAGTTTGTTGTTATTTCAGTTTTTTTAAACTACCCTACCATAAAGGGGGATTGGGGTTGTCAAAGTTTGTATGGAAAAACTGATGGCTATCAACACATAGCTCAAAATACTGAACGGATTTGGCTGAAAATTGGCACACAGATAGTTATTGTGACGCAGGCATCTGCTAAAAACGGATTTTGGAAAATTCAACCCGTAAAGTGGTAAAAAGTGGTGATTTGATTTGCTTGAAAAATCTTATTCCTTGAGTTATAAATAAAAATTAAACTTGGCACAAGGGGGGATTGAGGGATGTCAAAGATTATATGGAAAAAAACCGTAACGGACTGATCTATTTAAAAAAAAGGCTCAGGGTTTCAGAAAGGCTTTGGTGAAAACGGGGGGGGGATTTCGATTGTATGAAAAATATATTTTTTTAGTTCATAAACTTGAAACTCAGCACAAATAAATAAGACATAAAGTTTTTCATAATTCGTTTTTCAAAACATCCCCTCAAAAGGTGCTCATTCTTTTTACAGAAAAAATAAAGGATTACGAGTATATGGGATTTTTGAGAATTGATCCCAAACAGGGAAATGAGGGGTAATTAAGTTTTTACGGGAGAATTTACTGCGTGCCTTGAATAACTCAAAAGTTTTTATTTTTAAGGTTTTGAATTACTCAAAAGTATTTTTAATCCCGGTCATAGAGTACTTTCAATCCCGGTAGTACGTTCCCGTTGGGTTTGTACCGACATCCACGCGAGCGAAGCCGCGGGCAAAAGCTAGTACCTACATAAATAAAAAGTTAAGAAACATTTAACTAAAAATCAAATGTTTCCAATTGAATTCTACACATCAGTAGACCAAGTCAGCTGATCGGTGTCAATAAACTACACAAAGAAACGGCGGTAACACGTTTGTTATGATTTAAATTTAATAAACAATCGAAATTAAAAAAATATTAAGCATTTTCTAGTTAGTGCTTTTGAGCTGAAATATTGTACAGAGATTCTGAACCATCTTACACTCTTCACCCCGTTTGTATGGATATACCCTTTCCGTAACACGCTGTATATATATATATATATATATATATATATAAATATATATATATATGTATTTATATTTTGTAGCTTTTGTAGCTTTATTTAAGTATATGTTATATTTAATATTTTAGAATGGTTGTATCAATATATTTTGCAGCTATAATAGCATTCGTATCATCAGCAAAAAGCACAAGTTCAGTATCACTTCGTTCCAGCATATAGCTAATTAAATCATCTATACATATAATACATTTATATCTGTAATTTTTATGGTGTACATAATAAAGAGTATTCTATAATGAAATCGTAGCGAAGTCAAAACTGTACATTGAATATTTTTGAAAAAAAAGTAATTGCTACGAGGTCTGGGAACGATTCTGATGCCGAAAATATAGTTTTTAGAATGTTTGTTTGTCTGAATTTATGTTCCAGGTAAACGCAAAAACTACCAGACCGATTTTGTTCAAATTTTGCACAGATATTTCCTATAGGTCTGGTCAAATTACTACGTATAAATTATCACGCTATTTGCTATGGGGGATGAGCAGTATTGCATTATGTTTTGAAATGGGTCCATAAGGGCAGGTACCTTAACCGTGGTCGCTACAAGAAAATGGCCTTAAGAGACTATACTTAACTTTTAGATAAAAATTGATCTGCATTCACAGATTTTGAAAAAAAGTACAGTCAGCAAGAAAATGGGCAATTTTCACAAAAAAGTTTTTTGATGCCAATCGATCCTGTTTCTTACGAGGATCAAAAAACTCTATGCGACCAACTGAGGTTTGAGTACTAGAAAAGTCAGAAATCGAAAAAAAACATCCCATACAGGTCGTAGGTGAGACTGAGATGAGAACGAACACAATGTATCAGTGTATGACAACAGTCGAATTATTCCATTACTACTACGCTGTGTTGAATAGGAAACGAATTTATCAGATAGTTACAGATTTAATCTTTTAAATGATTAAATGTTGATCCTTATGGATCTAAGCAGTCAATTACTCGTATGACATATTATACTATTTCAGTCAACTTTCAGCAAAGCAATGCAAATCTGATTTCGATTCCAAAGAATTGATATTTATGTGCTTCTTTTTAGGGATCCGTACCAAATTGGTAAAAAAGAACCCTTATGGTGCGACTCAGTCTGTCTGTCCGTCTGTCTGTCACTGCTAGGATATCTCAAGAACTACTAATGCTATCAACTTGAAATTTGGAAAAATTTTAGATGACGTTTGCCCAACAATGTTGCAAATAAGAAAGTTTTTTTTTTTGCAACTGGGACTTAACTGAGTGTCTTAAAAAATCGAAGTGGGACTACCAGGGTATGTGTGGTAGGGTTTCATACTATCGTATGAAAGAGCACTATTTGCACATACTCATAAATTTTTTTAGGCCCCATTTTTTTGACTTTGGACAAAAAAAAAAAACCATTCCCCCCTTATCTCCGTTGTTTGCATAGAAAAAATCTGATATTATTTTATGTGATAGTAGTTTATGTAAAGATTACAGGAAAAATAAAACGATTTCTCTAAACAACACACTTGTTCAGAAATCATCAACAAAAATTACATTAGTTCCATTATCGGTCAAGAGATGGCGCTGACCTAAAACTGCAATATCTTACACCGCACTGTTAAAATTCTGTGATGAATATTGACCTCGCCGATGAAAATTTAAAAACATTTCGCGATTCACAACCAAAATATCCTCCTTCCTACCTACTCGCAGATTGCTTTGGGATAAGCACAGTAAGTTGTAGTTTTTTTTGGGCACATAACTATTTAGGTACTAATACGAATAAAGCTTTACAATTATGATGGCACGGAACCCTCGGTGCGTGAGTCCGACTTGCCCTTGATCGGTTTTTTTTACATTTTGTTACTGTAATTGTGATAGTTCGAAGAACTTTATAGGACCTTTTTTTTGGGTGGGAAATTATCAAATAACTTCTCCCGCTCTGGGGGGAGCGGGAGGGCGTGTCAAACTTTTACTGACTAAAACCCACCTGTGTTACTTCAGTTGCCTTTGTGCCAGGGCCACGGTATGCCTTTCGGAAAAACCCGCAACCCTGGCAGGCATTGATCCTAGCGGACTCCGTCACAGTTCGTGCTGACATCTCTTTGTGGCACCCGTAGAGCACAACGCGCCGTCAACCTGGGCCTGGTCCTTACCAGACGGCGAGCTGCCCATTGCTCGCCGTCCGCAAGCCCGCGCCTACAGTGGCCGGGAATCGCCAATAGATTTCCGCTGCCCAGGGTGTCTTCTGCGGCGACTAGGGGCGTGAGGGTGCACAGACTACCTCACGCGTTCCGCCTCCTCCTTCGCAAGCATTACTGCTTCGCAGAAGGAGGTGACGGCCTCCCATGCACTCTCGCTCCGTACCATGGACCATTACGGGACACTGTACGCTAAACAAACAATTCCACTCAATAGACATATCGGACAATCCTCTGTGCAGAGCTTGCATGGAGGCTGAGGAAACCGTCGCGCATGTACTCTTTGAATGCACAGGCGTCACCCAGATTAGAACAGAGACCCTTGGGGCACCCTGATCTTTCACAGAAGTTCTAATTATACCGGGAGACTTAAATAACTTCTGGAGGGAGATGGGCTGGTTGGAATAACCACTGATGGCCGCCATGGCCCATGTACAATGGTTCACCTGAAGGACTAAGTGCGGAAAACAAACCCTTTACCATAGAACTGTACGTCGCTTGCTCCCGCGTTACCAGCCCTGACTCTCGGTATATTTTGACTGCTGTGACCAAAACTACAAACGTAGTGTTCAGCGAAGTTTTAATTTTAAAATGAAAAAGATTGTTCCTATTATCGAACCTTGTGGAACTCCTTGTTTAATTAAGTCCCGATTAGAAAACTTTTTGACTACTGTCTTCATTCACTTTAATTTCCACATATTGCTTTCGATTTTCTATATAGAAGTATGGAAGGAAAAGACATGTTGCACCGACCACAAATAAATTTGGATAAGGGCAGGACAATGATAATAATTACAAAGTACATATTATTATATGATAAATCCCCTATTTTACCCCTTTAGGGGTGGAAGTTCTCAAAATCCTTTCCTAGTGGATACTTACTCTTCACAAAGAACACACCCTCCAAGTTTCATGTCTCTAGGACCAGCGGTTTGGGCTGTGTGTTGACCATTTTATATAATACTAGCTTCTGCCCGCGACTTCGTCCGCGTTAAATGTTTTGTTCCCCGATCCACCCCGTCGCAACACATTGCCTGCCCGTGCTATTACTTCGTTTTCGCATAAACTTTCATTAAAAAAAAATGGTGTTGTAATTAATAGGAATGTAATTCTTCCACAAGAATTGGGCTGTAAAATGTAAAAGATTTTTTTCAAATCCAACTCACAGTTCCAGAGATTAGCGCGTTCAAAAAAGCGGCCAAGTGCGAGTCAGACTCGCGCACGGAGGGTTCCGTACCATCCATACAAATCCTTATCTTACTAATATGTATTATAAATGTGAAAGTAACTCTGTCTATCTGTCTATTTGTCTGTCTGTCTGTCTGTATGTTCCGTTTTCACGCCTAAACCGCTGAACCGGTCGTCATGAAATTTGGCAAAGATATAGCCTGGGATATGGAGAAGGACTTAGGCTAGTTTTTTACGCGATAACCGACATCCACGCGGGCGGAGCCGCGGGCAAAAGCTATCCATACTAATATTATAAATGTGAAAGTAGCTCTGTCTGTCTATCTGTCTGTCTGTCTGTATGTAACGTTTTCACGCCTAAACCGCTGAACCGGTCGTCATGAAATTTGGCAAAGATATAGCCTGGGATATGGAGAAGGACTTAGGCTAGTTTTTTACGCGATAACCGACATCCACGCGGGCGGAGCCGCGGGCAAAAGCTATCCATACTAATACTATAAATGTGAAAGTAGCTCTGTCTGTCTGTCTGTCTGTCTGTCTGTATGTAACGTTTTCACGCCTAAACCGCTGAACCGATCGACCTGGGATATAGAGAAGGACATAGGCTACTTTGTTACGCGATAACCGACATCCACGCGGGCGGAGCAAAAAAACGGCAAAAAAGTCATGTCCATTGTATGGGAGCCCCCCCTTAAATATTATTTTTTTCTGTTTTTTCGTATTTGTTGTTATAGCGTCAACAGAAATACATCAAATGTGATAATTTCAACTGTTTAACTATCACGGTTCATGAGATACAGCCTGGTGACAGACGGACAGACTGACAGACAGACAAACAGACGGACAGCGGAGTTTTAGTAATAGGGTCCCATTTTACCCTTTGGGTACGGAACCCTAAAAACTAACTCTTCAGCTTTAGAATAGACTACCTAGCAGAGTTGATCATTATTTTGCTGCGGAGTTATTATAAAACAGTTATATCTCCTAAGATATTCCTTTCACGAACAAATTTGATCACCATAAAAAAGGTTATAGTGAGTCAATCTTAAAAGATAGACATATGTTGACGTGGACTTTTTTTTAGAAAATTTAAAGAGAAACAATTCCATCATACATGATATTTGCGTAACTTAAACCGTTTACGCAGCGCACGCAACGGAAGCTCTCAAAAAGGAAGAATTTTTCCCGTTTTTGCAAAATTTTTCATTTATGCTCCGCTTCTTTTGGTTGTAGCGTGATGTTATATAGCCTATAATATTTCTCAATAAATGGACTATCCAACACAAAACGAATTTTTCAATTCCAACCAGTAGTTCCTGAGATTAGCGCGTTCAAACAAACAAACAAACAAACAAACTCTTCAGCTTTATGTATTAGTATATATATAGATATAGATAAAACAAACTCAACCTAATGTATAAAATAAAATAAAATTTACACCTCATAACACGTTTTTAGGGTTCCTTACCTCAAAAACGGAACCCTTATATGATCACTCGTGTGTCTGTCTGTCTGTTTGTCCATCTGTCATAGCCAATTTCCTCCGAATCTAATAGGCCGATTAAGTAGAAATTTGGTACAAATATGAACTGATGTGACCCAAACATGGACGTGCAACGTATATAAATATTTTTTTAATATGGGGGTCACAAGTGGGGGCAAACTAGAAAAAAAATGCAATCTGTACCGTGCGATATATAAAATAAAAGGGCTTATTGGAAGGATTTCAGATAATTTTTTTTACAATTTTAAAGTTACTTAAGAAATTATATGAATATTGACCGTCCCCCCCTTCTCTCTGAAACTACGTACGGAGCCTAAAATTTTGAAAAACAAAAAATACAGAAATAGTTCTATACTTAACATGGTAAATCATCCTAACTACGAAACCCTTCATTGTGTGTGGTCCGACAAGCACTTGGCCGGTTTATTTTCTTCATAATAAGAATCCCGTTATTTCCCTAAGTTTTCGTGCTATATTCATAAATCTTATCTAATGTATGTGCACCACACACAAGTACTACAACTGACATTAATAAAAAGACAATAAGTTCGGCCTACTGGAAAAAAACGTATTTCCCTAATAATTGAATAGGTTATTCTTGATGTTTCTGATATTCATGATGATCACAATAGCATGATGGGTACGGTGACGATGGCATGGTGTGAAAACTGTGTTTGAACTTCAATACACGAAAGCAAAAAGTAAACCAAATGAAATTCCGTATAATTATTGTGTTCACATACTATGACAATGACTAACAGTCTTATGCATAAGATTTTATTTTAATTTGAATATTTATACCGTCATCATCTGCATCTGCGTAGCCTTTTCCCAACTACGTTGCGGTCAGCTTCCAGTCTAACCGGATGCACCTGAATACCTGTATTTTACTGACCTCTACAACCCAGTTTCTGGGTAAAACTATAATACCCCTTGGTTGTCAGACTTTCGGGCTTCTCACGACCCGTAACGACTATCAAAGATCGACGAACGACAGCCGGGACCAACGGCATAACGTGTTTTCCGAGGCACGGATGGGTCTTGGTTTGAAATTAAAGATAGTCACCCGTCCACTAGGGTGTCCCTTAAATTTTAAGTTCAATATATTTTTACGCATACCTTCTTAAAACTTTCGTAATAACCCAATATGGTCTAGGAAAAAATATTAGCCCGTTTTATAAACGATAACCCGTGCCGACTTGCGATTTAAACTTCTCCATATAAGTTGCGCGGGTAATGCGCTGCGAACTAACTAACGAAGTAACTACGTGTTTAATTTGTCATTTCATTCGTGATTTTTAACTATTAATGCGCTATTGTTAATTGCATAAAGATGTCGATGGAATTACGGAGTGATAAACAAAATAATTTTAAAATTAACTTTGATAACTTATTTGATACTAGCTTTAGCCCGCGACTCCGCCCGCGTGGATATCGCGTAAAAATGTAGCCTATGTCCTTCTCCATATCCCAGGCTATATCTCTACCAAATTTCATGACGATCGGTTCAGTGGTTTAGGCGTGAAAACGTAACATACAGACAGACAGTTACTTTCACATTTATAATATTAGTAAGGATTGCACATGCTGATGCTTTTGAAAGAATGAAAATAGAGGAAGACAAAGTATTTTTAAGGAAAAAAAAGAGAGGACGACCGGAATACTTAGGTGGTGTGGACAAAAAATTGGCGGCGAAAGAAGAAAGACTAATGCAAAGACGATTAGAAGAGGAGAAAAGGAATGTGAGACAAAGAGAATTTTTGGCTGTTGCATCTACTTCTAGCTCAAATATCTTGAATGTCCAGAAGATTCGGACGAAGAACAGATTTTGAATACTGAACTCAGCTTGCCAGACGTTCCCTGCCCTAAAAAAGTTAAAAAAGAGGTAGAAAGGATATTATAACGCCTAAACTTGTCGCAGTTTTAGATCGATGTCAGTTAAGCATAGAGACTCCATTTACTTTCTGCATGCGGTCTCGTAGAAGCGCTTGATCTGAGCAGCGACGATTTCGCTATTAACAAATCCTCGATTCAGCGAACTTGTACTCAGACGAGAATAACAAGGGCAGAAGCAATAAAACTGACTTTCAAAACAAGGTACCTGACGTAGTCACAGTCCATTGGGATGGAAAACTATTACCCGGATTGGATGTACGAAATTCAAAAGAAAGAACGTTTGCCCCATTATTGCTTCATTTGACGATAGAGAACAGCTTCTTGCAGTGCCAAAACTAGAGAGTTCTTCTGGATAACATCAAGCTAAAGCCGTCTCATCTGCTCTCTTTGACTGGAACCTTAATAATAAAGTTCAAATAATGTGCTGCGATACAAAAGCTTAAAATACTGGTCATTTTAATGGAGCTTGTGCTGTTTTGGAGCAGACGTTAGAGAGAGAATTTTTGGTTTTCGGTTGTCGTCATCATGTTTATAAATTCGTCCTAAAAACATTCTAATGCATTCCTAACTCAAAACCTTACTTAACACGGCAGAAGAAGAGCAAAAACAATGCTTTTTGCGCTGTGCCCAGGAACATAGAAATTTGTATCTGGACTGTTAAAAAACTACACTAAAGAGAAGTTACTGGCTGATTATTACAATTTTATGTTTTAAAATAAAGATTAATGTTTACCTTATTTTATTTTACCTCATACTCACCAAATTTGTTGCATTTATATTAGTTTTATAGCAGATCGGAATAATAGGACAAAACACGATTTTAAATAAACTTTGAAGCTCAGTCGGCACGTGTTGCGATCATGCTAGAAAGCTGAAATTTCATATTTGAGTATATTTTAGCATTTATAAAAAAATTAGAGGCTATGCGTATCGATAAAAAAAAAAAAAAAAAAATGTCATATAAGGGACACCCTACCGTCCACGGACCAACCGTGTGCATGGAACACCGTAAAACACAAATAATTTTGCATCAACATTTTTCTACTACACGATGTAACAATGTTGTGTCATTGGGTCCGCTGGGTTGGGGTCGACTGGTTTGTTATTTGGACACTTGTCTATAAATGTACGTAGGCAAAGTTCCCTTTAAATCATAACTCACAGAATCTCAAAGTATTTGAGAAAACAAAGCCTCACAACTGACACTGATCTCAATAGATAGGATCCTTTTAATAACCAGATCAGATAACAGATCGCCTTCGAGCTCGACGCCTTTCGGACGAGCGCTGTAATCCGACGGAGGGCAAAGTTTCGCGACTAATGAGCAAACTTACCCCTTTGACATAGATCTAGACAGTCGTGTGTTACACTAGCTTTTGTTTTAGACTTGGAGCTGTCTTCATGAGTTAAGTACTGTTTTTAGGTTCCGTACCTCCGCAGGAAAAATCGGAAACCTTATGGGATCTTTTATCAACTACAAAGATAAGTTTGTTCTTGGGATAAATTCACCCACGCACTTAGCCAGTCGTTTAGGCACTGTTGACACCTGCATGATTGCAGGGGCCTAAGTCTTCTAATTTACAAACGTTGCAATGGTCTTGCCATTGTGGGTATTTGACAGTGTTTGTATGGCAAATCTGTCAAAAACTCACAATGAAGAGACCATTGCAACGTTTGTACATTAGTAGACTTGGCTCCCAGGTTGGTTGACTGAATTATATTGAGTAAACTAGTTTAAGAGACTAGTAAAAAGAGAGTTACAAAGGAAACAAAAAAAAATATAAAAATCTACTCTAAAGAACCAGTACCTACCAACTTTTTCAATCTGTAATTTCATAGGATTCTTAATATTTCAGAGTCAAAATATAAAAGTATTAACAAATTAATTTCCTTTGACGTAAAAATGAAGCGGAAAATCTCTCGATTATAAAGTTAAGGAGAATTCATTAAACAAATTAACAAGTTCCTGGGGTTGTCAAGTTTACTTTCCGCTCACTTGTTGTCACAGAAAATAAGTTATTTTTATAAGAAATATTTTTGATTACACCGACAGTTACATAACATAACATCACACCTGTAATCCCCAAAGGGATAGACAGAGGTGTGCCTATAGTACACCCCTTTCGCCAGTTTTGTTTAAGTCCCATGTAAGGGAGCGAGCCTATTGCCATCAACCGGGCACAAATCCAGACCCGAGCTGCTACTTACTGAGAAATTTAAGATGGAAAAACCCAATAATACTTTGCCCGACCTGAGAATCGAACCCAGAACCTCGCGCTACCACTAGTAGATGACAGTTTTGAATAAAAAAGTGTTATAGTGTATGTATAGCCCTCTCAACCCAATAACATGTAAATCGCAAGGACGGATAATGTTTTTCGTTACTAAATAATGAATAGGTATGATGTATACTGACCCCATATTCATCTTGAATCTTAAATTTATCTCAAAGGTTTAGTAGTTTATATTGTAAGCTCTAAAACCTAGATCCAAGTTGATTCTTCGCTGAAATAAATGAACTAAGTTTGATTAAACTCGGATCACGAATGTAGATGCTTTATAGGAATGCATAAAACTAGAAGATGAACAAGTTCTACATTATTTGAAGTCTTTCGTAGTTTTTTATGGCTTTATGGACATTTTGTAATGATTATTATCATCGTCTTTTCATTTTGTAGGTTATCTTTTTCTTAATTGCGATTCCAGACTTATATAATTATCTTGACTCTAACCGTTTTGTAAATTAACATGCCATAAAAGAAAAGGCAGCTGGGCGACCTGTAACTCAGGACCGTCCTGCCTCAGACAGCTTTCACTATTCAAGATTGTGCATATTATAAACGAGTGCCTGTAATTTATGATGTTGAGATAAGTAAATAAAGATTTATGATTATTCTGTACATGACCAATTTGTGACGAACGAAATATAATATTTTCTCCCTGTGCAAATGGTGTTATAATAGGAAGATCCTTTAGGCTTGAAGAAAATCAGTGTTTAAGATATAAGACGTCGGGTAGATAAAGGGTCACACTGTTCTCTGACCTTATCAAAAATATACTCAAGTTACAAAACGATTTGCCTATTAATGTTAGAAGTCAGGGTTTTTCACTCTTGAGCACACTCTTGATATTATGCCAGTTTTAGATCAAAATTATGGAAATGCATTTATTGAGAAATAAAGATTTATTATAAAAGATTTATTTATGTGCTGATTATAGCAACATTTTTACTGCCGTCAATTAACAAACCAATTACTGCATAGCATACAAAACAATATTCTAGAGCAAACTAAATGGTTTAGTTCAGAAAACGATGAACAAAACGTCTCGAGGGCCTCTTAAACCAATACCATTGTGCCGTCTTGGAAGCCATTATCTAGAAAAATGCATGTTCGTGTATTGTCGGCCATGTCCGTGCATTGTCGTGGCCTTTTGTGTTGTTATTCGAGCACTCATTAGCCTGTGCCTGAATATCCGCCATTTTGCTCGAGTGTGCTCAAGACTCGAGCAAAATGACGACATTTTGCTCGATATCTGGACATTTTGCGATCAGTTGGCTCACTTTGTTCTCTGTGGTTACAAATAACGTTAATGTACTAAACACGGTAAGTAGTTGTTGTTTAGAGTGATAATTTTTTGTGATTTTTTATTAAAAATACAAATTTTTTCTCTAGACATAAGAATAACTCATTTTTTTAATATATTTATTTATGTCATATTATATATTCGACAGTTTTCAAATTCTTTGCTTTATCAAGTTAGGACACAAAATACTTTTTGAAGCATTCCAGAGATTTCTTAGAAAACGATATTTTACAAATTGAAAAAAATAAAATAAAATAAGATTATAAGGGCATACACCTTTGATCAATTGCAATGTCGAGTTGACAAAAAAATGCATAGATTGTTATGTAGCCGTGTGTACTTACTTTAACGACTCCTCCATTTTTAAGGTTCCGTAGTGAACCCTTATCATTTTGCCATATCCGTCTGTCTGTCTGGCTTAACTCAGAGACTCTTAGTACTAGTAGGTTATATGGCAAGGGTATATAATACATATTAATCAGGCCGACATAGTGGAAAGCAAAATCTTCAAAAATAAAATAAAAATGGTTCCTACCTCCCACGTAAAGTGGCGATGATATTTTTTTTCTCGTCTATCCCGTAGTGTGGGGTGACATTGGTTAGGTCGTTCAAAAATATGATTTATATTAATAATAACCGCACCGCCGTATCTCTACGTTGACGTCGTGGTGGGGATTGTGCGCACTGGACTCTGGGTCTGTGCCGGTAGAGTTTACTTTGCCGGAACAGGAACAGGTCTAAGGTGAGGAGCCAGACCAAGAGAGATACAGAAACCCGCAGGGCAGTATGTGGCGAGCTGATGGGCAGTAGCGACCCCACAGTCCCTATTTCCCGGGAGAAGTCATGTTCTTCATCTCTGGCTTGCCTTTATTGGCTGACTGGAGTGAACACTGACGAGGAACTGAGCTCCCACCTCATTCATGCCTTTATTGGCTGGCTTGAGTGGAATTTCGCAAGAGCAAACGTGCTCGGAGGAAGGAAGTATTCCAGTAAGTGCTGGTAGGGATCTTGACCATCTTCCGGGCTCTGGGATTATTCTGATAGTCGTGGGATTGTTCTGATAGTCGTGGAATACCTCTCCAGTCCTCAAGCACCTCAGGATACTTTGCCCCCTTGTTACTACGACACTAAGTGCGATCGACCGTTTACGGGGGCCCATTAATGAGTGTGCAAGTCACTTCCTGCCACTTTATTCATGTACAATAAAACATTGATCAGGCAGGGGTCATCCTTCCATAGTTTTAGGTAACCAGACTATTTTAACCACCCAAAACCTATAGTCCAATATCTTTGTTTTCATATTTTGCAATAGTCCTATACCAACCGGTGGTTGTCCTGGGGTGCACTTGCATAGTGCGTACAGGGATAATAGTCGGTTAGTGCCTCCTTTCATTAAAAGCGTCTAACGGGCCTCTGCGAGTTGGCTTCGGCCCCTCATACGCCTTCCAAAGGCCTGGGACCCCAGGGCCCCGAGATATGTAAGAGAGAAAAAAAAATTGCAATAAGTATTGGTACAGTGTTGGTCTTAAAGTCAGTAATTAAGTTCCTAATACATAGTCAGACATTTGACATGCAAAACATTATGCGCCATCTAGTCGCGTTCGCTGGAGTTATTGGAGTTCGCGCCATCGATTCTTGACTAATCGGGACGCTAGTGCTGCCTAGCGGCACATGACGGTGTCTACGACATAACGCTCGACTGGCGGCAAGTGATCGCCGCACGGAGGACAAGTGGAGTTCATCGGTGGCAGTCAAGCAGTGAAGACGTCTAGGAACTGTGCGCGTTCGGTATAGTTGTGTCATGTACCAACATTAATTACTTTGCATACCTATTACTGTATAGAATCAAGTTGTTCTTACTGAACAGACAGATGTGCTGCTGGGTAATTTGTTTCACTACTTCTTCTTCCCAGCTAAAGCAACTTGGAAGTGGTAAAGGGCCGGGCATTTTGGGGGAACTGTCTAATGTAAATTTTAAAGTTAATGCTGAATATCAGCCTAGGTTGAGTAAATGACTTTTGATTCTAATTCGGTTTTTCTATTGCGCAATAACCAACACTACGAACAGTACGCCCACAGTATTTAAAATATGGCTGATGATAACAAGAGAAACCTACCGTTCTCCGACATTTTTAATGCTAGAGTGTTATATTTGTGTCCAATGGCATGCTTTAAATGCTAATTTCTATTATTCATTAATTTATTGCGGGTCTGTGGAAACAATTTTTCGATTTAGGGATCCGTTTGCGTAATATTAAGCTTTAAAGAGCTATTTTTTGTTGGAGTCACGTGTGTCCCACCCCTGCCAGCTAAATGGTTGCTTTTGCATGTATAAAAAAATTCACGGTAGTAGTATATATTATAACGAAGTTAAAAGAAAAACTATCAAAGCTAAATAGGCTTTACAAGTTAACGAATAATAGTCGACCGGCTTATATTTGCAATTGGAATATATGGGAGAACATGTTTTTCAATTACAATGTTAAGTTTGTTCTTGGGATAAATTCATCCCAATTACGGAGCACTTCATTGTGCTTGTCTGACATGCACTTGGCCGGTGTTTTTTGTATATTTTTATTCCTCATAGCAAAATGATGTAGCTACACTATCAATTGATTTCTGATCCTTTTATTATTTGGACAATGATATGAGTACAAACCTACTATAATATATTATATACCAATAATAGCATCATAAGTATCTGTCCATTTGAAAATAACTATACTACATATGGCAATAACGTGTAGGTAATCTCTTAATGTGTCGGTTCATCTCGCTAGCCCGCGGGCATACGGCCCGGGACGGCTCGACCCCGGCTTAGACCGGCCGGCGTCTGCCCCCTGCCCCTCTTTCCTTGCAAACTTCTTCATAGAATGTCGATGGCAATATAAGTACATAATTAAATTGACACCCTACAGTTTCTGATTTGAGATTTTGAAGTTGAGAGAAACTCTACTTTAGAATTACTTAAGGTGAAAGCCCAGTAAATGGTATACTCGTATTACAGGTATATTCTTATATTTATGTAAAATTAATTCCCCAATTTTCGTAATTGCACCTACCACTGTTTGTCTCTGCACCTCCCAAAGGTAAAAATCCGCTTCTATACATTTGTGTGCTAAAAGCATTTGCTAAAAGTATTAAATAAATAAATGCATTTTTATTTATTTTTGCAAAAGAACTTAAGAAATTTTGAATTATATACATATAATTAAGGTATCACCGGTTATTAGTCAGCCCAGATTATACCTTTGTATTGAGCAAAATAAACGAAGGTTTGACCACCTTGAATACCCAATAATGTAAGAAACACTTCCTCTTTCAAAGGAGGTGAGATTTGTGTTGTTAGAAGTGGATCTTCTGTATAAAGTCGAATCTATGGTAAGTAATATTAATGCCGAGCGACAGCTATGCTAATATTCCGCCAGTACTGGACATAGTTTACAACTAATAGATTATACCTACCTATAAACTGACAAAGAAAATAAAGAGAAACATGCAACTTTTGTAAATAACCTAGCATATAATCACGCCTGTCATCACCGAAGGGTTAGGCAGAGGTGTACATTCACGAGTATAAATATATAACTATAGACAGCTGGGGAATAATATCTGATAATAATATCTATGAATATAATATGGCTAATATATGTGTGTATCATTTGTGGAAAGCATATACAAGAAATAATAAATGAGACATTTTTTTATTTATTTGTACTATAGAATTTCACTTTCTAGAGAATGGGCAGCAGCATTCTCTATGCATTTTTAACAACATACTGCGATCGCCAACCCGCCTGCCAAACGTGGCGTTTATGGCAACCCCCCCCCCCCCCCCAATTGGGGAAGGCCTATGTCCAACAGTGGACGTCTTTCGGCTGAAATGATGATGATGATGATGATATACAAGAAAATAACAACACAAATATGTGACAACGAAAGAACATCAAAGGTATTTGGCGAGACAAGTGACGCTTAAATATAGGATTACGCATCGACTTCAAAAATATGTGTCAATGCAACATTAATGGACATGCTTTGCGTCATAAATATCTGCCTACTCAGTTAAATTCAGAAGAATGTGATAACCTCATTGTGATCGAAAATATCTGAAATCAAATTGTCAACATATTCTTAATGCAATTTGGGGGCACATATTATTAAGGGATTAATTATGAAATCAGATATTATTCCATAGGCTATCCATAGTAATACATTTATGCTCGTGAATGTACCTGTGTTCACCGACAGCGACATTTCGCTAGTTATGTCACAGATTAATACAGATGGGACACGCAGATTAGATATAAAGCTACAAGTACGCGGCGAGCCCATCTCAGTCATCGCCAGTTTATGAGTTACGCGATTGAAAGAGAGGCAACTTGTAGGTGAATATAACTGTAAGTAATAAGCGTTGTGCGACCTGAATTGCTCTGTATTGTGTCGTATCAAGAGTCGCTTTTTATTTAAATGGTTTTGTGAAGTGTCCCATCTGTATTAACCTGTGGTTATGTCTAAGTCCCATGTAATAGGGGGCGAGCCTATTGCCATCAACCGGGCACAAATCCAGACTCCGAACTGCTACTGAGAAATTTCTGATAAAAAAACCCAATAACACTTTGCCCGGTCTGAGAATCGAACCTAGGACCTTACGCTTGGCAGAAGCGCTTGCGACTACCAGACTAACGAGGCAGACACATTTTTAAATAATTGCAGTCATTTTCAAACTATGATTATATGATTTTGAGGATAATAATATAATCCTTATTGTAGGTACCCAACAAATTAAACAAGATCAATCCTGAACATGCACGAATATAGAAAAAAAAAAAAAAAACAATTCCCGTCGCATTAAAACGCAATAGCCAATAGAATCGTTTCGCGATTATTAACGATCACTGCCGGGTGTTCGCGCTATCTTACACATTTCGGCACGGATATGGAACGAATACGGGGCTATATAGTAAATAAATGTATTAGTCCGTTTATTGGAAACAAGAAAAGACGTTGCTTTACAGAGATTTCGAATTTATTGGAAGAAAGATATTCAAAAAAATCAAAAAAAAAAGTGTCAAGATCGGACTATCGGTAGTTTAATTGAACTGAACGTATAACCAAGAGGTCACCTCATCATCATTTCAGTCGAAAGACGTCCACTGCTGGACATAAGCCTCCCTCAAATGGGGGGGGGGTTGCCATAATCGCCACGCTTAGCAGGCGGGTTGGCGATCGCAGTATGGTATTAAAAATGCAAAGAGAACGCTGCTGCGCCTTGGACACCTTTTACGATACCCACGGGAGGAAAAGGGGTGGTGCTATGCTTTATGTCCGGCACCACACGGTACCAAGAAAGAGGTAAAGTCAGCTAAATAAGTCGATGAACATTTCAGAATTTTATTTATTGAAGTAGCTTCTGCCCGCGACTTCGTTTGCGTGGTAGTTTGCACAGTGTTCCATTTCACCAAAAAAAAACCCTCTGCTGTTTATGGTATTTATCGATCAAGGGCTGCATTGAAGTATTTGAAATGGACATGTGGGTGTTTTACTTGTGCATTATAATGCACTAGTAAAATACCCACGTGTCCATTTCAAATACTTTTTGTTTTAATGATGAACTTTGGGTGACCTTTTCATTAAAAAAAAAAAAAAAAAACTTAAATCGTATCTGTACAAGATATTTATTTTATATCAATATTATCTGATAGAGCATCTGTGGGCGAATATTTTCCAGTTTTTATTTTTGGAAAATAACCTCCGGAAACCAACTAATATTTATTTTTTCCTTTTAATTAAAAACATATTACTCGATATCCGCAAGTGATTTTCCAAAAATAAAAAGTGTAAAATATGCGCCCAAGGATGCTTTATCAAAATATATTTATACAAAATAATTATCTTGTACAGAGATACGTCTTCATAATTTATTTTAATTTTTGACATAGCCTCCCTGGACTGTCTGCAGGTCGGTGTCGAGGTCCACCAGCTCTTTTCTAGTGAATTATTGAAGGCCTATGTTCCTGCATATACACTAATGGCACATTACTGATACATTGAACGTTTCTCATTGTCATTCTTAGAGATTATTCCTGACGAACAGCTATCAATAATACAATACACACATACAGTACATTGCAGTATATTCAGTACATTGTAATTGTAAACACACGGGAAGTCAAGTATAAGTCCCCTCTTTGAGGACTGGCTAGAGAGGCGCTACGGCATCCTCACCTTCCGCAGGTCCTCTCCAGACACGGTTGTTTCGGGAGGTTCCTATTCAGGATAAGATAAGATAAGATCATTTATTTGTCCAAAACATAAGTATACATACACACACATGGCATGCAGGATGTTACATAAAATTATAGCACAGTCATGTTATGCCTTAACGGCGTACAAATATAAACACGTAGGTTAATTTTAACCGACTTTCCAAAAAGAGGGGGTTCTCAATTCAGTGTTTTTTAGGGTTCAGTACCAAAATGGTAAAAAGGAACCCTTATGGTGTGACTAAGTCTGTCTGTCTGTCTGTCTGTTACAGCTGAATATCTCAAGAACTACTGATGCTATCAACTTGAAATGTAGAATAGTTTTAGATGACGTTTGCCCAAATATTTTGCAAATAAGAAAGAAACAAAAAAGTCTTTATTTTTTTTTTGCAACAGGGACTGAAAGGTGGTCTTAAAAATTCGAAATGCCGCTACTAGGGCATGTGGGATATGAAAGAGCGCTGTTTGCACATTCTCAAACATTTTTTTCTTTTTTCTTTAGGCCGCATAGTTTTAGACTTTTGATGAAAAATGTAAAAAAAATACCGTTTCCCCCCTTATCTCCGAAGTTTACATAGAGGAAAATTTGAAATTATTCTATGTGATAGAAGCTTATGTAAAGATTACAGGAAAAATAAAACTATGTCTCTAAATAGCACACTTTTTCAGAAATCAACAAAAATTACATTAGTTCCTTTATCTGTCAATAGATGGCGCTGACCTAAACCTGCAATATTCTACACCGCAGTGCTAAAATTAACTGACGAATAAAGGCCTCGCCGATGAAAATTTAAAAAAATATTCGCGGTTCACAACTAAAATATCCTCCTTCCTACCTACTCGCAGGTTGCTTTGGGTGAAGCACAGTTGTAGTTTTTTCTGGGCACATAACTATTTAGGTCCTACTTATACGAATGAAGCTTATGAAGCTATATAATTATGATGGTACGGAACCCTCGGTGCGCGAGTCCGACTCGCCCTTAACCGTTTTTTTTTTAATGTTTGTTACCTCAGTTCTCCGTCGTTTATGAACCAATTTGAATCATTATTTTTTTATTTGAAAGGACATACTTCCAGATTGGTCCCATTTTTAAAATCCAGTTCTGATGGTGGGATCCATGAGGAATTGAGGGAACTCCTCACATTTTATAGGCATATAGCGATTTTTGTATTTTCATCAACAACTCAAGCATTTGCATTCAGAAAGTATCATTTGATGACGTGGAACTGATCAAGAAGACCACAAATAGCCACCGCAACTCCTCAATGATAAGTATTTCACGGGTGGCGATAAGATATCTCGATTAAGATTGTTAAGCGACTATGAAGCAAGTTTAAAAAAATAATTCTGAGGAAAATGGTACAATCGAACTGATCTGAAGATGAAGCCGGAAGGTATGCACCGGAACTCCGTAATAAAACAATGTATCCTAGCCGTGATTGGGCTTATTGGAATTGTCATAAGATGCACTCGGGCTTTAAATGGTTATTAACCGATTTTTATTAACTTTGCTTGGGTAGTTTTTGAGTTGTTTAGTTTGTATTTAATCTACTTCGTATAGGTTTCTTGTGTCACTCTTGTTTGTGCGGTATAGCAAGTAGTGGTAATCGAATTGTTGTGGGATAGGTATCAAAGCGTCGGTACCTAAGATCGAAGACAGTTTATAAAGAGCATAAGCAGATTTGCTTAATCTTATGCTTAATTCCTCTGTGTGTACTTTCTAATCCAGCCTTTGATCTATATGTAAACCTAAAAATGTAGTAGTACCTACGTTTTCAATAATTTTGCTACCGTGTTCTATTATCATGACTGAACAACATTAATTTTGTTTTATTAATATTTATCCTGAGATTATTATTATCTAGCCATGTGATTATTAATTGAATAGTTTTATTAATTTCATTTTCTAATTGTAACTCGTTAGGGTTATTAATAGTTACGGTGCTGTTGTCGGCAAATAGTGACATAATGATGAATGGTAACCTTTGGTAAATCATTGATATAAATTAAAAATAACGGGGGACCAAGCACGCTCCACTGTGGTACACCATACTTAATTAATCGTTTATTTGATCTAAATATTAATTCTGATTTAGTCTTTGGATCTATCTACGAAATTTCCACGTATTGATTCCTATTTATTAAATATGATTCTATCAATTTTAGGATAAGGCGGGATGAAACGCCCGGGTGTTACCACTGTGTGGACCGCCCGGAGGACACGGTAGAGCATACGGTGGAGGTCTGCCCGGCTTGAGTAGAGCACTGCCGTGTCCTCGCGGAGGCGATCGGTGGCGACGATCTCTCGCGTCCGGCCCTGGTTCAGGTCATGGTACGGAGCGAGATTGCATGGGAGCCCGTTACCTCACGGAAAGAAATAATTAGCCTAACTAATTAAGTTACTTCAAAAATAACTCAACTTTAGTTATAAGGAAATAAACTTTACTTAAATTAAACAAAACGATTTTGTAGTGTGCAAAACAGGGTTTTGTTACAGATAACATCTAGTTCGCAAGTCACAATTTTTGTGTAAGTTTTTGTTACAGTTTTGCAAACATTTCTATCAGTGCTCTTTCTGCGAAGCAGTAATGCGCACGAAGGAGGAGGCGGAACGC
This sequence comes from Dryobota labecula, assembly GCA_947523025.1. Lineage (NCBI taxonomy): Eukaryota > Metazoa > Arthropoda > Insecta > Lepidoptera > Noctuidae > Dryobota > Dryobota labecula. Next base: position 22,973,863 of record OX383303.1, read on the forward strand.
GTGAGGGAGAGGTAGTCTGCACGCCCTCATGTCCCTATTTGCCGCAGGAGACGCCCTGGGCGGCGGGAATCAATTGGCGATTCCCGGCCTCCGTAGGCGCGGGCTTGCAGACGGCGAGCAATAGGCAGCTCGGCGTCCGGTAAGGACCAGGCCCGGGTCGACGGCGCGTTGTATTACACGCACGCCTCAAAGAGATGTCAGCACCAAATGACGGGGTACGCTAGGACCGATGCCTGCCAGGGTTGCGGGTTTGTCCGAAAGGGATACCGTGGCCCTGACATAAAGGCAACTGCAGTAACACGGGTGGGTTTTAATCAGTAAAAGTCTGACTTGCCCTCCCGCTCCACCCAGAGCGGGGGAAGTAATTTCATAATTTCCTCGAACTATCACAATTGCAGTGAAAAAATGTAAATAAAAACCGGTCAAGGGCGAGTCGGACTCGCGCACCGAGGGTTCCGTACCATCATATATAGCTTCATTCGTATAAGTACGTATATAGTTCTGTGCCCAGAAAAAACTACAACTGTGCTTCACCCAAAGCAACTGGCGAGTGGAAGGAGGACATTTTGGTTGTAAACCGTGAAATGTTTTTAAATTTTCATCGGCGAGGCAAAGAATTATAACACTGCGGTGTAGAATATTGCAGTTTTAGGTCAGCGCCGTTTCTTGACCGATAGTGGAACTAATGTAATTATTTTTTATAATTCTGAAAAAGTGTGTTATTTAAAAATATATTTCTATCACAGAATAATTTCAGATTTTTATCTATGCAAACTTCGGTGATAAGGGGGTCGGTATTTTTTTTTAATGTTTCAGGTGAGAATTTGCAAATAGCGCTCTTTCATATGATACCCCACATGCCCTAGCAGTCCAACTTCGATTTTTTAAGACCCCTGTTAGTCCAAGTTGCGAAAAACTTGTTTGGATAATAGTTGGGCAAACGTCATCTAAAACTATTCCGAATTTCAAGTTGATTGCATTAGCAGTTCTTGAGATATCCAGCTGTGACAGACAGATGGACAGACAGACTGAGTCGCACCATAAGGGTTTTTTTTTTACCATTTTGGTACGGAATGCTAAAAGAAATACAAAAAATATCAATTCTTTGGAATCGAAATCAGACTTGCATTGCTTTGTTGAAAGTTGACTGAAATAGCATAATATCTCATAATTGACTGCTTAGATCCATATGGTATGATAATCATTTAAAAGATTAAATCTGTAATTATCTGCTGTATTAGTTTGTTTGGCTATTTTATATTACGTGGAAAGTGTTGTTGGTACATTTATACACCCATTTTAGTTTTAAGTTCTATACCATAATAGTGTAATGTGTAACCGTTTGTTTTCCCAAATAAAATGAAATAAAATATTCGTGTCCTATTTAACCCAGCGAAGTAATAATGGAATAATTCGACTATCATTCCTACGAACTGTGTGGGAAAACTTTTTTGTAATTTCTGATTTTTCTATTACTAAAACCTCTGTTGGTCCCAGAGAGTTTTTTGATCCTTGTAAGAAACAGGATCGATTGGCATCAAAAACTTTTTTGTGAAAACTGCCCGTTTTCTTGCTGACTGTGTGTTTTTCAAAACCTGTGAATGCAGATCAATTTTTTTCTAAATATTAAGGATAGACTCTTAAGACCATTTTCTTATAGTGACCACGGTTAAGGTACCTGCCCTTAATGACCCATCTCAAAACATAATGCAATACTGCTCATCCCCCATAGCAAGTAGCGTGATAATTTATACCTAGTAATTTGACCAGAGCTATAGGAAATATCTATGTAAAATTAGAACAAAATCGGTCCGGTAGTTTTTGCGTGATGCTTTAACATACATTCAGACAAACAGACAAAAAATATATTTTCGGCATCAGAATCGTTCCCAGACGTCGCCGCAATTACTTTCTTTTTTCAAAAATATTCAATGTACAGTTTTGACTTCGCTACGATTTATTATATGTGTATATATCGTAGAATCTAGTTATTATTTGAAAGGTATTTTCTTCTTTTCTATAAATTGTTACAAACACTTCAGTTCACTTTATGATTTTGTTATTTGTATTTTGTGTGTCACGAACTGTGTTCAAATAAACGTTATTCTTTCTTTCTTTAATAGTTAGCCGGTTTTCATTCTTAAATCTCTTCCAAAACTTTGAACTGTTGTTACCGATTGATGTCGCTGACTGTAGCTATGTTAGATTTTTTTTACTTTAGAGTTTAAAAATGAGTTTATATGAGTTGTTTAACTCATACCATAGTCAATACACGCATGCTCTGACTGGACAGGTCCACTTAAATCTGTGGTTCTTTGCCCAAAAGTCCAACTCAGATACTAATCTGCATGGTCCTCATAGTGGTCTGAACAAAATGATGTCTGGACTTTAAAAGCGACATCTGAGTTTATTTGTCTTTCTTCACATAATAGTTAGTTAGGAAATACAGAACTCATCTAGTTTTAAAACAATTTAATTTTGACGTGTAATTTTTTTTTTATAACTATTTATTCCCACATTTCCTCCCGTGGGTGTCGTAAAAGGCGACTAAGGGACTTACTAGAGAATGGGTAGCAGCGTTCTCTATGTATTTTTAACATCATACTGCGATCGCCAACCCGCCTACCCAGCGTGGCGATCATGGCAAACCCTCCCAATTGGGGGAGGCCTATGTCCAGCAGTGGACGTCTTCCGGCTGAAATGATGATGATGATGAACTATTTATTATTGACATGACAGCATTTCGTTAAATATTTCCATTACGTGACGTTACCTATTGCTTTTTACTAAATTACATTTACCTAAAAAAAAAAAAAATTGATACTACTGAATTATTATAAATGAATTTACTTAATTGGCAAAAGCATGTAATAATAAAATGTAAGCAAATAAATGTATATTTGCTACGCCAAATGGCAAAACATAGAGAAACTTTAATATAACAATTGTAATATCTTGCACACTGTGTTTACAAATAAAGGTTATTGATTGACCGTAAAACAATTTCACAAAAAAAAAAATTGCTATGTAAACAACAGTGACAGGAAGTATTATAACATCATCAAGATAGACAAAGTGGATTATATAGGTATTATCGAAGTTAACTTAAAAACTTCCTAATCAAAGTTAATAAGATTTATATGGAACTACTGCGCAAGCTTTTTCTACCAAATGAAAGACGAATTTTTAAAATAGGTACACAATTGACGGAGAAATCCGTAAAATTCCTATAAAAATTGTAGATTTCCCTTGTGTTTCATGGGATCCCGTCATCAACAAACATCATCAATTAACTGAACAAATTGGCCTAAAGGTCCCCTATAATTTAACCAGATATCCCATTACCCATTTAATCTCCACTAAAGCATCCAGAACAAATATAGGAATAAACTCACCTCTCAATAGGCTCAGCCGAGAGATGAATTTTACATAAAATAAAAACAATTATATTCAGTCGAACATAGTACTTCCTCCTTTTTCGAAGTCGTTTAAAAAGTTTTTTTTTTTTTAACCAATTTATCGAAATAAATATCACTTTTATTTCTGTTTTAGTGACTGACAGATTTGATATTACCCACAGCTATACGTGCCAATTTTTATTCTTTCACGTGTGTTAAGATATCACGTTGTTATCTTTTTGCCGTCACTAAGGTTCCGATAAAGCCTGTATGTACCCTCAAAACTGACAGCATTCAAATATTAGTACAGCGTAAGAAAAACTGCAGTATATTCATATTTATAGACGGCACAAATAACTAAACTATGACCTAGTTCCCCACCTTCCTTGTCAGTTTGGAAGAGGCCTTAATTTAGCTTTAAACGCGGCCAAAGCTTTCTGTTTGTTGATTGTTTTGTCGCGAAAATAGAAGACCTTTGTGCTAAGGTGTCTTTGTAAGACAAGCTACAAAAAGAAATAAGGTTTTTTTAACTGTTTGAGTACCTACTTCATTTTTAAAGATGTCACTTCCCAAATAGAGAGCGTCCATTGAGATTTCCTCACAAAAAAAAAAACCGTGAATTTCTTTAAAATATGGAAATGGGTATTTGGGTCGCAGCGTTTTTCTTTTTGCTAATAATTACAAACTGGGAATATTCGAATATCGTCGGTTTATTGCAAGAACTCATTCAGTGAAATAGTCAAAACTTTGAAATAAGCAATTAATTCGTTTTAGTTGTATTGATTGCCCTATATCTGCGTTATGATTATGTCAATGAAAAAATAAACACCGTTTTTGCATTACTTTTACATATAAAACTCGCCAAAACGAGTTCAAGGCGTTATAAACTTTATGGTTTTTTGCCACTAATGAGTTCTTGCAGTAAGCCGACGATATTCATCTCTCCGCCAGGGGTATGTAGGGTATGTAGGCCTTTTGATGAGCTAAACATTCGACGTTTATCGTTTACTACAGCCAGAGATTTCTACTTTTCTGTACCGTGCTTAAAATAATTGAGTGATCATTATTTCTGGGTCTGTACACGAGTGGTCTATGGGTTAGTTATACAAATCAAAATCCCTAAACACTCTGCGCGTCCAATACAATAACATTTTCAGGATGATGTTGGGACTTTCTCGCTTCTGCAGTGCCTCCGAGATGTTCGCGCAGGCTCGTACAGACGATTTTCATGCCGTCATTCGAAAAAAAGTCGTGTCACTTATGAGGAGGGTGCGAGGGAGTCACAACAGCATCCTGAAAATTGTAGCCGAAGATGTGCGTGCTCCTATGTTGAGGCATTTCGTACGTCTGATGATCTTTTAGGGAGGTATCTTCCTTCCCTATTGGTTGTCGTAACGGGGCGGGCTGTCCCAGAACAGGGGCATTTGTACCTATTTGTACTTGAATAGAGAATTAGATGATAATGTTGTCCTTTGTAATTGTATTTAAGAACTAATAATAGTTTCTAAGTTTGTGTATAACTAACCTTTGGAGCTAGTTGTCCCAAAATAAAAATAAATAATTTGAATTTTGACTTTGAATTATTTGCTTTATGCGAAATAGAAACCAAGTTGAATTTTCATTAAGAAGCGTTTCATTTTAAATCAAATCATTTATTTTTTTGCAAACATGGGTATAGTACATAGGTGTGTTTATAATAAAGTTCTCTATATTTTACCGTCACATAGACATGCAAAGGTTTACTATTTCTAATAAAAAATCAAAATAAGTGGCAGATTATTGGAACTACAAATAAAAAGTGTAAATTAAAAATGTCAGCGTGGTCACAGCAATAAACAAATAAAATAAAATAAGACTATATATATAATGTCAAACGGAAATTAAAAGTAAGTGAAACCAGGATCACAATATTTTTTCAATCAGATTATCAGTATGTCAATCAGTGAATCATCATTAGAGAAGTATCTAGATATTGAACTTTGTAGCCATAGCCATAATTGACTGCCTTCTTGTCTTGATTAAGAGAGAGCAAGTGATGGAAACGAGATTCTCAGCATCCATCATGTGGAACTCCTTAAGTCCTGAGTTGAGCTTCACGATTACCTACTGACAAAATGCTTGCACTACTAGCTGTTCACTGGACAGGTCCACTCAAATCTGTGTGGTTTTTTTTCCTCAAAAGACCATTTCAGACATTAATCTACTTGTTCCTCACATGATCTGACCAAAACTATGTCTGGACTCTAAAAGAGACTTTGATCCCTTACTTTGTTTCGCCATTTCTTCTCAGGAATCCAGCTAGCTTATATTTTTTTTACATACATAAAATCACGCCTTGTTTCCCCGGAGGGTTGGGCAGGGGTGTACCTATAGAACACCCACATTTCGCCAGTTATGTTTAAGTCCCATGTAATAAGGGGCGAGCCTATTACCATCAACCGAGCACAAATCCAGACTCGGGGCTGCTACTGAGAAATTAAAAAAAAAATACAATAAAACTTGCCCTGCCCGACCTGAGAATCGACCGCAGGACCTCATGCTCAGCAGTAGCGCTTGCAACCAATAAACCAACGAGTTTTTAATATGACGTTTAAAAGTTATTACGACATCCTATTTACAGAACAAACAATTTCATTTTATTTCATTGCCTTTTAATATTTTTTTTACCAGAAACTATTTGTAATCTTAAAACAGACGCACCTACCTACGATCCAGCAACAATAGTATGTAGCAACTCCTTATCTCATAATTTATCTACGTGATTGTTATGCCTACGTAGCTCACAAGTTACATTACATTACATTACATTATCACTTATCACTTATTATGCTGCGGCCACAGTGTCGCGATAACGCGAACTACACTTCGCGCGCTCTCTTTCGTAAACCACTTAACGTCGCGCTGTAATACACTAAAACTAAAAAACTTCGCCTGAATGATTCGCGATGTGACGAATTGCTTGTCCAGAAGTATCACGACATCGCAAATCTTCACTTTATAGCGACAATTCTTCTCTACACAATTCTATATCCCAAAAATAGATTTCACATCATTATATTGGTGTCTCCTTATTTCGCAGACAGAAATTTCATAGAATTTCGTTTCCCAGAAAATGTTTCACATAATATTTGGTCCTTGTATTTCTAGTTCGTATATTATTGTTTCAAAGACTATTTACTTGAATGAAACATATTTCACAGAAACACAATTTAATGAATTTTTAATAACATTGTTTTGTTTAACAAACTTAGCAAACAGTAGAATTATTTTTTAACGCATATTGTTTGTTTGGTATAAGTTAGTGACAGAAACGAATTGCTGCAAAACTGACTCCACGTAGTCTTGTCTGCCCTACCCCTAGAGTGTAATTTAAATCTGCGTAGGCGCGGAGGGGCGAGGCGGCCCGCGAGCTGAGGAGCAGCGTGAATACCATCTGCGAACCTCGCGTGGGACCGCCGCGGCGAGCGCCGCTGCGCCGGAGCCGTGACAGAAACCATGCCTGCTGCATGTTGCATGCTCGCTTGCATGCTGCATGCTTGCTTGCACGCTGCACGTTGCATGCTTGCTTGCATGTTGCAAAATGCAAAAAAAATGCAGTTGAAATATTGAAAATGGACAAAATGTTATTCTTGGTAATAAGTTTTATATTTAAAAAAATATATATATAAGGATAAAGAATATTTGATTTATTATTCTATGATATGAATATTCTGACATTAAACTTTATATGAAACATAAATCAATGATTTAAAAATCTTCAAAGTAAGTATTCTGCGTATTGATTATTCTATGAAACGAAAATATATGAGAAAAAAATTATGTGAAACGAAATTCTATAAAACTATTAGCTATGAAACAACGTACAACCCTCTACGATACCTGTTAACTGTTCCTCGATGAAGAGTCTCATGGGGTATCTTCGAATTCTATGATCAGTTGACCACGGGTAGATAAATAACCAGCAATTTTCTTTGATTTTCAGTACAATATCAAATCACAATACGTGTACTGTACGTTACTAAGGAGTTCTATTGTCTGTTTTCGTAGGTCTTCATCAGATCTTAACCAAAAATTGGGATCACCTCGGGAGAAAACATTATACTTCGAAACAAAAAAAAAAATCACCATAATTAGTTAACAATTGGCGAAGATATCGCAATTATTTTTTTCTTCTCAATCAATATTATCCTATTATAACAATTATTATTCCCATACTCCACACGGGAATTGCTAATTGGAAGACAAAACTCTGTAATCAAAGCTTTGATGATAATAGAGATACCCTCTACACTATACAATGTACTAGGTTTGTATTTTTGATCTCACAGCAGCCAAAATATTATACAGAGTCAAGATTGGTGACGCGGGAGCAAACAACTTACAGCTGTCCGTGTGAGAAACAGTTCTTCCTGAGGTCGACACCCGCAGTCTTCGGTAGAAATTTCCCATTGCTTGCGAAGTCTTTCGTTTTGAGCGAATTAATGAAGGCCTGCGTTCCTGCATAAACTACCTAATGGCACAATACTATACACTGACTGTTGCATTCTTACAGGGTATTGGTGACGAACAGCTATCATTGAAATAATATAACAGCAGATTTTAAACACACGGGATTTCTAATTAGCAGTCACCTAACCATCGATATTTATTTTTATTATAATCATAGATGACAGAAGAGGCCTAAACTTTATGATTTTCTGTTCACGTTCTACGAATTATCACATAAAAGTATTGCACAATGTTAAAAAAACCGGCCAAGTGCGTGTCAGACCAAGCACAATGAAGGGTTGTTGGAATATGGGAAGTAAACAAAAAAAAAACATGATTTTATTTTACCACTTTGTCGGCGTGATTAATATGTATACCCATACCAAATTACGAGTACAGCTTTCTAGAACTAAGAGTCTCTGAGCTAAGCCGCGGAGAGACGGACAGATGGGCAGACAGACAGACAGACATACGGACATGGTGAAACTATGAGAATTCCTTGTTTACTACGGAACCCTAAATGAGACGCACAAAGTATATCAACTATTGGGAATCGAACTTAGGTTTGCAAAACAGTTGCTGACTAAAATAGCTGCTCTTATAGTTTACATTTTCGATCCGGCTCGAAAGACCAATGTTAGCGCGTGGAGCAAGAAAAGAGTGGATTGTATTTTAGACAATGGTTTATTGTCGGGCTTATTACAAAATATGAGTTTTCCCGGACAAGCGGTAGGTAAATAATAAAATTAGAGAGGAGTATCGTCCGTCGTGGTGGAGTCCGTTCAAGCGAGCGGTCATCTTGCCGATTACGTGTTAATCACGCCGCCTGGGCCTCAAGTCTGCTATTACAATAGTGTCAGAATGGTCTCACCATTGTGAGTATTTGACAGTGTTTGTATGGCAAATCTGTCAAAAACTCACAATGAAGAGACCATTCTGACACTATTGTAATAGCAGACTTGAGGCCCTGCTCATATAGACCGCGCGCAAAATGTTGGGTTCGAATCTATCCGCGTATTTATTTGCGTGATGCTGGAACATACATTCAGACAAAAATTCTAAAAATGGTATTTTTAGGGTTCCGTACCTCAAAAAGAAAAAACGGAACCCTTATAGGATCACTCGTGTGTCTGTCTGTCTGTCCCTCTGTCACAGCTAATCTGCTCCGAATGTAATGGACCGATTAAGTTGAAATTTGGTATACATATCAATTTGAGTGACCCAAACACGGAAGTGAACCGTAAATAAATGAATTTAGAATCTTGGGGTCAGTTTTGGGGGGCAAACAAGAAAATTAAAAAATAAAGATTTGCAAATTGTACCGTGTGACATATCTTATGAAAGGACTTACTGTGAGGGTCTCAAATATATTTTTTTTATAATTTTAAAATAATTTTTTTTAAAGTTATAAGTGAAAATAGACGAAAATTTACCATTCCCCCCGTATCTCCGAAACTACTGAACCTAAAATAAAAAAAAAAACAGTAAATAGTTCTATACTTATAGATTACAGAAAAATCTATAAGAAGTCTATGGTCTTAAAATAACACGGTAAATCTCTCGATATTGTGCGTACAAACTTACATTTGCAGTTGGAATGTATGAGAGACTATGTTTACCAACTACAATGTTAAGTTTGTTCTTAGGATACATTCTTCCCAAGTGCGAAACCCTTCATTGTGCGTGGTCCGACACGCACTTGGCCGTTTTTTTGGAATTAGAATCGTTCCCAGACCTCGTAACAATTACTTTTTTTTTTAATATTCAGTGTTCAGTTTTGACTTTGCAACGATTTTATTATACGTATAGAGATTAACGTGCGCGATTAATAAGTACCTTCGTCGGTCGGCGCGCGCCAGTCGTCAGGCTGTGATGTGCGCAGACGCATCTAGGAACTACCTTCTATTATCATAATAACTGCTAAGGTAAGTAAACATCTGTTTTATCTCACATGACCCTGGTCTGTGAACTAAAAGTCATTAGTGTCAGTGAAATTGGGCTAGTTTGAATGTCATTTAATGACAGTTCGGTTTAGTATAAATTTTATTGTACCATTTGAAGTATTGACGTGAACTCAATGTTAGAATTATATTTTGGGAGTGCTACTTATACAAGGTAGATTTCTGAAACGGGTCAGCAAGGGCAAGTACCTTAACTTGCTAAGGTACCTACCTGCCCTGAAAGTCCCATCTCAAAAATCCACCCTGTATAGTTTTGGTATATTAATGGAGGTTACCTTTGTGTTCTATCTTCATGGTGTTTTTTAAATTAGTTGTTTTGTTTATTTAAATAAATAATAAAATAATATAGGTAAGATTATAGGTCGTTATCCCTTAGGTACTGTTACTTCCTTGCGTGTTCTTTGTTGCTCTTTTTTTAACTCCTATAAGTGGAGCAGTACACCTGCTTAATACCTGATGTTGCTCTTTATTTATGTGCATATATTGTGTATATCTTTTGTTGGAGATCCAAAATCAATAAATAAATAAACTACTCAGGATTTCACAATTGTACGCATTCAACACGGGTGTGCTTTACTCTCCATTGTGACAATTTTCTAACATAAAATGTTCCTCATATTCTATACATTAAATCCATACAAAAAGGGATGTTTTCACCATAAGAGATATTAAATTATAATGTGAATATATTTTTTATTAATTTACTTTGGTTTATACAACAAAAATTGTAATTATACAAATATATGCACCGCCGTCAGTTGGTCTGTCCGTTAGTGAGTCTTCACGTTTTAGAAAAATATACGCTATGGTTTGGAATAAATCCTATTGAATAAGTTTTCATTTGTCCACTGAGGATGAACCCTATTGCTTGTTGTTATCGAACTCATTACCGTTTAAAAGATATTTAAAATATTGAGCATACCTCCGCGCGTTCTAAAACGTGAAGACCCACTAACGGACAGACCAACGGACGGCAGTGCATATATTTTTTTTAATTAAAATGAGTCTTACATTTTTTGACAGTATATTAAAAGCGTGTGAGGCGAAAAAAAAAAAGGCGTCCACTTTTGGATATACCAATTTTTTTTACCGTAACATAATGTTGAAAATAGGTAGGTTTTTTATCAATCAACACATTTCCATAACACCCACGAATTCCTAAATAATTTTCAACGTTGTCTTGATAACGGTAAACTATAGATAACGAAGCTATAGATAAACGTAAACTATAGATAACGATAAATATGTACCTACTAATTTGATTGAAGTTTTTAAAACTACGATTAGAAATGATTGCTTATCAATATCGTATAATACAGTGTCCTAAAATGATATTAATATAATATATTATATATATGTATATTAATTATATTTAGATTAATTATATCAATGCTTAGTAATCTATTGACCCTTTGGTATTTGTGTATAAAATTAATACTCGTTTGTCAGTGTCATTTTAGGTGACTGCAAAAATCAACCTCTTTGTTGTTCCTTGATAATAGAGTGACTGATCTGCTCTATTTTTATCTAATATGTTGTAGCAATTTTGAGCTATTGTTCACTGGCGACATTTAAGATAATGCTAAAATGTCCAATAGCTTAGTGATGAGTGCGTCTTTCCTATTCGACTACTTTGAGAAGAAAAGCCGAAACAAATTCAGAGGTCACAGTCTCTTTTGAAGTCCAGACGTAATCTTGCTCAGACATTTATTTATTTATTTAACAGTTTATGTAAACATATATAAACAGACAAGAAGAAAGGAACAGAATAATACATACACACGGCCACAAATCAAGCTATGTATTTCTAGTATAAGCTGACCTCTTATTGTACGGAAATGCTATACAATGAGAGATCAGCCTAAACTGGAAATGTATAGCTAAATAACTCTCAAATGATAGTCTAGTCATAGTAATTATTATTAGGTGGTATTTGTTAAAATATCTATTAGTTTATTTTATTTGTATATGTGTATTAGTATCAATAAAACTATATAAATTCTCTTAATCAAGAAGTTAGTATTTTTGTCATTATTTTTGTACCCTACCACTGTTTTTATATTTAACCCAAAGGTTGACTGGTAGAGAATGCCTTGTGGCATTAAGTCCGTCTATGTACCACTATTGTACATGAAGTTTAAATAAATAAATAAATAAATAAATATAGCTTGATTTGTGGCCGTGTGTACAAGGTTAATGCTTATTTCAGCATACCTGCGATAGGAGAGTAGATAAAGAGATGTGGACAACGTGTGTAAGAGTAGATGAGAAAGAAAAATACATAAAATAAAAAAACTATTCACTAATTTAAACATAAACATACAATATTATAATATACTTAAATACATACATACTTCTAATATAATTATCTATAAAATATAAATAATTATAATCCATATTAATATTATAAATGTGAAAGTAACTCTGTCTGTCTGTCTGTATGTTACGTATTCACGCCTAAACCACTGAACCCATCGTCATGAAATTTAGCAGAGACATAGCCTGGGTTATGGAAAAGGACTTAGGCTACTTTTTTACGCGATAACCGACATTCACGCGGGCGGATCCGCGGTCAAAAGCTAGTGTAGTATAAAATAATAAATACATAATGTGCAACTATGACGAAGTGAAAAGGGGATGTTCTTTCACTCTTCTTTTATAAAATGCAACAGTTTGGCAGTCCCGACAGGCTCTTACACAGTAACAGTGCCAACGTGTGTACTTCAGACAAGTGCAGTGTCACGGTGGAAACATATACAATTAGTGAGATTTAACAAACGACATTTTAGGCGGTGCAGTGCCTCATAAATAAGGATACCTACTCGAATCTATGTTAATATTATTTGAAAATAATTATATACCCGTAGAAGTAAGATAATATGGCAGGGGCTTGATATTTTTGAAGTGAAAATTTCTTTAAGCGCGTTGAACACTTTTTGGGTTAACAAAAATCATGGAATTTGCGTCATCGTCACCGAACGCTTTCCATGAGCTATATGTATACTGTGTATATCTGTGTACACTGAAAAAAATGCACTCCAATCAAGTGACTTTTTAGCTTGATTGACGATATCTTGTTTAGATTAATCAAAATCTTAGTTAAGTTGATCATCACGACATGATTGCAGCAATACTAGTTCAAATGATTGAATGCTCAAACAAGTTTCTCGATTACCCTTAACCATGTAGAAGAGTTAAAAAAGAGACAAGTTAAAAAATGTTAACTGTAACAAAGTAAGCTTGTTGTGTCAATCAAGCATTTTGATTACTTCAATAAAGATCATTGAAACATTAATCTAATAATCTTGGTTGGAGCAACTATGTTTTGACTTGATTGCTGCAAATAGGTTTTGTGATAACTCCAATCAAGATCCCATTTGAAATCTCAATCAAATAAAAGTAGTAGCTGTGATCACTGTGCTTGATAGGCTCAGATGCAAACAAGTTACTTAGTCAATCTAAAGAAAATTTTGATTGTGGCAACAACTTTTTTTTCTCAGTGTACTTTTTGGGTGAAAAAAATCATGGAACTCGCGTCATCGTCACCGAACGCTTTCAAGTTACTTAGTTTTCACTTCTATCGGCAGTCCCCAAAGCCTTTTAGGGTTCCGTAGCCAAATGGCAAAAAACGGAACCCTTATGGATTCGTCATATCTGTCTGTCTGTCTGTCCGTCCGTATGACACAGCCACTTTTTTCCGAAACTATAAGAACTATACTGTTGAACTTGGTAAGCAGATGTATTATGTGAACCGCATTAAGATTTTCCCACAAAAATAGAAAAAAAGTTCCCCATACTTAGAACTGAAACTCAAAATATTTTTTTTCATCAAATCCATACTTGTGGGTTATCTATGGATAGGTCTACAAAAATGATATTGATGTTACTCATTATTTTTTTTTCTAAACTGAATAGTTTGCGCGAGAGACACTTCCAAAGTGGTAAAATGTGTCCCCCCCTGTAACTTCTAAAATAAGAGAATAATAAAACAAAAACAAAAAAAAAATGATGTACATTACCATGTAAAATTCCACCGAAAATTGGTTTGAACGAGATCTAGTAAGTAGTTTATTTTTTTAATACGTCATAAATCGTATACCACGCTTGCTGCTACGGAATCCTTCATGCGAGTCCGACTCGCACTTGGCCGCTTTTTTGTTTCAGTGTAATTTAAATTAATTTTAAATGGCTGATTATTGTAAGTAATAATAAAAGTTACCTCTAAGGGAACTGTTTAAGGATATTAACATCATGACGGTACCTTGTCAATATATCTACGAAAACATCATGTACGTAAGGAAAAATTTACATCTTTTTAGGAAAAGAGGTGAAAGACATAATTATAGTACTAGAAATAGGGACCTATTAGTTCAACCAGGTTTCAGACTGGCTAAAGTAGACTCATCTTTCATGGGGTACTGTTTAAAATGTTATAATAAAATTCCTCCCTACATACTTCAACTAAATGAGACTAAATTTAAATCTTGTATAAAACGCACACTATGCAGGCAGGCATATTATAAGTTGGGGGATTATATCACCGATAAAAATGCTTGGCTGAATGCTGGTCCTGCTCCACAACCTCAACTAGGTAATTGATTAACATTTGAAAATAATGTTGGAGCTGCTGAAGATTGTAAGACTATCTTTGCATTGTATAAACTCAATCTCCTTTGTATAATTGCATAGCACAGGTGTGAGTACTATGTACTATAGAGCTACCATTGACCGGGTATGTCTTTTATTGACTTGAATGTGCCCTGGCGGCTGAGAGTATGTCATGCTCACTTAGATGTCTCGCTGATGGTGGCGCGTGTGTTGGATCATTTAGCTCCCTTCAAAATGGTTGAGCTGAATGGTGCTAATCCATGCGTCATGTTCTGAACGGGCGCCGTCAGTTGGGACTGGTCATCTCTTAGCTGCCACGGCTTATTTTAATTGTTTAATTAAAAAAAATTTTTTTTTTTTTTTTTGTTTCTATTTGGTGTACCTACTCTGGACACTTTTAACGTGTACGTTTTTATTTTTTATTTTTACATCGTTCTCTCTTTTAGTTATAAATTCAACATTATATGTGTAACTAATATTTTTGTAACGATTTAATTTAAAAGAGTGTCCATGGAGTTTCTTGCCCGTTCTTCTCCATAGGTACCTACGCTTGGAATGGGAATGTAGCTTCATTTTTCTTACTGACCGACTCCTTGACAATTCAAAAGTGCACGTAAATGGTTTAATTAAAATAAATGATTTGAGTTTGAGTTTAGGTATGGTCAAAGAAATTTGTCTATATACATACAATTAAATGAAATTGAAGTGTTTGTTTCTAATTTCAAAATAACAGCTTTTTTACAAAAAAAAACTGTTATTTTG
Source organism: Dryobota labecula (assembly GCA_947523025.1). Classification (NCBI taxonomy): domain Eukaryota; kingdom Metazoa; phylum Arthropoda; class Insecta; order Lepidoptera; family Noctuidae; genus Dryobota; species Dryobota labecula. Next base: position 22,989,080 of record OX383303.1, read on the forward strand.
AAATTACGCGTAGGGAAGTATATTTATTATTTTTAGTTATAACTAAAAAACTATTTTTAAGATTTTTGCCTGTCTGTCGGTTTGTCTGTCTATCTGTTTGTTCCGGCTAATCTCCAAAACGGCTGGACCGATTTTGACGGGACTTTCACTGGCAGATAGCTGATATTATAAGAAATAACTTAGGCTTACTCTTATTTTAGAAAAAGTCATTTGGGCGAAGCCGCGGGCGGCAGCTAATTTTCCAATTAAAAAATCACAAACGACAAGGTTTCACTCAATTGTGATTTTTTTGGAACTAAAAGTAATAATATTATCGTTTATTTATAATAACGGCATAATCACAACAAGTTTCATAACAATTAAACTAGAGCACAGTTGCTTATTTGCCTGAACTAGGTTGAACCTGTGCCTCAAGCTAGGAAGTAATACATACACACAGCTAGGATATAAAAACATAAATACTTAATGCAATAAATAACAATGTGTATGAAGTGAAAACTAAATCTAAGTTAGGTTTATAATATAAAAGTAAAATTGCATATCAGCGTTTCTATTTGTAGAAAACAAGTAGCTCTACTGTCTGTGCATAGGCGATGGTTAGTAAATATTTAAGTATATTTTATTTTTACTCTTAATAAGAAAAAAGCTAAAATAATTTAATTTATAGATACTTAGTTTCCTATTTACTCTATTGTATAAAAGTGAGCCTAAGAATGTAAAAAATCTTTCTACAAAGACATGTTTTGAGGTTACATTTGATGTGCATACTATATATGGCTCACTTAGTATTATACAGGCACATTGACTTTTTTCACATTTTACAGAAACGAGGGTCAAAGATTTTATAAATGTATTTTTTTTTTCATACATTTATAAAATCTCTTGAGCTTTATGCATGAAATTAGTTTATTAATTTCATACATTTATACAATCTTTGACTCTCGTTTCTGTAAAATGTGAAAAAAGTCAATGTGCCTATATATTACTAAGTGAGCGATATATCATTCCGTCCCTTGTTAGTATTATAAGCAGTGTAGGTAAGGCATGGTGTGCTGTTTTAATAGTAAGTGCATAATGAAAAGTTGACGAACAGTCAGCACGTTGCAGGATTTATATAGAAGATCTGTGGGAAAGAAAACGGGATGGAAGTTTGCTACCTTTAAAATTGCTCTCTATGCTCTTTCAAGAGGAAATAAATTTGTTTTTGGTGCGCCATCCCATGAAGCGATGCAGTATTGGTCTAAAGATTAAATATACTTGTGTTATTAATTTTAAATCTGCAAATGTTCCCAATTTTTTAAAATCTTAAATTAATTTGCGTATTTTTTTAACTAAACTATCAATATGTTTTCTGGAAGACAGTGTGTCGTCCATTATTACTCCGATATATTTTATGTTTCTCATTATGAGGATAAAAGTGTAATCACACATGTTGACGGAACGGTTATCCGGTGTGGATTAGTAATGTTAAGTTGAGGCTTGAGCATGGAGAAGTGAATATATTTTGTGTTATCAGCATTTAATATTTAAAAAAAACCAACCCGAATACATAATACCTTTTGATGCTTTGGCACTATTGCATAGGAACTATATTTTATAACTTAAAACAAAGATCAAAATAGCATACACTTTTGACCAATGTCGAGTTGACATGACCTGGTCATTTCATGAAACAAAAATTTTTTAAATTCGTACTGACATATTATAAAGAAAGATGACTGTCTGAACGGTCTGGGTCTGAATGACATTCTGTGGTATTGACATTAAGACGCAATAAATAATGCTGAGGCGTTAGGCGCCTGTTACACGTAAAGTATTTACTGCGATTCGTCAGTTCAGTATTAATTGATAGAAGTCTGTATTTATTGATGGATTAATACACCAGACACGTTCAATATTTATTACGTCAGTATTTAGTCCGGTTTCTTGCTGAATACACATTAAAATGGGCATACAGCTAAAAATTAAAGCTTGTGTGGCTATGATTTTTGGTGGTAATCTTTTGACAAACAGTCCCCAAACCTCCAGCAGTATTTTTAAAAGAATAAACTCCTTTAGAACTTCTTGATAGGGATCAAGAAGAGAGGGTACGGTGCGAGGGCGAGGGCAACGACGGCGCCTCCGTCTCTTTTGAATCAAACATGTCGTCCGCCTCCATCGCTAGTGTAAATGATGCGCACTGACACTACTGACGTGATAAATACTGACACGAGATTAGACGTTCAATATTTATCACATTCCGAAGGATCGTCAATACGGAATCAAGAAATCTAGAAATCTATTATTAAATATTGACATTCATCAGTATGCTAGTTACACGTTCAATAAATACCACGATACATTAGTATTTATTGGCGGAACACAGTAAATACTTTACGTCTAACAGGCGCCTAAAGCTGATTCTATCATTCAATGAGCAAACAAAAATAGTCCTGGTAGCGAACATATTTTGCATGTGAGACTGTTCTTCATACAGACGTGCAAACACATAAAGCCGCGTCAATATTTCATAAAGAATCTTCACAAAGAACCTAATATAACATGTTAAACGTCCGAGTTCTGTGCCTCTAACAAATAAAATAGTACCCTGAGGAGAATTTTTGTCTTATCAAAAAATGTAGTGCCTTTGGGGCGTAATATTTCCTCCCCCGATGTATCTTACGTGCGCGAATATGTAAGGAATGTCTTAGTAAAAGCATTAGGTATAGCTAGGCCTTAGGAATAGACGTTTTCATGTAATATTTAGATAATTTATGTCTCTATTCAATTTGGGAGGTATTTTCTGTTATTTGAAGGTGAAGTGTTTGATTTATATGCGGAAGGCAGAAAATAGAATGTGTTTAGGAAAACCACAAATAACCCATCTGCCTTCAAAGCAAGAGTGAATAGGCATCGTCTGGGTACGGTCGTTCCATCATAGATCTCATCTATCGCTTTCCATCAGGCGAGATCTAGGTCAAGAGCAGGCTCAATCAGCAATAAAAAAAAACAATGTACCCAGTAACTAGACATGATTTTTAAGTTCTTGTCTTCATGTGTTACTGGGTATAGAAAAAATATTGGCTGACGAAATGGTACCTTGTAGACGTCCCGTTTACATTATTTATTTATCCTTCAGTATTTTTAAGGCGTACCTGGTTGCGCTTCATAATTTATAATTCTTATATATATATGTCGGAGTTGGTTGTCAATTACAATTGTGGGTAGTCAACAGAGTTTGCTATTCATTTGACTTATTATTAATTTAAGTGATTTTTACTATAAATTATTGTCTAATAAATCGGAACATAATTTATTAAGTACTTGGTGTACGCTGTAATTGATATTTGGTTACTTATTTCTGTTATTGTAACCGATGGGTTTGTTCCAAACAACTGATGACACGTTACTTTAATTTTAAAATGATTTACTTTGTGAATTCACTATTGTTTATTTACAACAATTATTCTTGAATTATTTGATTACTTTATAATGTAAATCGTATTAGATTTAGTACATTTTAGTGTTTTGTATCAAGTAAACACGTGACGTACTTCCGTACGTCATCGAACAGGGTTGTGCGCAGTGAATTCGTGGATAAAACTGTTTTCCTAGGGATCACGCTCGACTCAAGGCTGCAATGGGGTCCTCATTTAACATCTCTTGCAGGGCGGCTAAGTTCAGCAGCATATGCTGTGAGAAAAATCCGTCAATTTACTGACGTAGATACCGCGAGGCTAGTCTATTTTAGTTACTTTCATAGTATAATGTCTTACGGTATTTTACTATGGGGACGGGCTGCAGATATCGAATCTATTTTTATTCTACAGAAAAGAGCCATCAGAGCAATATATGGCCTCCGCAGGCGCGATTCTCTAAGGGAACTGTTTAAAGATATTAACATCATGACGGTACCTTGTCAATACATCTATGAAAACATCATGTACGTAAAGAAAAATTTAAATATTTTCAGTAAAAGAGGTGAAAGACACAATTTTTGTGTTTCAGACTGGCTAAAGTAGACTCATCCTTCATGGGGTACTGTTTAAAATGTTACAATAAAATACCTCCCCACATACTCCAGTTGAACGAAACAAAATTTAAAACTTGTATAAAACGCACACTATGCAGCCAGGCATATTATAAGTTGGGGGATTACAACGCTGACAAAAATGCTTGGCTCAATGCTGGTCCTGCTCCATAAGGGCGCATAAACTAATTAATTAGGATTTGAAAATATTATTGGAGCTGCTGAAGATTGTTAGACTATCTTTGCATTGTATAAACTCAATGTCCTTGAATTATATAATTGCATAGCACAGGTGTGAGTACTATGTACTATAGAGCTACCATTTACCGGGTAATATGTCTTTTATTGACTTGAATGTGCCCTGACGGCTGAGAGTATGTCATGCTCACTCAAATGTCTCGCTGGTGGTGGCGTGTGTGTTGGATCATTAAGTTCCCTTCATAATGGTTGAGCTAAGTGGTGCTGATCCATGCGTCATGTTCGTGAACGGGCGCCGTCAGTTGGGACTGGTCATCTCTTAGCTGCCACGGCTTATTTTAATTTTTGTGAATTGTTTCTATTACGGACGCTTCTAACGTGCACGTCTTTCTACATTGTTCTCACATGTATAACTTCAACATGAATGATGTAACCAATATTTTGTAACAATATTTTGTTTTAAAAGAGTGTCCATGGAGTTTCTTGTCCGTTCTTCTCCATAGGAACCTACTACGCTTTGGAATGGGCAACTAGCTTCATCTTTCTGAGTGACCGACCCCTTGACAATTCAAAAGTACCTGTATTTGGTTTATTTGAAATAAATGCTTTGAGTTTGAGTTTGAGTTGTCGTGGAGGGATTGCAAGATGGGGACATCGCTTTATAAAAGAACGTGCACTCGGTGTGCTAGTGAGTCGATCTTTGGATTCGATTCAGTAAAGAGCCCCTGTTCCCGACAAAACTGTCGGTTTACCTTGTATAGCGCTGCTGTATATTCACATAGCTGTATTGGCTTGCTGATACACTTTGTCATTGGGTGGCTTGGCCACTATACGAACTTTGACCATAAACGACTGTTCGATTTACCATGTTGTTGCTATCTATTCACCTGCTTTATCTTGATACTAGTTGCTATTTTATTTTATATAGTGTAACTAGTACCTACCATAATAAAAACCCTGTAATTGTTTATACAGTTTTGTTTATCCCGATAAAATGGGAACTTCAAACCCTGACGTTATACCGCTCGGCACTCCTGATCCTACATATATTTTTTTTTACATCACCTTATGGCGATTGAGAGGCATTGATTTAATAGTTCTAATTTATTAAGTAAGTGTCACATATCATTGGTTTGGTGATGTTCTATGCAGAAGTGCCGCTGTCAACGCTTTGGAGCTGTTGACACCTGCCGGCTTCCGTAGTCTCGTCTTGAACACGGTATGGTGCGCACGCGTCCCTACGCATATGTCCTGATCTCGCTCGGACGCGCTCCATCTCGCCCAAAACCCTAAATTGAACCTACATCAAGTGTTATCTGTATTACCTAGACTTTGTTGTGTACTGCTGGCCAGCATAGTGTACCTAGACTCTGAGCTGTTCATCCTGAACGCGGCATCCATCTGCTTCTGCTTGGGGATCGCTGGATCAAAGGTATGTGGCATAACTAGTAAATTGGACTATATCAATTGCCTTTCGTCTCATTTGTGTTTCTTTCTCCTTAAAGTTAGCACCGCTGAATCAGCATTTATAACCTAGATTGCTCTAATAATTTAGGTTCACGCGCGTGTGATTTTATTAGTAATTTTCGAATTAATATTAAATTCTAGAGGTTATACGCTCCGGTACCTTTAGTATTTTTTATGGCTTAAAAACCCCGTCGCGTCCACGGCGTTGCTCAAAAGTAAGTAGTCACAAACTCAAATTACCAACGTGTAGCCAGACAGAATTTCACAGTAGAGTATTTCAATGGCGGTCTATACACGACGCAACCAATCACAAACGAGTAACGCGCTATTAAGTCAAGTTTTGTACGGACCACCGTTGAAATACCTACTAATGCTGTGACGTTCATTGGTGATTTGAGTTTGTAACATGTTACTTTTAAGTACGACGGATAATGGGCCATAAAGTTAAAAATTTCTACTTTCTACAGATGTCTCACACAGTCGTGAGAGGAAAGCCGACCGGGGCTCAGCTCTACCTCGACACAGTCCTAGACGCCATTCTGACAGAACAGGGGGTCAAACCGGACCCTACACAGAGGGAGAATGTGACCCTCTCACAGATCATGTTCCACTGTCTGAGGGAAAGACCGAAGGATGTGTTCATGGTAAGTGTTGAAATTGGTTTTAATTAAGTTTTAACATTAACAGTCGCATGAGCACATACTCTTACAGGCAATTTAACAATGTCACGAGTCACGACTTAAGATAATTCGAACTATTATTGATTTTTTTGAATCAAAAATACATCTATTCTACAGCATTTTGGTTTAAAATTATGCGGCAAGAATAATTAATATCACGCCTATATTATGAATAAAGTCGTCAAACTATGTAAATACTCGTATCATGAGTGAAAGTAACATTTTCAATTTAAGAATCATTCGAATTACATTTACCAACGTCGCGTCGCGCGTTCATGTTCAGGCAGTCACTTAACAACCGCCCATTGTCAGCCCCTTGCCAGCCTTTATAAAAACGAATATTTACTCAAAATAAACTATTTGTTCAGTATTAGTGCCATAGACCCGTGACGTCACCGGTTCAGTCAGATAGCGTTACAAATTGCCTGGTCGGCACGGTTATTGAGCAATTTCATCTGTTTGCCGCGTTCAATGGAAATGAAGCTAACATAAAAAGAGGATCGTCACGGATTGTGGCAAATAGTTCTATGACATTTTTTAATTGATTTAGCATGTAAAAATCCGCTTTATATACTAGATTTAGGTTTTTAAACGTGGTTGACGTGGTTTGTATATCTAAACTTGCATACACAAATCGTTGATGGATAGAATACTCTTCATTATGTACCTACACCATAAACATTATAGATATATAATGTTGAAATGTTACATAGGGTGACATAACGATGGCCGGTCTTATCGCTAAAAGCGATCTTTTACAGACAACCTTTGGATTGATTAAAAGTAGAAGGAGAGACAATACTGCAGGTAGTCAGTGGTGTGCCATTTACATAATAATACAATAAATACATACATAAATAAAGCATATAGCTACTTATCTATATATACATATTATAAACAATAATAAACATGAAACAAGAGCAAGGATCATTGCGAGCGTTGATCGTTGTTTTAAGTTGAAATATCTCGTTTCTATCCGTGATACGTATGAATACCGATTCTGCAAGCCTGCCACATGAACCCTTTTACAAGATGTTCGAATACACTGACGATGAAAACATCTAACCTACTCATTAATATCCAGATTAATGGTGCAACCGGCGAAGAAATTACAAACGAACATCTCCTCAAGCATGCCGTCTCGCTCTCACGTGCGCTCGCAGTCAAGGGTGCGAGAGGGAAGTATGCTATGCTGCTGATGAGGAACCACCAGGACATGACATCGGTATACTTCGCATCTATTTTTGTGGGGATGATCCCGTTTATGATGGACCCTAATACTACAGTATGTGAGTACTATGCTTAGATGATCTTGCAATTTTCAGCACTTATTTTATGATAGCCAATATGTAGATCTACCCGCGCCATTACGAAGAGGAATTAAAATTAGCAGAATGTCCAAAGGCACGGTGACACCAAATGACTAAAAGATTCCTATCACCATTTTGTCGAGCACAGTGATTATAAGCTATCCCGTCTACAGATGAGCTGACCCATTTCCTGAAGCTGATCGAGCCAAGCTACGTGTTCTATGACCGCGAGTACCACAAAACTCTTCAAGCGGCACGTCAGGGATGTGAAGACCTGAACACCTCCGTACTGATGGTTGATGAACCTGGAGTCTTGGAGCAGTTCACTGACGGGTACAGCGATGAGGTCCACAATTATCAGTAAGTGTTCTATTTGCGAATTGATTATTGACTTACTGCCTCGTTAGTGTAGTGGTCGCCAGCGCTACCGCTGACCTTAAGATCCTGGGTTCGATTCCCAGATCAACCAAGTGTTATTGTGCTTTTACTATGAATTTCTCAGTAGCAGCCCGGTGTGGATTTGTATCCGGTAGATGGCAATAGGCTCGCCCGTCTATTACATAAGACTTAAACAAAACTCAAGCAGGTGTACTATAGGATATGTCTGCCTAAAAAATCAGAGAAAAAAAAGAAAGTTATCACATAAGCTATGTAATAATTGTCTTATTAAACCCATGGAATTGTTTCGTTGATTTAATAAGTTCTTAATCGTTGATTATTTATGTATGTATTGTATGTATATAAGTGATTAGTGACTAGGTATTGATTTATTATAGGTCGGTGTAACTGATTTTACTGATAAAATGATTAAATATTATTTTTCACGTTATGACCTCCAGGGTTGCTCCAGCATCGATAGATGATCCAGTAATGTTACTGCCTACCAGTGGCTCCACCGGAATACCTAAAGCTGCAATCATGACGCATCGGGGAATAGTCACCAACATACCTACGCCTTGGTAAGTTCCAGTGAATTACATATATGCCATCGCGGCCCAACCTGTGTGAGTCCGACACTGGAGCGTGGGGATCGGCACAAGCGAAGAGAGGCCCATGCCCAGTATTGGATGAAGTTGGGCTGTGGATGAGAATTGCGATAAGGTCATCATCTTCCTGTCTTTGTTCCATGTTACTCATGGTCGGCGCAACACGTTTTCGTCTTCCATTCTCCCCTGCCAACAGTCACGCTATTATTCATCACTCTTTTAGTCACATATCGCACATCCTCTAAAAAACTGTCGTAACACAAAAAATACATTACATTCATTATTTTCATTCATTTCATTTACATTCTGCAAATAGTTTGATAAATCCTTTGTCGATTAAAATAATATAAAGCTAAAAATCTGTAACCTGAAAGTCACATTAACATTAGTTTATTGGAAAATAATTAAAATCGGCTTTTTCTCAAAACTTGTTTTCGGCGTGTTACGACAGTTTTTTAGAGGATGTGCGATATGTTAATGAGTTAGACAAGATATCCCAAAAAAAAAGTACAACTTTGCACATGACCAAAAGTTATTTTTAACAACCTCTGTAATTATGCTGAGTGTTTGTGTTAAAGAGAGTTTGCCTGTCTATTTAATTCTTATTGTAGTCTGTCCTTTCCGCCTCCGTTCATCCATCCATCTGATCGGTTCCTTACTTTGGGGTCAACTTCTGTAACTAACTGATCACTTCCAAAATCAACACAATCACCACATCCTAATAAGGAAATCTATAATAACCGACTCATTTCCATTAGGTCTTATCACACGCAGTTCCCGACGCCAACCAGCAGAGTCATGGTCTTAACAAGCATTCAATGGATCACATTCACCATGTTTGTGACCTCCAGTGTGACGCACCACATACCTATCATCATGACACCGAAAAAGATTACAGCGGAATATGTAGCCGAGATGATGGAGAAATATCGAGTAAGAAATACACACACATTTATTTATTACTAGCTTCTGCCCGCGACTTCGTTCGCGTGGAAGTCGTAAAACACCATAGTATACTAAAATACCAGCCACATTTTAATAAAACTTCCCTGAACACTTCGTTTGTAGTTTTGGTCTCAGCAGTCAAAATATACAGAGAGTCTGGAATGGCGACGCGGGAGCAAGCGACGTACAGTTCTATGTTCTATGGTAAAGGGTTTGGTTTCCGCACTTAGTCCTTCAGGTGGACCATTGTACATGAGCCATGGCGGCCATCAGTGGTTATTCCAACCAGCCCAGCTCCCTCCAGAAGTTAGATAGATAGATAGAATACTCTTTATTATGTACACCATAAAAATTACAGATATAAATGTAGAACTGTTACATAGGGTGTCACAATGGGCGGTCTTATCGCTAAAAGCGATCTTTTACAGACAACCTTTGGATGGATCAAAAAGTAGAAGGAGAGACAATACTGCAGGTATTTAGTGGTGTACCACTTACATATATACAATAAATACATATACACAAAGCATATACTTATCCATATAAATATTTATATACACACACAATAATAAACATTACACGTAATTACGTCTCCCGGTATGTTTAGAACATCTGTGAAAGATCAGGGTGCTCCGAGGGTCTCTATTCTAATCTGGGTGATGCCTGTGCATTCAAAGAGCACATGCGCGATGGTTTCCTCAGCCTACATGCAAGCTCTGTACAGAGGATTGTCCGATATGTCTATTGTGTGGGCGTCACCTCCTTCTGCGAAGCAGTAATGCTTGCGAAGGAGGAGGCGGAACGCGTGAGGGAGAGGTAGTCTGTGCGTCCTCACGCCCCTAGTCGTCGCAGAAGACGCCATAGGCGCGGGCTTGCGGACGGCAAGCAATGGGCAGCTCGCCGTCTGGTAAGGACCAGGCCCAGGTTGACGGCGCGTTGTGATATACGCATGCCACAGAGATGTCAGCACGAACTGTGACGGGGTCCGCTAGGACCAATGCCTGCCAGAGTTGCGGGCTTTTCCGAAAGGGATACCGTGGCCCTGGCACAAAGGCAACTGAAGTAACACAGATCGGTTTTAGTCAGTAAAAGTCTGACACGCCCTCCCGCTCCGCCCAGAGCGGGAGAATTTATTTGATAATTTCCCACCCAAAAAAAAGTCCTATAAAGTTCTTCAAACTATCACAATTACAGTAACAAAAGGTAAAAAAACCGGTCAAGGGCGAGTCAGACTCACGCACCGAGGGTTCCGCACCATCATAATTGCTTAAGGCCTGTGTTCACCAACATTCAAACCACCGGTTAGGTACTTAAACAGTTGATTTATGTCAAATTTCCTAAGTATAGAACTGATTAAATATCTAAACAGTTGATTTAAATGTTGGTGAACAAACGCCTTATTCGTATTAGTACCTAAATTGTTATGTGCCCAGAAAAAACTACAACTTACTGTGCTTAACCCAAAACAATTTGCGAGTAGGTAGGCAGGAGGACATTATGGTTGTGAACCGTGAAATGTTTTTAAATTTTCATCGGCGAGGTCAATATTCATCAGAGAATTTTAATACTGCGGTGTACAATATTGCAGTTTTAGGTCAGCGCCATCTCTTGACCGATAATGGAACTAATGTAATTTTTATTGATGATTTCTGAAAAAGTGTTTTATTTAGAGAAATAGTTTTATTTTTCCTGTAATCTTTACATAAACTACTATCACTTAAAATAATTTCAGATTTTTTCTATGCAAACAACGGAGATAAGGATGGTTTTTTTTTTTGTCAAAAGTCGAAAAAATGGGGCCTAAAAAAATATGAGTATGTGCAAATAGCGCTCTTTCATACGATACCCCACATGCCCTAGTAGTCCCACTTCGATTTTTTAAGACACCCAGATAAGTCACAGTTGCAAAAAAAAATATATATACTTTCTTATTTGCAACATAGTTGGGCAAACGTCATCTAAAATTATTCCAAATTTCAAGTTGATAGCATTAGTCGTTCTTGAGATATCTAGCTGTGACAGACAGACGGACAGACAGACTGAGTCGCACCATAAGGGTTCTTTTTACCAATTTGGTATGATAATCATTTAAAAGATTAAATCTGTAACTCTCTGATAAATTCATTTGAACACAGCGAAGTAGTTATGGAATAATTCGACTGTTGTCATACTCTGATACATTGTGTTCGTTCTCATCTCAGTCTCACCTACGACCTGTATGGGATGTTTTTTTTCGATTTCTGACTTTTCTAGTACTCAAACCTCAGTTGGTCGCATAGAGTTTTTTGATCCTCGTAAGAAACAGGATCGATTGGCATCAAAAAACTTTTTTGTGAAAATTGCCCATTTTCTTGCTGACTGTAATTTTTTTTCAAAATCTGTAAATGCAGATCATTTTTTTAATGAAAAGTTAAGGATAGTCTCTTAAGACCATTTTCTTTGCAGCGACCACGGTTAAGGTACCTGCCCTTATGGACCCATCTCAAAGCATAATGCAATACTGCTCATCCCCCATAGCAAATAGCGTGATAATTTATACGTAGTAATTTGACCAGACCTATAGGGAATATCTATGCAAAATTTGAACAAAATCTGTCCAGTAGTTTTTGCGTTTAGCTGGTACATACATTCAGACAAACAGACAAACAGACAAACCGACAAACACACAAAAATTCTAAAAACTATATTTTCGGCATCAGAATCGTTCCCAGACCTCGTGGGAATTACTTTTTTTCAAAAATATTTAATGTACAGTTTTGACTTCGCTACGATTTTATTATATGTATAGATTACCGAGGACCTAAACTAAATGAAATTCTATCAGCGATAACAATGATGGAAAAGCCAAAAATGAATGGGACTGACAAGCTACCGAAAAACGTAAGTTAATCACGTTGAAAGTTGTTGTAGCAATACGGAACGCTTTGAAAGCGATTGTCACTTGTCTTTCTAGGCCCTCTGGTTCCACGAAAGGATTTGCCCCAGGTTTGTCTATTCAACCGCCAATATTGAACCATAACATTATTGTAATTATTTCTAGAAAAACAAAACGAAGAATGTAAGATTTTTTACGTGTCACGTTTTTCCTGTCTCCTCGTTTATTCGTCGTAAACCGTCTCATCTTAGGATTTTGACTGTGATTGGAACTCATTTTGATTGGATTTCATTTAATAGTAATTTAATTTAAATCGTAATTGTAATTTAAATGTCTGTAAACTAGGAGAAGGCAATGTAAAAAGGATTGCAAACCAAAGTAATGCCAGGTTGATCGCCGGGCGACGTGTATTGTGTAAAAATTGCGCTCCTAAGGAAACCGAGTCTTTAAAAACAGCCCTAATGTTAATGTCCCTTTTTAAATATACTGTTTATTATTCCTAAAGGTCTGTGAAGTTCTTAAAAGAAGCAATTTGTAATTTGGCAAACTTTTAAAGTAGAATTTGTTTAAAACATGACGAGTCCTAACATTAAGGAAGATTAAGGTTTTACGTAAAGACAGTAATTACGACTCGTTGCGGAGTTCTTCGGTTTATACTAATTACTCCTTTAGTTACAATAGTGTACTGACAACATTTAAAGTTGTAATTTTACCTACGAAGTTATAAAATTAAACTAGGTTATAACAAAATCAAACACTTTTTTGCTCAATCAGTAATACTGTTTTTGTTCACATTTCTTATGCAATTTTTATGTGTATAGTGTAACTCGCCTACTGTTCAGAATATTATTATTTATTTTGTATTATAAGTGGAAATATTAATTGAATTAAATAATTCTACTAAAAGCTGTTACCATTATTTGTTATTAACTGGAAGACTTACTTATAAAATGAAATAAAATTATATAATTCAAAAGGCAATCAATGTTATTTTACATTAGATTTTTATTTTATTATATGTTAAGTACATTTTAAAATTCAGCAGTACATTGCATGCCTATAATATGGGTAATAAGGTTTATATATAATTAAATTGTTGTTTATTAAATTTTTATCAACGATATTCCCTAGTAGCATTTTTGTTGGCATTTAGTTGGGCCACTTACCTTTGTAAGTGGCCCAACTAAATGCCAACAAAAAATGCTACTAGGGTTATTAAACATAATTAAATAGCAAAAACAAATTAATCATTCAACTTGACTCATTGTAACCAACCACATAAATTATTTGAAAAACATCAAACTTGTTTTTTACCGGTAGTTACCAATTAAGAATAATATTAAATAGATACCCTATTATTACATAATTACCGATGACCTTCAAACTTAATTGTGTAAAACATGCAATGTACCAAATCATCATGTAATAATATCAGACATACATACGTGTACTTAACTCCGCTTTGTATGAAAATGTAGACTGTTGAAGAATTTAGATATTGGGATCGTTCACTTAGACCCACGGCCACGCTACGCATGAATGCGTGACTGGCAAACAAATGAAGCGCAGTAAGTAGCAGTGAAGCGTAGTGTCACTTATAAATTGGGTGCTTTCATTTGATTATTTTAATAGTTCTACCCGAAATATAGGAGGTTAATTTTTATAACTAGATTTTCATCGATGTTTTTTCAATTACTTATAAATAATGTTATTCAAACAATAATTGTTGGAAAAAGTGATGATGTGTTACTAATTTACTTTTGTGAGTCATTTTAAGGAGCAGTGGTGGCCTAGTGGTAACGACCGCGACTTACGAGCTGTAGGTCGTAGATTTGTACCCTGACAGGCGCTTTAATTTGTGTAAATTATTTTATCACCACTGCTCTCAAAACGGTGAAGGAAAACATCATGAGGAAACCGGCATGTCGTAGAAGCAAAAATTCGAAGACGTGACATCCACCAACCCGCACTGGGCCTACATGGCCCTCTCACCGAGAGGAGGCCTGTGTTCCAGAAGTGGAAGAATTATAGGCTGACTGAAAAATATGAATATGAATGAATTTATTCTGCGGGGTAATTACACAATTACAATAGCAATGGCTTTCATTTTGACAGTTCAACAACATGCATTGCGTTATAAATTTACGTTGTTGAGTAGCTAGACAAGTTTTTCTAAAATAAGAATAGTCCAGGCAAATTAGGGGTGAACCTCGGAATGAGAAGTCAGCTATAAACTTGTATAAACCTTTATTTTGGCACCCTAAAACTTGTCTCAAAACCTACTTATCGTAGGGTGTCCGCGACTACAGATATTCCGAGGTCAAAGGTAAAATAATCGTTTTTCTACAAATTTATTGCAAATATCTCGTTTCCTATGGGTTTTATGCTATTTGTATTCATTATAAATATTGTAAAAGATTAAATTCTCTAAAATTGTTGTTTAAACATTTTTTCAATATCTTGAACTATTTTCGAGATATAGGGCAGAGCGCGTGCAGTGTTTAACTATTCAGAGTATCATTCGAGGTCAACCTGTAGTCCCGATTAAAAACACGCCGTATAAAGTTTATAAATTAAAATGTCTAAACAAAAGTATTAGAGAATTTAATCCTTTACAATATTTATACTGAATACAAATAGCATAAAACCCATAGGAAATGAGATATTTGCAATAAATGTGTAAAAATAGTTTTTTTTACCTTTGACCTTGGAATATCTGTAGTCGCGGACACCCTACGATAAGTAGGTTTTGAGACAAGTATTAGAGTGCCAAAATAAAGGTTTATACAAGTTTATAGCTGACTATCTCTCATTCCGAGGTTCACCCCTAATTTGCCTGGACTAAAGGAAAAGTAGCAATATCCTTCAAAATCATTCAGATTGTGATTGAAGTGTGTTACATAAATTAGGGTGCGGACGGGTTTGTTTACACTTTTATCAGCTACTTCTGTAGTAGACCTCAGTAACCTCTTCATGTACATCCTCAGCGGTGGACGGTCGACTTAATAGTGTAATGAGTAGTACCAACAAATCTTTGGCAGATATTTTTAAAAGATACTTATCTCCATCTGGTTTCCGGCTAGGCAAACGGCAAACCTCTTTTATTGCTGAGCATTGAATTATGGCTCGAAATGTGCTCGAAAGATGCCAAATGTTCGACATCGTTTTCAGTTACAGATTAGTGCAATTTGTGGGTTTTCATAAATCTTATATAGTGGGAATATACATTTCAAGTAATTAAGACGTTATTCAACTGAATATTGTGAGAGTATGAATACGGAGCTAATAATAATAACATTATTAGCTAAAATAATTTAGGAAACCAAAATTAATACCATTGCTGAGTGTACTGAGTTTTTCTGAAAATACGTAGTCCGCATAAAAAAAACCCGATAGTGGTTTTCAATCAATAATAGCACTAGATTAAGGATTGGGAACAAAAAAAAAAAACAACTATCGCTCAAATGGTCGCGATTGCATATAACTTGATTATAAACCTTAACACTAAAACATAAAGTTATTATCGCTTCGGTTGAAAAGCAAGTATTTAAAAAAATATGAACAAAAATATTTAAGGAAAAATATAATTTCTAAGCAATAAGGTTCACAACATTATTTGTCGTCGTATTTTTCCGGCCGTTTTTGATGGGTTCGCTGGAAAACTAGTTCTATTGTAGAATGAAGATTGTGGTTGCACGAACAAACACCAACTGATTGTTTTATAACGCACAGCTGGTACTAATTAATCAATCTAATCTAATATCACAAATTAAAGTCGCTTTTCGTGTGACCGCGTTTTTCATCTACACAACGCAACGGATTTTAACGTGGATAATTTATTCCGGAAGGTTTATGCGTAGAATACATTAATATTAAACCAACATAAATAATAATGAAATCACGATGTTTTGTCAAGTCGTAAAAAACCTTGCGAAACAAGGACGGATCGCTAGTATTCAATAATCAAAAACTTATATTTTTATTTCAGCCAACGTATGCCTACATAACGCCTGCATTCGCTGTAACTTTGGTAAACATCATCAGACCAGATCAGATGAGCTCCCTACAGACCCTGATCCTCTTGGGCTCACCAGCCTCTCCGGAACTTATGGCTCTCCTACAAGTATGTACAGTTACATCCAAAATACACTCCCGGGTACAGTCGAGTTTATAAATATATGTGCA
Source organism: Dryobota labecula (assembly GCA_947523025.1). NCBI lineage: Eukaryota > Metazoa > Arthropoda > Insecta > Lepidoptera > Noctuidae > Dryobota > Dryobota labecula. The sequence continues at coordinate 23,005,735 of OX383303.1, forward strand.
TTCCCAAAGGTTCAATAATATCTGAGCAACCTTATGCCCTTGAAAATAAAGTTGTGTTCACATATTTTTGATCACTGTCCGTGCACATATTTTAGAACTCGACTGTACCTGAATCGAGCCATCCTGATTTTTGTTTTTAAGGGTCTCTATCTTTTTAAGTAATGGTAGTCAAAAGTAAAAAAAAAAAATTGGCTTTGAAGCCAGTCACTCACTATCATTTCCAAATTTGAAACAGCAGTTTAACTGCAATTTGTCGTCTTTTTCTTTTTGCGTTTCGCAGAGGTAAAACTGGCGTGGAATTTTGGGAGAGAAGAATGGTTTATGTATAGAAAACGTTCATTTAGTAACTTGTGTTACCTCCAAGAGCATTAACAATGGCCGTCATGCGGTTCGGCATGGAATTAATTAATGCCACTATGAGGTAATGTGGAATGTTCTCCCATGCTTCCAAGATGGCAGTTTTCAGCTTCTGCTAAATTTCTGGAGCTAGTTGGTTTATTCGAACACGCCGCTTTAGGTCGTCCCATAAGTGCTCTTAGATTGCATTTATAGCATGGCTTCTTGCTGACCATTCCATTACTGCGATACTAATGTTAAACAGGTATTCTCGAACAATTTTTGCAGTGTGCACCCTTGCATTATCATGCATAAAAATTAAATCCTGGCCCACAAACTCAGCATATGGCTTCACATGAGCTTCAAGACATTGATGAATGTATCAGTCGCTTTTTGTTGGTGGCAACCGTGGTCCCGTTACATTGCAAGCCCAGTTTTTCCCGCGGTGGAAATTTCGCCCCAGACTGTCCTAGACCCACCGCCATAACTCTTCAATGCAACATTGCTGAAAACGTTCTCCCTGTCTTCGTTAGACTTTCTTATTTGTTGACTTATCATTATTTTGATATTTTTGGCCTATAAACATAAAATGCACAGTGGCTCCATTTAGGAGTCTGGGAGTGTATTTTTGTCATCTTAAGTGCAATTTTTATCTGCTCATTGCACGATAGAATCTGCTTTACCGACTCAGTATTTTATATTGCGGCGTAGTGTCAATACCGCAGAATGAAATTCAGCCATCTTCTTTACATGTCAGACCGAATTAAAAATGTGACACTGACAGACTTTGAAAATTAAATTTACATTAGTTTGTATTTCAATAAATAGCCAGGCCATTAAAAAGGATTTAGGTCGATGTCAAAGGTGACGACATTGGTCAAAGGTGAATCTTATTTTGATCTTTGTTATCAAGTTATTAATATAGTTTTCCCTTAGATAAATGATAGGTCTCGCTGCGCAAGTGCAGCGAGACCAATCATTTATCTATGAGTTTTCCACGCAATGGTCTGCTCAGTGCCGTAGCTTCAGAAGGTATTATTTGTGTCCTGACTTTTAAAGGAAATAATTTGAAAATTGACGATGATTTTTAATTTTTAATTCAGCTTCTAAGTTGTGTGCGAATCTGTAAGACATGAGTTGCAAATTTAATTATTTTGAAGTCAGATCGTTCAGCAAGATTAATTGGGTAAAAACCAATTAAGTAGAAGTACTCGTACATTGTAATGGAACAGTAAAATTAGTTATACGACCATAAAAACAATTTGAGGCCAATAGCCCATCAATTACGATCCACATTCAAGCTTTTCAATTGGTTTTCTTGGCAAAATTTCTACTGTGGTGTCTATTGTCTTAGTGAACTTATAGTTCAAATACATTGTTTGAGGGTAATAACTGCTTATTGTTATGTGAATAGGATACGATGCAGCAGCCTTTCGTATAAGAATGAAAGAAAATTATAATGATATCACCAATTCACTTGCTAAAATGCCAAGTTCAGTGATTTCATTAATATTTAACAATACCATTCCATGAAAAGGTCGGTGCCAAGGTTAGTGTTTCGAAATTCAAGGAGTAATTCGAATTGAATCTCGTATCACACACAGTAAACTGAATACTAATAAATGAAAATTCTCTGAAAAGTCTCGTACTTACATTCTCTGAGGAAATATTTCTTCCTCCAGCCTTTGACAGTTTCAGCCTCCAGTGGCCATTAGCTAAAATTAATAACAACTGACCAAGTGCGTGTCGGACCACGCGTACTGAAGGGTTCCGCAGTTGGGATGAACTTATCCCACTTAACATTGTAGTTGAAAAACATAATTCTCTCATACATTCTAACTGCAAATGTAAGTTTATACCTACGCACAATTATGAGAGATTCACCAATTAATGTTATTTTAAGACCATAGACTTCTTAGGTTTCCTATAAGCTTTAAATATAGAACTATTTCATGTATAAAAAAAAGCTCATCAGTTTCAGAGATAAGGGGGAACAATGGTAAATTTTCATATATTTCCTTAAATCGGTTTAAAACTATTTATTTTGAGAACCTCACAGTAATCCATTTCATTTGATATGGTACAATTTGCAAAACTATATTTTTTTTAATTGGCTCCAAAAAGTGTTATTTCCATATTCAAAATACGTTCGTGTTTGGGTCACAGAAATTCATATGACGTACATACCAAATTTCAAATTAATCGATCCATTAGATTCGAAGCAAAATGGCTTTGACAGACGGACAGACAGACGGACAGACAGACAGACGTACAGACAGACAGACACACGAGTAATCTTATAAGAGATCCGTTTTTTATTTCGGACCCCCATAAATAATAGTTTTATAAAATGTTTTATATTTTTAGGAAAAACTGCCAAAGAACTGCCATTTGTGTGACGGATATGGCACCACAGAGACACAGGGATTCATCGCGATCCCCGATAGAGAGGCTCCTCTGAAGTGCAACGGATGGGTGTTCAACTATATGTATTACAAGGTAATCATTTTGTAGAATTAAGGTAATTTCGACGATTAGTCCTAAACTCAGTGCACTTTTACAATTTCATAGATCAATCAATCTGCCTGCCTTTTCCCAACTATGTTGGGGTCAGCTTCCAGTATAAACGGATGCAGGGGAATACCAGTACTATGCGTGGAGTGACTGCCCCATCTGCCCCTTGGTTGGACTGGTTGTCAGACTATTGGGCTTCTGACGACCCGTAACGACTGTTAAAGATCTACGAATGACAGCCGGGACCAAAGGCTTACCCATCCACGAACCAACCGCGGCAAGCGTAGCTTAACCTTCGATCGACCTGTGCGGCTGTTATTATTTAGCCACGGGTCCATCCAAGTTACAAGTCCATAGAATAAGACTTAATTCACACAGAAAGTAATAAACGAATTTTTCCTTCTTTTCTTTATTTCCTTCGTTGTACCTACTGGTACTGTACGATAGCAGCTTATAGGCTGGATTTATTAATTTTATTAATTTATTGATCAAGGCACATAATAACATGCGAAAATCATGTCCTGTGAAAAGTGTTATATTGTCTTTTCCAGGCTCTTTAGTAAATTGATCCAGAGACTACGTTTTTGACGTTACAGTATTTACTTACTGTTTAAATAATAAACCTAACCGGCAGGAAACTATTTTTTTTTTAAATTCCGTGTCTCTAATTCTAATGGATCGGCCATTTATTGAGACGGGAGTATTTGTGCCAATGTAATTTATATCTTGTCGCGATCTAAATAAAAACTAAATTACATTTACATATATAAAAAGTCCCTAGAAATAGAATATCGAACAATATAATTTCACTTTATCTATTAGAGATAAAGTCTGATCTGCAAAATGTACACCCAGTAAGCTATCTACTTAATATCTAATTTTTCATTTTTATCACTCAATTTATCAGCCTTAACAAGTCTCGCCATTTCGATCTGAACGAGAACTTAATGCCGTTTTATTTTAATTTTATCTTTATTACTGTTATATTTATTGAATTTTTTTAGATTACCAGTGGCACGAGATTAGAATAAGTCGTATCTAGTAATAGCTCATTAACGGGATCTAGAAAGGATTAAAGTGTAAATTGGTGAAGTTATCTAGAATTTATTTCTTGCGGTTGTAAAAATTGATGGAACGTTCCAGATCATTGATGATGAGGGTCAGCAGCTGGGACCTCATCAAACCGGAGAGCTGTGCGTTAAGGGCACCTGTGTTATTAAGGTAATACTTTAACAAGTTACTGTTGAAGACTCAATGATTTTCAGCTCTGTCTTTTCAACCAAGACTTATTTAAAAAACAATTAATCTGATTTAGAAAATCTTCTGAAATACTACTTCATGTCGTGCCAAAATAATAGCCGGGCCACCTTCATTTTCATCATCATCATCATTTCAGCCGAAAGACGTCCACTGCTGGACATGAGCTTCCGCCAATTGGGGGGGTTTGCCATAATCGCCACGCTTGGCTAGGGTGATGCTATTCTTTACGTTCGGCACCACACGGCACAGTCATTTTCATGGATGTAATTAATTATAAATGAGCAGCTGTCACTGATCCATTGACCATTTTAAAATAATCTATTTAATGAACCAGCTTGTTCGACAGTTACCATCTGGGTCATTTTACGTCCTTAAATTGCAGGGTTACCACAAGAACGACATGTCGTACGATGAGTCCTTCACTCCTGACGGCTGGTACAAGACTGGAGACGTGTTCCATTTGGATCAGAACGAGAGACTGACCTTTGCTGTCAGGAAGAAGTTCAGCTTTAAGTTTAGGGGTTGTCAGGTAAACAAAAACTTTTTTATACGTACTTATATTCTGCGGAGGTTTCGTAAAAGTTGACTGACACGATTCTTGAAAATCAGGTTACGGGGTTCAAAAATTTATGAGTAGGTAGGTATTGAATTGTTTTATTAACCTGGGTCAAATAAAAGGCTTTGCAAGTAGACTACGCAACCGGTTAGTTCCAAGGAAGTGTAGAGAGTTAATTGAAACCAGCAGGATAGGTTAATACATGTAATTCAATAGGTAGAAGTAACACGGCTCGAGCGCAGGTAAAGCTTACATTACAGGCAAATGCTCCCGGTGTCGGAGCGCCTTTACAGTTTCAAGCTAATATTAAGAATTCCAACATCAGTTAGGGACAGTGCTTCAAAATAAGAAAATATTTCAAGGATTCTTATAGACAATCACGTCTTCAAAACGTCTCCACTGGCAAATATATATCTCAAAGAGATTGAACTGTTCCAAGTGAGTTCTATTTCCACCGTATAAAGGAAATGTCAGATGTAACTCGCAGCTCCCATCTCCCATCTTCCTTTGTGAATTCCAGCCTTCACGTTAGTGTTGCCATCTCAAACCCTTACCTGACCATACCTAGATATTTTAGTATTCCCTTTCCATGCAAAGAGAAAATATAGGCCGCCAAGATTACCTAATATGTAGTAGAATGTTCGCACGAATAATTATGTTATGTTAAGTAGGGCGACCCTCGTTACTTCGTGACGGTTTATTACCATATTTTGTTAATTGCAAAAGAACTCCGAACACGAAATGAGTACTTCGAATAGAGATTAAAGTCGTAACTAGCCTCCCAACTGGATTATTGTGGAAGCATGTACCGGAGAATATTGTACAATGTTGGATCTAATTTGGTTTAATTTTGTAGCTAGATGTTCTACTTTTTGGGCTGTTCGAACTTAATTATACTGTATTTAGTTCACAATTAATTGTATGTATAAAATAATGACCCTTCAATTTGAGACGACGATTTTTACCTGCTGTCTCATAAATAATCTTAAAGAGCACTTTCGTCTCGAAAGTCTTAAATTATAGTTTAATATTAATAAGGCACTGATTTTTGTTCACCTTTTCGAGCTTTAAATGTCATATTATTATATTTTTTATCACATCTATTCAAAAAGAGCTAGTGTATTCCTCGTTAACAGGGACTAAAATAGCTTTTTAATTCCTAGGGACCAAAAGTGATTTGAATTTGGAATGTGGATACTGGTAGTAAAAGTTCCAGTCACCAAGAGATCAATCACGAACATTGTATGAACAAGTAACAGGCTGTATGATAAAGCAACATGAAAGAGCGCTTCAAAATAAGGTTGGTTTTTCAAAACACATTGCTAAAACCAACCTTATTTTGTAGCCGATAAGGTTCATGTACAGCGACGCGCGTACGGCCGGCGCTGGCGAGACGCGTCGCTTTGAAACCAACCAACATACAAACGCTTGCCTAAATGTATTATGTGTCGTGGGCCTACCCATAACAAGTTTTCATCGGGCCTTCGTAGGGCAATGTACGTTGGCCTCATCGCAAGTTGGGCCTTCGTAGGCAAATCCACGTAGGCCATCAGTTTTGGGCCCAACCCGCAAATTGCCCGCCAATTGTATGCATTTTCCAACTAACCAGAGGTATGTGGCCCAACTAAATGCCAACAAAAAATGCTACTAGGGTGTCTATGTGTGCTTTCCAATTAAGTTGCAATCTATTTGCAACCCTAAAAATATAGTATCCTCTGCTTCCTCAATTTTGTCATTTTTGTAATGGATGTTGAGATTATTTCCGCCGGGAGTACGTTGTCTAAAGTGCATTATCTTTGTCTTACCTAAATTAATATTTAAATTATTTTCGTCTAGCCATTTAATTAGTGCGTCAAGAGAATTATTAATGTCATTTTCATATGTATTTGTACTTTTACATAGGTTTGTTACAGGGCTATCGTCTGCAAATATAGTTATAGGATATTTAAGGGACTTGGGTATATAATTAACAAAAGTTATAAATAAAAACGGGCCTATCACGGTTCCATGTGGTACACCGTATGAAATTTTACGTTCTCGAGACCTTATAATGTCCTCGTGTTTGGTAACTATGTTAATGTTGCTAACTTCGGTTATTTGTGTTCTGTTTTCCGGATGAGATTTTACAAGTTCGAGCACGCTACCTCTAATGCCATAGACTTCTAATTTATTAAGTAATATATTATAATGGACATAATCGAACGCCCCAGGCGCATAAATATAGCGCATATGGGGGATCGTTTATCCATGCTACTCATAATAGGATTCAAAAAGTCATAAGTTGCCATATTGATGGTTCTATGCTGTCTGAATCCTTTTGTTCTTCGCAAAGTATATTGTATTAGCTTCTGCCCGCGGCTTCGTCCGCATGGATGTCGAAAAATACCGACGGGAACGTACTACCGGGATTAAAAAATAACCTATATGTTAATCTAGGTTATAAACTATCTATGTACCAAATATCATCTAAATCCGATCTTCCGTTTTTGTGCAAACCGGAACATACATACAAACAAACAGACCAAAATTCTAAATTTTCGGCATCAGATTCGAATATTCAATGTAAGGTTTGACTTCGTTACTATTTTATTTTACTTCGTCTGCGTATAGTATAAATTCTTTTTTCTAGATAATTATGAATCATTGTAACATTATAGAGCTTTGTTCATAGCTGATTGTCCTCCACTACGTGTGATATTTGAGGAATACTACTGTAAAGGACCGGTATCCACCTGGTTTACGTTGTGAGTTTCCAACCATAAGCCGAAATATTAGTGATTTTAACTTAAAAAATAAAGAACTTGAATTAAAAACCAAATTTCATCCCCCTTTTCACTCCCTTAAGGTTTGAAATTTTAACAATACAGTTGCGTGCTAACGCAACTGTATTGTTAAAATTTCAAGCACTAAAAATCACTAAATTTACTACCTAGGCTTATGGTTGGAAGCTATTCCAACCATAAGCCTAGGTAGTAAATTTAGTGATTTTTCCTCGAAAATTAAGGACTTTTCAACTTCATCCCCCTTTTTATCCCTTCGAGGGTGGAATTATCAAAAACGCTGAGACACGTATACATTAATTTTTAATCGTCAGCCTAATCACAAAGTTTGAAGATTCTAACTTCAAAACTGACGGACTTTCATATGAACTTCCATCCCCTATTTTACCCCTTTAGGAGTGGAATTTCCAAAAATCCTTTCTTAATGTACCTCTAGACTTCTTAAGGAATTTACGTGCCAAATTTGGAATCTCTAGACCCAGCGGTTTGGGCTGTGCGTTGATATATCAATCAGTCAGTCAGGACTTTGAATTTTATATACCTATCTATGATATTTCACCCAGTCAATCTATCAGTCAGTTTACCATTATATTATGTAGATAATCGTCAGCCTAATCACAAAATTTGAAGATCCTAACTTCAAAACTGACGGACTTTCATGTAAACTTCCATCCCCTATTTTACCCCTTTAGGGGTGGAATTTCCAAAAATCCTTTCTTAGTGCACCCCTAGACCTCAAAAGGAACCTACGTGCCAAATTTGGAATCTCTAAACCCAGCGGTTTGGGCTGTGCATTGATATATCAGTCAGTCAGTCAGGACTTTGAATTTTATATAAATAGATAGATTTTTCCATATCCATACTAATATTATAAATGTGAAAGTAACTCTGTCTGTCTGTCTGTCTATCTATCTGTCTGTCTGTCTGTCTATATGTTACGCTTTCACGCCTAAACCACTAAACCGATCGTCGTGAAATTTGGCAGAGATATAGCCTGGCATATAGAGAAGGATATGGGCTACTTTTTTACGCGATAACCGACATCCACGCGGGCGGAGCCGCGGGAAAAAGCTAGTAATTATATAATTCCCTGCAAATGTATTTCTCAAAGATCTTCAAAATAACCGGTATGAGCGAAATAGGTCTATAATATTCCATCAACTCCTTATCTTCTTTCTTAAATAAGGGTGTTGTTATAGATGTTTTTAAAGCCTCTACAAACAATACCGTACAAATAATAAGGTTTGTGTGTGGCTTAAATGTTCGCATATCGCGGTTGAGACAGAGTTCAGTATCTTTGTGGCGATTCCATCAAAACCAAAACTGTTAGTATTTTTTAGCGACATTATTATTTTATTCAAATCGTGTGGTGTGCTAGGTGCCATAAACATTGAGTTATGTTTCATGGACGAGATGCCTGTTTTCAGCTTACAGTCAACATCTATTTTCGGACGTATTTTGTCAACGAAAAAGTCATTAAAAGCACTAGCGATATCATAAGGTTTGTATACAATTTGATTACCAACTTTAAGTTTCTCAATTCGTTGTTTAGGGATATTGTACTTTGTCTGATTAATTACCTGCCATGTAGTCTATGATTTATTTTTAGATTGCTGTATTTTGTGATTATTTTGAGGTTTTTGTGTCAAGTTAAATATTTTATTATATAGTCTAGAATAGGTAGTGAATTTCTTTTTGTTTTCATGGTTGGGTTTCAACCTGGATCGCTATAAAAGTTCTCTTTTTCCTACTGCATAATTTAACGCCAAGTGAAAGCCATTTTGGTTTATTGATTAGGTTTATTTTTATTTTTTTATACGGAAAACATAACTCGTAAAAAAACTTGAATATGTCGATAAATTCATTGAAAGCTACGTTGGGATCGTCAGTAAGATATATCTCCGAAAATTTGAGACTGCTTATGCTATTTCTAAATTCTCTATATTATCGTTACTGTAATCTTTTCTGGTTATATACCAGGATTTGATAATAGATATCAGGAAATCACTACTTATTTAAAAGTAACCTGATGTTAAGCTGTATACAGGCCACTACTTCCGGAGAACGTCTGCCACTCTCTTAGCAGATTCGGGAGTGGACATGTCTGTATTAAAGAGATATGGAGGATGGAAATTATATACGGTAGCTGAAGGATATATAGAAGAATCCATTGAAAACAAAGCCAAAATTTGCCACCGAATTGTCGAAAATATCAATTTAAAAGAGCCGTCTCCGCATCCATCTACGTCTAAAGAATATCGTGAACCATCACCCATACCAGAAAATAATCAAGTTTCTCAAAAATTCATCCTGAGACACCGTTTTCTGAGACTATTTCTAATTCTCAAGCTGTAAATAAATCTATAACTGTAACGGATGGTTGTAATAAAATTATTACGATGCACTTCCATAATTGTTCAAATATAAACATTAGCCTCTAATTATCTCTATGTATTACTCTTTGGGAGCAACACTATTTGAAGCTCGAGTAACGTACTTTGAATCCCTCGCGGCGCTCAGGATTCAAAAAACACTCTTGCCTTTAAAATTGTTGTTAGCTCCCTACGAAAACAATACTATTCACACTACCTGCTCGCTATTATCAAATTATATGTCTTGCAAACATAACCTAAAGCAATTGAACCTGAGCAAAGGGTGTCCCGCAAGGATCTATATTAGGACCTGTTTTATTTATATTATTTATTAATGACTTAATTTATTACATGAATACAATTTTACCTGACATTGATATAGTAATTTTCACAGATGACTAATGCAATAGTAGCGGCAAATGACGTAGATAAATTGTCAGAGTCTGTAAATGCAGCATTACAAGCGTTTCACGCATGGTTCACTATAAACCAATTTTTAATCAACACTGCAAAGACCAAAATACTATTATTTAGAACATCAGCCCGTAATAAAGACGATTTAGAGGTAGTTTTGAATAACGACAAAATTGTCCTTATCAAGGCTTACATTCTTAGGAATACATATTATACGAAAAGCTAAATTGGAAAACAGAATTAAATGCTATAAATGCATCGGTTTGTTCCGCATGTTATGCTTTAAGAGCACTTAGAATAGAAATAAGCATTGAGCAATTGAAAATGGTATTTTTCGCGTTGGTAGAATCAAAAAATTTTATATAGCATGTTTTGGGGAAAGAGTTATGACTATAATATTAAAAGAGCTTTTGTGTTACAAAAACGCGCAATTCGTACGTTATCCCGTATCCCGCAAAGAGAGAGTTGCCGTGAACATTTTAGAAATCGAAATATACTTACAGTTCCGAGCATTTATGTGTTAGTACTTCTAAGTAACATGGCCAAATATATACATGAATATGAGACAGCAGAAGAACGACAGATTAGAGAAGGCACACGTAGACAAGACATTAAAAGTTACAAGGTACAGCCTGATTTGAATATCGTGAAGCACAGTCCCAGATATCAATCTCTTATATTATTTAATAAGTTGCCTCCAGATATAAAAAGCGCCATCTACTCAAGCTCTTTTAAAAATCAACTTAAAAGTTTCCTGTTGAACTCGTAAGTGTCTTTATGCTGTTGAAGATCTATAGCGAAATTGTATGCATTGTTGTAATATTTAACGTGTTATTTTTCTTCATAAGTAATTTAGTCTTATTTTTATAACATGTAATTTCAAATACAATTTATTGTTCATGAATAAATGACTAATGACTAATAATAATAATAATCATCATTTATTCAAGCAACAAGACTGAGGAGCTCGTGGCTAAGTAATAACAGCCGCACGGGTCGATCCGTCAGGTTAAGCTACACTTGCCGGGGTTGGTCCGTGGACCATCTTCACATACCGAGATTCTTCCGTGCCTCGGAAAGCACGTTATGCCGTTGGTCCCGGCTGTCTTTCGTGGATCTTTGGCAGTCGTTACGGGTCGTCAGAAGCCCAAAAGTCTGACAGCCAGTCTTTCCAAGGGGTATCGTGTTACCCAGTTACTGGGTTATGGAGTTCAGATAGGCAGTCGCTCCACGTAAAATACTGGTATTCAGCTGCATCCGGTTAGACTAGAAGCCGACCCCAACATAGTTGGGAAAAGGCTAGGCAGATTGATTTTTACTCAAGCAACAAGACTCAAAGTGTTAGTAACAATATACTTATAAACTATGACAGACACAATTTGCAAGGTAACAGGCCCAGCTGATACCCTGCAGCAGTGGTTCACAAACGCACAATCCAGCCTACTTGCTACCATAGATAGGATGCTGTTGGTATCGCCCCGCACCCTACTAACCAGGGATGCGCACCGCTTCCGCATCACAGTGTTGACGCAGTCAACGCGAGCTTCCGCAAACATCCCAGATGCGCTGCAATATCGGGGAAAATTCAATAAATTTTGAAACATAAAAAAAAATTGTATGAATTTTTTTTCCATAGAAAATCTTTTTAAACTACTTTCCAAAAAGGAGAAGGTTCTCGATTCGGTTGTATTTATTTTATTTTAATTTTAATTTTTAAAATTTTGTTACTTCAGAACTCCGTCGTTTATCAACCGATTTGCAAAATTTTTTTTTTATTTGAATGGATATACTTTCAGATTGGTCTCATTTTCAAATTTTTTTTTTGGTTTCAAAATCCAGTTCTGATGATGGGATCCATGAGGAATTGAAGGAACTCCTCAAACTTTATAGGCAAACATGTACCAATTTTTGTATTTTCATCAACAACTCAAGCATTTGCATTCAGAAAGTATTATTTGATGAAGTGGAACTGATGAAGAAGGCCACAAATGGCAACCGGAACTCCTCAATGATAAGTATTTCACGGGTGGCTATAAGATATCTCGATTATGATAGTTAAGCCGAAGCGACTATGAGGCAAATTTAAATAAATAATTCATATGAAAATGGTAGCATCCAACTGATCTGAAGATGAAGCCGGAAGGTATGCACCGGAACTCCGTAATAAAACAATGTATCCTAGCCGTGTCTGGGCTTATTGGAATTGTCATAAGATGCACTCGGGCTATAAATGGTTATTAACCGATTTTTATTAACTTCGCTTGGGTAGTTCTTGAGTTAGCTTCGATAATACGTATTTAATCCACTTAGTATATATAGTGTCACTGTTGGTGACTTGTTACAGCAAGTAGTGGTAATCGAATTGTTGTGAGGTAGGTACCATAACTAAAAACTGAAAAATAAAATAAAAAATTACCAAAAAAAAATAACAACTGACTTCCAATTTCGGAAGTCGGTGTCCTTGGATCTGTATTTTAGTTTTTTGCCACCGACTTCCGAAATTAAAGTTAAATTTCACTTTTTAGTGTTTTTTTTTTTAAGTCGGTTGTTTTTTTGTTAAACGGTTTTTTTTCTCTGTATTAAAGTACAGCTCAATTAAAGAGTTATCACTCCATAGGTTTAAATTTAATTACACAACTTACGAGAGATATTATAGTGGTATAAAAGGTAACAATATTGTATTTTTTTTTATACAAATCCACGACCACAAACTTAATCATTTTTACACAATTTTTGTTTGAAAACATGGACATGCGCACGCAGGTTGATGTTGTATACACTGATTTTCAGAAAGCTTTCAACAGGGTGGACCACAAATTGCTTCTCGATAAAATCGCTTTCAATGGCATAGGAGGTAATTTACTCAGGTGGTTTGCTTCATATATATTTCATAGGACTCAAAAGGTTGTTATCAATCGATCCGAGTCTGATTATGTGGTCGTCGAGTCAGGTGTGTCTCAAGGATCTGTCTTAGGCCCGTTGCTTTTTATCTTGTTTATAAACGACATAAAATCCTGCATAGTCAACTCAAAATTCCTGATGTACGCCGATGACATTAAAATCTTTAAGGTTTGTGCGAACCCTCAGGATTGTTTGCTACTACAAGAGGACTTATGCAGGCTTCTACAATATTGTCTGGTCAATAAGCTTCGTCTTCCTAAATGCCACTTCATTTCTTTTACTAAAAACAAAAATACTATTAACTTTCCATATACCTTGAACGACACACAATTGAATGAAACTGAGTGCGCACGTGATCTTGGCGTACTGCTTGATTGCACATTACATTTAAACACCCATATCGACAACATAATTAATAAAGCCTTTCGGATGTATCGTTTTGTCATGCGGTCTTGTAAAGATTTCAAAAAGCCTTCTACTTTTCTCTTCTTATATAAAACACTAGTCCGTTCACAGTTGGAATACGCGGTACCCATCTGGTGCCCGTATTATGATAAATATAAGCAAGCAATAGAAATGGTTCAGAAAAAATTTCTTCGTGCCATGCACCATAAGTGCTTACATACAAGGATTCCCTATGCCGATTTGCTAAAGCATTATAAAATATTGAGCTTGGATTCCAGACGTTCACTGATCATGGTTTTGATGCTGTACGGAATATGCAATAATAAATTTAATTGTACTGAGCTCTCGAATAGATTGTGTTACGTAGTACCTAGAACTGTTATTCGGCGGTAGGTGCGCGCACCTCAACTATTCTACACTGCACGATGTAGAACGAAGGCTGGGGTGCGTGCCCCTCTTCGCCGACTTTTAGAAACCTATAACTCACAATTCATTCATTTTGACATTTTCGCGCTGTCGCAATCTAAATTTAAAAGAATAGTTTCACAATCTCTTGCAAGTCGCCTATAAACTGATGCTCTTGTCATTCGCTTCCTGCGATTCGTCGATATATAGTGTTTGTTTTTAATTCTTCTATATTATGTATTTTTTTTTGTTTTTCATAAATAACATACGTTCATTTTCATACTCCGATGTCAATCCGTGGACAATAGTGTGGGTTATACGTTTATTCAACTATAATATAACTACTTTTTGTAAATGCTGTAATGTATAACTGTTTTTTATCTCAAATAAATAAAATAAAAAAAATACAATTGTTTTCTGCATATGGCCAAGTCTAAAATTATTGAATAATGTGCATATTAGACTCGCCCAATCGCTGTTTCTACATCATCTGTGACAGCAACCGATCAGCTATTGCGATGATATGCCATGGGGGCATTTCATTGCAATACCTATTTACAGATTTATATATATTTTTTCCTGCTTATTTAACAGTTTCATGAACTCGAGAGTCAAATTGGCTTTTATTACCTCGCATTAGGTGCAAAAAGAAGAGTATTCTCCTAGGAGATAAAGGTCTTGGGCGAGCTTGAATCCCTCACTGTACTCAGGATTCTAAGCTTAATTTATTTATTTACTAGCTTTTGCCCACGGCTCCGCCCGCGTAGATGTCGGTTATCACGTAAAAAAGTAGCCCATTTCTTTCTCCATATCCCAGGCTATATCTCTGCAAAATTTCATAGCGATCGGTTCAGCGGTTTAGGCGTGAAAACGTAACATACAGACAGACAGACAGACAGACAGACAGAGTTACTTTCACATTTATAATATTAGTATTAGTATGGATTTAAACTTCATGTAGAATAGTGGTATATAGGTGGACTTAATGCCACAAGGCATTCTCTACCAGTCAAACTTTGGGTTAAATTTAAAAACATAGTGATAGGGTACATAAATAAAGTCTATAATACTAACTTCTTGATTACGAGAATTTATATACTTTTATTAATACTAATACACATATACAAATAAAATAAACTAATAGATACTTTAACAAATACCACCTAATAATAATTACTAGAGTCTGTCTACTGAAAGATGAGAGTAAAACAGAGCGGCAAATTAAAAAAAAAATAGGTCGGGTATCCCCGGATCAACTAATAAAAAACGTATTTGATACTTGAGTATTTTTATGCAGAATATTTATTTTTGTTTATTGCAGAATAATAGGAAAGCATAAAGGAAAAAATTGAGTAGATAAGCTTTTATGATCACAAGGTTGTAAGTCACATAGAAATTAATAGTACACAATAATTTATGTTAAATATGTAGGTCATATTTGTTTAATATTTGATTACTTATCCTAATTCTATGCATTAATACTATGTTTTCTATGAAGGTTTCCATAGCAGGAAACTTAGGAAACTGGATTACAAAAATAATAACAGATTTTGTACAAATATGTTTAATACAGAATAATATTCAAAAAGTTACGAATCATAATCGAAGTCCGATTCGAGGAATTCAATGTCACTAAAGGAATTGTCACTGTCATCATCACTGTCACTGTCATCGCGTACGTTAATAACAAACGGTTCTATTTCATTGTCTAGTATCCTGTCTTTTTTTATACACATTTGCAACACGAACAACATGGTCTGTACATTTTTTCCACTCATTTGGAGAAATACTAGAAAAAGATTATGTTATTAGTTTTTCCGTGTCTTTAGCTGGTACTCCTATATTTTTGCTTGCGATCCTGCGTGTAGCTAAACTCCATATCATCTCGATCGGGTTCAGATCACAATGATATGGAGGTAGTTTTAAAACTTCATGGCCATGTTGTTTTAGAAGCTCTTCTGCTTCATACTGGGGTGTGGGTTTGTTTTCATTTACCAGGCAAAGGAGTTCAGCTTTTGAGTAAACGTCTTCATAAGCAACTCTATTGATTGCCAAACAGTTTTGAATTTCAATTTGTCGGTTTTGAATCGATGGTGGCTTGTTGATTTGCTTAAATGCTAGTTGCATTGTCCATTATTACTACACTATTTTGTGGTAAACTTGCTATCAATTTTTCATGAAATACATTTAATATATTTTTCTTGCAGCCAAACCACGCATAATAATAATAATAGGATTAGGATGACTCCACATTTAAAACTGTTATATTGATAGACCAGGTTTTATAAACAATTCCTGATTAGGTATATCAAAACTAATTCAATAGCTTACTAGTATTTCCAAAATTATTGTAAACAATTGTACTTAAAGTTATACAACTGCTTCTGAAAGTTATAAGCATTGATTTACTTAAAATAGGACAAAATATTAAACAAATTTGTTTTCGTAAGAGGTTATAGGAACAATGAGTGACATTGCAGCAGTGTGGTCAATTTCTGAAAACATTCATTGTCAGCTTTCATTAGACAGACTCTATGACTAGACTACTACTTGACGACACGGTTGGCGCAGTGGTTATGCGATTGACTGCTGCGCTGCGTGTCACGGGTTCGATTCCCGCACGGAAAAAATATTTGTATGACCTACAAGTAGTTGTTCCGGGTCTGACTGTTTGTGTATGTGAGTTTAAATGTATGTAAACGCACCCACGATACAGGAGAAATTCCTAGTGTGGGGAAACGTTATAATTTTTTTTATTTTTTTTATTGAGAGTTAGGTATTTAGTCTGAGTTAATTCCCTTGCTTCACTCAAGAGTTAACTCACAATTCCCTCGCTGCTCTCAGAAGCCCTAGAATTCTTCGTTGCGTTCAGAATTCAAAATAGCGCCAATGACGTTAAGACTCTGCTTTATAGGAATCCCTTTAGTGAATAATCTACTTTTATCGTGAAATTGCCTGAATCTTTTTTTATAGCTATTCTATACAGCTTTTTATACTATTTAGCTATTGCTAAAAAAAGAGACTTAATTTAAAATTCAACATCTCAAAATGTACATTTATGTTGGCTTTCATAGGTAGCACCAGAAGAAGTGGAACGAGTGATCAGCTCGGTGACAGGAGTCCAAGAGAGCGTAGTATGTTTATCTGAAGATGGACCTGTAGCAGCCGTGGTGTTGGAGCCTCTAGCTGATGTCAACAGGGAACAGATACACAAGGCTGTTGATAGTGAGTCACTTTTATTTCTTTTCTATACTAAAAGTACTGGGCGTGTATGAAAGCGTAGTATGTATATCTGTAGCAGCCGTGGTATTGGCTGTTGATTGTGAGTCAGTTTTACATTGTTTTACTTAATAAAAAGCCTTCCTCGTACTTAGAGTTCATAGGAATATCTCCGCACTTACTAGTATGCCTCAAAACTTATTGTGGTGAAGATAGTTGTGACAGGAGCTGCCGCATAAAGTGAGGGATGCATTAGACGCAAGATTAATATTGAAAGTTGAACACGAAAGATGTAGGTGAAAGTACACGAGTGTAGACACAGGTATGTAAGCAATGAAACGATGTTTTATAATACACGAGCCTGCTTAAGGCTTATTAAATGAAGACAAAACATAATAATAAGTGTAGGCTTCGATTAACATATTGTAGCATTCAGAAAACATCCCGCATTGAACATTACCTTCATTAGGAGATAACACGATCCATAGATACAGATATTGCCACAATCATGCGGGCGGATTAATATTAATCACAGGAAAACGTAATTAAGGATAAAAGACATTATTCAGTCTTTTTATTCGCTGGTGTAATACAGCTTCATTTAACCAAAATCTCGAGAGATCCAAAGATTGATTCAATTTGTATATAAAAAAAATTCTCCCCAGCATTTTGAACAATCATTTCGTAGATCACAATAAAGTACTTCTGATACCAGGAAAATAGCACAAATCATAATATCAAGCATCTGCTACATACAATATACCTCAGTTGTTGCAAACAACTTGGCAATTTCTGAACTTCAGTGTTATCGAAAACGGTGGAATAAAGTACAAAACGTGAATTGCTTGCTGAAAACTAAAGCCAGAAAGGAAACACAATATGTAATTGAAAACACATATAAGTTTGTTTTACAACTCGAAAACAAAATAAAACTGTTTTGATTTAATTTGGGGCCAAAATAGTAAAGATTTCATTTGGAATACTAGATTATTTTCATAAATACTGACAGACATTAACAAGAGTACTGACATTAGTTAAGGGAGGTAGGTAAAATTGTTAAGAAGACTTAGGCTAGCAAAATGTCGGATTCAAGTTTCAAAAGCAATAAATTTTATCCCAATAATATGAGCTCTAAAGATCCGCATCTCCTATTCTCAAAGAAATAAAAGCTACATCTATTATATTCAGAATCCCGTCTTTCACTACAGTAAGACTTCACACGTCCTTAAACATGTTCAACCGTCAGCTTTTCATAAGCCAAACCTCTTCTATTGCGGTTTATGTCTTGGAAACACCTTCTTTGCCAAGAAATATTTCTTTGACACCTTCAAAAATAAACCTTAGAACTTTACTGTTAAAGTTTACATTTCTTTTTTCTCTTTTATGTGGTTTCGTCAATCCATGTGGTTTGCATGTCAGATTATTTCAATCCAAAACGAACTCTCATGTGTTTATGATACAGTCTTATTTGGTTTGTTTCGTTCCAGCCGCTCTGAGCGACCACAAGCGGTTGCATGGAGGCATCGCGTTCGTGACGTCACTGCCTCACACGCACTCCGGCAAACTCCAGAGGAATAAGTGCATTCAATTGATTGCAGAGCTCCGTAAGAGCGGAGAGTGCTATTAGACTGCTGTGATGTTAACGTTTTAATAAAGTATATATGTATTTGTTTCAGGATTTTGTGTTTGATTTTCTGTCAATTAATTGATTGGAATGACTGTTTAAATTAATTTACAGTCGGCAACGAAGAAAATAAAACTTTATATCTATTCGATAAATTTTTGCCAGATGATATTTAATTAGCTCGGCACTGTGTTCAGATAGCTGTAATAAAACGAGCACTAAAGAAAATAGCACCATTATTTTTAGCAAACAAACTTTTAAATTGTGCCAAAGCTGCTTCTACAAAATATTCGGCAAAACGTATTGTTTCCCGTCGTACCTCGACCGAAACTTCCAAAGTTTGGCTGAAGCTTGGCATCCTAAAGTCCACCGCGTTCTTTCTACATTGTAATGACGTAAATATTTAGCGTGTCGCTAAGAGAAAGAATTTACTTAGAGCTAAACATTTTATAAAGACTTATAGCAGGATTAATATTAAATTCACAGACACTAAAAAAGTAAATTATAGTTACTGTAAGTTTCATTTACAGGTTTAAATAAAAATAAACTAGAATTAAGAAAATATGAGCGACGTAAGTCATTTCGTCACAATAAATTATTATTCTTATTTTGTAAAATCTACAGTGATCAGTGTTTTGTTACTTTTGATACTGTGTCTTTTAGTCTTCGTGCGAGCCCGACGTCCTCACTCGAACAATTGTTAGACGCAAAGTAAACACAAGACCTTCCGTCTGTTTATATAATATCAAACATAGCGGACACTGGGGCAACCGGACACGCAGACAACAACAGCTAAAATAATACAAAGTTCTATCCAAACCAAATCATAATATACGACCTTTAGAGCTAAAACTCGGAGCATATTTTAAGGACATTAAAATTCAGTTTCATGAAACGAAATTCCCATCTTTTCAGAGCATAAAGAGCTCGTTTCTTTCAATCTAAATTGACACATTTTCCGTCTTACACAAACTCCTTACTTTACTGAACGGGATAACGTTTAGTACTCGCATATTTTTCCTTTAGTACAAGTCTATCTTGGAGATATTCAGAGAACGCTCAAAGAGATCGTTTTCGATTTCTGTTCACGTATTTCTTCAGTCGGTTGTATGGCAACACAGAAAATTACTTGCATGTTAGGAGCAATCACGCGCGCTAATAAATTTATACGTCTTTTGAAGAGGCGGGACCTTTTACTACCGCATTCAACCTATCTTACCTTCGTACTGCAGCTTAATCAAATTATGATCGCATCGTTTCACTGCGCAACCATTGCTTCTGATATTCTGCACCCATTTATTCGCAAAGAGTAAAACCCGCGATGGATGCCGTACCTTGAGATGAAAATGTTGTTATCACAACAATGTTGAAAGAAGTAGCACATGGGGTAGGTTGGGTGCAGTAATAATGGTTCATGTGCTTGGCACTTTAATTAAGGAGGTGCCTGTGGTTGCTCTACCTAATTAGTGTTGGGACACAGAGGTCACTTCCGTGAAGTTATCGCATAATCCTATTAGGGAATTTGGTCAAAATTATATATTTATTACAAAAGGACGGTAAAGCAATTGTAGCTTCATTAAAATGAGGACGGAGGATTGTGTGGTGAAAATGAAGTTAGGGAGAGGCAGTTGTAAATTGGTAATAAACGTGAACGTTGCGTTGTAGTTGGCTTACTGTGGTAATTAGTGGCGTTTCCTCTGATGACACACTGACGACTGATCTTTTCACAATAGCTAAGATATTATGTTTATGATTTGAATGACGTTGCTAATAAAAATAATATTAAAAAAGTAGGTTCTGCTTTTGCCTAGTTACGATTTCAGACTTTTATTTTATTATTTATTTATTTATAGGAGAACCAACAGCTTTAACAGATGGATAATAATTCAATATGAAACATAGAGCCAATTACAGGTTCTCACGGGTAAAAACAAAAAAAGTAGTAGAAATCTTAGGATCTTAGGATCACTAACAAGCACAATAGAAAAGATTATCAATATATTTAAGGTACAATAAGCACTATGCACTTCTAAAGAAGTCAGCATTCAGCTGAGTGCGCGCAGAATAGGTTTTGGTGGTAAATGGGTCAAATGAGAACTCTTTACAAAGGATATTGAAGTCCTTACTCGCTCGCACCATGTATGAGTTTTTTTTTAGTTTTTTATTTAAATTTTATAATATCTTGGCTCTTACCATTTTGTAAATTAACATGTCCTATTAAAGAGAGCCGGGCGATCTGTAACCCGGGACCCTCCTACCTTTTTTTTTTTTTTTTTTGGGTGGGAAATTATCAAATAACTTCTCCCGCTCTGGGTGGAGCGGGAGGGCGTGTCAGACTTTTACTGACTAAAACCCACCCGTGTTCCTTCAGTTGCCTGTGTGCCAGGGCCACGGTATCCTACCTCCTACCTCAGACACCTTTCTCTATTAAAGATTGTGCATTTTATTAACCAGTGCCTGTAACAATGATGTTAAGATAAATAAAGATTTATGATTATGATTATCATTACCGTTCTTTATGTTTGAATATCAATCAGACCTTGAAGTATCAAGCTAAGTACAGAACATTAAAAAAAATATTTATCTTTATTTTTTATACAGCAAATAATAACATTTTACTCATCCTTTGAAACATAAAAAACCGGCCAAGTGCGTGTCGGACCACGCACAATGAAGGGTTCCCAAGAAAAAACTTAACATTGTAGTTGAAATACATGTTCTCCTATACATTCCAACCGCAAATGTAAGTTGGTTGATATAGGTTGATTACTCGTTATCTTGTAAAGCCTACTTTTCTGTGATAGGTTATATAATTATATACTACTGCCGTAAATTTTTTCACATATCCAAGAACAAACATTTAGCTGGCGGGGGGGGATGAAGTCGACATTTGACTAACAAAAATTATCTCTTTAAAGCTTAATATTACGCAAACGGATCCCTGAATCGACAACTGGTTTGGTCACAGACCCGCAATATTTTTGAACGGCCTATTCAATGATACCCATTGATATATAAAAAACCCAAGATACACAGTCTCGAAGAAAAGTAACACTCAAAACTGTCTTCAATTATACATAAGTAGTTATAGTTATGATATAAACATACTTTTTTGCAAATTCAAACCTTACGCGTATGATTTAAAGTTGTTTTTACAAAGCAATGTACAAAAAGCAATAAAAATTTTATGACCAAAGTTTGCCGGCAGGACAAGGCATGAAGTGGAGTCGAATATTATTTTATAGTTTTTATTGTTTGTACATTGACTAAGTATTAGGAGTTGGTATTTTTTTATAAATGTGTAAGGCATTGTTAGAACAACAATGGTGCCGATTCTGTTGTCACAAAATTCTCTAAAGTAGACTAAAAATCACTAAAATTTAGTTTGTTCCTGTCAAACGAAGATTTCCTATTCTGAAATTGACTAAAGTGACTCAACTTAACTATATTTTAGTTTGACAGCACTAAGATGGTACTGAGTTTTTAATTTAGTGAAAATGGCAATTTTGCTATTCTGAATTTGACTTTTTTAAGCTAAAATTTAGATTTTCTAACTAAATCTGGCTATTTTTAATCGTGATTACACATACGAAGGTAAGGTAAGGTGTGGAATAAAATTAGTTGCCATGAACTTAAATTCACACCAACACCTCGACTTCTGGTGCAAAAACAGTATTGTATTTTTATTTTTGCTTATAACTCGAAAATGGTGCATCCTATTGCAAAAATAATGAAAATTTCGACCCCCTTTGCAACCGGAAATCCCCTAAAACTCAACATGTAGGTAATTTTTTTTTTCCATGCAAAATGTAAAAAATTCCATATAAAATACGTTGAGGCTGCCCCGCTCATGCGCGCCACTGGCTCTAAAAAAAAAACATGGGGTACGGGCTACGGCAAACAAGTACACCGCTGCGAAGCGAAAAGAAAAAAAAAACACTGGGTATCGCGATTGTCAAATTCGATTTAGTTGTGTCAAAGTTATTTTTAAAATTAGAGAATTTTATTTGCAGAATAGCTTTAAGATTCTCATAGCCAAAAGTAAGGAATTTTAGTGATAGTTTAGTTAGTTTAGTTTGGTGTACAAGAGAATCGGCACCAATACCTATATCGAGACTAAATACCTACTTAGGTTAAAACATAACATGTATAAGTACAACAGTATGCAGTTTTTGGTACTTATCTTAGTTATGTGAATATTAGGACTGTGGATTATTGATAATTGTGTAATGGGGTGGTATTTTAAAACTTATTTTAAGAAATAAACTCATAAATGCAAATTTCAATAGGTATTTATTTCAAATAACACAGTAGGAAACACATTAATTTCGACTAAAATCGGAGACTATATTCTTACAAAGTAAAAAATAATAATTACTCAATTAGCCCCAAAAAAGAAGTAATCGAGAATACAAACATTATTTTAATCGTTTAATTGATGACCTCTTTTCCTTTTGGAACTCGGTTAAAAACTAAATATAAAAAAAGGACAAAAATTCATAAACTTATTAACTAAAAATAAAATTAACACAACAAGAAAAAATCGACTCCTTTCCTTTCAATCTGTTCAGTTTGTATTATTCGACTAAATTCAATGGAGGTTGTAATGCATTGTTCTTACACTGAAAAAGCAGCCATTAAAATTTGCCGTATTATACTCGGCCCGTTGAGTGACGTTTTAAGACAAAATAAATAAAAATCAAATATTTCTCACCATAATTAGTAATATAAACAACAAAAACAGATCAATAAACTCTTTTACCTACCGAAAGTTCGAGATCTCATCCTTTTTTTAACATTTATGACGTAATATTTTTAAAAAATTTCAATGAATACTTCGGCAATTTTAGCGTGCTTACAGTGACGCGGCGGACGCGATACTATTTGAAATATATGCACAATTTTAAATATTGCGCCTTTTTTATGCGGACGCTTTTGAGACGCTGATTGTGTATCTTGGGTTTTTTAGTATATCAATGATGATACCCCCACGATGAGATCGATGAGAAAAAAAAATATCATCCCCACTTTACATGCAAGGGAGGTACCCTACAATTTTCTTTTTTCAAGATATTTCGTCGACGTGATTATTATGTATAGTGTATCTGTGTACCCTGCCACTAGTACTAAGAGTCTCTGAGCTAAGCGGCGAACAAACGGACATACAGTTAGACAGACGGACATGGCGAAACTATAAGGGTTGACTACGGAACCCTAAAGATTAGCAATAAAAAACAGTGAATAGGAAATATCATCTGTAAATTAGTAAACTTTTTGTTTCAAGTGATATATGAGTTTAAAAACTAATTAAGTAACGACTGCAGGAGCGCGTTAACGAATAAATACTAATTACAAAGAGTACGAATATAACTGGAATACTAGCTACTTTTATTAACGTGTTTACTTCTGTTGTATACAGTGTTCGAGACAGCAGCTCATGCTTTATAAAAGTGTATAAAGAGAAGACGGGGCGCGGATAAACACATTTGTAAATTGCATTTTTTCATTGTATGAAAGGAAATTCATTGAATTTTTTGTTAAAAGATCGTGATCGTGATCTTGGAGATGTCTTAGTTCGACAGTTTTTAGGGTTCCGTACCTCAAGAGGAAAAAACGGAACCCTTATAGAATCACTCGTGTGTCATTAACGTCTCAACAAATAGTTCACAAATTCCTATTGATGGGGATTGTTAGTGGGGATAAGTGGAATAATCCTGTCTGTCTGTCTGTCCGTCCCTCTGTCACAACCGATTTGCTCCGAATCTACTGGGCCAATTAAGTTGAAATTTGGTACACAAATGAACTTCGTGACCCAAACACGGACATGTAACGTCAATAAATGAATTTTGAATATAGGGCCACTGTTGGGGGTTAAATTGTTCTTTTTACCGAGTGACATTATCAAATTGGTTATTGTAATGATTTCAGTTTTTTTTTTTTTAAACGTTGCCCCACACTAGGAATTTCTCCTGTATCGTGGGTGCGTTTACAAACATTTAAACTCACATACACAAACAGCCAGACCCGGAACAACTACTTGTAGGTCATACAAATATTTGTGAAAATCTATAAGAAGTCTATGGTCTTAATATAACATTGTAAATCTATCAATATTGTGCGTACAAACTAACATTTGCAGTTGGAATCTAAGAGAGAACTTGTTTTTCAACTACAATGTCAAGTTTGTTCTTGGGATAAATTCATTCCAACTACGGAACCCTTCATTGTGTGTGGTTCGACACGCACTTGGCCGGTTTTTTATACTTTATTACCCAAAAATAAGGTTTAATTTGGTTGAACATCAAAAAAAAAAACAAACCATTGCGGGTTTAACAGCGGTGTGTCAGGCACGACAACCTGGTACCAATCATAATAATTTACTATACGTATAGATTTATTATTACAATTGAAGACTACATTTGAACAATTCTTCGTATTTCCTGCATTCTCTCCTCCGAATAGCCTGGGGTGCACTGAACAAGTCTCCATGACCGACAATCCTTTAAGTACAGTCAAGCACATGTTAGTAGTAACACAAGTTGTACTACAAAAACCGCGGCGAGATAAAGGCGCTATCAAAATAAAATTATCATTTGATTTATTTATACATATATGTGTACATGCACAACATTTCAGATTAAAACCCAAGGCATTCTACAGTGAAATTTTCAATCTAAGATGTACCTATATAGCATAAATGTTATATCAAAGAAAGAAAGAAAACACGTTTATTTTTCGGTAAACGCGATTCGATGACGCAAAGAAAAAAAAAAACACGAAATAGTGTTTTTTTTTTTCTTTGCGTCATCGAATCGCGTTCGCGTAAGTTGGGGGAAAATATGCGTCACATCCACGCTAAACGGCCATCGCTCAGCATAATGCTGTGTATGCCAAAGCCGCAGCGCTGGTTTTCAGCGACAACCGGGCAGGCGGCGTTGACGTAACGTCGTCAACCGGTGCAACATAAAATGAGATAGGTACAAAATATTAAAACAATAAATACACAATACAACTTCTAATTCTTTATCTCGTATCTATTTATATAAAAACCGGCGAAATGCATGTCGGACCACCTACAATGAAGGGTTCCTGCTTGTTATTTTGTAAAGCCAAATTTTT
This sequence comes from Dryobota labecula, assembly GCA_947523025.1. Lineage (NCBI taxonomy): Eukaryota > Metazoa > Arthropoda > Insecta > Lepidoptera > Noctuidae > Dryobota > Dryobota labecula. The sequence continues at coordinate 23,031,640 of OX383303.1, forward strand.
TGTGATAGTTTTCCTTTTAACTTCGTTATACAGAATGGATTTTTGAGATGGGGCAATAAGGGTAGGTACTTTAACCGTTGTAATAAAAGAAAAACGATCTCAGGAGACAGGTCCTAATTTTTTTGAGACTTTTGATCCCTGTTTCCAGATTTTTGACAAAAAAGTAAGTTGGGAGGGTAACTGGCCTTACTGCCCCATCTAAAAAATACAGCCTGTATATAAAACCTTGAAATTGAAATCGATTATTCTGTAAATAGGATATCGGAATCACTTTTGCATGTCATATATATTTTTTTTTAATAAGCTAGGTGAAGTCGACATTTCCTATCTGACTACCTGAGAAGAAATGGCGAAACAAACTCAGGGGTCAGTCTCTTTTAAAGTCCAGACATAATCTTGGTCAGATCATGTGAGGACCATGTAGATCCGTGTCTGAAATGGTCTTTTGAGGAAAGAACCACACAATTTTGAGTTGACTTGTCCAGTCAGTGCAAGCATTTGTCAGTAAACGTGTACTCAACTCAGGATTTAAGGAGCTCAACAACTCGATGAACAATACCAAAGAAAGGACATTTGGGTAGGCCGTATATAGTACTCAAAATACCAGACCATCATTAAAACTACATGAGAATGAGAACAAAAAAAGAGATTATCTTAAAGAAAACAAATGACCCACATAGTGTGTAGTTGTAGTGCTCACATTCACAATAATTAAAATAATACATGTAATACTTTTCAAAGTAAAAATTCATGTCATTTTGTATATAATATTTAGTAATGTCAATAATTATGTATATAAAACGTTGTATATTTATTAAAATGTCAACTTTTACGGTTTAATCACAAGGCTTTAAGCAGAGCGAGCAGCTCAATCCCAAGCTTTTTTGTCTTCTAAATAATCAGAAATTTCAGAAGTACACTTTTTTGCAAAGTTTGGTTTAAATAGCTACAGCTTTTAAATCATTTATTGGGTAATAGTTTCGAATTTCAATGGGAAGTTTGTTGTAAAAGCGTATACCCATGAACGAGTTGCCTACTCTGTGAAGGCGAGTGCGATGTACAGCAAGATTGTGTTTATTCCTGGTATTTAGACTATGAATATCGGACATTTTCTTAAAATTTTAAATATTTTTGTGTACATACAATAGATTTTCAAATATATATTGAGAGGCTACAGTCAGAATATCTATATCTTTAAATTTTTCCCGAAAGGAATCTCTTGCACCTAGATAAATGGCTCGAACAGTCCTTTTCTGTAAAACAAAGATTGTATTAATATTCACACAGGTTCCCCAGAGACGAATCCCATATGACATAAGACTATGAAAATAACTAAAATAAACAATTCTGGCAGTATCTACATCAGTTATCTGTCGATCTTTTTTAACAGCATAGGCGGCTGAACTTAGCCTTCCTGACAATTTTTCTGTATGGGCCCCATTGTAATTTACCGTCAATCGTTATTCCAAGAAAAACCGTCGACTCAACAGGGTCCAAATCTATTCCATTAAGTTGAACATTAGTAGTTACCTGCCTGACATTTGGCGTTGAAAATTTAATGAATTTAGTCTCTTTTTCGTTCAGAAGATTATTTACATTAAACCAATGGACAACTTTAGAGAGTGCATCGTTAACTTGTTCATAGTTGACTAACTGACGTATGATTTTTTAAATGAGGGAAGTGTCATCTGCGAATAATATAATCTTGTGATTATTCCTTATGTGATAAGGTAAGTCATTTATGTAAATGAACGCCCATAGTGACTGCAGATCCTGCAGATCCCTTGCTATTAACATCAACCTTCTGAATTCTGTTGTTCAGATAAGAAGTCAGAAGGTCGAGAGATTCAGAATTTTTTCACACATCCAAAATCAACCATTTAACTGGCAGGGGAAGGGGGACACTTGACTCTAACAAAATTTAGCACTCTAAAGGATAATACAGATCCTGAATCGAAAAAAAATCTCAAACCCGCAACATTTTTGAACGGCCTGTCCAACGATACCCCACACCATAGGATAGACGAGAAAAAAATTCAACCCCACTTTGCGTGTTAAAAAAAAATATCAAGGTTTGTATTTTAGCACTTTTTCGGCGATTAATATGATTGATATGTATACCCATGCCAAATTACAGCTTTCTGATACTTACGAGTCTCTGAGCTAAGCCGCGGACAGACAGACAGACGGACATGGCGAAACTGTAACGGTTCCTTGTTGACTACGGAACTCTAGTAAAAATGAATTGCTGTTCGTTGGTAAGCGCATCCCTTCAGAACGGCTGATTTAGCAAATTTTTGTTTTAAAATGTTTGTCATAGTGCGAAGCTAGTATAAGTATAAATATAATATTTGTACCTTACAGGCATGATCACTGGACGCGAAGGTGTGTAGGGAAGGTGTATGCCTATCCAGGTTTATCCCAGTGTGAGTGCAGGCTTCCCAGTCCAGGCGGCGCTGACGTCCTTCACCTATATAGTTCCCGATATCTTCGGGACAGCTACCTGCATCTTCTGTGTGTGGGGTTTTCTGACTAACCTTGAAAGCAGTACGTTGTGACGTTTTGTGAAGGATTATTTACCTGAACACAAGTCTTCATGATTCTTCAGGAAATAATTTTCGGGACTCTTCAGGAATACTACTTATATATAATGAAGCTTTAAGACATTATAAGAATCTTGCCGATGACTACGAATTCTAGTGGTTTCCACGTTTGCTTAAGTACATGCCTACTTTACCTTGACTAGAGCCGCGACTTGTTTCCTGTTTTAAAGTTTAATTTATTGTAAACACTAAGACTAGATTACATATTTACTTACATTACATTAGTTATAAGTATACATCAGTTATATTACATATCATTGGAATTTCCATGAAATGCCCTGTCTTCTGAGGTATCCATATCAGCTATACCAGTTTCCACTAAAAGGTTATTTCAGAGACAACAAGATAAATCATATTATTTTTAATTAAAATCATTTACATAATGGTTTTCTTGGAAACTACCGAACCGATTTTCAATTTAATTACAGATAACTAACTCAAGCTGGTCTATAGACCTAAAACAATCTGTATTTTACACGTCACAATTATATTTTTCAGGCCGTAACGCATGAAAGGACGATTGGCCAAACCAAAAAAAAAAAACACGAACGAAGAACACGAAGATATAGTAACACAACACGACATACAAACTCAATTAAATGGGCTTTTTCAAGGGACCAGATGTCTAGGTTACCTCACACTGAATTTAAAATATTTATAAAAAACACTAGAACACTATTTGGTGACGCATCGTCGCGAACAATAATACTGTAGGTACTTAGGTTATGTTAATTTATAAAGTACTAGCTTCTGCCCGCGACTTTGTCCGCGTGTAATTAAGGCCTACCCATCGCGTCGCATCCCGTCGCTCGCCGTTATATAGCTTATAGCCTTCCTCGATAAATGGGTTATCTAAAACTAAAATAATTTTTCAATTCGAACCAGTAGTTCCTGAGATTAATTAGTGCGTTCAACCAAACAAACAAACTCTTCAGCTTTATAATATTGATAATATCAATAGCTGACCCGCGCAACTTCGCCTGCGTCACCTAAGAGAGAGAGAGTGGTTTAAGTAATGAATTTTCTACTTATTTTGTTGCGGAGTTATTTTAAAATTATGATATCTCCTAAAATTTTGATTGAAATCAAGTGATGTCAAGAACAATTTTGTTTACATTTAAATACTTGTGATTAATAACACATTTATTTGGATAAAGATTAAGACTACGCCGAGCGCACAGTGGCGCCCTCATGTTTAACAGTAGTTTTAAATTGTTATGTTTTATTGTAATCATTAAAACGGAGCTCATTGGCCACTATTTTCCGTTTTAATGATTACAATAAAACATAACAATTTAAAACTTCTGTTTATAGTAATAATAACGTATAGTCTTGTGAAGCACAACTTGACGTGCTTATTTTCTGCATTTTCATTCTAAAATAAAAGAAATCATCGAAATAACGATGAGGGTGCCACTGTGCGCTCGGTAGCCTCTTAATATTATGTTGATAAAACTCCTTCGCAAATAATGCATTAATTTCGATCTAATTTGATTACCATAAAAAAGGTTATAGTGAGTCAATCTCAAAAGATAGACATATGCTGTTGCAGATTTTTTTTAGAACTTTTAAAGAGAAACAATTCCATCATACATTATATTTGCGTAACTTAAACCGTTTACGCAGCGCACGCAACGGAAGCTCTCAAAAAGGAATATTTTTTCCCGTTTTGGCAACATTTTTCATTTATGCTCTGCTCCTATTAGTCATAGCGTGATGTTGTATACTATAATCTTCCTCGATAAATGAACTATCCAACACAAAAAGATTTTTTTAATTCCAACCAGTAGTTCCTGAGATTGGCACGTTCAAACAAACAAACTCTTCAGCTTTATAATATTAGTATAAATAAAAAATCAATCGTGGACTTACGGTTGACTGTATCATGCTATACCGTATGCCCATTTTCCAGAGTACGCTGGGCGGTCGATTTATTCCAAAGTTCAACCATCGTCTTTCAAAATAATTACCCGTTAATTACATTAATTAATATATCAGTTGCAAAGTTAACAAGTGATGCGACCAAACTTGTGACGTTTGAACAGGTAGCCGCACCGGTTACCGGCCAGAGGTAATGCATAATTAAGGTAAATTCACCAACTTGCTAATTCACTAGTTGTTTGTTCTCTGGCGTAGTTGAAGGCTGCCCTAAAGTAAAGGTGTTTGTTCACTAAATTGATATTGTCTTTAAGTTTTGATTAGGTTTTCGTGATGGAGATTTCCTTTGAAGGGTAGTTGAGGACTTTGTACGAAGTGTTGTTGAATAATATTTATGTAAAGAGTATTGAAATGGCGGGTCTTTACGGGTCCACCTAGACGGGATCAGATGAAGGCCAAACGTCGCGAGGAATTTTCGTTTGCTATAGAAATCTAATTTAAGCCATTTTGTTACTAATTATGAATCAGTATCAAGCAGCGACACTCGAATGTTGGAAGCGTAGAGTTGTACAATGGATGATAGAATCAATGGGGTGTTCAAAGTTCTCTATTCCATAGTAATTTATAATAGTAGTAAGATATTCGTTTTTATTTCTTGTTTTATTTACAGAATATTATAATTTCCAGTCTATGCAGATATATAAATAATAATAATCGTCAAGTCACTTTTACTTTATTATTTGCTACTGCCATACGAATGTATTAGATCAATAAAACAAATAATTGACATTAAAATGACACCAGAACGTGATTCTTCAAATTCCAAACGTTCAGAATTCGAATGTCGTCATTTGAATTGGACCGGCGACCGTTACCCGCGATCCAATATGGCGGACGATCACAACTAATCCTCTCATATAAAATTCTGTTTGATAGCAGCAGCAATTTGCGTCTAAAACTAACGTTTTAAGAGTTGCAAAAATTGACAAAATGCAAATTGTAACATATTGGGAATTTCGGATGTTTGGTTAATTTGCATATTTTGAGTGAAGTGGTGGTTATAAGTGGCGGCAAATGTTGAGTGCCAATGATGGCTTTTTGATTTTGATTATTTTTTATTTCACTGTGGCTCAGCGAAGTGCTTTGGTCGGCTTGCGTCTACTTGTGTCTACCATTTAAGTGGAAATATATTTCATAACCAATAAGGCATAAAAAGTTAGTACTTACCAAAAACATCACTCACATAAAATACAAAAAGCTGTATTCTCCGCTATAACCAATAAAATATTCTGTGTAGCACCGACGAGGATGCTCAAAGCCATCGTCGTAATTGTATGTACGGAGTGTATCCTGGCTCCAGCATTTACCAAGACTTCCAGTCTATTAACTTAGCTAACAGGGCGCCATGTACGTAGCGTTTAGGCCGAATATAGGCACGGCGGAATTGCAGCGCCTGCCCGAATATAAGGGAAATTCTTGACGCAATAGGGACACACTTGTAATGGAACAAGGTTGGCTGTTATAGACAGCTGATCTACATGATACTGATTTAATCATCGAAATAAATAAATGTTTCATTGATCATCTCAGTAATGGAAAGAAATAAAAGAAATTTATTTAACTAATACGACAAACGTTTTTTTTTCAGTCCTATTTTTTGCCCTTTGTTTTACAAATGATGAAAATATGCTTCACATCCTGCGACTCCTATGCGAAATAGAGCACATCCCAACGCATTTTCAGCGACAGCCGGCGTTAACATGATGACGTCGACCGTTGCGGCATGTAAAGTAGGTACCTACTTATATTAAATCAAACCTATACTCCATTTATTATAACATAAGATAAGACAAATAACTGTTATCACCCTTTCGTTATTTCGATGTAAACGTTTAATAAACTCCGTTATTTCACGATAAATGCAAAGCACTGTAATCTATTTACCATTTACATTAAAAAAAATACTCTAAAGTGCAGTAATTTCAACAATATCACCTTTCTGAGGTCATCGGTCCATCTAGCTGGGGGGCGTCCCACACTACGCTTGTCGATACGCGGTCTCCACTCCAGTACTTATCTGCTTCACCGACCATCGGTCCTTCAACAAACATGGCCAGCCCACTGCCACTTCAGCTCGCTTACTCTGCAAGCTATGTTGGTAACTCCGGTTCTCTTCCGGATAATTTCATTCCTGATTTTATCCTTCAAACAAACTCTAAGCAAAGCCCGCTTCATAGCGCGCTGAGCGACTTAAAATTTGTGGACCAGCCCGACTGTCAGTGTCCACGTTTCGGCACCGTATTTCATAACGGGCAGAACGCACTGGTTGAAGACCACGTCCACGTCCACGTTGGTTGTAACGTCTATAAATCGTATTTTACCTAAAAAAAGTAAACAATTTATTGTTTAAAATGGTCCATTTTTAGGGTTCCGTAGCCAAATGGCAAAAAACGGAACCCTTATGGATTCATCATGTCTGTCTGTCTGTCTGTCCGTCCAACTATACTGTTGAAACTTGGTAATTAGATGTATTCTGTGAACCGCATTAAGATTTTCACACAAAAATAGAAAAAAAAACAAAAAAAAATTGGGGGTTCCCCGTACCTACTTAGAAATCAAACTCAAAAAAAAAAAAACATCAAATCCATACGTTTGGGGTATCTATGGATAGGTCTTCAAAAATGAGGTTTCTAATATCATTTTCCTCTAAACTGAATAGTTTGCGCGAGAGATACTTCCAAAGTTGTAAAACGTGTGTCCCCTGTAACTTCAAAAATAAGAGAATGATAAAACTAAAAAAAAATATATGATGTATATTACCATGTAAACTTCCACCGAAAATTGGTTTAAACGAGATCTAGTAAGTGGTTTTTTTTATACGTCATAAATCGTAAACCACGCTTGCTGCTACGGAACCCTTCATAGGCGAGTCCGACTCGCACTTGGCCGCTTTTTTTATAAAGTCTAATCGGAATCCCGAAAACGTAATAAAAATAAAAATAAAAAAGAAATACAGCAACCGTTCAATTTCGTACATTGGTGTTTAAGTCAATGACGTTCGGCAAAAATCGGCCACTAGTCGCTGTTGTAACACGATCACCCGCTCCCTCCAGACTTTCGTAAACGCCTTAGGCGCTTGGTTCCGGAAATGAAGAATCGAGGTGAACCCTCACAAGAGTCAGGCGGTCCTCTTCACAAAACCGAAGGGTCGTTTCGCTCCCCTTCCCCCCCAGTCCTATCACTATGTACGGCAAGCCGATCCCTTGGGATAAGCGAGCCAAATACCTAGGTACCAAAATCCTTGATCAGAACCTTACTTTCAGCGAGCACATAAAGACGGCTCGTTCGCGGGCCACTTTCACTCTCAGTAGACTGCACTGCATGCTGACCGCACGCAGCAAATGGTCCCTTAAGTTCAAACTACGCACCTACACCGCGGATATCCATGCCATCATGACCTAAGCTTGCGTCGTCTTCGCACACGCTAAACCTTGTTATATACACAGGCTGTACTCTCCAGAACCGATTTCTTAGAAAGGTAACAGGTAACAGGTACATCTGCACCACAACTACAGACGACTACGTGTAGATATTGTGCACACATGTAAACTATCGGCACATTTATAAACAGAGCTGTCTTTGAACAAATCATCTCCAGAACCGAAAATGAAACGCCTCTCCACGCGCTTCTTTGACTCTGCTATTAAGCACCGCAATCCACTGATTGCGGCCGCCGCCCGATAACACTCCCTCTCGTATTAGTAAGATTCGCCGTCCTAGGCATACTCTCACCATCCCCGATGACGCTATTACTCTCCTCCAGGAGAGTAGTCCCTCCACTAGCACAGTTAGAAAGTCCTATCGTCCTCGCGTCAAAAAATTTAATCAGAAATATTATTCTCTAATAACAATTTTTTTTTAAACTTAAATCCCATTACATTTGAATGAACTCTTCAGAAAACGTCTTCTAAACCTAAAAACGTTCTTTTCCCGCAACATTATTTCACAAATTACTTTGTGAACCCTTTCTTGTTTGAATTTATGACCTCCCAGTTGACGAGTTTCAAACTGTTTTAAAGTGAATCGAATTACGGCTGGCTCGTTCAAAGCCGCACTCTACGCCGCATACTAAACAACCAAACAACATTGTTGTAGTATATTTTTGTCTTTATCTCTTAACGGGTTTTTGTCTTTATCTCTTAAAACTGTTTGGTGTGAATGTGTTGTGTGAACTTAATCATCAACATTTTAAAGTCCAAAATCGTTTGGAGAAATTTGACAGTTTCGTGTAGCTTGATGTGCATTATTTTGAAACTGATTGGAACTTGTAGGGCTGGTGCTCACACGGGCTATTGTGCCATACATGGCAACCAAGATGAAATACAATGCATGCATCTTTGGGTGCCGCTTTACACGTAGCAAATTTTTGAAATTTTGAATTTTCGTTATGTAACTCCAGAGCTTAAGAAATAAAAAGTCCACATTATCCCTCCTTGGGCATATTCTGTTAATTGAGAACGATGCACTTCTAGGATTACAAGAGAGAGCAGTCATCGAAATCTTCCACGTTCTGGCAAGTCATTCTGGTAAGATTCTAAATATGTCATCTGCTTTATCATAGCAACATTTAGTAGTGATGCTTAAAGCTCAGTTACCTACTACATGGATTGTTTTTCGGAAAAAAGTAATTTACAGTGCAAGAGCGGTGTTACTAATTCTTAACTGCCGTCAAGATGAAGTTTCAGTAGTATTAGAACTCATTAAAGTAGTGCTCGTAAGAAGTGTGCTCATTAATTAAGTCCTAGGAAATGTCTGCCACCAACCAGCATTTACGTTAAGTTTTAAAAGTATGGAAGCTTTAGATATTACTGACATAAATTGGTAACAGTTGGTCCATTGTCAACCTATAAAAAGACAGGTTTATTAAAGGGTCTATACAAGCAATTTTCTAGCGGAAAAACCGTTTAGAAATCGCGTATAAAAGCCATAAGGGGATCCCTTACGTAAACTCGAGGATTATATTTTTATTTGACTCCTTGCGGCCTTTGTGCGCCCTGGTAGCTAAGGTAAACATAACGTCATTACGGAAGGTAGTTTCTTTGAGATATTTAGAACGCTCATCTTCGTGGAAAATGTATTTTACGTGAATTTATTATTTCACAGAAGATTTTCTAGAGAAAACTGTCTGCACGTAAATTTTTCACTTTACATAATTTTATTTATTTATTTAAACTTTTCACACAATAAAGGTACAAAGGCATGACGCATATTTTTCCCCTGGGTAGATAGAGGTATACTACTTTCATAATTAGGTATGTCTCACGACGAAGTTCTATTATATTTATTCTGAAAGCATGACTAATTACATTGATTATTTATAACAAAATATATTAAATAAAAATAATTAAATAAATTTTAGGTATCTTCCATCTATGTCCTAACCCAGGTCATGGTCTACCCATGTACCAAATTTCATCCAAACTCGTTCAGCCGTTTTAGCGTGAAAACGAATCTGACTTTTTTTTTGACTATTTGGTTGACAAATCGTTCAGGAAATGCTGTTCGTGTTGTATGAAAACGAAAAAAAGTAAAACATGACACTTAATTATTCCGTTTCAGTGCAATGGGGAAGCGGGTCGTGCGGTCACATGCTATGATACCACAATCTTAGGCAGTAAACCGCTACCGTCAACGGGAGGTCAACGAGAACGAGATGACGGCGCCGAAGTAGCGATACATACATTTACTATGTCTGCGTGACCACCGTACGTCCGCCACCCGAGCACCGGGCCCACAAATTTTCCAGTAGTTCAGTGCGACCGCTAGAACTCGGCCGGAGATTGTGACGGGCCGATGCCGATGTGCCGTGCAAAACACGTTTGGTCTTATTCACACACTGCCGTCGCACCAGCGCCGATCGCCCAACGTTTGTTTTGGTTTATCATAACATACTGAACCGCCGAGTTCGGTCGCGGTGGACAAACAATCGCAGTCATCGGGATGTTACGTTCGGTTCGAAAAATATCGTTCCTTGTTGACGTCCCATTGACGGGGTTGTGGACAAACGGTCTAAGTGAACATACTCCATGGAAATTTATCCTCATTACTTTTATGTAGATATTGGTCTTTAAGCCATATTTCACGCCGTGGTTCACTTTCTCTTGAGGCGACTTGGGGCCTATGACAAGAGTTTAGCTTCAGCATTCGTACCAGGAAAGCATGGCACAAAAAGGAAGGGGGTAAACTCTACAATGGGTGGAACAAGGCTGCCAATGATGCTATGATGATGTTGATGATTCCTACCAACAGAAGTGGTGTATTTTATTGGCTACTTTTAGATTCACGTGTATCGTCGTCGAGCATAATTGAACATTACACCCTGTTCTTCATACCTCTAGTTCATGTAGCTCCGCACACTTTCAATAAGAAGACCACAGAGCAGTAGGTGCCAACCAAGTACTGCAATAAAAATGATAATAACCTAGACACGAGTACCCTTCACTCACATCGATTGCCTAAAACTGTTCAATAACCAGTAAAAGGAACGTTATCCATATCAGTGCACTTCCAATATCGTCTGGTAGAACAAGACAAGGAACACTTCTCATTAAAGCTAAACAAACAAAAACACGGCATCATGGCAGTAAATAGTTTCGCTTCAATTAGCGCGGTGTTTTACCCTTGTCAATGTGGCCGCACCCTAATATAGCTCCCGTGATGCCCCTTGATTAATGCGCGAGGTGCTAACACTGTGAAGGCAACAGAAGAACCGCTGTTTACAGAAGTGACAGACTAACTAAAGGACATGAGTCTTCCTGCGTTTTTTATATAAAAAGGTTTACGGATATTATCCATTTATGTATCCTACTCTTTTCCTGCTGGGAATGTTAGGATAGATATAATTCCCTTTCAGTGCGTAGAGCCAGAGATCAGATTCTAATAGCCATACAAATTTTTAGGAGCATGGTAGATTCCCCAAAGCTGCACAATACCTTGTGTACACTTTATGTGCCTGACAACTACCTGCGTCATAGGCCTACTCGGCGACACCGACTGTTTGCCACATCCCATTGCCGCACTGTGTCGCGCGCGCAATCTCCGTTGTGTCACATGCATGGTGCTTTAAACTCCTTAATGGAGACAGTCCCGGAATGTAACATCTTTAATGACAAACTTAGTGTGATCATATCAAATTGTCTCATGTTCTGTGAAAGCTATGTTGTTAGGTAAATAAGTTGTATGTTTATTAGTTTTTATTTTCTTTTCTTTTCTTATAGTTATTGTTAAGTATGTTTGATCTCTGACTTGTTATTTGTTTTTGAATTATGGTAATTATGTAATATGTTTAGTTTTACCTGTTAATTACTGTAATTGGCGCAAGCCGTTCTAGTTAATTATAAATAAATAAATAAATGAGTACAAAGAAAATAATTTTTGAAAAGAAAGTCTCTCTGCTTAGCCTTATCCCATTATTTGTTGGTTCTGTTCGCCATTCTTCGTCCAACGTGTCTGTACTGGGGCGGACATCTAAGTGTGCTGCTTTAAGGACCTGCAAGTAACGTTTGTCAAAAATTCAAGAGTTTGTATTATTTTAAGTGCCTTAAGCTGCTCCATACCTGTATTTATATGTTCAATTATACATCGCATAAGAGAGATATCAACATCTCTTTACAAACTGTTTTATTCTAGGATAAGAATACCCTTACACTAAAAGGAATCTTTAGCAAAAACTTGGTTACTGTTTACACAAAAATTGTGACTTGTGAACTAGATGTTAACTGTTATAAAACCCTGTTTTGCACACTACAAAATCGTTTTGTTTAATTTAAGCAAAGTTTATTTCCTTATAACTAAACTTTTGTTATTTTTGAAGTAACTTAATTAGTTCGGCTAATTATTTTTTTCAGTGTAATGGTAATAAATTGCCTCTTTTTATCCTGACTGCGGCGAAACCCAAAAGGAGGTTAATATTTCTGTCTTTCTAACTTTTAATCAACTCTTTATTATTATTATATTCTTCTTTATTTTAACTTTCTAAGTTACAGCTTGGTGCGAGTGGAAGTTCTGTGCCTATCTACTAGATGCTGCGAAGGGCTAATAATAACAGACTTAATCGCCTAATATCGCTTTATGTAAGGGATTGAGATGGGTCCTCGTATCCAAGGTGTCTGAAAGTACAGGGAGAAGAGGGGAGGGGAAGGTACACGGTAAATAGGGTCACGGTATTACCACCCGTTAATGGCATAGTACTGGACATTAATTCATTGTAAGAACGGTCTGCTGCCTCATAGTCACGAGGTAGCATATCTTCATCATTTTAGATTTTATCAATCCTACTTAATGTAAAAAGTTGTGAGGATGGATGGATGTTTGTTACTCAATCACAACAAAACAGCAGAACGGATTTAGATAAAATGTGCCACACAGTTTAAACCCTGATTAACACATAGGATACTTTTTATCCCGATATTCCCAAGGAATCGAAACTTATGCGGATGAAACCGTGGACGCAGCTAGTATTGTAATCATTTATAAAAATCGTAATTTTATTTGGTTTGTATAAAATTCAAAACAATTTCTCAGGCCACACTAAATCTATACTAATATTATAAAGCTGAAGAGTTTGTTTGAACGTGCTAATCTCAAGAACTACTAGTTCGAATTGAAAAGTTCTTTTAATGTTTGATAGCCCATTTATCGAGAAAAACTATAGGCTATATAACATTACGCTACAACCAATAGGAGCGGAGCACCAATGAAAAAAGTCACAAAACGGGGAAAATGTATTCCTTTTTGAGAGCTTCCGTTGCGTGCGCAGCGTAAACGGTTAAAGTTACGCAACAATCATGTATGACGGAATTGTTTCTCATAAAAAGTTCAAAAAAAAAGTCCGCGATAGCATATGTCTATCTTTTAAGGTTGGCTTACTATAACTTTTTTAATAAGAATCAAATAAAAGTGATGTTTTTTTTTGTTTGTGTGGTCACGTTATTCTCTAGAGCTACTAGTTGGATTTGAAAAAATATTTTTGCATTTGATAGCCCAATTCTTGAGGTAGGCTGTAGACTATTTATTTAACATGACGCTAAGACTCTTAGAAGCCAAGCAAAAAGTAAAAAAGAATACTAAGCGAAAACGAAGTAATAGCGCGGGTAGGTAGGGATAGTGATACAAAATGTATCACTATCTGATTCAGCGATGAAATAGGTATACTTCAGCCATCTGGAACTATATTCACGAATACATATGAAATATATTATCAATCAAATATGAGAATAACATTTCCGAAATCCTATTCTTGAATACATTATTTGATTCGAAATGTTCAATAAGCCATTGACTACGAAATAAAATAAACAATGTCACAGTTGATTGACTCAGGTTCGCGTATATGTAGCTGAGACATTCAATATTTTCCTTTCTCTCCGCAAACATTTGGGGTACCAATAAGAATAAATCACATTTTGTAACAAAGGTAAATATAAATATTCCAGAATTGAAGTAAATGGATTGACAGCCCGCCAGTTACACGTCATGTTTTCAAACGCACACATTGAACGGCGTCGTCCTATTGGTTTACACGGACACAATCTATAATAATCACAAGATTAAAAGTAGCTAGGGCTGGCACTCCTGTAAAACTTATCCAAGTTTGTGTAACTAGTTGGAAATGTTTCCAATTTCTATTATTAGTTAGTCTGGGAGTTTCTAGCGTAATATTGTAATGAGTTTGCTATTGCCGCCCCGTTAGAGAAGTTAGTTTTACATTGTGATTTACATTTAGAAATTACAATTGAATTTGCTAGTAGTGTAGTTTTAGTGTTGTGTCAAATTACATGAAATGCCACTAGCATTTACCTATTTGCTAACGAACCAAATCGAAACAAACATGGTTTGATCATAATTATTTAATTTGTACAGTGCCGGAAATTCCGTAAAGGATAAATTATTATCCATAGCGGTACTTATGGATAATAATTTATCATTTACGGAATTTCTTCCTGTAAGAATCTGGTCAAATTACCTTGTTTGTTATCCTCTTGAGGTATCGTAAGAGACTACAACGAATCCCTAGTGGTGAGTAGCAGAGACCGTGTATGTGCTGCAGGTACGCGTACTTTGCGTACTTTAGATTTTCGAATTGTAATGCGGTACCTAAGTTTAATGTGTACCTATGGTGATTATTATGACATGATTAGTAGTGAACGTTTTGGCTTCTGCGGTAATCACGAAATTAATAGAGTGTGATTCATATAAGGTGACGTCGACTGAAAGAGTTTATAATATTGCGCTAACCGTAAGTTCACATGTCTTCTGCCTGCCCTGGGACCTTATGAAGTATGAATGCTATCATGATTCCAGTCCGAAAAAGGGATGGTGTTGTCGGTCATGTGTAGCTCCATCTCTCTCTCGCACTATAATTATGATGGCATTAAACATCATAATACGGTAATTGATCTTCTAGGGCAGCCAGTAGGAGAAGGTAGTTGAACATCTAAACCGGGTTGCTTTACCTAGTCATTTCTATGATCAGGAATAGGGCAAATTAACGTCTCCAAACACCGGTAATGGTGGTAGTTAAAGTAATTAGCGGGGAATGTCGTGTTCAATCCGGGTGGCGCGGCGGTTGCACAAAGCGATGCGCGCTGTGACAATTAGTTGAGATTGGTGACATACGCGCGGGTTTTGTGGGAGAAGACACTGCGGTTTGTGACGCACGTGAGTGAAGCAGGAATAAGTTATGTTGTACGAGTAGTGTCAAGTTTAGAAGTTTCGCAGGTCCAACAAGTCGCCGACTGGCTGACGTTCGTTGATGAAGAGAGCGAGCGTGGTTATCAATTCTCATTTCTTCTCTGTACTAAAAGAGACCTTTCCTCTGAAGCGACAAAGTCATAAAGCCTAACAACTATAAAGAGATTAGCAAAGGTCTTACGAATATTAACTCTTCATTCATATAGTGAAGGCCCCTTTTAAATATTAATTAAAGCTTAAAGTACCGTTAATATAAACCTTAACGAAACGAATTAGAAATAAAGTGAAAACGTGCTGTTAATCGTAGCAAAGCTGAAAATATTTGAATTACTTCATAACTATGTAACGAATACCTACTTAGGACGTTATTCGTCCAAGCTCATTATTAACATAATACAGTAATCGAGTTATGAGAAAACTTGAAGTAGATTGTTTTAAGACAGTTAAGATTGTTATGAAAGTTATACGTAGGTATTCATAATCAGTTTTTATTGTTCCCACTGCTAGGATACAGGCCTCCTCTCGGTGAGAGTGGGCTATAATCTACCACGCGGTTCCAGTGTGGATTGGTAGATGTCACATGACTTCGATTTTTTGGTTCTAAGACATGCCGGTTACCTCACGATGTTTTCCTTCACCGTTTCGTGAGCAGCGGCGATTACCGCTTAACGTCATGAATACGGAACCCAGAAGTTAAAATGGCACCAGTGGCGGACTAAGCCCGACGGGGTTCGGGGCGGCAAAAGAAAATAAAGTCCTGCCGGTCTTCTCAGTTTATGTAGGTATTAACATTTTGTAAAAAAATATAATGACAAAAAAATTAAGTCAGATACAAAAGCGAGCGAGGTGAGCTTGGCTATTTTAGCACCCCTTAATCCCGCCTCGGAAAGGTAAAGTTTTCTTTTGAATATGTATACATAAAAATGAGTTACTTTGTCGACATAAGCAGAAAAGCGATGATACTTGACGAGTATGTCAATGTTAGCAAGAGCGAGCGAAGGGAGCTCAAAAATGTAGGCACGGAGTTAGTTTTTCAACTTATTTATGTGAAAAAGTTTGAGGAATGAGAAACGTAAGAGCGAGCGCAGTGAGCTCGAAATTTTAGCACGCGACATTAATATTTTACATACGGGCCCTCCAATTCCAAACTGCTCCTTATTGAACATATTTAAGCCTTTTTTGGGATTCGATTAAAAAGTACTCAAAATTCGGGGGCCTCCAAGAACGGGGAACCTGGGCAGGCCTAACTGCACATCGAGGATTAGAAAGATAGATACTGTCAAGCAGGTAGGTATGTTATAAAGATACATACCTTAACGTAGGAACACTCTACGATAAAACCGGATGTGCCATATTAAGGGGCGCGTACTCCGTTTTATTACAAGTGACTAATAGACAACCCCCTTGCATAATAATACTAAACACGGAGTCGTAAAAGATATCTAATGGATTAATTACATCTGGAACTAAGGCAGTAGGTACTTTCCATCCCTAAACATTTTACGATCACTAAACCGTCTATCAAGTGTTAATTGTTGTCATTAGGAAGTCCATGTTCGAAGGTTTTGAGATTTGCTACATAGGTATATCCGTGTATAACTTCAAATATTACATGTAACTCGTGTACTATTTTGCACTGCTTGTCGTTTCTTTAAAAAAATTAACCCATTATCCTTTCTGGTATAGTACCCTTAAAAATAGACTTAGAAATGTGAGACTATTAAGGTGTAATCGAATTCTGTCCTAACTTTTTGTTACATTTAGTTATTTATTTTCATTTGCAAGCTGTAATTTACGTAGTGGATAATCTCAATAAATAAATATCCTTCGTCATCTACTAGCTTTTTCCCAACTATGTCGGGTTGGCTTCAAGTCTAACCGGATGCAGCTGAATAACAGTAATTTACCTGGAGCGACTGCCTATCTGACCTCCTTAACCAAGTGACTGGGTAACACGATACCCCTTGGTAAGACTGGTTGTCAGACCTTCGGGCTTCTGACTGCCAGTAACGATCGTCAAAGATCCCGTAACGAATGTTAGACGAGACCAACGCAACTGTTACAAGTGCTTTCCGAGGCATGGAGGCGTCTCGGTATGTAAAGATGGTCACCCATCCACGAACTAATCTCGACAAGCGTGCTTTGCCTGTTTGATCTTAATATCCTTATGCATAATAAATCGCAAGTATACAAAAGCATCGCGCGTCCGCACCTGGTATAACCCGTGTGTTTCCAACAGATGTAAAATTAAAGTAGCTGGAAGCGCATCGATTTTCAAGTAGTCGGTCCTAAGAGACATGTGCTTGTAGCACTCGTTTTGTATTGCACTGCACTGTATGTGCTTGTGTATGTGCAGTGATGGTACTTCTTTCATTATGATTCTATGTCTGATAGAATGGAATAAAAATGCTTGTAATTGAATAGGTCCAATATGTTTGTGTTAGTATTCTGGACATCTCAAACGTAATCCAGTTATATACTTTGAAGTTTAGATTGGTGCTACCACCGATACCTGCCAAATACAGTGAATAAGAGAAAGTTGAAAAGTCTCACGTGTCTAGAAGAAGAAGACGAATACCAGCCCATTATTGTACCACTGTAGAACAAAGCCCTCTTCTCATACAGAAAAGGTACTAGTAGTAGCATTGATCACCACGCTTGCTCAAGACCGGTTGGCGATTTCAGAGATAAATTAACTATAAGTCCAGGTTTCCTCACGACGTTTTTCCTTCATCGAAGTCAGTAATGTCCAAGATAAACTCAGAAAGTACATATGAATTGAAACAGCCATTTTGATACTTGCCCGGATTTGAACCCTCATCATATGCCTATTGCCACAAAATTATTTCGGCATCCCTAAAAACAGTATAGCAAATGTGTGGTTATACGATATAATTTCTCCTTTAGAACAAACTGTACTACATTCTCGAGCACGTCTCAAATTATTAGTATTACTATGAAGACTGATTATCCCTCCTTACTTGGAGCTCATGTGGCGTTACTGAGCGAAATAGATCGGTTGCTAAGCCGAGACGTAATGGAGTGGCCAGGCGGTCTCCACTACCGACCGACTGTTTTAATGGTACCATCTAGCGTCATTGTTATTGAAGGGTTGAAGAATTTTCATTGTGCTTGAAAATTGGAGTGGAATTTATGAAGATAAATCAAGGAATTACCAGCTGTAGATTAATTCTTGAAATTGAATGTGTATACTGTCTTAGTTTTAATTATGTAGTTTCACATTTCGCTTTCGGTATTTGTGATAATGTGTCATGGATAAAACATACTCAGTAACCTGCCTGTTCAAACTCATCAATTTTAATATGTAGAGAGCCAAAATGATATTTCGGCGCCTGATTGACATGGCTGTCCATGTCAATCAGGCACCGAAATATCGAACAACCGTTCCCCGTACCCTGTGGTACGGGGAACGGTTGTTGGTAAACATTTGTGAAATTTTCACAAAAATTGTATTGACAAAACAACTAAATAACCTTGAACCGTTGTACAAGTCAGCTGCAAAGAAATCTCACCCCCTAGCAATATATTTATTCATTGGTAGGGGATGAGATTTCTCTGCAGCTGACCGTACGTTGTCATCTGTACATAAATCGTAGCGAATTCAAAACTGTACATTGAATATTTTGAAAAAAAAAAAAAAAAAAAGTCTTTGCCACGCTGTCTGGGAACGATTCTGATGCCAAAAATATAGTTTTTTGATTTTTTGTGTTTGTATGAATGTATATTCCAGCATCACGCAAAAAGTACCACATAGTTTTTTTTTTAATTCTTCATAGGTATTCCCTAAATAGCCTATGCAAAATCTAACTGTAGGGTATAAAATTATCACACCATTTGCTATGGGGGACGAGCAGTATTGCATTGTTTTGAGATGGGTCAATAAGGGCAGGTACCTTAACCGTGGTCGCTACAAGAAAACAGTCTTAAGAGATTACTCTTAACTTTAAGGAAAAAAAAAAATATCTGCATTCACAGATTTTGAAAAAATATATATCGAGGGGTGTAAGGCTATTTGTTTGAAGCGACATTTTGGACGATATTGAGTTATGTATATATATTCGGATTCAGCAAATTTTTCTGCATCGGATGAGCCGGGTTTCGTAAAATTCTATGCACTTTTTTGGCGCAATGCAATTTTATTGCATAATTCTCAAACATGATGTATGATCCGACATCAAATTTGCCATATTTTTTTAGTATTTCGTTTAAGCTGTACACAAAAATAGAGAATCGGAGCATAAGCCATAATTCTCGTCCTAAAATTTCAGTTGGATGGCTGATAAAGCGTTTTTCGATATCGCTTACTTTAGATGAAAAGTCCCTTCATACGTTTTTCTTTCGACTACTAACACTATTCAATGTCGCTTCAACCAATTCGCCGTCAGCCGAATTCAATAAGATATGTCGGTTCCACTCTTTTCGCTGCAACTGTTTCGCACTCTGTTTGGAGATTCAAACAATATTTCTGTTCTTAAAACTGCGTTCTTTAGTCGCTTGAACAATTTGTTAGTATCCACATTTTTGAAATAATAAAATGCGTCACTTAAGATAAACTTAATAACAAGTGGTTAGATTAAAATCGTTTTTCCCTCTATCATATATATAAATAGTTTGTCTTTTAAACCATCCAATTTTAATACGACACTAAAAATCTATGTAATTAAAACAAATAAATGTTGGCATATTTTCCGTAAACCGTGGCAGTATTATTACTGCCCAACCCCGCGCGGGCGCATCAGTCATTCGTGAGTGTGG
Source organism: Dryobota labecula (assembly GCA_947523025.1). Lineage (NCBI taxonomy): Eukaryota > Metazoa > Arthropoda > Insecta > Lepidoptera > Noctuidae > Dryobota > Dryobota labecula. Next base: position 23,051,649 of record OX383303.1, read on the forward strand.
CGGGATTGTTATGAAGGAAGGCCTCTTTATGATGAACTCCTTCTTCAGAAAACGTGAGCACAGAAAGTGGACCTGACAGAGCCCTGATCGTGCAACAAATTATGAGATTGACTTCATTATGTCGACGAAGAAGCAAATCTTCAATGATGTCTCTGTGATCAACGCGGTGAAAACCGGAAGTGATCACCGCATGGTAAGAGGCACATTGAACTTAAATACCAAGCTGGAAAGATCTCGACTGATGAAGTCTACGCTCCGCCCAGCACCAATCCAAGTCCAAAACCCCGAGAGGTTTCAGCTCGAACTTCAGAATCGTTTCGAATGCCTAGGGAGCTCCGTGGATGATTATAACGATGGGTTCGTGGAAACTGTCCATACGGTTGGGTCTAAGATCTTCAAGACCCGTCGTACAGGTAGAAATAGGAAGCTCTCTGATCCAACTTTACAGCTCATGGAGGAGAGGCGCGAAATGATCCTGCAGTCTTCATACGATGTGCTCAAGTACCGGCAGCTCAATAAACAGATCTCTAAGTCCTTGAAAGCCGATCTTCGCCGCTTTAATGCAGAACGCATTAAGGACGCAATAGAGCGGAATAAGGGCTCCAAGGTCTTTGCAAGAGATCTGTCTATTGGGCAGAGCCAGCTTGCGAAACTGAAGACCGACGATGGCAGGATCATATCTGCCAAACCTGAGCTGCTGAGAGAGATCAAGAGGTTCTATGGACAGCTATACACGTCAACAAGAAACCCCGTTACAAATCTTGCTAAAGACCCAAGAGCTAGACTGACCCGACACTACACCGAAGACATCGCAGACGTCAGTTTTTACGAGATTAGGACGGCTCTGAAGCAGCTCAAAAACAACAAGGCACCGGGTGATGACGGAATTACGGCTGAACACCTAAAGGCCGGCGGAAAACCCGTTCTTAAGGCCCTCCAGAAGCTGTTTGCTTCCGTCATACTCGAGGGCAAAACGCCACAGGCATGGAACAGAGGTGTGGTGATACTTTCTTTAAGAAGGGCGATAATGCCCTCCTTAAGAATTATAGGCCAATCTCACTTCTGAGCCATGTCTACAAGCTGTTTTCAAGAGTCATCACGAACCGTCTCGCGCGCAGGTTTGACGACTTCCAGCCTCCCGAACAAGCCAGATTCCGTAAAGGCTTTAGCACCGTAGACCACATACATATGCTGCGGCAGGTTATACAGAAGACCGAGGAGTATAACCTGCGTTTGTGGACTACAGAAAGCCGACTACAGAAATTCGATCGAGACATGGGCTGTACTGCAGTCACTTCAACGGTGCCAGATCCAATATCGGTACATCGAAGTGCTAAAGTGTTTGTACAAAAACGCCATTATGTCAGTCCGACTCCAGGACTCTGGTCCTGGAGTCGAGGATAGGTTTCGAGGTCTGCCTCGAAACCTATCCTTCTGCAGCGAGGTGTGAGACAAGGAGATGTTATCTCTCCAAAACTGTTCATCGCTGCACTGGAGGATGTCCCAATGGAGAGGGCTATGCTTGGAGTTTCCTTACGTGATTTATTCAGAAATGAAGAGATCCGCAGGAGAACCAAGGTAACCGATATAGCTCGAAGAATTGCCAAACTAAATTGGCAATGGGCAGGGCACATTGCTCGCAGAATAGATGGCCGTTGGAGCCGAAAGGTTCTGGAGTGGCGATCGCGTACCGGAAGACGTAGCGTAGGAAGGCCTCCCACAAGGTGGACTGATGACCTTGTGAAAGCCACAGGAATCCGCTGGATGCGGGAAGCACAGAACCGGTCGAGGTGGCGGTGCTTGGGGGAGGCCTATGTCCAGCAGTGGACGTCTTTCGGCTGAAATGATGATGATAATGAGATATATATATATCATAAATCAAGTGTTACCATAATTTTTACTTCTCTTTTTATCATGTATTTAATAATTATTTTAATCGTAAATTTAATAATGAATGTAATACTTTAATGAAATTCTACTATTTTGCTATTTTAATTAAGTATGAATTTTTGTTTGTTGTCTTAAAGTAAATTCAAGCGATGTATGTTTATTGCATAAAATCCAGAACCTACTGATTGGGAGAAGACACTGGCTCCTGTAACACAGGTGTTTTACCTAGCGCAGGTGTCAGGGCTTTCACTTTGTTTGTACACATTTTTTATGCCAATAAAGAATTATTATTATTATTATCTTTTATTTCATTAATACTTACATATAAATTACATTTTTAAATATTTGAATATAAAAAATATAAAAACATTTAAAAATATAAAAAATAGTGGCCCATCGGCATCAGGAACAGGGTCCAAGCTGCCGATGGTCAGGGCTCTAGAGAGAGGAACCTCCTCACTATGCGTGCCGTGTCTAGGAGTACTGCTCTCTGAATCAAGCCCTTGATCCAGCCGCGCAATGAGAGCCTCCTGAGGTGGTGGTCGAGGCTCTCCGCTATTAGGCCATTAACCGTAACAATTATCGGTACAATGATTGCAGAGTCGACATCCCACATGTCGACAACCTCGTGTGCTAAGTCAAGATACTTGATTTTTTTATCTTTCTCAGCTGTCACGAGATTCTCGTCATGAGGGACAGCGATATCAACAATCATTGCACGGCGCTCTCGTCGATCTATCACCACAATATCAGGCTTATTGGCTACAATAGTCCTGTCTGTGATGATAGATCGATCCCAGTACAATGTGGCATGACCATTCTCGAGAACTTATATAATTATATAATTATTAAACTTATAACTTATTATTATTATTATTAATGAATTAATTTAAATTTAACACTAAATAAGAAAGCAAGATCTGTAATTTTCCTTCGCTCGTGTACAGGCAGAATATGACTTTTTTTACACCGACTTATATAGATAAGTATTTGAGGGATATTGAGTGTACCTCAAAAATCGCCTTTGTATACCTTCAATCCAATTAATGTATACATTATAATTTGGGTTCCAAACCTGAGAAGCGTATTCAATAGTATTATATATTATGTCAATAGTTATTTCGTTGTGTTTTGTTTTGCATAAAAAGAGTATCGAAATTGTTTTCCATATTGACGTGAATACGTCTTTTTTGCTTCCATAGTTGGAGGCAATCCAAATTACTGATGATAAGA